>CM057351.1:253367115-254600552 GCA_030015575.1 Agapanthus africanus
TCTGTGTATGTCATCCAAATGCCAGGACATCCCACCCTACTACCTTCTCAACAGATCCATCCCCTATTCTGATGAAGTCAAAGCCATGACTGTTACATCAAAATTAGATGATCTATCTCCGCTATAACTACTGAAGTCTATAAATAGACATAAGCTACTTGCCCACTATGCTTCCGCTGCTCCCACTGACTACGACAACCCTCTGGCAGAATAATATATACGTCCACTTCTAAAGCTAGTTTAGAATGACACTATACTTATCCTCTTGCCGGGTCTCATAGTCTGGAACAACAGTAGTGTCAAGTCTGGGTAAACAAGAACCTCCCTATCACCATCCTTGAGGCTACCGGAGTACCTCTCGGGTGTCTGAGGTTACCCACCATATCTGCGGAGTGGCTATTGGAATGTCAAACCTGATTGAATATATAGGTCCTATTAAATTTTCCGTAATCGTTTACGGTTCTGGAATCACTTCCAGTTCTACCATACTCCCACTACTGTTTTCTGAAAAAATCCATTTTACTAAAACTGTGGCGAGTCAAGAACAATATCACTATTGATCTTCCAGATGGTAGAAATTTCAACCCTCGTCAAAGCCAGGGTCAACCCACAAACAGCCATTACAGAAACGTGTCTTGAGTTATCCAGTGTCTGGTTTTAAGCATAAGCCGGAAAACTCCCCATATCTTAACATCGTTAAGATATGAACCATTCTATATGCAATATAGAAATAAAGACACTAATTTAATTGGATTCAAATCATGCAGCTGTTTCTAGTGCATATCAACTTAATGGAGAGAGGCTAATCAGCATTACTCAACTTAGGAATCCATCCAATTATGAGTAACCTGAAAGAGAAACAAGTTTCTCAAAACCATTACTATCAACTGAATACCAATCACAAGAATCTACATCTTCGATCTCTTTGAAGAATCCCGATACTTGCGATACCTGGTTCTCTACTTTATTCTTATACTCACAACTTTTCATAACTTAGACATTGTATTTCTATGAAACACTTGTCTAAACACTAGAGAAGTCACAAGTAAACAGAACATAGTACGAGGACCTACCCCTTTGTCCAGACGGACACTGGACAAGATACAATACTTTGTATAAGTCCGCCGTGTTTGAATAACTCAAAACCTGTGCATCGTAGGTTAAAAACTGTACTTATGATTAAGAACTTCTCCGTTGTTCAATGCTCCTTACCCAATCGTCAACTAATATAGGTAAATGTCACGGACATAATTTCAAAAAGTTATATCTCACTTTATAAAAATAAACGTACAGATATATCATTTTGAAATTGGTGCACAACAACGGATACTCAAAACCAAATACATGTCGTCCCGAAAAAACCCAGGCGACTTCCTCAAATATCACCAATTACAATGAATTCCGATATAATGAGGATGATCACCTTATTCTCAATAACCTACTCCCTCTCATCATCTGTAAAACATATAGATGTGAGAATCATACCTGGTAACTACATACCTCGGAGTAAGTATCTAATTGGGAAATTAGTTTTCGTTTAACAATGCACTGAAACATGAAAATGATTCATAGGGGTATCCTTGTATTCCTAGTAATGCCTCTTCCATAATCCAATTCATGACTATAACCGTATATTTCATTGCTATCTCTCCAAATCCCTTTATTTGTCTTTAGTCGTTACCTTCTGTACACCATCATTAGGCTAAATGGTTTTCCTTCCTTCCCTACCGTTCGGCACCAGCCTATGGTTTGGAAGAAGACTATCCAGTAAGCATAATAGGTGTACTCTCCTAATCCTAGGAGTACTCGCAACTTTGAGAGAAGGTGGTGATAAAAGGCAACTGAATAATACCTTATTCTTCTAAAGGTTAAATAGGAGTGGCGATGAAGTACGTAGTTTGGTCGTGAATGATAACCGTCGCAATTTACTTTGCCCTCTTTCTAATCCCTTTATTTCGTCTTTAGTTATTACCTTGTGTACACCCTACTTAGGCTAATTGGTTTTCTTCATTCCAAACCTTTTGGTACCAGCCTATGGTTTGGAATAAGACTATCCAATAAGCGTAATAGGTGTACTCTCCTAAACTAAGGAGCCCTCGCAACCTGAGAGAAGGTGATAATAAAAGACAACTGAATAAACCAATTCTATTTTTCCTGAACCTGGATCCATCCTCGAAGAAGTACCTTCGAGTTTGTATATAACCATACGATGGATCTATCCAATGGAAGTGGATATCCATAGTAATACGGGGTGTTCTGAGAAATGCAAAGGGTAAAAGAAGGAGCGGCAATGACTTATGCAACTATAGACAATCCAAAAGCCAGTATATTAAGAAGGTTCGATCAACTTGGTCACTGAGTCATAGTTTAGGGTCGGTCAAAGGTCGCTGCCAAAGAGAGAGAGAAAAGAAACACTCTGCGTGCACTCTACCCTAGATCAGAATGGTTATCACTTTATCTAATCAGGAAACCTCCCACTGTAATCTCAAATTCTCCTCCAAACCTGAAAGAAGAATTAGTCGGGATCACCCGAAGAGTAAACTAACTCATCAGTGAGAATCGGGATCCAACTATCATTGCATGATAACTTGATGGAAGCCACTCAAGTTATCACACTCCAGAAGGTATGCGCATACCTGGCAAGTTTCCTGTATGTTTGAAACTCCCGATGTGATTTTTGCCCCATGCTCTTATAACCTTGGCTTTGGTCAAAATGTCATAAGTCATATGCCAAGTTCTACCCGTCACTATCCAGGTCAATTTGAACCCACCCGCACATGCCCTTGACTATGGCCAAAATGGCAGAACGACTGTCCCAAACCAACTCATCTATCTATGCAACAAATGAATACCCAGCAACTACCAAACACTATGCCTTGACTTTGGCCAACAAACATAGCTTGAATACTACTGACTATCCATAAGAAATGACGGAGGGCTAGGCTGGTTTTTGGCGAAAAACCTTTAACGTAATGAACTTGATATCGCTGAAGGAACCTGATAGCTTTTTATAAAAATATAGTGGCGAAAACCTTTTGCTAAAGAGGTCACTCCCGGTGAAGGGATCTCGGCTCTTTCCTCGTGGAATGAGGTGCATGATATTCCAACTGAATACTGCGATGCATAGCAACTTGTAATCGACTATATATAAGTTACTACCCTGACGTAAACTTCTGCCTAAGGGGTCACTCCCGGTGAAGGGATCTCGGCCCTTGCCTCGTCGAATGAGGTGCAGGATATTCCAACTGAATATCTCTATGCAAAACAAAAGGAAACATCTTTGTAATAACACCTTTTTAAAATTTGTTCCAACAACATTAGATATAGGTTTGTTTTATCCTTGCATTGGTAAGAATCAATGCAGTCCCATCAATCAATCACACCGAAAAGAACGAAAATAAAATGTACGTATATGCCATCTGCATTTGTCACTGGGTCCCGTCATCACCCGTTAGGTTACTTAACTAATGACAGAGCGGGGGCTGGACTAGCGCGGGTGTAAAACATATACAACATCTAATAGTATATATACAAATATACAATAATCGCTCCAGGCGTGATAATATGCAACATTACAGAAAAGTAATAAGCATCACAAAACAATACAGATAATCTGGGATCCCCGGGTTTCACAGAGCCGCTACTGAAACCTGACGTTCCCCTGGTCGTGTGGATAGCCTGTGCAATGAAAACTAGACCCCTACGGGTGCGGCAAGTTACCCGCTAAAACCTGAAGCGAGGTGGTCCTCCACAGCATAGTGAATGGAACACCCGGCACATCACGGAATCTGGTAAATTGAGCACCCCTCCTTGGGTCAACCTATACCCCCTACGAGTGCGGCGAATAGTCTGCCAATTCTAGAGTGATGCCCATTTGCCTCTCAAAGCCATGAGATACGGACCCGTTGCGCGCCAAAACCCGGCTATTCGTGCACTCCGTCGCGGGATAAACCTAGTACAAAAATAAAAATATGTACAACGGGTACATCGACCTCAGCCCGGTCGTGTCCCAAAAGAATATTATACAAACAGGCAGTGACGGCAGTCCACATGTTGGACGCTCGCCCCGCAATATCAAATGTACAAATAAATCCAAACTGCACTATCATTGCACCCTGCTATCCACCACGACAAATCCGCAACATCACAGCACAACACAGAAAATCAACGCGAATGTCACGTTCGCAAACCCGTCTAAAAGAACTATAGCAATTAGACGCGGTTTACCGCTCAAATGTCATTCCCGGTAGGAGATATAAAGTAAGTACTGCAAACTAACATGTTTAAATTTCGATCGACCAAATATCCCAAAGTGGGCCCCATAAACATCTGTTGTACAGTAACAAAAACTGGGCCCAAAGGAATAGTACCAAAAAACACAATTTCCAAAATAAAGCTCTCTGGAAAAATTTGGAGCACTGTTCCCACAGAAGAGCCGCGGTTCCGCGGTCAAACTCTAGGTTTGACCGCGGATCCGCGGTGGTCTTGTGGGATCACGTGCCTATATTTTTCCAGAATGCTTAGAAAAGCCTGCTTAGTTTTCTGCGATATGTAAAATAATTTTTAGACACTGTTTAAAATCGACAGAAACTTTAACCCTGGAATTTGCGGTTTTCGAAAATCCGTTCGATCGATATTTTAAACGCGTTAGCACAAGTTAGTAAAGCTTAATGGTGAGGCTCTGATACCACTGTACGTCCACGGTAGCGCCCCGGCCGTCTAACAGACGCCAAATGCGGAACAAAAACTTTTACAACTGGCGCTATCGCGTACTATAACCCAGATCTGCCATTAAAGCTAAACTAACAAACTACAAAGTGGGTAGAAATGTTATACCGAACGATCCGAGTCCTTCGGTCTTCAACCATCATCCCACGCTTTGTTGCGGCTGCTCCGATCTCCTGAATCTCCAATCTTCTCGTCCAGGTGGCACCACGTCGACGGATCTTTAAACAGGCTCCCGCCTCTGAACCGAGGCAACTCGATCATCAAGTTTGCTAAAAAAGATGACCAAGATTGATGTAGAGAATGAGTAGAACACTTTGTCTCCTTACGTCCAAAGCTATGGACGAACTGTTAATGAAGTTGCCTTTTGGATCGAGTGGAAATGTGAAATGAGTATCTATCAAATTTCCATACACTAAAACTATCATCTTTTTCCTCTCAAGCAACCCTATCTCACAAGAGGGGAGGGGCCGGCCATATATAGAGAATGAGGGAGGTGAGTGTATGAGAGGGGGGGTGACAATTACCATGAATGAAAGAATGAGTCATGAAACACCATGTATGAACACATTTAAAGCAAACCAATGAACATAAACCTTGTCATTAACCAGTCACCCTTGCATTTAATGAATCATTAAATGCACTAATGAGTCACTTAACACCTCACCATCCTAGTCATCATCTAGAATCTTCCACACTCATCTCAAGAAAAGATAAATCCGTATTAAACCGAATGTTTAATACGGCTGATAGAAAACAGGAAACTGGCAACTTCCAAAAGTGATCCTGAAACGAATTTCAGGATAACCCCGTATCAGTATAAACATACCCGCATTTGTATTACGACCGAATACAAATGCAACTGAGACAAAGATATTATATCTACACAGCATAATACTTGGATCCGGCTTAAACCAAAGCCGACCAGTATTATCCGCCCGAAATATGACACGTGCGTAAACGCACGTGCATTTTCCGAACCCTGCCATAAAACCATACGGCCTCTAAAACGTTTCGCCCGAACTTGGGAAAGTGTCTGTGGAGGACTCTAATGACTCATCAACACACTGGCACTAGGTATAACCACTAGCACGTCAGAGGTACTGGCTGTACGTAACGGTTGCCTATGTATTGATTGGAAAGGAAGCTGACGAGCAAACTCATCCATAAACCCTACTGAGCCTAACAGTGACAATATACATATAGTCCGGTCCGTTCGTCTATGAGTATCGCATATCGGCCTAGGGGCTGGTAACGTCAGACCCCCAATAGCAGTATAAGTCATGTCGGAGTGTAGCCCAGAACACCCTGAGATACTACTGGAGTACCTACCAGTAAATCCCCTGCCTCGGCCGAGGGCTTTGTGTAATGGCTCTCCTAGACACAGCGCGATCTCCCACCCAATACCGGGAGAGACGAATCCCCTGCCGATCCGCTCACTTGCCTCCATGTGGCTCGGGACTGTACCCAAAAAAGACCTGTTTGCACGCCTCCTTTGAGCCGTGGTAGGGTAGAAATTAAAGTACAGTGGGAACTCACACGAGACAAATGATGACCTCAGGTCGATAAACTAACCTGTACACATGTCACCAGGGAACTGCTATCTGACGATATATATAATACCAACTAGCATGTTCCCGGCGAGTCATGTCCGGTGTACTCATAACCCAATGAGCACCTGTATACATCTTAGGTGATCCTACTGACACCAGTGGCTTGTGAGACCGGCCACCGCCCCTCGTCGGGGTCTCGACTGTATACTCTAGTCTACTCTGGAGTATCGATGCCCTGTCTCGAAACTCCCACGACTAGGGACACTTTTAAGGATGTGCTTACAGACCCCAGCTCCCACGTATATGATCGCCATCATACTGCTGGTAGTCAAGCAAGTATCTTATGGGCTCTATCATCATGCAATAGTGAACTAAAGCATGTATACGATGATAAAGACAAACCAGATAGCAAACTATCATCTCGAGCAAGACTGTCATATCGGTATAGGTTCTGCCTCAATCATTGCAATCACGTACCTGCGATCCAATAATTGACTTTGAGGGCACTATCTCCAACACTCGATAACTAACACTCCCGAAGAAGATGCATCAGTATACTTGTTCTTCATTTGGGCGGCGTGAGAATCCGGATATTCCCCTATTTCCTGCTCATTCTTATAACAATTTTAAGAAAGAACGGAACCAACGTTTCCCTGCTCAGTATAACAAGTGGATTCAGTCAATACATCCATATTTTATCTTGATTAAGGCCTGACATGGTCGCTACCTTGAGAGAGAGAGAAGAAAACACTTTAGCGTATACACTTGCAAGATTAGATTAGTTATTATCTTATCTAATCAGGATGGCTCCCACCGCTTTTTATCAAATCTTCCTTCAAACCCTAAAAGGTAAGACTAGCCGGGATTAATTACACTTTACAAGTTCGCCAATCTTTCAGCCAGGCCAGTGTTGGTATTTTGAGGGAGGTTCCCCGTGCTTTCGCACGGACCTAATTAAAATAAACTTCGTTTTCCCAGAGGCATAACCTCATTAACACCTTTCTAGACACCTACTTGATCGACTCATTGTCACGTGTAAAACTCTCCCAAGAGTAACTCTTACTCGCGGTAGGTATCGAGATCCAACTATCTCATAGAAGGTTTGCAATCTCGTTGCAAATTTCGACACTTGAAATTCCCGATAATGCTTTTGCCCCTAATCCCTTATGACCTTGACAAAGGCCAACAAACCATAGGTTTCTAGTCAAGTTCAACCTGTCATTTCCTGATTGAATTAAACCCACCCGTACGACCCTTGACAAAGGCCAACAAGGTCGTATGACTACCCTAATCCAATCGCATCACATGATTAAACCGATAAGTACTAATCAGCTACCGCACACTACGCCTTGACAAAGGCCAACAAACGCAGCACAAATACTAAATAGTCAATATCTGAAATGACGGAGGGCTACAACAGGTTTTAATGAAAACCTTTTGCGTAATGAAATTGATATCGTTGTAGAAATAAGTGATTTTGAAAAGGAGTGTTATTTAGGCTTTTACTAGTTTCGCTAAAGAGGTCACTCCCGGTGAAGGGATCTCGGCTCTTTCTTTATCGAATAAGGTGCAGGATTTTTCACAAATACTGCTATGCAAAACAAGAACTATAGAAGCAATCAAAAAAATAACCGAGTGAGCTGTAGCATCTGCTAGTATCTCTAAAGAGGTCACTCCCGGTGAAGGGATCTCGTCTCTTTCCTTATCGAATAAGGTGCTGGATATTCTACAAGAAATACCGCTATGCAAAGCAAAAACTAGAGCTACCCTTTTTGAAATTTTGATTCTACAACATCTTTTAGGTTTCTTTTTCTTTCATTAATCTCATTAACAAAGTCCCATCATTTATGCTTCCTAAGCATCACAGAAGAAACAAAAATACAACGTACGCTTATGTCATCCGCATTTTCCACAGTGTCCCGTTATGCAGCGTTAGGGTACTTAACTAACGGCATACCGGGGCAGGACTAGCGTGAGTGCAAAACATAAGCAACGTTTATTATATATCATATATATACATAATAAAGCATTCGTCTCACGCATATAAAATGATCACATCACAGAATATCAGCAGCAGAAGCTATCATATGAAATATTGGATATACGAGGAGGTCCGTGTTTTATTTTGAGTCTGTATAAAACACGGATTTCACGGTCGCGATGAATAGCCAAACCCACATCCCTAGACCCCTACGAGAGCGGCAAGCAACCCTACCAATTATAAGGTTAGGAGAGCCGGTCTCGACTTCTCGAGATGGCCTTCCACTAGACCCTAGAACCCGGTTACTTGTGCTCCTCTATTTGGGTCTATCCTAATGCGGAAAAGTAAATAATATACAATGGTGACATCATCCTCAACCCGGAAGTTTCCCAATAAAAGAATATTACATACATTGAATTTTACATGAATGAAAATGAAAAACTCTCATCTCACATAAAACCCCCCGGCTATTCAAAAGGGACAATCCAATATAACATATCACAGCAACACATAACATCACATGTCATCAACGTAAGTAAATATGCGTATCCCAATTTTCGTTGATGTATAGCAACGAAATCAGCGATACACCACATATTACACTTACGGTCGCAGAAAAGAAAGTGAAAAACTACAACATTTGGAATCCACAATCACCTTAGACATCATAAACCCAAAATATCACACATTACGGATTTCCTGCCTAAATATATGAATTCCACATATTGTATCACAATCTCAGATAACTAGACAATGTTAAACATTCCGATCGAATAAACAAACTCCCAAAATTTCCCAAATGAGCTCAACACTTGAGCGAAGTTCAAAAAGTCCCAGAACATGCCACAGCTCCTATGAACCAGCCGTAGAAAGGCCAACCAATGCCTCACATGTGGCACCGCTGAACTATCACAAACCCTAGGGTTTAGTGGCGGTTCTGACAGTCACATAATCGAGTTAAGGTTTCGTTCTTCTAGAGGGTCCACATAATCGCTTGCATGATTTTCTGAAAGTTTTAAACTAAGGAAAAATCCAACACTTGAAAAATTTCCAGCATGGGAAAAAGTGAGTTATTGATATCTGTTCGAACTTTTTAACTCTGTCTAAATAACCTGAAAACAAACCTGAATTACGAATATGAAACACTCCAAATTGCCTCTGTAAAAAGATAACATCACATGCAAATTTAGCAAAACCAAACAACACCTGAAATACTAAACCTCGGTGACTGGAACACAGTGAAAACTTCACCCCAAATTCTTGTATTATGGCTGAGCAGGCCGGTCCTATAGCCAAAGTGGACGGCCAAAATCCGGCGAGGGAGGGTGAATTTTTCAGTGTGTTCATGTTGCATCTCATACAACATTCTGCAATTGTTTAAAAAAAATTTGACTATCAGAAAATTTCGACAGAAACTAGGGTTCGTATTCGGGTAATTCGGAGTTGTTTCGGTTTCGTAATCCTTCACTATCCGTCTAATTCTCTAGCTAAGCTCTGATACCACTGTAGGGTTGTCTAGCATGGCAGCAAGGATTCGGGTGGCATCGTCCATACCAAATTAAAATTTTGCCATTCTAAATAACCCTAACCCTAGGTTCTTAACTAAATATTATACGGAATCGATAAAGCAAACAACTTTACTTCTAAGTGATTAGGGATTACAACCGTTGTAGTCCGTTCCTTCGCTTCATAAGCTCCAAGTTGTGGTCCCTTCACTGCGATCATCAAGCTCCCAAACTCTTGAGAGGCTCCATGAAGTGAATGATGCATCCTTGCTTGAAATCTTCACTATCTAAGCTGATCTACTTTGAGGAGTCACAAACCCAAGCTATCTCTTCACTAATTAGGGATTTGTGAAGCTAACACACTAATCTATATAGCTAATATAGAAGAGGATGATGAAGTAGGAATTTTGCTCTCTTTAGTTTTCTTTTTCTCACAATCTTTCATCACAAGATCAAAAGCTAGCAAGTTTTTTGCAAATGAGGAAGAAGAAGATGAAGTAAGTGATGAATGAATTATTGTTGAGGTTAGAAATGCAACCATGGGTTAAGAATGTCATGCTTAACCCTTTTAGAGACTTAACCATGAGCTAATGATTAGGGTTAGGTTAACAAATATCTTAGAAATATCAAGAGAGTGGACTAAGTCAACAAGAAAAAATATCTCAACATTAATCCACAATTTTGAATTATCTAAAGCAAATAAAAACCTAACCCTAATTACATAACATGGTGTAATTCTCATAAACCCTAGTTGTATGTATAACCTAGCATGTTACAATTATACATATCACATATATATAATTTTGTAACAAAAGAAAAGAATACATTTAACATGTATCACACATATATCTATGTATCCTAAGTGAGAAAAAGAATTTCTTAAGTGAGCTTATATTAGTTAATGTAATGTATTATATCACATATATAATTATACATTAAATTATTAAATCAATACTTGATTTAATAATCCGGCTATATTACATATAACCGACTAATATAATATGTATCAGTTTATCGAATCAACACTTGATCCGATAATCCGGCTATATCACATATACCCGGCCGATATCACATATCGCGAGAATAGAATACGGTATCACATACACGTATTATTCTCGGTCCCGCACATATCACATATGTGCTCCTACTCCGTTCCTCCTGAGCGAGGAAACCTCTGTGTAGGACTCTAAAGACTCGTCAATACGCCGGCAGTAGATGATGATCATATCAAACACCCACAAGCTGCAAGCGGTCAGCTAAACGTAACAGCCACCCAGGTATTGAGCGATCAGAAGATCAACAATCAAACCTGCTCACACTCCTGTGAATCCAATCAGTAACACTACCGTATAGTCCGGTCTCTTTGTCTGATATGTCGCATATCCAGTCTAGGGGTAGTGAACGTCAGACCCCAGTAACCGATAAGTCGTGTTGATGTGAGGCTCATAATAGGTCAATAAACTACTGATAACACTTACCAGTAGATCTCCATATCATCCCTGGCCAGGGACTTCCAGTTATAGCCAATCGAACACAGCGCAACATCAACCCCCAATACCGGAAGAAACGAAACCCCTCCTATCGCTCATTGCCTCCATGTGATTCGGGACTGTACCCAAAAGCCACCGTTTTGCACGTTCTCATGAACGTGGTAAGGTGGAAATCAAAGCACGGTAGGAATCACACAAGACTCTATGACGATCTCGGGTCTATAGACTAACTTGTACCAGTGTCACCAGAGAACTGCTATCTGACGATAGTTATAATACTAGCTAGGAGTTCTCGGCGAGTCCGTTCAGTGTACCCAGTCTCCACTGATCACCCGTACACAATTTTTGATGTCAAACACCAATGGATGTGGGATCATCCAACGCCCATCATATGGGTCAAGATGCGTATACGCTAGTCTACTCTGGAGTATCGATGCCCTGTCTCGATACACCCTCGACTAGGAACAATTATAGGATGTACTCGTTGACCACCCTGGCCCTACTAGTATGATCTGCATCATAGTCCTAGTAGTCAAGTACATATCCTAAGGGCTTTATCAACATGTGAGAGCAATACAGTAATACAATACAAGGCAACATGTTTAGACAAAGTGAAACCAGATAGCATACTATCATGTCGAGCAAGAAAGTCCTCTCTATATATATATCGAAGCATCCACTATAATATACATCATATGTACAACAATGGCCTCTAGGGCATATACATAACTAACAGTAGTTTGTTGGATAGAGTTGTTCATTTATGAACTTAGTCCCATCAAGTATCTAGACAAATTCTTGAGGTGGGGTATCAGTCAGTTTAGAAGATTGTTAATCTACACAAAGTTGAGATATAGAGAGATGAAGTTAGAACATTATAGCAGATTCACTCACTGAGGCTATTTCTCGAACAAATTAAGTTTCACAAACATAGTTTGCAAAACTGATTAGTAGAGAAGTTGGGTATTCGGTAGCACACGAACTATGGGTACGCGATACCGCAATAATTGGCCTAAAGTGCAAGCGAGAGATTGTTCGATATAGTTCCCTCAAGGCAATTATTGTGATCGCAAGCAGGCAATTATGGTAATTGAGGGATGAAAGGTTATGCTAACGCCGTGGCCATCATCCGTGGCCGTTTGCGGAACAAAATTTTTTACAACGAAGAGTTTAAACTTGGCGTTAGAATAACCTTAATCCGGATCTAACCATAAACCTAACTAGCACACAAAAGAGTTCTATCTACTATGATAGAAATGTATACCTAAAGAAACAAGTCCTTTGGATCTTCACTCCTCTCCTTTGGCTCCTCAAAGGATGTACGGATGAGCTTGGACTTTGGCCTCCTCGTGTCAAAGATGATCCACCCGAGAGTGCCTACTTTGATCTCCTACCTCCTTATCGAGGTAACTAGGGTACTTAGAATGCTAATCTAAGTAGCTTAGATGAAGTAGAGTGAGATGATAGATTAATATGTCTCACTAACCCTAGGTTTCTCAACTCATGAGACTTTTAGTATTAGAGATAGAAGAAGAAAGCAAGAAGAAGATAAGAGTGTATAATGAGCATAGAATAATGAAGAATGGCTAAAATTTGTTGTGAACTAATAATTCAAACTAAAAATATCTAGATACCACAAAAATATCTAAATGCTTCTAGGTTCTATAGCACGACCACTGGATTTCGGGAGGCATTGACCATGCCATTATCAAAAAATTGGCGCGTTAAAGAACCCTAACCTAGAATCTTGACTAGAGAATTAGACGTAAACTAGCATGTAAACAACTTCACATCTAAATGAACAAGGAATGCAACCTTTGTAGACCGGTCCTTCACTTCATAAGCTTCGTGTAGTAGTCCTTTCGCTCTAAGTAGTGATCTCTCGGACTCTAGTAAGGCTCCACTAGGTGAAATGAACAAGCTTGCTTGAAGTCTTCGAGGCCGAAAATGATCTACGTCGAGGAGACACTAACTCAAGCTACCTCTTCACAAATTAGGAATTAGGGAAGCAAACAAGCTATACTAAATGGCTGGTCTAATGTAGGTTGATGAAGTGGGAATTTTGCTCACTAATTTTCTTCACCTCTCAAAGAGCTAGAGAGTTTGAGGAAAGAGATGAAGAAAAGCAACCATGGAGAGAAGCAAGTGTAGAATGGAAACCATGGGTGAGAAATATCTCATATAACTCTTGTAGAGACTAAACCATGGCTAACAATAATGGTTAGGTTAATAAATATCTAGAGTGAGACAAAATTAGTGGACTAAGTCAAAGGTTAGCACAAAACTTCTCCAAGCTTCTAACATCGACTAATTTCCAACTAATTTTCTTTTACTCTTAATAAATAAAACCCCACATTATTATTATTATTATGGTATGATTCTCATACACCCATGTAGCATATAGAATCTAGCAAGAGACAATAATATATATCATATATATATTAAGTGCACACAAGTGAGAAAACGAAGTGCTTAAGTGAGCTAATATTAGTTAATGTAAATTAATATATCAAATATATAATTATACATTAAATTATTAAATCAACACTTAATTTAATAATCCGGCTATATCACATATAACCGACTAATATCATGTGTATCAACTTATCGAATCAACACTTGATTCGATAACCCGGCTATATCACATATAACCGACCAATAACACAAATCGCGAGAATAGACTACGGTATCACATACACGTATTAATCTCGGTTCCGTACATATCACATATGTGCTCCTACTTCATTTCTCCTGAGCCAGGAAACCTCTGTGTAGGACTCTAAAGACTATTCAGTACGCCAGCAGTAGGTGGTGATCATATCAGTCACCCACAAGCCGTCAGCGGTACTGCTAGACGTAACGGCCACCCGGGTATTGAGCGATCAGAAGATCAACAAGTAAGCCTGCTCATACTTCTGCGAATCCAATCAGTAACACTACCATACATTCCGGTCTCTTCGTCTGATATGTCGCATATCCAGCCTGAGGGTGGTAAATGTCAGACCCTAATAGCTTGATAAATCATGCCGATGCAAGGACTATAATGGTTCGAGAAACTACTGATAACACTTTCCAGTAAATCTCAGCAACTCTGGCCAGGTATTTCTTGTTATGGCCAATCGAGCATAGCGCAACATCAACCCCCAATACCGGGAGAGACGAATCCACTCCTATCGCTCATTGCCTCCATGTAACTCGGGACTGTACCCAAAAACCACCGTTTTGCACGTTCTCTTGAACGTGGTAAGGTGGAAATCAAAGCACAGTGGGAATCACACAAGACTCTATAACGATCTCGGGTCTACAGACTAACTTGTACCGATGTCACCAGAGAACTGCTATCTGACGTGAGGTATAATACCATCTAAGAGTTCTCGGCGAGTCCGTTCAGTGTACCCAGTCTCCACTGAGCATCTGTATACCTTCTCTGATGTCAAACACCAATGGATGTGGGATCATCCATCGCCCATCATATGGGTCAAGAAGCGTATATGCTAGTCTACTCTGGAATATCGATGCCCCGTCTCGATACTCCCACGACTAGGAACAATTCAAAGGATGTACTTACCGACTACCCTGGCCCCACTAGTATGATCTACATCATAATCCCGGTAGTCAAGTACTCATCCTAAAGGCTTTATCAACATGTAACAGAGAGACAATAAGTGTACATGTTAAGATAAAGAGCAACCAGATAGCATACTATCATGTCGAGCAAGAAATTCCTCCCTATATATGTCCAAGCATTCACTATAATATACATCATATGTACAATAATGGCCTCTAGGGTATACATACAACTAACGATCTCCTACTTGCACTAAGGCCATTTGTTGTAGTATCTCATACTCAACGTCCAATAGAAGTCTCTCTAGGGAAAGGCCTTTGTGGGTGGATCCGCCGTGTTATCCTTCGCTTCAGCTCTCCTAACCTAAATCCCTTGGAGATCAATCATCTCCCTGATCAGGTGATTCTGCCTCAGAATATGTCTGGATCGCAGATGGGGACGGGGTTCCTAGGCCAAAGACACAACTCCATTGTTGTTACAATAACAGTTATTGGATGCTCAATGATAGGAACCATGTTCATCTCATGAACAAGAAATATCCAGACATCCATTTTGGCAGCATCGTTGGTAGCGATGCATTCAGCCTTTATCGTCTAGTTTTCCACGGTATCTAGCTTGGAACACTTCCAACATACCGTCCCTCCACTGAGGGTAAAGACAAAGCCTGAGACTGACTTTCAGTCGACCTTATCACTCTGGAAGCCTGAATTGGTAAAGGACTCCAACTAGAGTTCACCGTTACCAAACATCGAGAACATTTCTTCAGTGCTTCTCAATTACTTAAGAATGTCCATCTCAGCTGTCCAGTGATTCTCCCAAGATCTGATTGATTCCTGATCACTACACCTAGTGAGTTAGCCACATCTAGTCTGGTACATAACATCGCATACATGATAGAGCCTAGTGCCGAAGCATAGGGTATCCCTTGCACGCGAGCTCTCTCCAAATCAGTCTTGTAAGACATCTTTTTGGAGAGAGTGATTCCTGAGTAGGTGGGCGAACCACCTCACTTAGAATCTTCCATACTAAACCCCTTTAGTATGGTGTTAATATACCTGTATTTGGGACACTCCCAATATCCACTTAGATCTATCTTTATAGATCTCAATCTTCAAGATGTAGTAGGTATCACCCAGATCTTTCATGGAGAATCCTTGTGATAAAAGGAGCTTGACCGAGTGTAGCATAGGAAACCCATTTCCTATCAAGAGTATGTCATCTATGTACAATACGAGGAAGGCGGTCTTACTCTCTACAAACTTCTTGTATATACAAGGTTCATCTGTATTTTTTATGAAGTCAAACTCTTTGACTGCCACATCAAAATAGATGTTTCATCCAGCCATTTCACAGAGTCCCTACTCGTGATGGCCTGCCTGAACCTAGTTGAGCCATCATCCACCATGATGCATTCCTCGCTCCCACCGTCACTGAGAAAACCGTAGTCTCTCTCAGGTGGATGAGGAACCCTACCAGATTCGCGGAGAGGCTGAGGTTCGTTGGAAACTATCGAATCCTTTGGTTCCACTAAATCATCAGTCCTAGTTTGTATAGCTGGAACTCCTTCCAGTTCTACCTCATGACCACTAATTTGTATTTTAAGAAATTCATTTTTCTAAAAAAGGTGGCATGTTGAGAAACAAAACACATTTTGTTCCTCGGTTTGGTAGAAGATATTTCCTTACGAATGTTTGGGATATCCAGCAAACTTACAGAACTGACCTTGTCTCGAGTTTGTCCGGATTTTGCTTTTCAACATAGGCCGGACAACCCCATATCTTAACTCGTTTAATACATGGTCTCTTCCCATACCATATCTCATATGGAGTGGTAGGCACAGATTTGGATGGAACTCTATTCAATAGGTATGTGGATTCTCAAGCGAATAACTCCAAAAGGAAATAGGTAACACAGCAGTACTCATCATAGAGCGCGCCATATCTCATAGGGTGCGAATCCTCCGCCCTGATACATTGCTGTTTTGTGGTGTGTACGGTGGAGTAAGCTGAGAGAGAATCCTATTCTCTTTTAAATAATTCAGGAACTCCGTGCTCAAGTATTCTCCTCCCCGATCACATCGAAGTACTTTAATACTTCTACCCGTTTGGTTCTCAACTTCAAGCTTATATTCCTCGAATTTCTCAAAAGTTTCAGACTTGTGTTTCAACAGGAACATATGTCCGAATCTTAAGAGACGGTCAGCGAATATAAAATAAAGTATGAGGAACCATCCCAGGCATGTGTAGACATGGGACCGCATACATCACCATGTATCAGTCCCAAATGTTCAGTAACTCTATCTTCGTTTCCAGTAAACGGAGTATTGGTCATTTTATCTTCGAGACAAAACTGGAAAGTATCATAAGATGAAAATTCGAACAGATTCAAATATTCATCCTTATGTAACTTAGCTAGTCGTGTCTCATTGATATGACCTAGTTTGCAATGCCATAAGAGGGATTCGTTCATTTCTGAACTACTCCTCTTGTGTGTGGTCTATATACTTTGAACCGTGGTTTGATTTAGAACGTATATGCCATTACATAACATGCATGATCCAATCAACTCTTGATTAAGGAAAATTTTCACAACATCATCCTCCAATACAAAATTATATCCTTCTTTAACTTAATAAAGAAACTGATGTAATGTTGTATATCAGGTTCGGCATGTAATAACATTTGTTCAGAATCAATGTATTTACCATTTGGTAATACAATGTGATATTTGCCAACTAGTTTGGCTGCAACACTTTCCCTATTCTCTACACTTAAAGACATATCACCCAATCCCAGTTCTCTACCTTTCTGTAGCCCATGTAACAGATTACATATGCGGGATCCTGATCCGGTATCTCATACCCAGGACGTAGAGGATACTGAGAAACAGTTCTTGGTAATAAACACACCCGAAGAATATGCATCAACATGCTTTTTCTTCCCATTGGGCGGCATGGGAATCCTGGTATTCCCTTATTTCCTGCTCGGACTTATAATAATTATAAGAAAGAATGGAACCAACGTTCCCCAGCACAGTATAATAAGCAGGTTCGGTCAATACATCCATATTATTATCTTGATTAAGGCATGTTACGGTCACTACCAGGAGAGAAAGAAGAAAACACTCAGCATATGCTCTTGCAAGATCAGATTGGTTATTATTTTATCTAATCAGGATGGCTCCCACTATTTTTATCAAATCTTCCTTCAAACCCTAAAAGGTAAGACTAGCCAAGATTAATTACACCCTACAAGTTTGCCAATCTTTATGACAAGCCAGTGTCGGTACTTTGAGGGAGGTTCCCCGTGCTTTCGCACAGACCAAATTAAAATAAACCTCATTTTACCAAGGGCGTAATCCCGTTAACACCTTTCTAGACACCTACTTTGATCGGCTAATTGTAATGTGCAAAACTCTCCCAGGAGTAACTCTTACTCACAGTGGGTATCGGGATCCAACTATCTCATAGAAGGTATGCAATCTCATTGCAAATTTCAACACTTGAAATTCCCGATAATATTTTGCCCCTAGCGTCTTATGATCTTGACGGAGGCAAACAAACCATAGGTTGCTAGTCAAGTTCAACCCGTACATTTCATGATTGAATTAAACCCACCCGCACGACCCTTGACGGAGGCCAACAAAGTCACACGACTACCCTAATCCAATCTCATCTTATGTTGTAAATAAGCACTAGTTAGCTACCACACACTACGTCTTGACGGAGGCCAACAAACGTAGCACGAATACTAAGTAGTACTTATCTGAAATGACGGAGGGCTACGACAGGTTTTTAAGAAAACTTTTTGCGTAATGAACTTGATATCGTTGTAGGATCGAGTGATTTTGAAAAAGGAGTGTTTTTTAGGCTTTTACTAGTTTTGCTAAAGAGATCACTCCTGGTGAAGGGATCTCGGCTCTTTCCTCATCGAATGAGGTGATGGATATTCAGGAATACCACTATGCAAAGCAAGAACTAAAAGAGCAATCAAAAACAAAACCGTGTGGGTTGTAGCATCTGCCAGTTTCGCTAAAGAGGTCACTCCCGGTGAAGGGATCTCGGCTCTTTCCTTATCGAATAAGGTGCTGGATATTCTATAAGGAATACCACTATGCAAAGCAAGAACTAGAGCTATCAGTTTTAATACAGGATTCTACAACATCTTTAGTTTTATTTTCTTTCATTAATCTCATTAATGAAGTCCCATCATTTATGCTTCCTAAGCATCATAGATAAAGAAACGAAAGTAGAACGTACGCTTATGCCATCCGCATTCGCCATAGTGTCCCGTTATGCACCGTTAGGTTACTTAACTAACAGCATAGCGGGGCGGGACTAGCACGGGTGCAAAACATAAGCAACGCTTATTATATATCATATATATAATAGCATCATTCGTCTCATCATATAAAGTGATCACATCACAGAATATCAGCAACAGAAGTCCACATATGAAATATTGGATATACTAGATATTCCGTGTTTTAAATTAAGCCAGTAAAAAACATGGATTCCACGGTCGTGATGAATATACAAACCCACATCCCTAGACCCCTACGAGAGCGGCAAGCAACCCCCCAATTCTAGAGTTAGGAGACCCGGTCTCGACTCCTCAAGATGGTCTCCCACTGGACTCTAGAACCCGGTAACTTGTGCTCCCCACCTTGGGTCTATCCTAATGCGGAAAAGTAAATAATATACATCAATAGTGACATCATCCTCAACCCAGAAGTGCCCCAGTAAAAGAATATTACATACAAGTTTTTATATGAATGAAAAAGAAAAACTCTCATCTCACACAAAAACCCCAGCTATTCAAACACGACGATCCAATATAACATATCACAGCAACACATAACATCACATGTCATCAACGTAAGTAAATCTGCGTATCCCAATTGTCGTTGATATATAGCAACAAAACCGACGATACACCACATATTACAATTACGGTCGCTGAAAAGAAAGTGAAAACTACAACAATTGGAATCCGCAACCTCCTTAGACATCATAAACCCAATGTATCACATACTTTGGATTTCATGCCTAACCAAATGAATTCTTTAGACATCATAAACCCGGAATATCTCATATCCGAATTTCATGCCTAACAATTATAAACCCCGCATTTTATTGTTGGAGATAATGCCCTCAGAGTCAATTATTGGATCACAGGTACGTGATTGCAATGATTGATGGAGGACCTATCCCGGTAGGACAGTCTTACTCGAGATGATAGTATGCTATCTGGTTTACCTTTATCATCGTGTACTGTTTCAGGTGACCTGACACGTCGCTATTACACGTTGATAGAGCCCCTAGGATTCTTGCTTGACCACCAGCAGTATGAGGGCGATCATATACGTGGGAGCTGGCAGTCTATAAGCATATCCTTAAATGGTCCCTAGTCGTGTGAGTTTCGAGACAGGGCATCGATACTCCATAGTAGACTAGTGTATACGGTCGAGACCCCGACGAGGGGCGGTGGCCGGTCTCACAAGCCACTGGTGTCAGTTGGACCACCTAAGATGTATACAGGTGCTCATTGGGTTATGAGTACACCGGACAGGACTCGCCGGGAACATGCCAGTTGGTCATATACCAGACGTCAGATGGCAGTTCCCTGGTGACATGTGTGCAGGTTAGTTCATCGACCTGGGGATCGTCATTTGTCTTGTGTGAGTTCCCACTGTACTTTGATTACTACCCTGCCACGGCTCAAAGGAGTCGTGCAAACAGGTTTTAGTTGGGTACAGTCCCGAGCCACATGGAGGCAGTGAGCGTATTTTCAGGGGTTCGTCTCTCCCGGTATTGGGGGTGAGGTCGTGCTGTGTCTAGGAGAGCCATTACACGAAGCCCTCGGCCGAGGCAAGGAGATTTACTGGTAGGTATTCCAGTAGTATCTCAGGGTGTTCTGGGCTACACTTCGACACGACTTGTACCGCTTTTGGGGGTCTGACTTTTACCAACCCCCTAGGCCCGCCATGCGATGCTCATAGACGAACGGACCGGACTGTACGGATATTGTCACTGACAGGCTCAGTAGGGTTGTCTGGCTGAGTTCACTCACAGACGTCCCTTTTAGTCAATACCTGGTAGCCCGTTACGTATTGGCTTATACCTCTGACGTGCTAGTGGTTAAATCCACAACCAAGGTGTTGACGAGTCTTTAGAGTCCCCCACATTCAGTTACTCAGCTTTCGGGCGAAAGGTTGTAGAGGCCGTATGGAGATATGGTAAGGTCCGATCAGATACGTGCGGTATTGCACGGATCAGGATCGGACAGTTTGTACTATAGGCCGTATGGTTATATGGCAGGGTTCGATCAGATACGTGCGGTATTGCACGGATCAGGATCGAACAGATATTACTGGCCGGCTTTGGTTTAAGCCGGATCCTAGTATAGTACAGTGTAGACTTTGTCTCATTGCATTTGTATTTCGGTCGAAATACAGATGCGGGTGTGTATGCACAGTATCGGGGTTTTTCTGTAATTTATTACGGGACCAGTTTTCTGGAGTTGCCAGTTTGCTTTCCGTTTCGGCCGATTTCCATTGTTCCGTTCATTGGCCGAAGTTTGGTGGAGGAGGGCTTATTTGCATTGTTGCAAATAAGCAATTGTGGAGGGGGTCTTTGCAATTTGTTGTATCATGATAGCCATACCTTTTGCCTTGACTTCTTGACTTTGTTTTTCATGATGGCTTGACTTTGTATCATCATGGTTGTTGATGATGAGATTGGTGGTAGGTGGTTGAGTGTTGGTTTTGCTTTGTTATCATGTTCTTTCATGATTCCCTTTTGCATTATTGTTCCACTCACTCCCTCTTTGGATGGCTCTCTCATTCTATCATATGAGTCCCTCATTTTCTCATCCCCCACACTTGTGATGGCCGGCCCAAGCATATAGGGGCTGTCCAAAATTTGTGGTGTGGATTTTTGGCTCATTTCATGTTGCAAAAATCCCACAAGATCTATCTCAAAAGCTCCAAGTTCAATCCCTCCACAAAAGGCAATTCCACAAACCCCAAAATGAGACTTCTTCTCTAGATATTCTACAGCATATCTTGGGCACGTCGAGTAGCCGGCTTCGCGCCCGAGTTGCCTCGGCATTGAGGTGGGAGCCCGTAAACGATGTAGGCGATGTGGTGCACTTCCGGCGACGAGGAGGAGACGGCATATTCCGCAGGAGATCGGGACGACGACGAGAAGACCGGAGGACTCGGATCTGTCGGTATACTTCTCTTCCCTATCTAGTTAGTAGCTTAGACTTGTTAATGGTTACGATCCGGATGTTTAGTGCGCGGTGGTGCCGGTTTGCTAAGTCCGCAAAATTAAAATTTATCACCGCTTCCGCATTCCGGCGTCGGATTGACGGCCGGGGTGCGCCGTGCACTTACAGTGGTATCAGAGTCTCGCCATTAACTTAGTCTAGCTTTGTGTAATGTGTTTGCATTTCCGATCGATCAAAAAGTTCCAAAACCCGTTTTTTGTTAGCATCAGTTTTCTGTTGGAAATTTTTAGTGTCGAAAAATTTTTCAGGTTGTAAAATATTGATGTACTGGAAAATCTAAGAGCTCTGTAAAAATTCGATGAAGTGACTCCACAGTTGGAGCGCGGAACCACCGCGAAAACCCCCTTCCTGCCGCTGTTCCGCCGCGCACTGTGGAGATCACTGCACCAATTTTTTACAGAGGCTTTCTGGGGTGAAAAGTGGGGTTTTGGAATAATAACATTGGGCCCAGAATTTCTTGATCTGCTACAGTTTTGATTGGGGGCCAACTTGTTAAAATTTGATTGATCGAAAATTTTAAACACATATTTCACAGTATTTACATTATATCTGCGACCGTGAATGTCACTCGATCGGTAAATCCGGTCTAACTGCTATAGCCCGGTTAGACGGATTTGCGAACGTGACTTTCACGTTGATGTTATGTTTTTGCTGTGATGTTGCGGATCGGTCGTGGGGGATAGCCTGGATGCAATGCTAGTACAGTTCTGTTGTATTATGTACATTTGATTTTGCGGGGCGAGCGTCCGACATGTGGACTGCCGTCACTGCCTGATTGTATTATTATTTTGGGGCATGACCTGGTTGCAGTCGATGTACCCGGTGTATGTATATTTTACTTTCTGTACTAGGATTACCCCAGGAGGGGTGCACGGATAGCCGGGTTCTAGGGGGCAACAAGCCCGCATCTCATGGCATTGAGACGGAGGGGGCTTCACTCTGGAATTGGCGGGCTATTCGCCGCACTCGTAGGGGGTACAGGTTGACCCAGGAGGGGTGCCCAAGTTACCGGATTCCGTGAAGTGCTGGGTGGTCCATTCACGGTACTGAAGGGGGCTGCCTCGCTTCAGGTTTTGGCGGGTGACTTGCCGCGCCCGTAGGGGTCTAGGATTTCATTGCATAGGCTATCCACACGACCAGGGGAACGTCGGGTTTCAGTAGTGGCTCTATGAAACCCGGGGATCCCAGATATCTGTATTGTTTCTGTGATGCTGTTCATTCTCTGTGATGTTGCATTTCTTTTCACGCCTTGAGCGAAATATAATATATTGGTATATATATTAGTAGATGTTGTATATGTTTTACATCCGCGCTAGTCCAGTCCCCGCTCTGTCGTTAGTTAGCTAACCTAACGGGTAATGACGGGACCCAGTGGCGAATGCGGATGGCATATACGTACATCAGTATATTTTCGTTCTTTTTGGTGTGATCAATTGATGGGACTGCATTGATTCGGATCAATGCAAGTTAAAAACAAACCTAATCTGATGTTGTTGGAACACTTTTTCAAAAAGATGTTTTTGCAAGGACGTTCACTTTTGTTCTGCATCGTGATATTCAGTTGGAATATCCTGCTCCTCAGTCGACGAGGCAAGGGCCGAGATCCCTTCACCGGGAGTGACCCCTTGGACAAAAAGTTTGCATCAGGGCATTAACTTCACTATAGCCGATTACTTTTGCTTTGCATCGCGGTATTCATTTGGAATATCCTGCATCCCATTCTACGGGGAAAGAGCCGAGATCCCTTCACCGGGAGTGACCTCTTTAGCGAAGGTTTTCGTCACTATATTTTTAAAAGCTATCCGTTCCTTCGACGATATCAAGTTCTTTACGTTAAAGGTTTTCGCCAGAAACCATTCGTAGCCCTCCGTCGTTTCAGACGGGTAGCACGTAATATTCATGCTATGTTTGTTGGCCTTCGTCAAGGCATAGTGTATGGTAGCTGCTTGTTGCCTTTTCTGCAGCATAGATAGATGCGTTGGTTTGGGACAGTCGTATAGCCTTGTTGGCCTTCGTCAAGGGCTTGTGCGGGTGGATTCAAATTAACCTGGAGAATGACGGGTAGAACTTGACATGTGACTTATGATTTGTTGGCCTTCGTCAAGGTCATAAGAGCATGGGGCAGAAATCACATCGGGAGTTTCAAAAGAACTGAAACTTGCCAGATATGCGCATACCTTCTGGAGTGTGATACCGTGAGCGGATTCCGTCACGTTGTCATGCGATGAGAGTTGGATCCCGATTCCCACTGATGAGTTGGTATACTCCTCGGGTGACCCCGACTAATTCTTCTTTCAGGTTTGGAGGAGAATTTGAGGTACAGTGGGAGGTTTCCAGATTAGATAAATTGGTAACCATTCTGATCTAGGTTAGAGTGCACGCTGAGTGTTTCTTTTCTCTCTCTCTTTGGCAGCAACCATTGACCCGACCCTATGACTATGACTCAGTGACCAAGTTGACCGAACCTTCTTAAACACTGGCTTTTGGATTGTCAGAGTTGCAAACCTCATTGCCACTCCTACTTTTACCCTTTTCTCCAGGACACCCCGTATTACTACGAACGTCCACTTCCATTGGACAAAACCATCGTATGGTTAGATACGAACTCGAAGGAATTCATTCGAGGATGGTTTCAGGTTCTGGAGAAAACGGATATGACTATTCAGTTGTCTTTTCTTTTCACCCTCTCTCAGGTTGCGAGTACTCCTAGGATTAGGAGTAGTACACCTGTTACGCAAATTGGATAGTCTTCTTCCAAACCTTAGGCTGGTGCCGACCGGTAGGGAATGAAGAAAACCAATTAGCATAACGATGGTGTGCAGAAGGTATTAAGTTAAGACAAAGCAAGGGATTAGTAAGAGGACAAAGTAAATTGCAACAGATATTCACGACCAAACCAAGTTTTTCTTCGCCAATCCTAAAATCACCTTTGTATTTCTCCAGGACACTCCGTATCACTACGAAGATCCACAGTTTATTGGATACTCCATCGTATGGTTATATACGAACTCGAAAGGAACTTGTTCCAGTTCGGGGATGGATTCTGGTTCAGGAGAAATAGGAATAAGATTTATTCAGGTGTCTTTTATCTTCACCTTCTCTCGCATTGCGAGTGTTCCTAGGATTAGGACAGTACACCCATTATGCTTATTGGATAGTCTTCTTCCAAACCATAGGCTGGTGCCGAACGGTAGGGAAGGAAGAAACCATTTGGCCTAAACGGGTGTGCAGAAGGTAATGATTAAAGACACATGAAGGGATTTAGAGAGGTGGCAAAGAATTATACGGTTACAGTTGTGAATCTGGATAATGGAAAAGGCATTACTATGAATACCAGGATACCCCATCGAAACATTTCAATGTTTCAGTTTCACTGTGTACTGTTAAAAGAAAACTGATTTCCCGATTAGACACTTGCTCCAGGGTATGTAATTACCAGGTATGATTCTCACATCTGTATGGTTTTACAGATGATGAGTGGGAGTAAGTAATTGGGAATTGGGTGATCATCCTCATTATATCGGGATTCGTTGTAATCGGTGATATTTGAGGAAATCACCTGGGCTGTTTACCGGTCGGCAAATATTTGGTTTTGAATATCCGCTTTTATGCACCAATTTCAAATTGATATATCTGTACGTCTATTTTCATAGAGTGAGATATACCTTTCTGAAATTATGTCTATGACATTTACCTATATCAGTGGATGGTTAGGTAAGGAGCATTAAACAGCGGTGTAATTCTTCTTAACCATAAGTACAGTTTTCAACCTACAACACACAGTGAATGAGTTATCAGACTCAATTGACTTATACAGAGTATTGTATGTTGTCTAGGGTCCATCAGGACAGAGGGGTTGGTCCTCGTACTATATTCGGTTTACTTATGACTTCTCTAATTTTTAGACAGGTGTTTCTTCGAAACACAGGGTCTGAATTTTGAGAAGTTATAGGTATTTGAATAAAGTAGAGAACCAGATATTGCAAGTATCGGGATTCTTCAAAGAATAGAAGATGTAGATACTTGTGTATGGTATTCAGTTGATAGTAATGATTTAGAGATCTTGCTTCTCTTTCAGGTTACTCATAATTGGAAGCATTCCTAAGTTGAGTAACGCTGATCGGCCTCCTTCCATTTAGTTGACATGCACTGGAGACAGTTGCATGATTTGGATCTGGTTCAATTAAATCAGTGCCTCTGGTCCTATATGGGATATGGAACAGTTCGTATCTTGACGTTGTTAAGGTACGGGGAGTTATCCAGCTTTTGATTAAAACCAGACTCTGGATAACTCAAGGCACGTTTCTGTAATGGTTGTTTGTGGGTTGACCCAGGCTATGACGAGGGTTGACTTTCTACCATCTGGATGAACAATAGCGATATTGTTCTAGACTCGCCACAGTTTTATTAAAAATGGATTTTTTCAGAAAACAGTAGTGGGAGTATGGTAGAACTGGAAGTGATTCCAGAACCACAAACGATTACAAAAGATTTGATAAGGAACCTAAAGATTCAATCTGGATTGACATTCCATTGACCACTCCACAGATTTGGTGGGTAACTTCAGGCATCCGAGAGGTACTACGGTAGCCTCAAAGACGGTGACAGGGAAGTTCTTGTTAACCCACAATTACCATTGCTGTTGTTCCAGGCTGCGAGACCCGGCGGGAGGATGAGTATAGCGTCGTTCTGAACTCGCTTCAGAAGTGTACGTGTATATGACTCTGCCAGAGGGTTGTCGTAGACAGTGGGAGCAGCGGAAGCATTGGTGGACAGGTAGCTTATGTCTATTTATAGACTAAAGCAGATGTAGCGGAGATAGATCATCTATTTCTGATGTGACAGTCATGGGTTTGACTTCATCAGAATAGGGGATGGATCTGTTGAGAAGGTACTAGGGTATGATATCATGGTATTTGGATGACATACACAGAGTAGGAAGTGATATTCCTACACTACAGTCGGTTATACTTTGGTCGTCATACAGTGTTTTCTCCACAAAAGAAATGGATTTTATGTCAGACATACTGGTAACTAGATCTATGGTTTTAGTTCTAGATTTGGGTGGTTTCTCAATCAGGGTACTTAGACAGCATTCTAAGAGTATTTAGAATGGACGACTCCTGGCACGGTAGTGCACCTGCAGGTAATGGAGTCACCCTCTCTAAAGGTGTCTTACAGACTAAAGGGGAGAGGGACGTGCATGATTGGCAGATCACTTGCTCAGGCAATTGAGTCAATCATGAGATGTCAAGTACCACACCAGATATTGTTCTTGCTCTAGATGCAATAAGTTGACATTTAATCCAACCCTGGAGAAACAGTCGGAAGCAGTTTTAGAACATAAGTGGATGTTCTAGGGATATGATAACGACAGCCTCATTCGGGAGACAGTTATCATTCCAGGCTTCCAAGGTGACATGGACGACAAGGAGGTTGTCAGAGTTATAGTTTTCCCTCTGACGAGGGGCAGTATTTTGGACAGGTATTCCAAGGCAATACTGAGGGAGGCATGGCGCAGGATACTGATTAAGTTCAGTTGATGATACAGTCTAAGAAGTTTGGATTTGGAGTTCATTTATGAGCTATGTCCCATCAGACATCCAGACACATTCTAAGACAGGTATTGCTCATTTCGGGAGATGGGTTTCTCCGCGAACTTGAGATATAGAGAGACATAGAAAGATACATCAAGGCGGATCCACTCACTGAGGCTATTCCTCGAACGCAATAGTTTCGCAAACCAGCTTTGTGAGACTGACTAGTAGAGGAGTTGGGTGTTCGGTATCACACGGGCTGTGAGTATGCGACATCGCAATAATTAGCCTTGAGTGCAAGTGGGAGATTGTTGGAGATAATGCCCTCAGAGTCAATTATTGGATCACAGGTACGTGATTGCAATGATTGATGGAGGACCTATCCCGGTAGGACAGTCTTACTCGAGATGATAGTATGCTATCTGGTTTACCTTTATCATCGTGTACTGTTTCAGGTGACCTGACACGTCGCTATTACACGTTGATAGAGCCCCTAGGATTCTTGCTTGACCACCAGCAGTATGAGGGCGATCATATACGTGGGAGCTGGCAGTCTATAAGCATATCCTTAAATGGTCCCTAGTCGTGTGAGTTTCGAGACAGGGCATCGATACTCCATAGTAGACTAGTGTATACGGTCGAGACCCCGACGAGGGGCGGTGGCCGGTCTCACAAGCCACTGGTGTCAGTTGGACCACCTAAGATGTATACAGGTGTTCATTGGGTTATGAGTACACCGGACAGGACTCGCCGGGAACATGTCAGTTGGTCATATACCAGACGTCAGATGGCAGTTCCCTGGTGACATGTGTGCAGGTTAGTTCATCGACCTGGGGATCGTCATTTGTCTTGTGTGAGTTCCCACTGTACTTTGATTACTACCCTGCCACGGCTCAAAGGAGTCGTGCAAACAGGTTTTAGTTGGGTACAGTCCCGAGCCACATGGAGGCAGTGAGCGTATCTTCAGGGGTTCGTCTCTCCCGGTATTGGGGGTGAGGTCGTGCTGTGTCTAGGAGAGCCATTACACGAAGCCCTCGGCCGAGGCAAGGAGATTTACTGGTAGGTATTCCAGTAGTATCTCAGGGTGTTCTGGGCTACACTTCGACACGACTTGTACCGCTTTTGGGGGTCTGACTTTTACCAACCCCCTAGGCCCGCCATGCGATGCTCATAGACGAACGGACCGGACTGTACGGATATTGTCACTGACAGGCTCAGTAGGGTTGTCTGGCTGAGTTCACTCACAGACGTCCCTTTTAGTCAATACCTGGTAGCCCGTTACGTATTGGCTTATACCTCTGACGTGCTAGTGGTTAAATCCACAACCAAGGTGTTGACGAGTCTTTAGAGTCCCCCACATTCAGTTACTCAGCTTTCGGGCGAAAGGTTGTAGAGGCCGTATGGAGATATGGCAAGGTCCGATCAGATACGTGCGGTATTGCACGGATCAGGATCGGACAGTTTGTACTATAGGCCGTATGGTTATATGGCAGGGTTCGATCAGATACGTGCGGTATTGCACGGATCAGGATCGAACAGATATTACTGGCCGGCTTTGGTTTAAGCCGGATCCTAGTATAGTACAGTGTAGACTTTGTCTCATTGCATTTGTATTTCGGTCGAAATACAGATGCGGGTGTGTATGCACAGTATCGGGGTTTTCCTGTAATTTATTACGGGACCAGTTTTCTGGAGTTGCCAGTTTGCTTTCCGTTTCGGCCGATTTCCATTGTTCCGTTCATTGGCCGAAGTTTGGTGGAGGAGGGCTTATTTGCATTGTTGCAAATAAGCAATTGTGGAGGGGGTCTTTGCAATTTGTTGTATCATGATAGCCATACCTTTTGCCTTGACTTCTTGACTTTGTTTTTCATGATGGCTTGACTTTGGATCATCATGGTTGTTGATGATGAGATTGGTGGTAGGTGGTTGAGTGTTGGTTTTGCTTTGTTATCATGTTCTTTCATGATTCCCTTTTGCATTATTGTTCCACTCACTCCCTCTTTGGATGGCTCTCTCATTCTATCATATGAGTCCCTCATTTTCTCATCCCCCACACTTGTGATGGCCGGCCCAAGCATATAGGGGCTGTCCAAAATTTGTGGTGTGGATTTTTGGCTCATTTCATGTTGCAAAAATCCCACAAGATCTATCTCAAAAGCTCCAAGTTCAATCCCTCCACAAAAGGCAATTCCACAAACCCCAAAATGAGACTTCTTCTCTAGATATTCTACAGCATATCTTGGGCACGTCGAGTAGCCGGCTTCGCGCCCGAGTTGCCTCGGCATTGAGGTGGGAGCCCGTAAACGATGTAGGCGATGTGGTGCACTTCCGGCGACGAGGAGGAGACGGCATATTCCGCAGGAGATCGGGACGACGACGAGAAGACCGGAGGACTCGGATCTGTCGGTATACTTCTCTTCCCTATCTAGTTAGTAGCTTAGACTTGTTAATGGTTACGATCCGGATGTTTAGTGCGCGGTGGTGCCGGTTTGCTAAGTCCGCAAAATTAAAGTTTATCACCGCTTCCGCATTCCGGCGTCGGATTGACGGCCGGGGTGCGCCGTGCACTTACATTTTAGTCTCGTTATCGAAAACACTTTCCAATAACAAGTCGGGCAATTCAACAAGATTCCTGACATCGTGATCGAATGCTCGTCGGAAATTTTAATAGACGGCCGCACCCCCGACGCCGTTGACGTAGTGCACTTAGGAAGAACACCACGGCCGTGAGCACCCGAACGGATGCTTTAAGAAACGAGGTTCTCCTATAGTCACTTAGTCGGGGCTATGGGGCATGGCTATCTAGTAATGTTACCTGGCGAACATTCGCGTACACTACGTAATTGCGACGGAGTTTTGATCCAAATCAAAACCCCGCGGCAACCGATCAAATGGGACTAAATTGCTAGATTTATAAAATTCAAATCATTTTTTACAAAACTAATTATTGTGGATTCCAAATATTGTATCACAATTACAGATAGCTGGATGTTAAACATTTCGATCGAATCAACAAACACCAAAAATTTTCCAAAGAGCTCAACACTTGAACACAGTTTAAAAATTATCCAGAACATGCCACAATACCTATGGACCAACCGTAGAAGGTCCGACCCACGTCTCACTCATGGCGCCGCAGAACTACCGCAAACCCTAGGGTTTGGCCGCGGTTCCGCGGTCAAAGAGTCGAGTTTGGGTATCGTTCTTTTAGAGGGACCATAGAAAACACCTGCATGATTTTCTGAAGATTTTAAACGTGGAAAAATCCAAATTTTAGAAAATTTCCAGCGAGGGAGAAAATGGGTTATTGATATTCGTTCGAACCTTTTAACGTCGTCTAAAATACCCGAAATGATGTTAGAATTACAAATACGAAGCACTCCGAATTGCTTTTACAGAAAGATAACATCACATGTAATCTCAGTAAAAACAAACAATACCTGAAAAACCAAAACCCAGAGACCAGAGCACCAAACAAAAACGAAGGCAAATCCTCAAAGAAGAACCGGCCGGGCTGGGATTTTGTGACTTTTCGCCAGGTCAAAACCGGTGAAAGGGGTTCATTTTTGTCTGGTGTTCATGTTACATCTCATGTAACGTTCACTTGTTTAAAAAAATTAAAGGACTTTTTAAAAACGACAGAAACCATAGATTTCGTTTCGAGGTTTCGGATTTGTTTCGGTTTCGTAATTCTACAAACATCATCTAATTCTCAAGCATTGCTCTGATACCACTGTTGGGTTCGCATCGACCATGCCGTTTTCAAAAAATTGGCGCGCTAAAGAACCCTAACCTAGAATCTTGACTAGAGAATTAAACGTAAACTAGCATGTAAACAATTTTACATCTAAGTGAACAAGGAATACAACCTTTGTAAACCGGTCCTTCACTTCATAAGCTCCGTGTAGTAGTCCCTTCGCTCCAAGTAGTGATCTCTCGGACTCTAGTAAGGCTCCACAAGGTGAAATGAACAAGCTTTCTTGAAGTCTTCGAGGACGAAGATGATCTACATCGAAGAGACACTAACTCAAGCTACCTCTTCACTAATTAGGAATTAGTAAAGAAAATAACCTATACTAAATGGATAGTCTAGTGTCGATTGATGAAGTGGAAATTTTGCTCACTTTAGAAATATTTTTCTCACTAATTTTCTTCACCTCCCAAAGAGCTTGAGAGCTTGAGGAAAGAGATGAGAAAAGCAACCATGGAGAGAAGCAAGTGTAGAATGGCAACCATGGGTGAGAAATATCTCATATAACTCTTGTAGAGACTAAACCATGGCTAACAATAATGGTTAGGTTAATAAATATCTAGAGTGAGACAAAATTAGTGGACTAAGTCAAAGGTTAGCACAAAGCTTCTCCAAGCTTCTAACCTTGACTAATTTCCAACTAATTTTCTTTTACTCTTAATAAATAAAACCCTACATTATTATTATTATGGTATGAGTCGCATACACCCATGTAGCATCTAGCATGTACCCAAAAACCACCGTTTTGCACGTTCTCTTGAACGTGGTAAGGTGGAAATCAAAGCACAGTGGGAATCACACAATACTCTATGACGATCTCGGGTCTACAGACTAACCTATTCCGGTATCACCAGAAAACTGCTATCTGACGTGAGATATAATACCATCTAGGAGTTCTCGGCAAGTCCATTCAGTGTACCGAGTCTCCACTGAGCACCCGTATACCTTCTCTGATGTCAAAGACCAATGGATGTGGGATCATCCATCGCCCATCATATAGGTCAAGAAGAGTATACACTAGTCTACTCTGGAATATCGATGCCCCATCTCGATACTCCCACAACTAGGAACAATTGAAGGATGTACTTACCGACTACCCTGGCCCTACTACTATGATCTACATCATAATCCCGGTAGTCAAGTACTCATCCTAAAGGCTTTATCAACATGTAACAGAGAGACAATAAGTGTACATGTTAAGATAAAGAGAAACCAGATAGCATACTATCATATCGAGCAAGAAAGTCCTCCCTATATATGTCCAAGCATCCACTATAATATACATCATATGTACAATAATGGCCTCTAGGGCATACATACAACTAACAGATGCCACCTTGCATTAATAATTCATAACAAAAGAAAATATCAAGTATACTCCAATGAGTCATGCCATGAGTCACCAAGTTAGCCATGCTTCATTTTATACAAATGAATACCTCATTTCTCCACCGCATTAGCCATTAACAAAAATGGTTAAACATAATAATGAGGTGTCTTCTTCTAGAAGCATCTTGCATAATTACAAGAATGCCCCTCACTGTATATACATGCACATATCTGTATTCCGAAAAATACGAATACTAAGAGACAAAATAATCCAATAATATAATACTAGGATCCGGTTTAAACCAAAGCCCATTAGTAATATCCGCCCGAACATCACACGTGCATAAGTACACGTATGTGGTCGAACCCTGCCGTAAAACCATACGGCCTCTACATCGTTTCGTCCAAGCAGGGAAACCCTATGTGTGGGACTCTAAAGACTCGACAGTACGCTGGAAGTGGGTTTAACCCCAAGCATGTCAGCGGCACTAGCTGTACGTAACGGCTACCCAGGTACCTGTCGAAAAGAATGCCGACGAGCAAACTCGTCCGAACTCCTACTGAGCCTATCCGTGACAATCTCCATACAGTCCGGTCTCTTCGTCTAAGAGTATCGCATATCGGATCTAGTAGTAGTATACGTCAGATCCTAATAACCCGATAATTCGTGCTGATGTGTCTCAGGACCAATCCAGAAAAATACAGATCAACCTATCAGTAAATCCCAACTTCCTTGGCCAAGTCTTATAGTCCTGACCAATCGAACACGGTGCGATATCGACTCCCAATACCGGGAGAGAAGAATCCCCAACAATCGCTCACTGTCTTTATGTGTCTCGGGACTGTACCCAACCAAAACCTGTTTGCACGACTCAATAGAACCGTGGTAGGGTAGTAATCAAAGCACAGTGGTAGCTCACACGAGGAAAATAGCGATCTCAGGTCCGAAGAATAACATGTACATATGTCACCTGAGAACTTCCATCTGACGATAGGTATAGTACCATCTGGAAGTTCTCGGCGAGTCCGTCCAGTGTACTCACACCCAGTGAGCACTTGTATACGATCTTAGGTACATCAAACCAATGGTTGCAGGACCAACCATCCCCTTCATTAGGGTCTAGAAACGTATACACTAGTCTACTCTGGAGTTTCAATGCCCAGTCTTGATACTCACGCGACTAGGGACCATTTAAGGATGTGCTTATGGACTACCCTGCTCCCACAAGTATGATCGCCATCACAACGCAGATAGTCAAGCAAGATCCTACGGGCTTTATCAACATGTAACCGCTATATGTAATACTGAGTATAACATATGCCATGTTAAGATAAAGACAAACCATAATAGTATACTACTGTATCATGTCTTTATCAATATGTGCAAGCTGGATAATGTATCAATAAAAAAAAATACACATATCCTGATAAAGACAACTGTAATAATATACTATATAATTGAGCAAGAATGTCCTGTACATACATATCCCCAACATTCATATGTATACATATACAATAATGGCCTCTAGGGCATGCATATCCAACAATCTTCCACTTGCACTAAAGGCCAATAATTGGTGTACCGAATAACAAACGTCTGCACTAAGGCCAGCTGCTGGCATACCGCATACCCAGCATCTCAAAAAGTCACTCGAACTGCGCTTGAGGGAGGGCCTTTGTAAATGGATCCACCGTATTTTCTTTTGTATCCACTCTCCGGACCTCGATCTCCTGGCGATCTATGATCTCCCTGATCAAGTGATACCTCCTTAAGATGTGTCTGGATTTCTAATGGGACCGTAGTTCCTTCGCTAAAACTATAGCCCCATTGTTGTCGCAATACAAAGGTATTGGATCAAAAATGGACGGAACTACCTGAAGTTCAGTAATGAACTTCTTTATCCAGACCGCTTCTTTTGCGGCATCGCTTGCAACAATGTATTCAGCCTCCATTGTCAAGTCTGCGACGGTATTTTGTTTGGATCTCCTCTAACACACCGCCCCTCCATTGAAGGTAAACACAAAACCCGAGACAGACTTGTTGTCATCCTTGTCACTCTAAAAGTTAGAATCGGTAAAGACCTCGACCTTAAGGTCTCCATTACCATATACTATGAATATCTCATTAGTCCTTCTCAGATACTTGAGAATGTTCTTCACAACCGTCTAATGATCCTCACCTGGGTTTGAATGATACCGGCTCACCACGCTAAGCGTGTAAGCTACATCTGGTCAGGTACATGTTAGTTATGTATATACCCTAGAGTCCATTGTTGTACATGTGATGTATATTATAATGGATGCTTGGATATATATAGAGAGGACTTTCTTGCTCGATATGATAGTATGCTATCTAGTTTCACTTTATCTTAACGTGTTAACAAATACTGTTTTGTGATCACATATTGATGAAGCCCTTGGGATATGTACTTGACTACTAGGACTATGATGAGATCATACTAGTGCGGCCAGGGTAGTCAACGAGTACATCCTATAACTGTTCCTAGTCGAGGGTGTATTGAGACAGGGCATCGATACTCCTGAGTAGAATAGCGTACACGCATCTTGACCCATATGATGGGCGATGGATGATCCCATATCCATTGTTGTTGGACAACAAAGATGGTGTACGTGTGCTCAGTGAAGACTGGGTACACTGAACGGACTCGCCGAGAACTCCTGGATGGTATTATACCTATCGTCAGATAGCAGTTCTCCGGTGACACTGGTACATATTAGTCTGTAGACCCGAGATCGTCATAGAGTCTTGTGTGATTCCCACTGTGCTTTGATTTCCACATTACCACGTCTAAGAGGGCGTGCAAAACGGTGGCTTTTGGGTACAGTCCCGAATCACATGGAGGCAATGAGCGATAGGAGGGGTTTCGTCTCTCCCGGTATAGGGAGTTGATGTTGTGCTGTATTCAATTGGCTATAACTGGAAGTCTCTGGCCAGGGATGATATGTAGATTTACTGGTAAGAGTTATCAGTAGTTTCTCGACCCGTTATGAGCTTTACATCGACATGACTTATCGGTTACTGGGGTCTGACGTTTACCACCCCTAGACTAGATATACAACATATCAGACGAAGAGACCAGACTGTACGGTAGTATTACTGATTGGATTCACAGGAGAATGTACAGGCTTGCTTGTTGATCTTCTGATCACTCAATACCTGGGTGGCTGTTACGTTTAGCTGACCACTTGCAGCTTGTGGGTGTTTGATATGATCATCACCCACTGCCAGCGTATTGACGATTCTTTAGAGTCCTACACATAGGTTTCCTGGTTCAGGCAAAACGGAGTAGAAGCACATATGTGATATGTGCGGGACCGAGAATAATACGATATGAGATACCGTATTCTATTCTCATGATATATGATATCGGCCGGGTATATGTGATATAGCAGAGTCATTGGATCAAGTGTTGATTCGATGAATCGGTACATGTTATATTAGTCGGTTATATCCTATATAGCCGGATTGTCGGATCAAGTGTTGATTCGATGATTTAATGTATAATTATATATGTGATATATTACATTACGTTAACTAATATAAGCTCACTTTATTTATTCATTTTCTCACCGGATAATATATTGATATATATGCGATATATGTTAATTGTATTATTTTATTTTGTTGCAAAATATATTATATATGTGATATATAATATTATAAAAAGTTAGGGTTACAAATACAACATGTTTTGTGGAGATCAAACAAGTTAGGGTTTGATTTGGATTAGCTTTTTCATGAAGCTTTCTTTTGTTTTTAGCTAAGATATTTTGTGTTGATATTTATTAACCCAACCCAAACCCTTTACCTTAGGTTTATTCTCTACATGAGTTAAGCCCTTTATTATTACCTCATGGTTGTCATTTTGTAACCACAACAATATTCATTATTCATCACAAAAGCTTTCTTCTTCTTCCTCCTCCTTGAAAAAGCTTTCTAGCTTTTTGTGAAGTAATGATTTAAAATGAGAAATTAAAACCAAAAGAGTGTAAAATTCCTACTTCATTATCCTCATCTATTCTAGCCACTTAGATTAGGGTGTTCACTTCACTAATACTTGATTAGAGAAGTGAGAGCTTGAGTTTGAGATTCTTCAAGGTAGATCATCTTCGAAAAAGGAAGAATTCAAGCAAGAATGGATGATTCAACTTATGGAGCCTCTCTTGAGTCAGGGAGATCATGGATCGCGACAAAGGGACTACTACTCGGAGCTTATGAAGCGAAGGAACGGACTACAAAGGTTGTAATCCCTCTCTCATAGATGTAAAATTGTTTACATGCATAGTTAACCCTAATTCTCTAGTTAAGATCTTGGTTAGGGTTCGTTTAGCACCCCCAAAAATTTTAAAGTAGCATGTTTGATGTTTGCCAAAACCTTGCTAAGGTGCTAAGCTAACCCTTCAGTGGTATCAAAGCCAAGCTAGAGTATTAGGAGTTGCCTAGACGAAGTTAGAAGTCCAATCGAACCCCGAAGCCCCGAAATGACCCCTTTTCTGGAAATTTTTCAAAAAGTTGACATTTTTCATATTAAAAATACTCAGAAAATCATGCAGGTAATTTTATGGACCCACCTATAGAAAGTGTCCCTAACTCGCTACAGTGACCGCGTAACCGTGGCCAAAACCTGCTTTTGGCGGCGGTTCCGCGACACTACTGTGGAGGCTTAGGACGGGTACTTCAGCGACGGTCCATAGGTGCTGGGGAATGCTACTGGGAATTTTTATTTTCTGCTCAAGTATTGACCTCACTGGGGTATTTTGGGAATTCGTTGTGTCTGTCGAATTATCTAACTTCGCCTAGTTATCTGTGATGTTTATGTGTTGCTGTGATATGTTATATTGGATCGTTGTGTATTGAATAAACGGGGTTTTATGTGAGATGAGAGTTTTATTTTTCATTCATGTAAAATTCATTTGTATGTAATATTCTTTTATTGGGGCACTTCCGGGTTGAGGATGATGTCACCATTGTATATTATTTACTTTTCCGCATTAGGATAGACCCAAGGCGGAGAGCATAAGTAACCGGGTTCTAGGGTCCAGTGGGAGGCCATCTCGAGGAGTCGAGACCGGGTCTCCTAACCCTGGAATTGGCAGGGTTACTTGCCGCTCTCGTAGGGGTCTAAGGATGTGGGTATGGCTATTCATCGCGACTGTGGAATCCGTGTTTTATAAAGGCTCAAAATAAAACATGGATGTCCTAGTATATCCAATATTTCATATGTTGACTTCTGCTGCAATGTTCTGTGATGAGATCATATTACTGCCTAAGACGAATGCTTATACTATATGTTGATATATAAATATTGCTGCTTTCGTTTCTTCTGTGATGCTTAGGAAGCTTAAATGATGGGTTTTATTAATGAGATTAATAAAAGAAAAGAAACCTAAAAGATGTTGTAGATTCAAATTTTCAAAAAGGGTAGCTACAGTTTTTGCTTTGCACAGTGGTATTTATGAAATATCCTGCACCTTATTCGATGAGAAAAGAGTCGAGATCCCTTCACCGGGAGTGACCTCTTTAGCAAAACTGGCAGATGCAACAAACTCACAGTTTAGTTTTTGATTGCTTCTATAGTTCTTGCTTTACACAGCAGTATTTATGAAATATCTTGCACCTTATTCGATGAGGAAAGAGCCGAGATCCCTTCACCGGGAGTGACCTCTTTAGCGAAACTAGAAAAGCCTAAAAAACACTCCTTTTCAAAATCACTTGTTTCTACAACGATATCGAGTTCATTACGCTCATGGTTTTCTGAAAAATCTGCGTAGCCCTCCGTCATTTCAGATAAAGACTATTTAGTATCCGTGCTGCGTTTGTTGACCTCTGTCAAGGCGTAGTGTGTGGTAGCTGATTAGTAATTATATGTAAAACATGAGATGTGATTGAGTTAGGGTAGTCATACGACCTTGTTGACCTCTGTCAAGGGTCGTGCAAGTGGGTTTGATTCAATCAAGAAATGACGGGTTGAACTTGACTAGTGCACTATGATTTGTTGACCTCTGTCAAGGTCATAGCACACTAGGGGAAAAAGTATTATCAGGAATTTCAAGAGTTGAAATTTGCAATGAGATTGCATACCTTCTATGAGATAGATGGATCCTGATACCCACTGCGAGTAAGAGTTACTCCTAGGAGAATTTTACACAGGACAATTAGCCGATCAAGTAGGTGTCTAGAAAGGTGTTTACGGGGTTCTGCCTCTGGGAAAACGGGGTTTATTTTAATTAGGTCCGTGCGAAAGCACGGGGAACCTCCCTCAAAGTACCAACACTGATCTGGCTGAAAGATTGGCGAACTTGTAAGGTGTAATTAATCCCGGCTAATCTTACCTTTTAGGGTTTGAAGGAAGATTTGATTAAAACAGTGGGAGCCATCCTGATTAGATAAGATAATAACCAATCTAATCTTGCAAGAGCGCACGCTAAAGTGTTTTTCTTCTCTCTCTCTCCAGGTAGCAACCATGTCAGGCCTTAATCAAGATAATAACATGGATGTATTGACCGAACCCGCTTATTATACTCAGCAGAAGAACGTTGGTTATGTTCTTTCTTATAATTGTTATAAGACTAAACAGGAAATAGGGGAATACCAGAATTCACACACCGCCCAAACTAAGAATAAACATGTTGATGTATCTTCTTCGGGTGTGTTAGTTACCGAGAACTGTTTCTCAGTTCACTCTACGTCCTGGGCATTAGATACCAGATCAGGATCCCACATATGCAATATATTGCATGGGCTAAAGAAAGATAGAGAACTAGGAATGGGTGATCATTCCGTAAGAGTAGGGAATGGTGCAAATGTCGCAGCCAAAGCAGTTGGCGAATATCACCTTGTATTACCAAGTGATAATACATTGATTCTGAACGAATGCTATTATATACCGAACATGATATGCAACATTATATCAGTTTCTTTATTAAGTAAAGAAGAATATAATTTTGTAATACAGGATAATGTTATGAAAATCTTCCTAAATCAAAAGTTGATTGGATCGGGCTCGTTAAATAATGGCATATACGTTCTAAATCAAAACATAGTTCTTAATATACAGAACACACACAAGAGGAAAAGTTCAGAAATGAATGAATTCTTCTTGTGGCATTGTAGACTTGGTCATATCAATGCGACACGACTTGCTAAGTTGCATAAAGATGGTTATTTAAATACGTTCGAATTATCATCTTATGAAACTTGTCATTCATGTCTCAAAGGCAAAATGACCAAAACTCTGTTTAGTGGATACGGAGAAAGAGTTACGGAACTCTTGGGACTAATACATAGTGATGTATGCGGTCTCATGTCTACACATGCCAGGAATGGTTCTTCATACTTCATTACATTCACTGACGATCTCTCAAGATACGGACATGTGTTCCTGTTGAAACACAAGTCTGAACCTTTTGAGAAATTCAGAGAATATAAGCACGAAGTGGAGAACCAAACGGGCAAAAGTATTAAGATCCTACAATCTGATCGAGGAGGAGAATACTTGAGCAATGAGTTCCTGGACTATCTAAAAGAGAATAGGATTCTTTCCCAACTTACTCCTCCCTATACACCATGGCACAACGGTGTATCGGAGCGGAGGAATCGCACCCTATTAGATATGGTGCGCTCTATGATGAGCACTGCTGGGTTGCCTATTTCCTTTTGGGGTTATGCGCTTGAAGCAGTAGCATACCTATTGAATCAGGTTCCATCAAAATCTGTACCTACCACACCATATGAGATATGGAGTGGGAAGAGACCATGTCTTAAATAAGTTAAGATATGGGGTTGTCCGGCCTATGTCAAAAGGCAAAATCTGGACAAACTCGAGGCACGATCAGTTCTTTGTAAGTTTGTAGGATATCCTAAACATTCAAATGGATATCTATTCTATCACGGTGAACAACAAAAGGTGTTTGTTGCTCAGCATGCCACCTTTTTAGGAATTTCTTGTAAAAGAAATTAGTGGCGAAGAGGTAGAACTGGAAGAAGTTCCAGCAGCACAAACTGCAACTGAAGATTTAATGGAACCAGAGGATTCAGTAGTTCCCGACGAACCCCCGCCTCTCCGCCGATCTAATAGGGTTCCTCATCCACCTGAGAGATACTACGGTTTTCTCATTGATGGTGGGAGCGAGGATTGCATCATGGAAGATGATGACCCAACTAGCTTCGAGCAAGCCATCACGAGTGGGGACTCTATGAAATGGCTGGATGCAATGAGATCTGAGATATAATCCATGTACACCAACAAAGTATGGACTTTGGAAATTGCTCCAGAAGGGGTAAAACCCATTGGGAGCAAATGGATCTTTAAGAAGAAACTTGGTGTGGATGGAAAAGTTGAGACTTTCAAAGCTGAACTTGTTGCAAAGGGTTTTCGTCAACGACCAGGTGTGGATTATGATGAAACCTTTTCTCCAGTAGCTATGCTTAAGTCCATCCGGATCTTACTTGCCATTGTTGCATACCATGACTACGAAATCTAGCAAATGGATGTTAAGACCGCTTTTCTAAATGGTGATTTGGAAGAGTGCGTGTACATGACTCAGCCAAAGGGCTTTGTAGACAGTGGGAGCAGCGGAAAGGTGTGCAAGCTGCTTAAATCCATCTATGGGTTAAAGCAGGTATCATGGAGTTGGAACATCTGTTTTGATGTGGTAGTCAAAGAGTTTGACTTCATCAAAAACATTGATGAACCTTTTATATACAAGAAGGTGGCAGAGAGTAAGGTTGTCCTCCTCGTATTGTACGTGGATGACATACTCTTGATAGGAAATGATATTCCTATGCTGCACTCGGTCAAGCTCTTCTTATCACATAGATTCTTAATGAAAGATCTAGGTGATGCCTCCTGCATTTTGGGGATTAAGATCTATAGAGATAGATCTAGACGGATACTGGGATTGTCCCAATCCAGGTACATTGACACCATACTAAAGAGGTTTGGTATGGAAGAATCCAAGTGTGGGAACCAACCCACGATCTCTGGACTCGCTCTCTCCAAAGAGATGTCTCCCAAGACTGATTTGGAAAGAGCTCGCATGCAAGGGATACTCTATGCTTCGGCAGTAGGCTCTATCATGTATGCGATGCTATGTACCAGACCCGATGTAGCATACTCACTAAGTATAGTGAGTAGGTATCAAGCAGATCCTGGAGAGAATCACTGGACAGCTGTGAAGAACATTCTCAAGTACTTGATAAGGACAAAGGAGATGTTCTTGGTGTATGGTAACAGAGAACTCCAGGTGGAGTCCTTTACCGATTCGAGCTTCCAGAGTGATAAGGATGACTCTAAGTCGCACTCGGGATTTGTCTTTACCCTCAATGGAGGGGCGGTGTGTTGGAAGAGTTCTAAACAGGAAACCGTGGCAGACTCGACGATGGAGGCTGAATACATCGCTGCCAACGATGCTGCCAAAGAGGTTGTCTGGATAAAGAAGTTCATCACCAAACTTGGTGTGGTTCCATCTATTGAGTATCCAAAACCTATGTATTGTGATAACAATGGAGCTGTGGCTTTGGCCAAGGAACCCAGGTCCCATCAGAAGTCCAGACATATTCTGAGGCGGTATCACCTGATCCGGGAGATAGTTGATTGCCGGGAGATCGAGGTTAGGAGAGTTGATACGAAGGACAACACTGTGGATACACTCACAACGGCCATTCCTCAGATACAATTTGAGAGACTCTTCGGGATGTTGGGTATGAGATACTACAATAGCTGGCCTTAGTGCAAGTGGGAGATTGTTAGTTATGTATATGCCCTAGAGGTCATTATTGTACATATGATGTATATTATAATGGATGCTTGGATATATATAGAGAGGAATTTCTTGCTCGATATGATAGTATGCTATCTGGTTTCACTTTATCTTAACGTGTTAACAAATACTGTTTTGGGATCACATGTTGATGAAGCCCTTGGGATATGTACTTGACTACCAGGACTATGATGAGATCATACTAGTGGGGCCAGGGTAGTCAACGAGTACATCCTATAACTGTTCCTACTCAAGGGCGTATCGAGACAGGGCATCGATACTCCAGAGTAGACTAGCGTACACGCATCTTGACCCATATGATGGGCGATGGATGATCCCATATCCATTGGTGTTGGACATCAAAGATGGTGTATGGGTGCTCAGTGGAGACTGGGTACACTGAACGGCCTCGCCGAGAACTCCTGAATGGTATTATACCTATCGTCAGATAGCAGTTCTCCGGTGACACTGGTACATGTTAGTCTGTAGACCCGAGATCGTTATAGAGTCTTGTGTGATTCCCACTGTGCTTTGATTTCCACATTACCACGTCTAAGAGGGCGTGCAAAACGGTGGCTTTTGGGTACAGTCCCGAATCACATGGAGGCAATGAGCGATAGGAGGGGTTTCGTCTCTCCCGGTATAGGGAGTTGATGTTGTGTTGTGTTCGATTGGCTATAAGTGGAAGTCCCTGGCCAGGGCTGATATGGAGATTTACTGATAAAAGTTATCAGTAGTTTCTCGACCCGTTATGAGCCTTACATTGACAAGACTTATCGGTTACTTGGGTCTGACGTTTACCACCCCTAGACTAGATATGCAACATATCAGACGAAGCGACCGGACTATACGGTAGTGTTACTGATTGGATTCACAGGAGAATGTACAGGCTTTCTTGTTGATCTTCTGATCGCTCAATACCTGGGTGGCTGTTACGTTTAGCTGACCGCTTGCAGCTTGTGGGTGTTTGATATGATCATCACCCACTGCCGGCGTATTGACGATTCTTTAGAGTCCTACACAGAGATTTCCTGGCTCAGGCAAAATGGAGTAGGAGCACATATGTGATATGTGCCGGACCGAGAATAATACGATATGAGATACCGTATTCTATTCTCGCAATATATGATATCGGCCGGGTATATGTGATATAGCCGGGTCATTGGATCAAGTGTTGATTCGATGAATCGGTACATGTTATATTAGTCGGTTATATGCTATATAGCCGGATTGTCGAATCAAGTGTTGATTCGATGATTTAATGTATAATTATATATGTGATATATTACATTACGTTAACTGATATAAGCTCGCTTTATTGATTCATTTTCTCACCGGATAATACATTGGTATATATGCGATATATGTTAATTGTATTATTTTCTTTTGTTGCAAAATATATTATATATGTGATATATAATATTGTAACAAGTTAGGGTTATAAATACAACATGTTTTGTGGAGATTAAACAAGTAGCATTTGGGTTAGCTTTTTCATGAAGCTTCATGAAGCTTTCTTTTGTTTTTAGCTAAGATATTTTGTGCTGATATTTATTAACCCAACCCAAACCCTTTACCTTAGGTTTATTCTCTACATGAGTTAAGCCCTTTATTATTAACTCATGGTTGTCATTTTGTAATCACAACAATATTCATTATTCATCACAAAAGCTTTCTTCTTCTTCTTCCTCCTTGAAAAAGCATTCTAGCTTTTTGTGAAGTAATGATTTAAAATGAGAAATTGAAAACAAAAGAGTGTAAAATTCCTACTTCATCATCCTCATCTATTCTAGCCACTTAGATTAGGGTGTTCACTTCACTAATACTTGATTAGAGAAGTGAGAGCTTGAGTTTGTGATTCTTCAAGGTAGATCATCTTCGAAAAGGAAGACTTCAAGCAAGAATGGATCATTCGACTTGTGGAGCCTCTCTTGAGTCTGGGAGATCATGGATCACGGCAAAGGGACTACTACTCGGAGCTTATGAAGTGAAGGAACGGACTACAAAGGTTGTAATCCCTCTCTCTTAGATGTAAAATTGTTTACATGCATAGTTAACCTTAATTCTCTAGTTAAGATCTTGGTTAGGGTTCATTTAGCACCCCAAAAATTTTAAAGTAGCTGTTTGATGCTTGACAAAACCTTGCTAAGGTGCTAAGCTAACCCTTCAGTACATAGTATCGCATACATTATAGATCCTACCGCCGAAGTGTAGGGTATAATGCCCATGCGAACCCTCTCCTCATCAGTCTTGGGAGACATCTCTTCGGAGAGGGTGATTCCGTGCAGTGCGGGTATATTACCGCGCTTGGAATCTTCTATACTAAATCTCTTTTGTACGGTCTCTATGTATCTGCACTGCGAAAGTCCCAATAATCTCTTCGATCTATCTTTATAGATCTTAATTCTCAAAATGTACGAGGTATCACCCAGGTCTTTCATGGAGAACCTTTGTGACTTGAATAGCTTGATCGATTGTAGCATAGGAATATCATTTTCTACCAAAAGAATGTCGTCCACGTACCAGGAATATGACAGGTCGTCCTAGAATCTTCTTATAAATACATGGATCATCCCCGTTCTTGATGAAGTCAAAGTCCTTGACTGTTTTATCAAAACAAATGTTCCAACTCCACGACGCCTGCTTTAATCCATAAATGGATTTAAGCAACTTGCACACCTTCTCGCTGCTCCCACTATCTACAAAACCTCCTGGTTGATCCATATAAACGCACTCTTCAAAACTTCCATTTAGGAAAGCCGTTTTTACGTCCATCTGCCAGATTTCATAGTCATGGAAGGCAGCAATAGCAAGTAGGATCCGAATGGATTTGAGCATAACCACTGGAGAAAAGGTTTCGTCATTGTCCACTCATGGTCATTGATGAAAATATTTTGCAACAAGTCTAACCTTATCGGTTTCCATCTGCCCATCTACACCAAGTTTTCTTTTGTAGATCCATTTACAACCAACGGGTTTTACTCCAGGTGGAGCAATATCCAAGGTCCACACTTTATTGGTGTACATGGACTCCATTTCGGATCGTATAGCATCCAGCCACTTATCAAAGTCCCTACTGATAATGGTTTTCCTGAAACTAGTAGGATCATTTTCTTCCAAAATGCAATCCTCTTGATCCCCGTCTATGAGAAAACCGATGTATCTCTTGGACGGATGAGAAATCCCACTAGATCTGCGGAGTGGCTGAGATTCGTCTGGAACTTTTGAATTCTTTGCTTCTACCAAATCTTCAGTTATAGTTTGTCCCTCTGGAATTTCTTCCAGTTCTAACGCGCTTTCACAAATTTTTTTTGTAAGAAATTCCTTCTCTAAAAAGACGGTGTGGCATCACTACTACAATAGGGGGTTGCCCCTACGGATATTGAAATCCGTAGGGGCCGATTTATGTTGGCCCTACGGATTAAGCCGTAGGGCTAGAAGGTTGCCTCTACGGTCCAAGACGTTCAAGAGTAAAAATATTAAATCTTAATTTGGTGTTTGCCCCTACGGAGCCGCAAACCAAGGACCTACGGACAAATCCGTAGGGGCAACTAAATAGCGATTGAATTAAAAAGGCACAGATCACCTACGCCCCTTATCTCTTTCTCTCTCTCTCGATCGCGCGTGAACCAAAATCCCTAAATCATTCCCGCCGTTCTCGTCGTCGCCACCGTCGTTCTCGCGCGTCACCGTTCTTCCTCATCGCGCCGTTTTCGTCGTCGCCTCCGTTTCATCATCGCCACCGATCGATCGTCTCCTCCATCGCACAGGTTAGTAAATCTTCAACTAAACAAATTTTTGATTATTTAGGGCTAGGGTTGCTGTTGGAGTTGTGGTTCGGCAGGGGTTGCAGTTGGGGTTGGGGTTGGGGTTCGGCTGGGGCTGGGGTTAGGGCTGGGGTTAGGGTTAGGTTGGGGCTGGGCTGGGCTAGGGCTGGGGCTGGGGCTGGGGCTAGGGTTAGGTTGGGGTTGGGGTAGGGCTGGGCTAGGGCTGGGTCTGGGGTTAGGGTTAGGTTGGGGTAGGGGTTTGCTGAATTTGGAAAACCTGAGAGGAATTTCCAGCAATTTTAGCCTAGTTTGATTACTAAAATTATTGTTGATCGAGAAAATCTTGGGTCCTTCTAATCAAACATTGTTTGTTACTATATGTCAACGAGTAATGATAAAAGAAAAAACCGATTTCAAGTGGAAATTAGGTATGTACAATGTTCTAATATAGTTTGTATTTCTTGCCATCATCAAACATATAAAAGTACTAATATGAAATGGAAAATAAATAAATAAATAATCAAAACTTTGGCATGTATGTAAAATCCCTTGTTACTTTTTCTTGGTTGCCCAACTTTGAAAATTCTATCTATTAAATTAGACATACTCTAAAAAGAATGATATTGCAAGAATTTGACTTGGTGGAGACTTGCATCATTAATAGAAATATGAAAGTGTAAGGACGTTCTTTACCTTCGATAGGGTTTGGTTGGGGTGGGGCTGGGGCTAGCTTGGGCTTAGGCTTCATCACCTGATATAGCGAAATACAAAGCGTACTTCAGTACACCCGACCTCATTGAGTTTCCTATTGAAGTTCCCGGTCAAACGGCATATGCATATTTTTATTCGCCATGAAATCCTAATTATCAAGCTACCGAGGACGAAAAGCCACCTTTATTAGTCGAGAGTCGTGGTAATAGACTTGTCATTATAGATCATAGTCAATTGTTTTTCCTATCATTTTCCTGATCCAAATACTTATCAACTTGTTAATTAGTTACTGTTTTTATGACGTATTTGTCTATATTTGTTGACAGTGGCATTTCTTTTGGATGAACGTGTTTTTTTATGCATGTTTCGGTCATGTGAATTCATATGTTGCGTATAACGCTTTATGATATCAGTATCCTACATTTGTAGTTTTAATTATTGATTGTTATAGATGAATGTCATTGCAATAATAGTTTTTGGTTGATGAATTCCATTGCAATGTAGGATGATCAGTTCTATCAATCTTGATCTCAATGGTTTAAAATCATGTTACACATACAACACGAATGCACAACAAACGCATAATTAGAGAGTGATTCAAGATGTTCAAGTTAAAACCAATATATGATACTCGATTATAATATGAAACCTTCATATTCTCATCGATACTCATATATGAAACTAAAAGCGCCACTTAGTCCCCGTCTATCGGTTAACATACGTGCGATGCTCGTCGTGACATAGAACTATACGAAGGTTGTAAAATATCGGATAGTATAGTGTAAGTTGATGTGCAACACCCCACGAGTTGCGGGGAGGCGGAAATTTGAAAAACAATCATGTTTATAAAGCGAACATCAACTAACCGAAGATCTTTTCTAAACAATACTTAACAATAAACATAGAGTTCTAAGCTACTATGTAAAGAGATCATACCAAACGATTCTAGTCCTTCGTCTTTACGATCTCTACGGCCTCCTTGGATCTCCACGTCCTCCTCGGCTTCCTTCCGTGATAGACGATCCACCCGAGAACCCTAATCCAAGCTATTACCTCTAAAATTGAGGTTACTTAGTGTCTCTAGTTTCTAATAAAGGAACTAAGATGATGTAGAGATAGGTTATGGAGTGTTTAGTCTTTACTAATTCTTGTACTCAACTCATGAGTGGTAGGATTAGGGTTTGGAGAAGGAGAGAGAGCTTGAGGAGAGAGAAGGTGGAAATGATAATGATATGAGAAAAGCTTCTCACTTGAATATATCAAACATAATTAATTATCAAATAATATCAATTAAATGATTATTCACCATGCTTCATTTATTCAAGAAGAGTGATTCATCATGTGAGTCATTAGATCATTAATGATGCATTTAATGATATGATGAATCATATGAATGAGTCACTAAAGCAATTAATGAAAATGCCACCTTAACCCCTCATGTCACATCCTTCTAGAAGCTTCTCGGAAAATTGCGAGAACGCCCCTCGCATCCGTGAAAACACGGAAAAACTTTAGACTGTATAAATCCAATAACCTGATACTAGAATCTGGCTAAAAGCAAAGTCGTCTAGTAAAAACTGTCTGAATGTCGTACGTGCGTTTAAACACGTATGCATCCGAACCTTTGTCGTAAAACCATACGACCTCTATATCTTTTCGCCTGGGTTTGGGAAATCTCTGTGTGGGACTCTAAAGACTCGACTACTACGCTGGCAGTGGGTTTAACCACAGACCGCAAGCGGCACTAGCTGTACGTAACGGTCCCCAGGTAGTTGTCGATAAGAAAGCCGATGAGGTAACCCATCCGAAATCCTACTGAGCCTGTCCGTGACAATAGCCGCACAGTCCGGTCTGTTTGTCTAAGAGTATTGCATGTATGGTCTAGGGAGGTGGTGGACGTCAGACCCCTAATAACCGTACAAGTCGTGTCGGTATGGCTCAAGACCATCCGAGAATCTACTGATCAGTCCATCAGTAATTCTCAATCAGCCCTGGCCAGGGACTTATGGTAATGACCAACCGATCACCGTGCGATATCAACTCCCCATACCGGGAGAGACGAATCCCTAACAGTCACTCACTGCCTCCACGTGGCTCGGGACTGTGCCCAACTAAAACCTGTTTGCACGACTCCTTTGAATCGTGGTAGGATAATAATCAAAGCACAGCGGGAACTCACACGAGACAAATGATGACCTTAAGTCAAAGGACTATCTGCATACATGTCACATGAGAACTGCTATCTGACGTTAGGTATAATACCATCCAGTCAGTTCTCGGCGAGTCCTGTCCGGTGTACTCACACCCAGTGAGCATCTGTATACAATCTTAGGTGCACTCCACCAATGGCTGCGGGACCAGTCCATCGCCCCTCCTTAGGGTCTAGATATGTATACACTAGTCTATTCCGGAGTATCGATGCCCAATCTCGATACTCCTGCGACCAGGGACATCTAAGGATATGCCTATTGACTATCCAGCTCCCACAAGTATGACTGCCATCACAACGCCGGTAGTCAGGCAAACACCCTATGGGCTTTATAAAGATATATATATAAATACCAAGTAAAATATATCATACGTTAAGACAAAGACAAACCAAATAGCGTACTATCATATCAAGCAAGACTGTCATGTACATACATATCCCTAGCATCCTATATAATGAAGGCATCTAGGGCATATATATCCAACAATCTCCCACTTGCACTAAGGCCTATAATTGGCGCAATGAGTACCCACTGTCTCTACCAGATCCAGTTGCTGGCGTACCGCATGCCCAACATCTCAAACAGCCTCTCGAACTGGACTTGAGGGATGGCCTTGGTGAATGAATCTGCCGTGTTGTCTTTTGTGTCCACTCTCCGTATCTCGATCTCCCGACGATCCACGATCTCCCTGATCAGGTGAAACCGCCTTAAGATATGCCTGGATTTCTGATGGGACCTTGGTTTCTTCGCTAAACCTACAGCGCCATTGTTATCACAATACAAAGGTATTGGATTGGCAATGGACGGAACCACCTGAAGTTCAGAAATGAACTTCCTCATCCAGACAGCCACTTTTGCGGCTTCACTAGCAGCTATATACTCAGCCTCCATAGTTGAGTCTGCGACGGTATCCTGTTTGGAACTCCTCCAATATACCGTCCCTCCATTGAGGGTAAACACAAAACCCGAAATGGATTTAGAATCATCCTTGTCACTTTGGAAGCCGGAGTCGGTAAAAGCCTCTACCTGGAGGTCCTTATTACCGTAAACTAAGAACATCTCCTTAGTCCTTCTCAGGTACTTGAGAATATTCTTCACCGCTATCCAATGTTTCTCACCTGGGTCAGACTGATACCTTCTTACCACACTAAGTGCGTAAGCTACATCCGGCTTGGTACATAACATATCATACATTATTGATCCTACCGCCGAAGCGTAGGGTATAATGCCCATGCGAGCCCTCTCTTCATCAGTCTTTGGAGACATCTCTTCGGAGAGGGTGATTCCGTGACAAGCGGGCATATTACCGCGCTTGGAATCTTCCATACTAAATCTATTTAGTATGGTGTCAATATACCTGGACAGTGAAAGTCCCAACATTCTATTAGATCTATCACGATGGATCTTAATGCCCAGAATGTATGATGCATTCCCAAGTCTTTCATGGAGAATTTCTGTGACAAGAATAGTTTTACTGATTGTATCATAGGGATATCATTCCCTATAAGTAGTATGTCGTCGACGTACAAAACGAGGAAGACTACTGCTCTTTCTACAATCTTCCTATAAACACATGGTTCATCTACATTTTTGATAAAGTCAAATTCTTTGACTGTCTCATCAAAGCAGATGTTCCAACTCCGCGATGCTTTCTTTAATCCATAAATGGATTTAAGCAACTTGCAGACTCTTCCGCTGCTCCCACTGTCTAAGAAACTTTCTGGTTGATTCATGTAAACACTCTCTTCTAAATGTCCATTTAGAAAAGCTGTTTTTATATCCATCTGCCAGATTTCATAGTCATGGAAGGAAACAATCGCAAGCAGGATCCGAATGGATTTAAGCATAGCTACAGGTGAAAAAGTTTCATCATAGTCCAATCCTGGTCTTTGACAAAAACCTTTTGCAACGAGTCTAGCTTTGTAGGTTTCCACTTGTCCAAATGCACCAATCTTCCTTTTGAAGATCCATTTGCATCCAACTGGTTTTACTCCAGGAGGAGCAACTTCTAAACTCCATACTTTATTGGTGTACATGGATTCCATTTCGGATCTCATAGCATCCAGCGATTTCATCGAGTCACTACTCGTGATAGCCTGCTGAAAACTAGTAGGCTCATTATCATCAATGATGCAATCCTCTCGATTCCCATCTAGAAGAAAACCATAGTATCTTTCAGGAGGATGAGAAAGCCTACTAGATCTACGGAATGGCGTTGGTTCATCATGTTCTATTGAAATCTGAGATTCTACTAAGTCCTCGGTAGCAGTTTAAGGTTCTGGAATTTCTTTCAACTCTACCGCGCTCATACTAATTTTTTTGCAAGAAATTCGTTTTCTAAGAAGACAATGTGACAAGCGACAAACACCTTTTGTTCTTCAGTGTGGTAGACCATGTACCCCCTTGAATGCTTGGGGTACCCTGCAAACTTTCATAAAACCGATCGTGCCTCGAGCTTGTCCGGATTATGCTTTTTAACATATGCCGGACACCCCCATATCTTGATATACTTCAGATATGGTCTCTTCCCACTCCACATTTCATATGGAGTGGTAGGTACAGATTTAGTTGGAACTCTATTCAATAGGTATGCGGCTGATTCTAGAGCAAATCCCTAGAAGGAAAGTGGCAACTCAGCACTACTCATCATTGAACGCACCATATCTAATAGCGTGCGATTCCTCCTTTCTGATACACCATTATGCTGAGGTGTATAAGGCGGAGTAAGCTGAGAGAGAATTCCATTCTCTTTTAAGCATTCAAGGAAACTGGTACTTATGTATTCTCCACCTCGATCAGATCGAAGTGTCTTGATGCTTTTACCAGTTTGTTTCTCTACTTCATTTTTATACTCCTTAAACTTCTCAAAAGCCTCGGATTTATGCTTCATTAAGAACACATGTCCAGACCTTGAGAAGTCATCAGTAAAAGTGATGAAGTAGGAGTGACCACTTCGTGCATGCGTAGACATCGGACCACATACATCACTGTGTACTAGTCCCAAGAGTTCAGTGGCTCTTTCTCCGTGTCTGGTGAACGGAGATTTGGTCATTTTTCCTTTGATACATGATTGACAAGTTGCATATGATGAATATTCAAACGGATCTAAATATCCATCTTTATGTAACTTAGTCAACCTTGTTTCATTTATATGACCCAGTCTACAATGCCATAGGAAGGCTTGATTTGAATCTAGAGCCTTTCTTTTACGCGTGTTCTGAATATAGAAAATTTGAGGTTGATTAAGTATGTATATGCCGTTTTCCAGTGTGCCATACCCAATCAGTTCTTGATTTAGGTGAATATTCATAACATTTCTTTCAAGCGCAAAACTATATCCTTCATTCGATAATAAAGATAATGATATAATATTACACAACATACTGGGAATACAAAAACAGCTGTACAACACCAAAATGTTCCCACTAGTCAACCCTAGGTGATATTCCCCTATTGCAATTGCATCTACATGCATTCCATTGCCCATCTGGAGAGTCATATCACATGTCCCCAGCACTCTACTATATCTCAGATCCTGCAATGAATTACAGATATGAGAACCAGAACCGATATCAAGTACCCATGATGTAGAGTTAACTGAAAGCCAATTTTCGATTACAAGCACACCTGAAGTTGAAGCAACTACTTGCTTCATGTCCTTGGCTTTGAAGTCCTGACAATCCTTCTTCCAGTGCCCTTGCTTGTGACAATAGAAGCACTCGTTTTTTTCTGTCTTCACCCTTCCTGCCTTGTTCGTTCCCTGCACCTTCTTGACCCCACCTTTCGGTTTGGTGGCTTTCATCTTCTTCTTCCCTTTAGCTTTCGCTTTAGATTTAGAAGAAGATGATTGGCCAACATACAGAACGGGGGTCTTCTCCTTTTTCAAGGAGGTTTCTGCTACCCTCAACATATTGAGCAGCTTTGGAAGATCAGCTTCCAATTCGTGCATGTTGAAGTTCAGCTCGAACTGAGAGAAGGTGTGGGGAAGGGACTGCAAAATCAAGTAAATATACAAATCATTCTCTAGCACGCATCCCAGGTTTGCGAGTTCCTCAATGAGGCTGATCATTTTGAGGACGTGCTCTCCTACAGGCGATCCTGGAGCTAACCTCATCTGGAATAGTTTCCTTGAGATCCCATACCTCGCAATACGGGAGTGCTCTCCATACAAATCCTTGCAATGGAGAAAGATGGATACAATATCCATATTCTCATGCTGTTTCTGGAGTTCATTGTTCATGGACGCCAGCACAATACACTTAGCCCGCTTACAGTCTAGATCCCAGGTTTTGCGAACTTCCCTGTCCACAACTGAGGAATCTGGTCCTGGGATAAGGGGAGGAACAGCGGTGGTAACATATGTTACTTTGTCATAAGTCAGTGCAATATTGACGTTCCTTAGCCAATCTTTATAGTTCTGCCCGGTCAGTATATTTTTTTCAAGTAATAGTTTTAATCCAGTCATGGTAGCTGCCAGAGAGAGAGAAAAGAAAACACTCAGTATATGCTCTTGCAAGTTTAGATTGGTTTATTAATTAATCTAAACAGGATGGCTCCCACTGTATCCTCAAATCCTTCTTCAAAACCTAAAAGAAGAACTAGTCAGGATTTAATCACACGTTACAATGCTTGCTTAACCTTTCAGCCAGGCTGGTGTTGGTACTTCGAGGGAGGTTTTCCAACGCTTTCGCGAAGTTCCTTAATTAAATAACCTCTTTTCCCTGGAGGCGTAACCCCTCTAACACCTTTCTAGTCACCTACTTGGTTTATAGCATTGATTGTTAAGTGAGAATGTTTCCCGAGAGTATTCCTACTCATCAGTGGGATCGGGATCCAACTATCATTGCATGATGCACTAGATGGAAGCCACTCTAGTCACCACACTCCAGAAGGTATGCTTAATCTGCAAGTTTCCTTTATGTTTGAAACTCCCGATGTGATTTTTAACCCAAGCTCTTATAGACCTTGACGTAGGCCAACAAGTCATAAGACGCAAGTCAAGTTCTACCCGTCGTTGTCCTAATCAATTTAAGTACATCGTACAAGCCCTTGACGTAGGCCAACAAGGTGTACGTCTGTCTTAAACTAATGCATCTATCTATGCAACAAATAGGCACACACACTGCTACCATACACTATGCCTTGACGTAGGCCAACAAGCATAGCATGAATACGATGTGCTGTCTATCTGAAACTACGGAGGGTTACGGCTGGTTTTTGGAAAAAAACCGTTAACGTAATGAACTTGATATGATCGAAGGAACAAAGATAGCTTTTATTTAAAAGGAGTGGTTTAAGCTCCGCATTTAAAATTTGCTTTTTCAAGAAAAACCAAGTGGTTTTTAGAAATTGTTCCAACGATTCAGTTTAGGTTTTATTTTCTTTGCATTAATAATAATGCGTCGCATCATTAACCTATCATTACAGATAACAGCGAAAATACAACGTCCTCTTATGCCATCCGCATTCGCCACTGGGTCCCGTCATCACCCGTTAGGTTACTTAACTAACGACAGAGCGGGGGCTGGGCTAGCGCGGCTGTAAAACATAAGTGACGTCTAAATAGCTATCATATATAGATATTGTACATTCGTCAGACGCAATAATAGGCATTCCAGATCACAGATAAACAATATTGGATTTTGCAAGCAATCCGCGTTTCTTTTAAGCCTGTAAGAAAAGACGGATTACATAGTTGTGATGAATAGCCATTACCCCACACCAGACCCCTACGGGTACGGCAAACTACCCGCCAAGTACCAGAAGTGAAGCGGTATGCCTCAACACTTCAAAATACCCGGTAGTTCATGCACCCCACCTTGGGTCTATCCTAGGAGCATAAACAGTAAAATGAAATAATACAACGGTGGCTACAACCGCAACCTGGATGTGCCCCGCAAAATAATATTACAACTTATTACAATTACATCGAATGAATTAATACAATAACCCATCACAAAACCCAGCTAATCATCACAACAGTCAAATACAGTTTATATCCACAAACAGTTAAAAAACATTATAGATATGTGCAACCCCCTGCCAACCGACATACTAGCAGTTAGGGGAGGGTTACGAACACATAAAACATTTCACAGATATAATCAAACAAGCAAACATCGTATAATTTCGATCGATTAAACACATTAAATTTTGCTCCAATACTTCTCTGCAAATCTGAAACCTGAGCAAATATTAAATCATACCAGAAAATACAAAATATCACAAAAGATGCACAGAAGAAAACTGGGCTGAATCGGCCCCAACTGTTAGTTATATGTATGCCCTAGAGGCCATTACTGTACATTGGATGTATATTGTAGTGGATGCTGGGACATATATAAGGAGGACTTTCTTGCTCGACATGATAGTATGCTATCTGGTTACTCTTTACCTTAACGTGTACATTAATTGTCTCTCTGTTACATGTTGGTAAAGCCCTTAGGATGTGTACTTGACTACCTGGACTATGATGCGGATCATACTAGTGGGGACATGGTAGTCCATAAGTACATCCTTCAAAGTCCCTAGTCGTGGGTGTATCGAGACGGGGCATCGATATACCAGAGTAGACTAGCGTGTACCTTCTCGACCCATACAGATGGGCGATGGATGATCCCATATCCATTGGTGTTTGACATCGGAGATGATATACGGGTGCTCAGTAGAGACTGGGTACACTGGACGGACTCGCCGAGAACTCCCAGATGGTATTATACCTTACGTCAGATGGCAGTTCTCAGGTGACACTGGTACAGAGTAGTCTGTTGACCCGAGATCGTCATAGAGTCTTGTGTGGTTCCCACTGTGCTTTGATTTCCATCTTACCACGTCCATGAGGGCGTGCAAAACGGTGGTTTTTGGGTACAGTCCCGAGTCACATGGAGGCAATGAGCGATAGGAGGGGATTCGTCTCTCCCGGTATAGGGAGTTAATGTTGCGCTGTGTTCGATTGGCTATAACAGGAAATCCCTGGCCAGGGTTGCTGAGATTTACTGGTAAGTGTTACCAGTAGTTTCTCGAATTATTATAGACCTCATATCGACACGACTTATCAAGCTATTGGGGTCTGACGTTTACCACCCCTAGGCGAGATATGCGACATATCAGACGATCAGACCGGACTGTACGGTAGTGTTACTGGTTGGATTCACAGGAGTGTGAGCGGGCTAGCTCGTCGATCTTCTGATCGCTCAATACCCGGGTGGCCGTTACGTTTGGCAGACCGCTTGCGGCTTGTGGGTGTTTGATATGATCATCACCCGCTACAGGCGTATTGACGAGTCTTTAGAGTCCTACACAGAGGTTTCCTGGCTCGAGCAAAACGAAAGAGGTGCACATATGAGATATGTGCGGGACCGAAAATAATACGTGTATGTGATACTGTATTGTATTCTCGCGATTTGTAACATTGATCGGTTATATGTGATATAGCCGGGTTATCGGATCAAGTGTTGATTCGATAAATTGTTACTATTCATATTAGTCGGTTATATGTGATATGACCGGATCGTTAAATCAAGTGTTGATTTAATGATTTAATGTATAATTATATATTTGATATATTACTTTACATTAACTAATATTGGTTCACTTAAGATGTATTTTCTCACTTGATGTGCACATTGTATATGTGATATATTTTCATGTGCACTTGATTGTATCATGTTTGATGATACAAGCTAACTTAAGTTAGTTGTAAGGATCAAACCATGGTTGTATATTGGTTAGGGTTTTCTTCTAAATTATCCATTATTTCATTTGTGATGAATAGTGGGGGACAAGAATAAAATGGTGGCCAATTTTTTATCCTTCATGAAATTGATGAAGCTTTGAAGCTTACACCATTTTGTCTCTTGTCTTTGACCAAACCATACAACCAACCATGGTTCCCTCTCTACAACTAACCCTAGTTACCATTATGATACATTTGATTATTCTTACACCATTCTTATGATGTTCCTTCTTGTTCCTTCATGCTTCTTCTTCTTCTTCATCAAGAAGAAGAAAGCTAGGAACCTCCAATGGTGAAATGATCAAATGAGTGAGAAAACAAAACCTAAAGTCAACCCATCTCCTCTTTCTTCATTCTCTACAACATGCCTTGTTGAAGAGTGTGTTGTCTTCATAAGTTCTTGACTTGGTGAAGGCGGAGCTCGAGTTTGAGATGCCTCGACGTAGATCTTCTTCGGCATCGTAGTCTTCGACTTAGCCCGATTGTTTCTCCGACGAAACCATCACCGGAGTCCGGGATCCGACGATGGAAGCGAAGGGACATCGTCTTGGAGCCATGGAAGTGGAGCAATGAAACTACAAAGGTTGTATTTTCATTCACTCATTAGTTATGTTGATAACTAGTTGCTTCTTAATCGCCTAAACTCTAGCCAACGATCCGTATAAGGGTTCTTCGGCACATGTAAAATTTTTGTTTGGCATGGTTGATGCCTTGTGACAACCCCTTGATGTTTTCCGGAACCCTACAGCAACTCGGCCGCGGATCCACGGCGGATCGGCGGGATCGGTCGCGGTTCCGCGGCTCTTTGGCCGATTCAGGAGCCCATTTTTCTTGTGTGGTCTTATATTTTCTTACAGGTCATTCTGGAGGTCCCTGAAAAATTTTTGGACCTCATTTAAAATTCGACAAAAACTATACAATATCGGTGTATTTTCCGGTTTGTTTTCCGTTCGAAATTCATACGACTTTGCAAGTGAGTTAATTATTGTTTAATGAGGCTCTGATACCATTGTAAGTTGATGTGCAACACCCCACGAGTTGCGGGGAGGCGGAAATTTGAAAAACGATCATGTTTATAAAGCGAACATCAACTAACCGAAGATCTATTCTAAACAATACTTAATAATAAGCATAGAGTTCTAAGCTACTATGTAAAGAGATCATACCAAACGATTCTAGTCCTTCGTCTTTACGATCTTTACGGCCTCCTTGGATCTCCACGTCCTCCTCGGCTTCCTTCCGTGATAGACGATCCACCCGAAAACCCTAATCCAAGCTATTACCTCTAAACTTGAGGTTACTTAGTTTCTCTAGTTGCTAATAAAGAAACTAAGATGATGTAGAGATAGGTTATGGAGTGTTTAGTCTTTACTAATCCTTGTACTCAACTCATGAGTGGTAGGATTAGGGTTTGGAGAAGGAGAGAGAGCTTGAGGAGAGAGGAGGTGGAAATGATAATGATATGAGAAAAGCTTCTCACTTGAATATATCAAACATAATGAATTATCAAATAATATCAATTAAATGATTATTCACCATGCTTCATTTATTCAAGAAGAGTGATTCATCATGTGAGTCATTAGATCATTAATGATGCATTTAATGATATGATGAATCATATGAATGAGTCACTAAAGCAATTAATGAAAATGCCACCTTAACCCCTCATGTCACATCCTTCTAGAAGCTTCTCGGAAAATTGCGAGAACACCCCTCGCATCCGTGAAAACACGGAAAAGTTTTAGACTGTATAAATCCAATAACCTGATACTAGAATCTGGCTTAAAACAAAGCCGGCTAGTAAAAACTGTCCGAATGTCGTACGTGCGTTTAAACACGTATGCATCCGAACCTTTGTCGTAAAACCATACGACCTCTATATCTTTTCGCCTGGGTTTGGGAAATCTCTGTGTGGGACTCTAAAGACTCGACTACTACGCTGGCAGTGGGTTTAACCACATACCGCAAGCGGCACTAGCTGTACGTAACGGTCCCCAGGTAGTTGTCGATAAGAAAGCCGATGAGGTAACCCATCCGAAATCCTACTGAGCCTGTCCGTGACAATAGCCGCGCAGTCCGGTCTGTTCGTCTAAGAGTATCGCATGTATGGTCTAGGGAGGTGGTGGACGTCAGACCCCTAATAACCGTACAAGTCGTGTCGGTATGGCTCAAGACCATCCGAGAATCTACTGATCAGTCCATCAGTAATTCTCAATCAGCCCTGGCCAGGGACTTATGGTAATGACCAACCGATCACCGTGCGATATCAACTCCTCATACCGGGAGAGACGAATCCCTAACAGTCACTCACTGCCTCCACGTGGCTCGGGACTGTGCCAAACTAAAACCTGTTTGCACGACTCCTTTGAATCGTGGTAGGTGTTCATAACATAATATTGCATTTTGTATTCCCCATTCTTATGCATTTTACAATAAAAACAGGTGCTTTTGACCCATGTCTGCTACATGTTACAGGTTACAGGTTCTGGGAGCAAGAACAGTGAAAAACACAAAAGAAGGACTTTTGACCAACAATTAGGAAGATCTTAGTAAAGCCCGGCAGAAGAACGGTTCACCATCAACAAGGCGACGCAAGATCCAAATTTGCAAGAAAGACGGTTAAAAGATCCATCGCAAAGTGTTCACTGAAGATCTGGAATCACTGCAGAAGCCCAAATGGAAAAAGAACTGAAGAAATACAAATAGCAGAAGAACCTGAAGAAGCCCAAAGAAGCCCATCAGATGACTCCACCAAAGGGCCGCGGAACCGCGGCCCAAGCGCGCCCATGCCGCGGTTCCGCGGCTGTAAGAAGCCCTAATGCGCAGAGAATTTTTCCATAATTCTTTGGCGGCTGTGGAAAGATTTTCTAGGGGTATATTTGTAACTTTAGACATGCGGTGCAATCAGTAGCCCTAGGGTTTCTATGTCCTATAAATAGAACCCAAGACCTTGTATTTTCTTATGCCTCTACTCATGAATAAAATTCTGTTTTCTTGAAGTTAGAGCGCATCACAGTAAGTAGGTTATTTTCTTTGCAGTAGTTGTAGTTTTTTATCTGCTTTTATTTTCTCGCCTTAGTTTAAATTAGTTTAGTTTTTATTAACTTGCAATCAATGTTTTCTCTCTTTAATAAATTCTTATCTTTTTACATCCCCTCAATGAGCGAGTAATTTCCTCGCTTGTTAGGGTTAGGAATAGGGAAGGATTTGAGAGATGAAGATCTCTCATCTCTTTTCATTGCTAAACTTTTATGAACATTAGAACTCCATGCATACCTTTCTATTCCGAGCCCTACGGCACTTTTACCCTCAAGGTAACGGTGATTCCATAGTCTAAAGGCCCGGATTTTAAGGTTTTCCATGGAGGTTAGGGTAAAGATTAAGAAAGGAAGGACAAGGATCTAGAGGAAGAATCAATCTTCCCAATCATCCTAATCCCCTTTGTTAATATTTACCATAACACTAATATGATACATTTAATTAATAACAATGGAAAGAGATGTAGATCTTTGTTTACCAAATTTTCCCTAGACCTAATCCTAGCAAGTTTCTAATCCTAGTCTCATACAACTTCAACTTTTAGGTTTAATTATAAATCCAAACACCATTTGGAATTAACTCGTAAGAACTTAAAGAAAATTTTCACATCCCTATAGACCGACCCGTACTCACCGGCTAGCTTCAAGCGACGCCGTTCTTGATTACGGTAAATATTTTTGATCGACAAAACCTCTCTTAATCAAATGGCGCCGTTGCCGGGGAAGACGTAATCTTTCTTTTTTGTGAATTTTCGGGTTGATATAAATTTTAAAAATTATAAAAATCTGAAAATATAAAAAATAAAAAAAAATTATCAAATTTGATCTGTTTGAAGGGTTTGTTATTTGAATCTTGCAGGAACAGCAAACAATTAAGAATCTGGAAATTTACAGAGGGCAAAACAAAAATTGGTACATAGGAACAGAGAGGAACTGAAGATACAGAACCACAGAATTTTTTCCAGAGGCCAATCTCTCCACTCCACCGCGTTTCCGCCGCATAAGGCGGCCACCCGCCGCGGTTCCGCGCCTGTTCTGACACGTCAGCACCTGAAATTTTCTGGTTTGATTTCTTTCTCTCTCTTCTGCAACCTCCCATATATCTCTCTGTAAAAAGATTTTCTGCAGGATTTCTTTGCGTAAAGAGTCTTTCTCCCCCTTCTCAATAACAGATTTTCTGCAGGTTTCTTTGCGCCGCGCTAAAAAATTCTGATTGCAAGTGAAATTTTATCTGTTTTGCATAATTTAACCGGACTCTAAGGGGCTAATTGACCAAACTCAGATTGGGTGGGGATTTCATCACCTTTCCCAGGACCCCAGAAAACACCTAAGCATTTTGCATTGACCACAATTAATTAAAAAAGATTAGACTCAGACCTAAGGACATCGAGCTCAATAGGAAAAGGACTAGTATAGGCATCGGCCGTTTATCCTAACTGACTTTGCGGTGTCTAGGCTAGTGGTTATTAATTAGGCCCACTGTAGTGGTGGTTCCTTCCCACTTACCTGGCCGTATTTGTCCGTGAAGAGGCGGTTTGAGGTCCTATTTCTAGCCCTAGTTGGGAGCTGTCTAGCAGACCTAGGCAACCCTAGATCTAGGCCCGATTGTGCATGTGTGATTGATACATTTGTGTCACGAGTCCCATTTTCTAAAACCGTCTTGCAAAACTCTCCAATAAAAAAATAAAGAAAAATCTTTTCAAAACTTGCAACTTGCCGCTAAGAAAATTTGCACCTCACTTCTACCATCTCTCCTTCATTGACGTTATCTTACCCTCACATTCTGTTTTTCTATTTTTTTCTGACATCACTACCCTTTAGTGTATGTCATCTTGGACTAGGGATACTAACGCCCGATTAGTCCGTGTTTCGTTGGTACCGACCAACGAACCCTTCGACGAACCCTTCGTCGACATTCCGTCCACTTCCTTACCTCCAACCTCAAATTCTTTAACCGAAGGTATGTCGGGATTCAACCCCAACGATACCTTACCGATGGGAATGATTCCACCTCCACCAGGTGCGAATAACCCGAATCTTCCGCCTGTTGTAGCGCCCGCACGAGTCGCGCTCAAGGATCTCTTCTACCCCGTCCGCACTTCCTTACCTACATGTCTTTCACCCCCACCGGCGAATGGGGATAATTTTGAAATAAAACCACACTTCATCAATATGCTGCCTAAGTTTCATGGTTTGGAATCCGAAGATGCATATATTTTCATTAATAAATTCCAAAACGTTTGCAGCATGATGAAGACAACCCAATTAAGTGATGACGCAATAAGGCTAAGGGTCATTCCTTTTACCTTATGTGACCTAGCCGAGAAGTGGCTATACAGCACTGCATCACATTCCATTAGAAATTGGGACGAGTTTGTGAGAGCTTTTCTGAAAAAGTTCTACCCTCATCATAAAACTGCTAGAATCCGAAACGAGATTATACAATTTTCACAGCTTCCGTCTGAATCATTCTGGAAGTGCTTCGAGAGATTTAAAGACCTACTTGTTCAATGCCCTCATCATGGGATAGAAAATTGGCAACTTTGCCAAACATTATACGAGGGGTTGAACGCAGCAACGAAGCAGTTTCTAGAAACAATTTGTCAAGGTCATTTTCTCTCCAAGTCTAGCGACGAAGCTTGGCAGTTTCTTGAGGACCTAAGTGAGCAAACAATTCAGTGGGAGAGTACCAAGACCACATCATCTTCTTCAGTTGGTCAATCTAGGGCAGGCATACATCAAATAGATATGTCGATAGCTATGAAGGCCGAGATGGCCTCACTTATGAAAAAGCTAGAAGCCATTGAGACAAAAATCTCATCGACTTCTCCTGCCCCTACTCTACCCACACGAACTGTTTGTGCTTGTTGTTCTAATCCATCACATCTCACCGAAGAGTGTCCTTATAATGCATCTACTCAAGGACAAGATCAAGTCAATGCTGCCTTTCAGCAACGACCAAGAAATGATCCATACTCTTCAACATACAATCCGGGTTGGAAGAGCCACCCTAATTTCGCTTGGAACCAAAATCAACAAGTCCAAGGAAACAACAATTTTCAAAGAGCTCCTCCTCCACAACAACAACAAGCACCTCCACAAGCTCAATTTCAGCAGCCTCCCCAACAGCAACCTTACCCTAATCAGATGAACAATTTTGTGCCCAACAATTTTGTTCCCCCTCAAAATGTTGTTAGCTCGCTCGAAAGAAGTCTAGAAGCATTCCTAAAGCAATCTGCACAGTCCACAGCTAGGATAGAGACTTCTGTTCAATCTTTGGTGCAAAACAGTGCCTCACACGATCAAAGCATCAAAGCTATTGAGGCACAAATTGCACAACTCAACGCAGCATTGAAAGAGCGAGAGAAAGGAAAACTTCCGTCTCAACCACTCCCAAATCCCGGTCACGCACATGTTGCACATGAACAGCAGAATCATAACGTGAATGCTGTGACCACGTTGAGATCCGGAAAAGTGCTGCAAAACAATGTGGGTATTCACCGTGACACCTCTGCCGGTGGTTCTTCATCTTCCTCTTCTTCTTCGTTAGAGCCTATTCTCCATCCTTCACATGGCTCTACTTCTTCTAGCTTGAACGAACCCTCTCCTCACAACACGAACACATCTACACGAGGTTCCGTTCCAACTCAACAATCGGATCCGCAAAAATTGGACTCAACAACTTTTCAAAATGTTCCTTTTCCAAATCGGTTGAGATCTAATAAACCAACTCCACAGATGGAGAAGATTGTAGAGTTGTTCAAACATGTTAGCATAAATATCCCTCTTTTGGATGCAATCCAACAAGTTCCTTCATACGCAAAAATCTTAAAGGACTTATGCACCAAAAAGAGGAAGTCACAAGTACCAAAGAAAGTTTTCGTGGCTAGTGTTGTTAGTGATGCTCTTGTCAATTCTTTACCCCCAAAGCACAAGGACCCCGGTTGTCCTACTATTTCGATCACAATTAGGAACAAGACCATCAATAGAGCACTATTAGATCTTGGTGCTAGTGTCAATTTGCTACCCTATTCGGTGTACGAACAATTAGGCGTTGGAGAGCTCAAGCCTACTCATTGCACTCTCCAAATGGCCGACCGATCAATCACCCACCCTAGGGGAGAGTTGGAGGATGTGTTAATTAGAGTAGGGGATTTCATTTTCCCCGTGGACTTTATTGTTATGGATACACAACCTGTCGCTAACCCCCGTAATCAAATTCCGGTGATACTTGGTCGTCCATTCCTCGCGACTTCTAACGCGGTAATCAACTGTCGTAATGGTTCAATGAATCTATCTTTTGGCAAGATGACAGTTGAACTTAACATTTTCAAGTTAGGAAGTCAGCCTTGCGAGCCTAATTCTAGCGTACTTGATGTGTGCTCGATCGATGAGATCGCGGAGGAGGACTGTGAGTTAGAGAATTTCATGTTTGATCACAGTAATATTGACGCCACTAGTGCGTTCCTCCTAGAATCCGACACAGCTTTCACGACGGACAAAGATTATGAGTGTTTCACCTTTGTTGATGATCTTGAAGACTCTCCACCCGAGTTTGAGTCTTTTGCTTTTTCGGATGAGTTAGTTGAACCATCCGACTCGGTAGCATACACTCAATTTGAACCTTTGATGGAATCCTTCGAGTTTGAAACAGTTACCCCATTGCTACCATCTATTGTTTCACCACCTAAACTCGAGCTAAAGCTTTTGCCGTCGCACCTAAAATATGCTTATCTAGGTGAAAATGAGACCTTACCAGTTATCATATCGGCCTCTCTAGCTCTTGAGCAAGAGAAGGCTCTTTTAACGGTCTTATACAATAATCGGCAAGCTTTCGGCTGGTCTATGGCAGACATCAAGGGGATTAGTCCCCTCATAGTCGAACATCATATACACTTGATGGATGATGCCAAGCCGGCAAGGGATCCACAAAGACGCCTCAACCCCATCATGAAGGAGGCGGTCAAGAAGTAGATTGTTAAGTGTCTTGATAGCGGTATCATTTACCCTATCTCGGATAGCCAATGGGTTAGCCTCATTCATGTCGTGCCAAAGAAATCGGGCATCACGGTCATCACCAATGAGGCAAATGAGTTAATTCCCACTCGCACCCAAACTGGGTGGCGAGTTTGCATCGACTACCGGAAACTCAATGCCGCGACAAGGAAGGACCACTTTCCTTTACCATTCATTGACCAAATGCTAGAACGATTAGCAGGGCACGAATTCTACTGCTTTTTAGATGGCTATTCCGGTTATAATCAAGTCCCCATAGCCAAAGAGGATCAAGACAAGACTACATTTACTTGTCCTTTTGGCACTTTTGCTTATCGTCGCATGCCCTTTGGGTTATGCAATGCACCCGCTACATTTCAGCGGTGTATGATGGGGATCTTTTCGGACATGGTGGAGAAGTTTTTGGAAATCTTTATGGATGATTTCTCCATTTTTGGTGACTCCTTCGATGAGTGTTTACGACATCTTGACGCAGTTCTCACCCGCTGTAGGGAAAAGAATTTGACTTTGAATTGGGAGAAGTGCCACTTTATGGTACGAGAAGGCATTGTCTTAGGACACGTCATCTCGCAAAACGGCATAGAGGTTGATAGAGCTAAAATCGAAGTCATTTCTAATCTTCCTCCTCCTAAATGCGTCAAAGATATCCGAGCTTTCCTTGGCCATGCCGGTTTTTATAGACGGTTCATCAAGGACTTTAGCAAGATTACTAGACCCTTGACTCTCTTGTTGGCCAAGGACACTACTTTTGTTTTCGACTCAACTTGCATAAAAGCGTTCGAGTCTTTGAAACACTCACTCATTTCTGCGCCCATTCTTTCATCTCCAGACTGGACGCACCCTTTTGAAATTATGTGCGACGCATCAGATTTTTCCATTGGTGTTGTTCTTGGACAGCATATTAACAAGATGCCGCATGTAATTTACTACGCTAACCGAACATTAAATGAGGCCTAATTAAACTACACAACAACAGAAAAAGAGTTTTTAGCAGTTGTGTTTGCACTTGAAAAATTTCGGCCTTATTTAATCGGCTCTCCAGTTATAGTGTACACAGATCACTCAGCTCTTCGTCACCTTTTTGCGAAGAAGGATGCTAAGTCCAGGCTAATACGTTGGATCCTTTTGCTGCAAGAATTTGACCTTGTTATAAGGGACAAAAAGGGGTGTGAAAACGTAGTGGCCGATCACCTTTCACGACTTCCTTCTTCACCTACACTTGAACTGCCTATCACTGATGCTTTCCCCAATGAGCAACTCTTGACCGTTTCTTGCGAACCATGGTTCGCCGATATTGTAAACTACTTAGCCACCGGCTTGATACCTAACGATTGGTCGAAACAAGACAAACTACGATTTTTGTCCCAAGTAAAGCAATTTTACTGGGATGAACCTTATCTTTTTAAATATTGTTCCGACCAAATCATTCGCCGGTGTGTACCTGAAAATGAGGTTAAGAGTGTGCTGTCTTTTTGCCACGATCAAGCATATGGCGGGCACTTTGGCCCAAAGAAGACAGCCGAAAAAGTTTTGCAGTGTGGTTTCTATTGGCCACGACTCTTCAAAGATGCATTCGAATACTGCAAAACTTGCTCCCGGTGCCAACACTTGGGCCGGATATCGCGGAGAAATGAAATGCCGCTCCAACCGATTTTGGTTGTAGACATTTTTGATGTTTGGGGTATAGATTTTATGGGACCATTTCCTAACTCTTTTGGAAATGTGTATATTCTTTTGGCTGTTGACTATGTCTCAAAATGGGTCGAGGCTGTGCCTAGTCGAACGAATGATAACAAGGTTGTCATTCGATTTCTGAAAGAACACATCTTTTCTCGATTTGGGCACCCTCGCGCAATAATAAGTGATAATGGTTCTCACTTTTGCAATAGGACTTTTGAGTCCCTAATGCGCAAATACTCTATCACCCATAAGCTGTCAACGCCATACCATCCCCAAACATGTGGGTAAGCCGAGATCTCGAATAGACAAATTAAGCAAATCTTGGAGAAAACGGTTTCTAAAAACCGTAAAGATTGGTCACTAAAATTGATCGATGCACTATGGGCTTTCCGTACTGCATATAAGACCGATCTCGGCATGTCTCCATACCGGCTTGTTTACGGGAAGGCTTGCCACCTTCCAGTAGAAATTGAGCACAAGGCATTTTGGGCCATTAAAGAGCTGAATCTATCTTTAGAAGATGCGGGCAGCAATCGAAAGCTGCAATTGAATGAATTGGAGGAGCTGCGAGATGAGGCATATGATAATGCCGTGATTGCTAAGAATCGAGTTAAGGTATTTCATGATAAAAACCTTTTGCGAAAGACATTTAAACCAGGTCAACAGGTTTTATTATATGATAGTCGGTTACACTTTCATCCCGGCAAGCTCCGTTCTAAATGGAGAGGACCTTTTGTAGTCCGCACCGTTTATCCGCACGGTGCGGTTGATCTTGAGAATCCAGAAGACGGTACTTTATTCAAAGTAAATGGACATCGATTGAAACCGTTCTTCTCAGCGGACCCTTCGGAGGAGCTCCTGTTCTTGCAGGAGCCGATTTACACCAATTGATTTTCCTCCACTTTCACCCCCAAAATTCCTTTTTTCCAAAACTTTATTTCAAATAAGTTTGGGGGTATATATACTATGTAAATATAATAATAAGCAGGAACTCGCCGATATTATCAACCCACTTGGTGCAGCATGACAGTGAGGACACTGTCCATTATAAGTTTGGGGGTATGTTCGGTAAGTTTTCCTTTTGCATTCATATGTATATTTCTGCATTGCATCTTTATATAAAAATCATAAAAATTTGAAAAATTTGAAAACATAAAAAAAAAAATTAGAAAACAGAAAAACCCATAAAAATTGAAAATTTTCAAAAATTATAAAAATTAATGTATTCAATTCTGGTTAATTGACTTGAGTTTGATAAATAGGTTAACTGGCTAGGAAAAACTAAATCTTAGACTTAGCAAATTAAAAACCCTAAAAATAACCTTCCTTAGAGTCTAACTGTGGAAAGCATATGTCTTTGTAGGTTATCTAGAAATAGGCAAATTTTGAGTTCAGTTCTTGGGCTAAGTCGAAACGAAGGAAAAGTATTAAAACTTTTATTAGAATATAAGTTTGAAAAATAGTTCCTAGCTTAAGTCTAGATTCTGAAAATGTATACCCTACAAAATGCACAAACACGCACCTTGAAACTTGGATTAGTAGAAGAGACCTTGAAATGCTCTTGTCTAAAGTCCTTAGTATGAAAAAGTGTGAATAAAGAAAAAAAAAAGAAAAAAATGGACACTGGTTTTTGTGATTACTTAAGGCTGTAAAAATAGAAAAATATTTAGCGAGGGTGTTACTGCTAAAAGCCTTGGGTGTTGCAAAACTAGGAAGTACGCCTTATAGTGCTAACGCATCTTGTAATCGGTTGTTGGTACCTCAAGAAGTATTAACAGTCGCATGAAGGATGTGAAAGCGAAATTTCACAAGTGCTTTGGACAATGGACGGGGGTACGATTGCTTGATTTGAATTTCCAAGTGTAGGGGTGATACTTACACACACGTAGGGATATGTGATTGGAGTTTAGATAAGAGAAGGGAATGAAGAATAGAACTTGTGTCTTAATAGAGTTGATAGAAATTCCTAAGTGGAGATGGAACTCTAGAAGGAAAACTTAAGAAATGCCGAAAGCTAGGTAATTCTACAGGATATATGTAATCTTAAGTTAAATAATGAGGAAGTGTGAAGAATATGGGTGGATAATTTGCGGGTCGACGATAATAGAATTCCTTGTTAGAAAACCTAAATGGAGAACAAAATTCGAGAAACCAAGTTGATAGGATTTTGTGGGTAGTATCCGCTGAAAACCCTCAGGAGACAACACTCCTCCTACTAGGGACACCAAGAGGTTTAACGGCTTGTTGCACGAGCTCAGTGCAATCGCGTTTCCCTGCGAAAGTGTGGCTAGGTTAGATTTTTATTTAAATAATCAGTTTGCTCGAGGGCGAGCAAAAGATAAGTTTGGGGGTATTTGTTCATAATATAATATTGCATTTTGTATTCCCCATTCTTATGCATTTTACAATAAAAACAGGTGCTTTTGACCCATGTCTGCTACATGTTACAGGTTACAGGTTCTGGGAGCAAGAACAGTGAAAAACACAAAAGACGACACAAAAGAAGGACTTTTGACCAACAATTAGGAAGATCTTAGTAAAGCCCGGCAGAAGAACGGTTCACCATCAACAAGGCGACGCAAGATCCAAATTTGCAAGAAAGACGGTTAAAAGATCCATCGCAAAGTGTTCACTGAAGATCTGGAATCACTGCAGAAGCCCAAATGGAAAAAGAACTGAAGAAATACAAATAGCAGAAGAACCTGAAGAAGCCCAAAGAAGCCCATCAGATGACTCCACCAAAGGGCCGCGGAACCGCGGCCCAAGCGCGCCCATGCCGCGGTTCCGCGGCTGTAAGAAGCCCTAATGCGCAGAGAATTTTTCCATAATTCTTTGGCGGCTGTGGAAAGATTTTCTAGGGGTATATTTGTAACTTTAGACATGCGGTGCAATCAGTAGCCCTAGGGTTTCTATGTCCTATAAATAGAACCCAAGACCTTGTATTTTCTTATGCCTCTACTCATGAATAAAATTCTGTTTTCTTGAAGTTAGAGCGCATCACAGTAAGTAGGTTATTTTCTTTGCAGTAGTTGTAGTTTTTTATCTGCTTTTATTTTCTCGCCTTAGTTTAAATTAGTTTAGTTTTTATTAACTTGCAATCAATGTTTTCTCTCTTTAATAAATTCTTATCTTTTTACATCCCCTCAATGAGCGAGTAGTTTCCTCGCTTGTTAGGGTTAGGAATAGGGAAGGATTTGAGAGATGAAGATCTCTCATCTCTTTTCATTGCTAAACTTTTATGAACATTAGAACTCCATGCATACCTTTCTATTCCGAGCCCTACGGCACTTTTACCCTCAAGGTAACGGTGATTCCGTAGTCTAAAGGCCCGGATTTTAAGGTTTTCCATGGAGGTTAGGGTAAAGATTAAGAAAGGAAGGACAAGGATCTAGAGGAAGAATCAATCTTCCCAATCATCCTAATCCCTTTTGTTAATATTTACCATAACACTAATATGATACATTTAATTAATAGCAATGGAAAGAGATGTAGATCTTTGTTTACCAAATTTTCCCTAGACCTAATCCTAGCAAGTTTCTAATCCTAGTCTCATACAACTTCAACTTTTAGGTTTAATTATAAATCCAAACACCATTTGGAATTAACTCGTAAGAACTTAAAGAAAATTTTCACATCCCTGTGGACCGACCCGTACTCACCGGCTAGCTTCAAGCGACGCCGTTCTTGATTACGGTAAATATTTTTGATCGACAAAACCTCTCTTAATCAGTAGGGTAATAATCAAAGTACAGTGGGAACTCACACGAGACAAATGATGACCTTAAGTCAACGGACTATCTGCACACATGCCACCTGAGAACTGTTATCTGACGTTAGGTATAATACCATCCAGTCAGTTCTCGGCGAGTCCTGTCTGGTGTACTCACACCCAGTGAGCATCTGTATACAATCTTAAGTGCACTCCACTAATGGCTGCGGGACCAATCCATCGCCCCTCCTCAGGGTCTAGATATGTATACACTAGTCTACTCCGGAGTATCGATGCCCAATCTCTATACTCCTGCGACCAGGGACATCTAAGGATGTGCCTATTGACTATCCAGCTCCCACAAGTATGACTGCCACCACAACGCCGGTAGTCAGGCAAACACCCTATGGGCTTTATCAACATATATATATATAAATACAAAGTAAAATATATCATGCGTTAAGACAAAGACAAACCAAATAGCATACTATCATATCAAGCAAGACTGTCATGTACATACATATCCCTAGCATCCTATACAATGAAGGCCTCTGGGGCATATATATCCAACATATAGCTCGATACTAACAACCGTCGTATAGTCTACGGGACGAGAAAATTCAATCGTATGGTAACCCATAGATTTGTCCCGTGTGGACAAGTTAAGAATGTATAAAGCAAACGCCTTCATTCACTTGTGTTTTCATCCGTTTCGAGATATTTCGTCGGTACCTTTCCGCTGGTTCTCCGTGTATAAAGATAGATTAGATGTTCATTTCAACGTTGTTTCACAGCTTTGAAATGTTTATCTATTCTATTACAGTGTACTCGGAGAACAGCGGGGAGGTGCTGCCAAAATTTACTCAAAACGGTCGAAAGCACAAGTGATGGGTGTTCACTCTATACATTCTTAATGGGATAGAAACCTACCCCTGACAGCCGGAACACAAACATACAACAAGAATACAAAACAAACGCATAATTAGAGAGCGATTCGAGATGTTCAGGTTAAAACCACTATATGATAATATGAAACCTTCATATTCTCATTGATACTCATATATGAAACTAAAAGCGCCACTTAGTCCCCGTCTATCGGTTAACATACGTGCGATGCTCGTCGTGACATAGAACTATACGAAGGTTGTTAAATATCGGACAGTATAGCTCGATACTAACAACCGTCGTATAGTCTACGCGACGAGAAAATTCAATCGTATGGTAACTCATAGATTTGTCCCGTGTGGACAAGTTAAGAATGTATAAAGCAAACGCCTTCATTCACTTGTGTTTTCATCCGTTTCGAGATATTTCGTCGGTACCTTTCCGCTGGTTCTCCGTGTACAAAGATAGATTAGATGTTCATTTAACGTTGTTTCACAGCTTTGAAATGATTATCTATTCTATTACAGTGTACTCGGAGAACAGCGGGGAGGTGCTGCCGAAATTTACTCGAAACGGTTGAAAGCACAAGTGATGGGTGTTCGCTCTATACATTCTTAATGGGATAGAAGCCTACCCCCGACAGCCGGAACACACACATACAACAAGAATACACAATAAACGCATAATTCGAGAGCAATTCGAGATGTTCAGGTTAAAACCACTATATGCTAATATGAAACCTTCATATTCTCATCGATACTCATATATGAAACTAAAAGCGTCACTTAGTCCCCGTCTATCGGTTAACATACGTGCGATGCTCGTCGTGACATAGAACTATACGAAGGTTGTTAAATATCGGACAGTATAGCTCGATACTAACAACCGTCCTATAGTCTACGCGATGAGAAAATTCAATCGTATGGTAACCCATAGATTTGTCCCGTGTGGACAAGTTAAGAATGTATAAAGCAAACGCCTTCATTCACTTGTATTTTCATCCGTTTCAAGATATTTCGTCGGTACCTTTCCGCTGGTTCTCCATGTACAAAGATAGATTAGATGTTCATTTCAACGTTGTTTCACAGCTTTGAAATGATTATCTATTCTATTACAGTGTACTCGGAGAACAGCGGGGAGGTGCTGCCGAAATTTACTCGAAACGGTTGAAAGCACAAGTGATGGGTGTTCGCTCTATACATTCTTAATGGGATAGAAGCCTACCCCGGACAGCCGGAACACACACATACAACAAGAATACACAACAAACGCATAATTAGAGAGCGATTCGAGATGTTCAAGTTAAAACCAATATATGATAATATGAAACCTTCATATTCTTATCGATACTCATATATGAAACTAAAAGCGCCACTTAGTCCCCGTCTATTGGTTAACATACATGCGATGCTCGTCGTGACATAAAACTATACGAAGGTTGTTAAATATCGGACAGTATAGCTCGATACTAACAACCGTCGTATAGTCTACGCGACGAGAAAATTCAATCATATGGTAACCCATAGATTTGTCCCGTGTGGACAAGTTAAGAATGTACAAAGCAAACGCCTTCATTCACTTGTGTTTTCATCCGATTCGAGATATTTCTTCGGTACATTTCCGCTGGTTCTCCGTGTACAAAGATAGATTAGATGTTCATTTCAACGTTGTTTCACTACTTTGAAATGATTATCTATTCTATTACAGTGTACTCAGAGAACAGCGGGAAGGTGCTGCCGAAATTTACTCGAAACGGTTGAAAGCACAAGTGATGGGTGTTCGCTCTATACATTCTTAATGGGATAGAAGCCTACCCCTGACAGCCGGAACACACACATACAACAAGAATACACAACAAACGCATAGTTAGAGAGTGATTCGAGATGTTCAAGTTAAAACCAATATATGATAATATGAAACCTTCATATTCTCATCGATACTCATATATAAAACTAAAAGCGCCACTTAGTTCCCGTCTATCGGTTATTATACGTGCGATAATTTATTCTTTTCAACGACAAATGCACACACAAAGCATATACACGGATTTTCTCCTTTGTCAGTAACTATCCCGTTCTTATATTTCTCAATATAGTCAGCATAACCTACAATTTATATGTTATACGGTTTAACATGGCCCATGAGTACGTCAGATTTAGGGACTGGATGTATGTGGATTGGAAACAACATATGCAACCTAAGTTTGTCGCAGGAGTTGCTGCTTTCCTTGAATTTGCACGCGCACATAATAAGATCATAACAGAGAAGATTCTCTGTCCGTGCGATAGATGCGGCAATAAGTACTGGCAGAAGGTAGAATTGGCAGAGCTTCATATTGTAAAACATGGGTTTACTAGACTTTATACAACTTAAATATCACGGGGAAGGAGAAGAATACAATACTGCAGAAGAAGAAGAAGAAGAACACGATAATGCGGCAGGAGAAGAAGAAGAATTCGGTAATGCGGCAGGAGACGGTAATTTATTTCCATCAGAAGAAATGGAGGGTATGGTAGAGGATGCCCTAGGTGAATCTATTCGTACCGAAGATGACATTCCTTCCGGTCAAGGACCGTGTGCGGATAAATATGAAAATTTCATGAATGATGCTAGGAAACCAATTTATGAGAATGTGAAGTATTCCACCCTCTCATGGTTCATCCAACTTTTCCAGATTAAGTGCCTAAATGGATGGAGGAACAAGTCATTCACAATGCTTCTTTCATTCTTGAAAGATTCTATGCCTCCGGGAAATAATGTGCCCGACAGCTAGTACGAAGCCCAGAAGATGATGTCTGATTTGGGTCTAAAGTGCGAGAAGATTCAAGCATGTCCTAAAAATTGCGTGTTGTACCGGAAAGAGAATTCAGATTTGAAAGAGTGTCCAGCATGCGGAGAGGCCAGGTATAAGCCGAAAGATTCTGATAAGAAGCCTGATATACCTGTGAAGATAGCACGATACTTTCCCATAACACAGAGGCTACAGAGGCTATTCAGGTGCAAGAAAACAGCCGAGGCAATGATTTGGCATCACCATGCTCCTCCAAGCGAAGATGGAAAAATGAGCCGTCCAAGAGATTCACCGGCATGGAAGGATTTCGCTAGGAGGCGCGCAATATTCAGTAGCGATCCTCACAATGTCCGGCTCGGACTATTGGTTCATATCATTTTTGCATGCAAAATTGATAGCTTCATTTCCCTCCAAAGCTCAATCTTCATTCCTCCATCCAGAGGCAACATACCCCAATGAGACATAGACTCTACACATCCTACAGCAAACCTTGGGCATGTCGAGTTGCCGGCTTCATGCCCGAGTTGCCTCGGTATAGAGGCGGGAGCCCGTAAAAGATGCAGGCGACGTGGTGTCCTTCCGGCAAGGAGGCGACGACCGGAGATCCCGCGAGGAGATCGGAGAGGAGATGAAGACCGGAGGACTCGGATCAGTCGGTACATCTCTAACCCATCCTCTTGTTAGCTTAGACTAGTTTAATGGCACGATCCGGGTGTTTAGTGCGCGGTGGTGCCGGTTTGCTAAGTCCGCAAAATTAAAGTTTATCACCGTTTCCGCGTTTGGCCGTCGGATTGACGGCCGGGGCGCCGCCGTGCACTTACAGTGGTATCAGAGCCTCGCCATTAACTTCGTCTAGCTTCGTTTGATGTGTTTTTCAGTTCCGATCGACCAAAATCCCGAAAACCCAATTTGTGTTCACATCAGTTTTCTGTTAAGATTTTTTGGTGTCGAAAAATTTTTCAGGTGGTCTCAGAATGATGTGCAGGGAGTTATAAGACTACTGGAAAAATTCGATATGTTCAGTCGACCAATAGAGCGCGGAACCGCGGCCAAACCCCCCCTTGGGCTGCGGTTCCGCCGCACATTGGTGACGTCACTATATCATTTTTCTCCAGTGGGCTTATGGGCTTATTTTGGGTGTTTTGGGATATTAAAATTGGGCCCAGGTTTTCTGTGAGTGCTACAGTTTTTGATTGGGGGCCCACTTGTTAATTTTTGATCAATCGGAATATTTTAAACACATTTTTCACAGTATTTACATTATATCTGCGACCGTGAATGTCACTCGATCGGTAAATCCTGTCTAGCTGCTATAGCCCGGTTAGACGGATTTGCGAACGTGACTTTCGCGTTGATGTTCTATGTTTATGCTGTGATGTTGCGGATCGGTTGTGGGGGATAGCCTGGATGCAATGCTAGTACAGTTTTGTTGTATTATGTACATTTGTTATTGCGGGACGAGCGTCCGACATGTGGACTGCCGTCACTGCCTGATTGTATTATTCTTTTGGGGCACGACCTGGTTGCGGTCGATGTACCCGTTGTATGTATATTTTACTTTCTGTACTAGGATTACCCCGCGGAGGGGTGCACGGATAGCCGGGTTCTGGAGGGCAACAAGCCCGCATCTCATGGCATTGGGACGGAGGGGGCTTCACTCTGGGATTGGCGGGCTATTCGCCGCACTCGTAGGGGGTACAGGTTGACCCAGGAGGGGTGCCCAAGTTGCCGGATTCCGTGAAGTGCTGGGTGGTCCATTCACGGTGCTGAAGGGGGCTGCCTCGCTTCAGGTTTTGGCGGGTGACTTGCCGCGCCCATAGGGGTCTAGGATTTCATTGCACAGGCTATCCACACGACCAGGGGAACGTCGAGTTTCAGTAGTGGCTCTGTGAAACCCGGGGATCCCAGATATCTGTATTGTTCTGTGATGCTGTACATTTCTGTGATGTTGCATTTTATTCACGCCTTGAGCGAAATACTATATATTGGTATATATATTAGTAGATGTTGTATATGCTTTTCATCCGCGCTAGTCCAGTCCCCGCTCTGCCGTTAGTTAGCTAACCTAACGGGTGATGACGGGACCCAGTGGCGAATGCGGATGGCATATACGTACGTCAGTATATTTTTGTTCTTTATGGTGTGATCAATTGATGGGACTGCATTGATTCGGATCAATGCAAGTTAAACAAACCTAATCTGATGTTGTTGGAACACTTTTCAAAAAGCTGTTATTGCAAGGGCGTTCTCTTTTGTTTTGCATCGTGGTATTCAGTTGGAATATCCTGCTCCTCAGTCGACGAGGCAAGGGCCGAGATCCCTTCACCGGGAGTGACCCCTTGGACAGAAGTTTGCGTCAGGGCATTAACTTCACTATAGCCGATTACTTTTGCTTTGCACCGTGGTATTCAGTTGGAATATCCTGCACCCCATTCTACGGGGAAAGAGCCGAGATCCCTTCACCGGGAGTGACCTCTTTAGTAAAGGTTTTCGTCACTATATTTTCTAAAAAGCTATCCGTTCCTTCAACGATATCAAGTTCATTACGTTAAAGGTTTTCGCCAGAAACCATTCGTAGCCCTCCATCATTTCAGTTAAATATTCGGTAGTATTCATGCTATGTATTTTGACCTCACGCCAAGGCATAGTGTTTGGTAGCTGCCGGGTATTTATCTGCAGCATAGATAGATGCGTTGGTTTGGGACAGTCGTACTACTATTTTGGCCTACGTCAAGGGTATGTACGGGTGGGTTCAAATTAACCTGGATAATGATGGGAAGAACTTGACATGTGACTTATGATATTTTGACCTCACGCCAAGGTCATAAGAGCATGGGGCAGAAATCACATCGGGAGTTTCAAAAGAACTGAAACTTGCCAGATATGCGCATACCTTCTGGAGTGTGGTACCGTGAGCGGATTCCGTCACGTTGTCATGCGATGATAGTCGGATCCCGATTCCCACTGATGAGTTGGTTTACTCCTCGGGTGACCCCGACTAATTCTTCTTTCAGGTTTGGAGGAGAATTTGAGGTAAAGTGGGAGGTTTCCAGATTAGATTAAGTGATAACCATTCTGATCTAGGATAGAGTGCACGCTGAGTGTTTCTTTTCTCTCTCTCTCTTGGCAGCGGACTGGCTACTGATAGCTTCTGCCCATTCAACTATATGGCTGGAAATCACAGCACATGGCCCGTTGTAATGATAATTTATAATCTGTCGTCTTGGTTGGCTATGGACCAATCATACTTTATGATGCCTCTTCTTATCGACGGACCAAACTCACCGGGGAACAATATCGACGTATATCTCCGACCTCTGATCGAGGAGTTGAAATCTTTGTTCATTGATGGTGTAGAGACATATGATGCAAACACAAATACAACCTTCATACTGCGTGCGGCTTTAATGTGGACAATTAATGACTTTCCTGCGTATGGAATGCTATCAGGTTGGTCCGTACATGGTCACAAAGCATGTTCTCGTTGCCATGAACACACAACATTGAAATTCTTGAATTTTAGCTGGAAAGTTTGTTATTGCGGCCATCAATGTTTCCTGCCTCCAGACCACCCCTATAGGTTAGACACGGTTCACTTTGATGGTCATCAGGAGCTTCTTGGACCTCCATCCCCATTGTCCGGAGAGGACGTGACTGCTAAATGGGATGGTTACAATAACGTGACCTTTGGGTTGGATCCGACGAAACAGGTCAAACCACCATATTGGAACAAGTTAAGCATTTTGTTCGAGCTTCCGTACTGGTCTACAAATTCAATGCGTCATTGTCTGGACGTCATGCATATAGAGAAGGGAGTATCAGAGCACATACTTAACTTGCTTCTTTGTAAAGACGGGAAATCAAAAGACAACATGAATGCTCGGATGGATCTACAAGAGTGGGGAATAAGAAGTGAATTGCACCCTAGACCGGTAGCGGGTAAACCGGGCAAGTTTGTACTTCCCAATGCCGCTTATCATATGTCACAACCGGAGAAGAAAAGATTCCTGCAGGTGTTGCATGATTTGAAAGTCCCCACAGGTTTCTCAGGATCATTCAGCAAGAATATAAAAATTGTGAAGGGCAAGATCGATGGGCTGAAAAGTCATGATCACCATGTTATCGTGGAGCACCTTCTTCCATTAGCCCTCATGACTTCTTTCCCTGATTCGGTTGGTCTACTAATCAACGACATATGTTGTTTTTTCAGGGAGTTGTGTGCTAAAACACTAGAGGTTGCGACGCTGGATAAACTAGAAAATTCTATTACGTTGATACTTTGCAAGTTTGAGCGTATTTTCCCACCGTCATTCTTCGATATCATAATACACTTGACGGTTCATCTTGCAACTGAGGAGAAGTTAGCCGGACCGGTACAATATCGATGGATGTATCCCGTCGAGAGGTACGTGTAATTTTTCGTTTCGCGCAATTTATAAATTTATTGTTGTTCTGTATGCCCGTATTTATTTATTCAACATATTTTCATTAGGTACCTCTACACTCTTAAGAAGTATATATGCAATAAAAATCAACCAGAGGGTTCTATCATGCAAGGTTATCTTCTTGATGAAGCAACCACATTTTGTTCCTGCTATCTGGACGAGAACATTGAGACAAGGCTTAACCGACCACGAAGAATTCAAGACGGGCCATATGGTAAAGCCGAGTATAAGAGGGTAGACACTATGTTTATCAACAAGATATACCGGTTTATCTTGCTTAATTGCGCATGTCTTGAACAAATTAGAGAGTAAGTTTTTTTGAATTAATTGTTATATCTGTGTTTGTGTGTGTATGAAATGATATAATATTAATATCACAATTATTTGTCGAAAACAGAATTCATTTTAACAAGGTACGTGAGGGGCATCCTGATTGGAATGAAGAACGTTTGGAAAAATATCATCAGGATAATTTTTGTGATTAGGTCACAGATCATGTAAGTTATTCGAATAACATTTTATTGCTATCAGTTTTAATCTAAACTTGTATCGTTATGTATTTGTCATAAAATTTGTTTTGTTAGATCCACGATCTGAACTTGTCCGCATCATTTGAGAGTGATTCAAGATATTTAGCTCAATTTCCTAGTATGGAGGTTGCATATTACAAAGGATTTGGTGTCCTTGGATACAAATTCGAAGTTAGGGATATAGAAACATTTAGAACCACTCAGAATAGTGGGATTGCGACGGTAGGATCGTACGGTGTGATTTACTATGGGTACTTAAATTGTATACTCGGCATCCACTATCCCGGACGATCAGAACCCTTTTATATATTCCAGTGTACTTGGTACGATACGCGTACCGATACGGACAGGTGGAGAAACAATCTTGGGACTTGGAAATATGAATATGGATTGACCATTGTGAACACACTTCAATTTTATGGTCAGGAAGATCCGTTTATCTTTCCGAACCAAGCGTTCCAAGTATACTACTCACAGTGTTTGAAGCATCCGGGATGGAGTGTTGTATGCCGATGGAAACCCAGAGATATCTACGATGTCCCAGAATTCAAGGACAGCGGTGAGGACGAAGAAGAGAGAAGGCTTAAAGTGCTCCGACCGTCTGTTTCGAAGGACGGGTTGTCTTCGACCGATCATGAAGTTACGTGGGTTAGAAATGACATCGACGATGAAATCCAAGTAAATATGTATAATGCGCCCACGAAACGAGAAAGGTTATCAGTAATGTTATATTATTACTTCACATTTTACGCTCTATACATATATAGTCAATACTTTTAATGATTGTCTAATGCGTCCACGAACCGTTTATCTAGATTTGATGACGATGTCGGGAGCAGCGAGAGGTGGCAGGAGCTCCAGCCGCGGCAAAGGCAGAGGCAGAGGCAGAGCAGTTCTGCCGCCCGGAGAGCTCCGTAGGGAGCTTCAGAGGGCCGGTCTTGCACCCAGATCGGAGACCCCTTCGGATGCCTCCTTCCGTGTGGATTTTGCCACACCTCCAGGTATACTACACGCATATCCATTTTGAATGTAATATTACAGATATTCATGCCTGTTTATGTCAAAATTACTTATATTGTCAATGTTTGATTGTCTAGTTGTTGGTGATGCGTCCACATCTGGGACAGAGGTTACTCCAGCTCCTCCAGGTATGTTTATATATCATATAGTGCATGAATATTGATTTAGAATGCTATATCATAAATACACACATTCCTTTTGCTCTTACTTAGCAATTTTTATTATTGTCTAGCTGTAGGTGGTGACAGCACCGCACCTACGGGTATGTTTATATATCCTATAGTGCATGCATATTGATTTAGAACGTTATATTATTGATCTACACATTATTTTTGCAATTACTTATATAATCTATTTTTAATTGTCTAATTATAGGTGGTGCATCCACATCTTCCGCAGGGGTCACTCTTGCCGCTTCCATACCCTCCGCATCGTCTGCAGGTTAGTATGAATAAATTTAAAATATTTATTCATTTTACATATGCTCTATAGAATAAATATGAACTTCATGGAAATTTAGCGTCAATGTTTATCTTCTAGTTGGAGGGGATGCGTCCGCATCCGGGACCCCGGTTGTTCCTCACCGGAGGAACTATCGTCCCGCTCGTGCTGCTGCCTGGGCCCAGGCTCGTGCGATAGTCACCGGAGGTATATATCACACTTGAATTTTCGTTTAACCTTGATTTCTTAATACAACTTTGTCTTAATATTGATTGTCTTGATATTTCATGCAGACGCAGGGCCTCCCCATCCCCAGAGGGGGACTCGAGGCCCGAATCAGTCCCATAGGCTGAGGCCTGACAGAGCTAGGGGGAGACAGCATTCCCCCCTTTTTTTACCCTTGACTATCTCTATACCGGTCCTCATGCCGAGAGGTTCGGCCGGTATATGGGGGACGAGAGCCGGCTCGTGAAGAACTATCCACTTCATGTTGAGTGGGGCGAGCCGCACCAGCGCTCATTCGCCTTCTTCTTTGATCAAGCTCGAGTACGTATTAATATATATTTTCATTTGATCTATCTGCTTATCATATTTATTATTAACACTTGCAATCTAATAACAATATTTTTTTGTATTTTCAGTTGGATTACGATTTTCAGCCTGTAGCCGACCCTGGTCATCCGGGGAGGGTGCTCGACCTTCATGCTCTGTACAATGGCCTGATGAAGAACATGCAGGCCAAGATCCGATACAACAGGAATGAGCTGAAGGCCGACTGCTACTCCCTGTGAATGGCGACCCCCGAGGCAGAGAGAGCGGTCCTCCTATCTACTCCGGTGTTTGCGAGAGTCGACGTAGAGACATGGCCTCTATTGTGCGAATATTTCGACTCCCGGCGCAAACAGGTATGTATTTTAAATGTAATTCATTGTTTAGGATATAATTTATTTTTTGTGTTCCTTAATTAGAAAACTAAATGTTAATGCGTTGTGCAGAAACAGGCCGCTCAGAATACAGAGAACAGGAAGTCGGCGAAGAGGGGTCGCCCTACTTGCACAGGTGGCTCGAGGAATATTACTCGAGTCATGGAGTTATCGGTAAATTACAATAGACCGACCTTTGTGATATTCTGCAATATTAAGAGTTATTTTCTAATATTTCTAATATTAAGAGTTATTTTCTAATATTGCAGACAGCTCGGACCGTGGCGTCAGGTGGTACACCGAGCGTGCTGTCCGCATATCTTGCCGTCCACGGCACCTCGACAGATCCCGCCATGGGCGAGCTTCCATATCCCGACGTCGCTACCCAGGAGTTTTGCTAAGTGTTAATATTTATTCTCCCCATATTTGAAATTTTAGTTTTAGAAGGTTCAAGTTTAAATTTTATACTTATACTTTACTGCTTAATGTGGGTGTAGGAGCGGGTGGTTGAGCAGGCCGAGGTCTCGGGGATCGATTTTACAGGACAGAGCGATCCGAGGCTGCTGACCCCAGTTCTGGACGCCGCACACGGAGGGCACCACGGAGGTTGGGAGAGAGGCCGGGAACTGGGCCCTAGCAGGGCCCATATGAGGTTGGACTCCACCCCGGCGGTTACTTCCTCAGTCTTTAGTGAGCGACGTGTCCATCAGGAACTGGAGAGCTTGAGGGCCACCGTTCAGGAGTTGAAGGAGATGCTGGTATGTATACTACTTTATAGTAAAATATCATGTCATATTATAAATATCAACATATCCATAATTAGTACGTAGCTTGAGCTTATTTGGTTTTAAACTTAAGTTTGATTAATCATACATACATATGTAATTAAAATAAACAACGGTTTTCCAAACTAGATATCCAAATGGGGTTTCGAAATAACTTAATAATGATATATACGAATTCGAATAATACACAGTTCTTACACGCTTCTTACACACGTTAGGTTCAGACGCGACAGGGTACATCGACCGAGCCTCCACATGCATCTCCTTCGGCTGCGGCTCCGCAAGCCACTACATCGGCTGCGGTTCCGCAGACAGCTCCTATAGCTCCACCGCCCGCTCAGACTCCCGCAGCCGCGGCTCCGCAAGCGACTACCTCGACGGCGGCTGCGCAGACCACATCGCCAGCTCCACAGGCCGCTCAGACTCCCGCACGCGCCGAATTGCAGGGTTTATTAACCGAGGAGCAGGCGCGCTTGATTCTATCGTTTATCAGGGGTGGAGCTGGACCGAGCTAGGGTAGCTTTTTGATTCATATTTTTTGAAACATGTATTTATTTATATCATACATATTGTACTACATTTTGAAATATATTGATATTGATATTGATATTGGTTTATATTTATATCATATTCAGTTTTTGAGTTTCTTTTGTATATTATATGCGTGAGATGTGATTATGAAGACTACGATATATGTTGTGTGATGATTAAATTTATATTTTATTGATATATATATTATTGCGCACAGGGCGGGAAAAAATCAGGCAGCCCTTTTTTATAAAAAAAATACAGACAATGTGTACCTACGGATTAATCCGTATGTACACATGTTGCCTCTACGGATTAAACCGTAGGGGCAAAATATCAGCAGTAATTGATATTTCCCCCCTGATCTCAGTACCAGGGGGTTGGGAGTGCCATTGTTTGGTCCTTACGGACATATCCGTAGGGGCAAAATATCAGGATTTCTGATATTTTGCCCCTACATATAAGTACTTACATAGATATCCGTAGGGGATAGTACGTGGCCCTACGGCTATCTCCGTAGGTACAGTTAATATATTTAAAAAAACCGTAAATAATATAACTTTTTTTACCCTACGGCCTACTCCGTAGGTGAAACTAGCCCTACACAGAACTCCGTAGAGGCAAGAGATTGCCCGTAGGGGCAAGTTCAGGGCTTCAACTTGCACCTGCGGCCTTTGCACCTACGAGGTCTTTTTTCCGTCCCTACGGACATCTCCGTAGGGGCAGTGGTTTGCCCCTACCGATAAATCCGTAGGGCAACCCTTATTTGTAGTTGTGCATATAATGGTGTTTCATATGTTGTATGAGGAGTGTTTCAAAATAGGAAAATGCGCCTTATTGTTTATTGTCGATGAAAGCAGTACATATAATGGTGTTTCATATGTTGCTTCTATCGTTCAGTTCTTGATATGTATTTTGTGGGTCTTCTTGCTGCATGTTCTTCTGCACTAGATTATTTTCTGAAAAAATGAGGGTGAAATGTATTTTAAGGTTATGATCGCTAATGTATCGCTGTAGATGATCTGTTTTATGTATCCAGAGTTGTATCAATGATATATCAAGAGGAATTGTGGTTACCCTATTATTCAAACCAAGCAGCTCATAAAGCTAATTTTATGTCTTTCTTGCAAATCACACAAAAACCGAGCTATTATGGCTTAGTTTAAAACAGTATGAATCTAGCTCATAATGGTCTCCCTCGCTTTTGGATTTCTATATACTTAAACTAAGATTTGATTGATCGATCAAGGCATTTCCTTTGTTTTAATTTTCAACAAGAGTTGGTGCATCTCAGAGCCCATCAGTAGCCCGTTCACATATTGAAAATAAAGCAACACTTGTGTGTACATACAGGCCCTATAATGTAATGTAATGCAGGATGCATCATACAATGGAGCATAAATGGCATGTTTGCGTTGGATTTTGCATGGTGTTTTTGCAATTAAGTCTTGTCTTTTTCATTTGGTTTTGCATGTAAGTGCAAGGGCACCATTTAAAGTCCAATGCAAACATGCATGCTGCATTGTGTAGGCCTCTTTTACCATATATGTATGTGTGTTTTACATCAAAATTCGGTTGGGATATTCGGTAAAACATGATCAAGACGAGCGAGCAACGGTTATAAATATATACAAGCGCACTAGCCAATGCCTTTACAGAGGAAGCCGAGAAGATTACTGTTCTAGAAAGATGTGTGCCAAAACATGAAGAACCATGCCGTTTAGTTAGGAGCTTCAAGCCCATGACGATAGAGGAGTAATGGACAGTTGCAACTGTAATTGTTGCCTAATGAGGCTATAATTACTGAAGAAAAAACGAAGAGACTAGGATCACTATATCAACCAACCAAAATACTCCTTGTGATCACCAAAACATTTTATCATGTTTATATGCCTTATTTTGTGTTTCTAAATAGCTGTTATAGATGACAGTGCAGTCGGAATCCATTTTGGAATATATGCAAACCTACCTCACTGATCCCAACACCTTTAGACATGTTTTTTGAGGCAGGGTCGATGGTGCATGGTCTAGGTCCCGGTACCTCTAGTAGGTTGGGGCGTCGCCCTATGTGAAGAAATGCCTACAACATGCCCCATTAAAGAGCCGAAAAGATTGTAAACCGGCCCCTTGGCCGCCGTGCTTGGGCGAATCTTGTTGTACAAGGTCGAGAAACAGTCTAGGAGTGCACCATAAGACGGCTCGGTTACAAATGTTTTCTTTTGTACTCGGCCGTTGTTTTGGCTTATTGTTTTTTTTATAGGCAAAGCAAGGCTGAGAAGCGGCCCGTCTCATGATTTCATTACAAAAATATAAACATCCGTGACAACAAGGTCTTGTTACAAATTTATATACATAAATACTTGTAAAAGAAGAAAAGGAGAAAAAAGAAAACATAAAACCAAAAAGAAGAGGGGGGCACATATAGAAGAAATGTGAGGATAACGGGTCTTTTGAGTGAAATCCTTCTTGTATGCTAAGTTAGATCAATCCCCAGAAAATATTTGGCACTTGAAAATATTTGGCACTTGACAGTAGTTACTGCATTCAAAATGTTTCATATCATAAGCAACGACGTTATGAGCCAAAAGATAATAACCCAAACTTTGAAGTTTAAATCATCAGCAGCAGAATAATGAGCCAAAAAAGCATGCAACAGGTAAAGAGAAATAACCCAAACTTTGCATCACCAAATATGGGCTGTAAAAGGCCTCAGTTAAAGTTTTGAGCATCAGCAACAGTTATTTTTAATGTCAGACTGAGAACACTTCCAAAGCCATGCAGATTAGAACTAAACAAGCCAAACTAAATAATTATCCACAAGTGTTAAAACCATTTCACAAATAAAGGGAACAGTGATGTGTTAGAAAACATATAAATTCCATATAATCCCAGAAAAAACCAACACAAATGCAGTTTCAAATGGCTAAAAAAAAGCACACATATATAGCTTGAGAAAAGCATTAAGGTCATAAGCATTTTCCCCTAACAACCTGCTTAAGGGATATGTTTCAAGGTTAAAACATTTCGATCAACACAACGGGCATTATATAGGATGCAACAAGTATATTCAATTTCAGAATACCCATATTGTAACACCCAAATGCAAGCATGTCATGAAGAACTGTAAAGACAAATGTCCTTGAAAATTCTCCCAGCAACAACTGCACCTTATATACCCCCAAAAACAATTTTCTAATAGAAATCACTTGGGGTATTTAGAGGATCTAATAGACAAATGTCCTTACAGCAACAACTACACCTTATATACCCCCAAAAACAATTCTCCCAGCAACAACTGTAAAGACAAATGTCCTTGAACACCCAAATAGCCTTTTCTGCTATTATTAGTACCTTTCCAAAGAAAAGAGGATCTAATAGAATCAATTAAAAAATGACATAGTATAAAGGCAGAGCAGTGAGGACATAATTAATTAGAATAAGTCTCCCCCAATAGAAAGATTTTTGGCTTTCCAAAGAGATAATTTGGAATGGAATCTGTCGATCAAAGATCGCCAATCTTTCTTATCTAATTTACCAGCTTTTAAAGGCAAACCAAGATATTTTGTAGGAAGAGAGGCCAATTGATAATTTAGAATCTTAGCAATTTTGTCCCCCATGAAAAGTTTTTTGCCCAAATAAAAGACTGAACTCTTTTGAAAATTGATCTTAAGCCCAGAAATCCCCTACAAAATTTACAGAATAAGTTACAGGTCAAGGATTTCAACAAGGATTTCAACCACCTTAGCTTCAACATGGTTGTTACGGCGCCACGGCGAATCACGGCGGTAGCGAACCACCAGGACGCCATGGCAACACGGCGTTGGTGTCCGTACGGCGACAAATCGTTCACAGTGTGCTACATCAATAAATAAACACACACACACAAAACTATAGAATATTATCAAGCACACAACTATATCATCATTTAACTATCAAATATAAAACATTTTATCAAATTAGGATATTATTAGTTTATTACGATAGGAATCACTTGGGGTATTTAGAGGGAACACAATGATTTGTTTGAAATAATCGACCCAAGCACGAACCAAGCCCTCGTTATGAAAAATGCTGAAGGTAGCCAACATGGCTCGTCGGCAAATTCTTCTGCCGAAAGGAAATCTCCGATGCCAAGTTCGTCGACAAAGTCAATCAGCATGCGCCTACTATTTTCCGCCCCCTTGGAGGATACACGTCTAGCAAATGGGCCCACGGACAGAAATATGTGAGACTCAAAAGAAGCGGAAGCTGGCGAGGTTGCTGCAAAGCAATGCACGTGTGAAGAAGTTGCATCTCCAGCTAAAGCATAATGGAAAAGGGTACGCGATATTTTCGAAACTTGATTCACCTATGGCTAGAAGTGGCAAATCAACAAGTGCAGAAGGCCCCGTTAGGACTCCACCTTCTTTAGCTTGCAAGTCTGCAGTTACAAGTATTTACCAACTGAGTACTACTCTAAAAAGGGTAGGGAAAAGGGTCTGAAAATGTAATGACCAACGCCAGATGGAATGTAACGTCTCACCATTCTTGAATCTATCTTACTTTCTTCATTATACCACTTCTTGATTTCTTGAATTCCTAAATTCATGTGGATTTCTCCTTTTATCTCTTGGCCATCTCATCCATTCAATGTTACCTTCGTGTCAATTAGAGTTCCGACTGGCGGAGCGAAAACAAAATGCGACTGCAATATCCTTACCTTGTTACTTTGCTCCGTTGCATTTTCCTTCTTGAGTAATTTCAAAGACAAAATTATTTCTAAGGAAGGTAGAATGTAACGACCATAAATTTCATATACCATTCCTTTCGTTTTAATTCATAAAAGATATTGTTTTCGGATCTTGAATTGAGTTATAAGTAATTCATGTGAAATAAGTGCAAGAAACAATTTATAGCATATTGATTAAGCCTCTACACTGCTATCATATAGCCTACGTGTTCGATACGAAGAATTTCAACATAAAAGAAGTATGTTAATGTGATTTTTAAACACCGAGGAGTAATTGGCACGAACCCCGAGACCCCTGCCCACCTTCTAGATGCCGAATAGCCGCCAATCTTGGCCCCCTTCCTCTGTTTGTCTCTACCTTTTGCATGTATATCCTTTTGCCTCCCCTCAACCCTGTTTAATACCTCCAAACTCCCAAATCAATACAGAAACTTCCCAGCACTTGTATTACTCTATTTACACTCTTTTAATCTCAAATATAATTTCTAATTAACCATACCCTTTTCCATCATCTCTATATAAACCCAATCAGTCCACATTTCTTCCCCTCTGAAAATATTCAAAAAACCATTCTCAAAACTTTTGAAGAATTTGCTTAAGTGAAGTGCCTAAGCTCCCGAAATCAAGCATGCCCGATCAAACTTTCTTCCGTACATCCTAGGTCTCAGTTTTACCAACTGAGGCATCTCCTTCCCTTCGGTTTCGAGTGCAACCCGTAAGTTTCCATCCCCCTCTTCTTCTTCCTTTGAATCTACCCTTTAGCTACGTCACCAAACACCCTATATTTTGGAACTACATCCATATATCTCATATTTAAAATATTTGTCTTCTATCAAAATCACTTCATCAGGAAACATTTCTTAGAACAAAGCTTGTAAATTTAACTTGCTAATCAAGTCCTTGGAATCGTGGCATATCAAATACTTCTATAACATATAACCAATCTTTTCATAATGGTTTTATTCACATATGCAAGTTTCCTATATCTTCTACCTTAACATAAATTAGTAGATATTGTTAATATTCTAGATAATATCATGCACGGGGTAACGACCTACCCCACACGCACACTTGGGAATCATATCACTATCTCATATTTGTAGCGATTTTTTAAAGAATCGTTTTTCATTAAAATACTCTCAAGTCTCGAAACATAGAATTTTAATCATAAACCCTTTTTCCTGGCAATTTTGCCCTCACAACCCTCGTTAGGGGAACCCTGTTAAAAGATGGTGCGGATCATCGCACATCATGGGTCTAGTGGGGGAGATCGGAGTTCTTCACGGAGTGCTTTCTCGAAGGAAAAGAAATACGTTTTTAAACAAAATAAAACAACACTAAATTAAAACTCATAAACTTGTAACTTAAAAGATAGTATTTTTTCAAAAATCTAATTTCAATAAAATATTCTAAATTAAAAGATTAAGTTTTTATTAAAATACCTCAAGTATTCCAAAAGTTAGATTTTCATAAAAATACCATAAACTTTTAAAAGCTAGGTTTTATCATTAAAAATACCATAAAATCTAAAGTATATTTTTTTTATTAAAACTCTCGACATTCTAATTAACATATTTTACCAAAAACACTATCGTGGTTTATTTTTAAAAGTAAAACATTTTACATAAATCCCCCTCAGGTTTCAAATGAACTATTTTATATAGATGACCTAAGTTCACTGATATACCTAGACTATATAAACTAATCTCTAAGATATTTAGATAACAATGGGTTTAAGCGGTATCTTTTCTCCAGGTATCGGGGAGCCGGAGAAAGTGAGTGCTTGCGTAGTTTAGATAAACTATTAATCATCTGGCAATCGTTCTTGAAAATGGCACAAATGTTACCAGCCATGTACAGTGGTTGCCATATTAAATCACATGAATATCGAATCATATATAATCAAACACATGGCATCCTATATGACTTGATTTGAACACTTGAAACTTGACTTAAACCCGAACCCGAACCTGACTTGAACTCGAATTTGACTTGAACCTGAACATGAATTCTTGAACTTAATATGAATCCTTGAACTTGAACTTGGCTTGAACACTTAACTTGACTTGATCTGAACCATGAATACAACTTGACATGAATACTTGAACACAACTTGTACTTGAACTTGTACACTCTCTATATTCATGGATTCAGGCAAAACTTGTAAACTTAATCTATACATTAAAATTCGCAGGGATAAGGGTGGGTTGGTAAGGAATGCATGACGTGGTACGAGAATCCACTAAAAGACACCTCTTGAATATGCTTTTGCCGTTGTTCCGCGGGGTTTGACGAAGCCTTGTACTCTGATATACCTTTGATCCATATGGTACGACGGACCACTCTCGTATACATGCATACCTTTCTTATCAAACTACAAACAACCATGTTATAATTAGATAACCATATTCATATACCTGTCATGCTTAAGATACCTTAACATACTCATATTTAATTAACACTCTTACCTGTCCTCTTTTGCATTAGATTCATATTCTTCTTACATACATGTCTTTTATCATACTTTATATTCATATCCTTTTTGGGGACTTACCGAGCGCAAATTCGTTGACAGGCATTCCATCTTGTTTTCTTTTCTATAATGTTCGTCAGGTGATGTCAGGACAGAGGAGATCGATCCGAATTAAGAGGATTTCGATCAGCTTATCGCTTAGCCAGACTGGTAGTTTTCCATTCTGCAGTTATTTCCAGTATGCCATTGTTTAAGCACTTTCCAGGTATTATATCTTTTGTTTCAAACATTATATTTGTACTTGAATTTATGAATGTAAATAAAGTTGTTGTTGAAGTTTAATTCATTTGTCATTTTCTTGTCATGATATATTACTTATAAACGCTTAACGTATTTATTATGGGAAACGACCGTCACAAAATAAATACGTCATGAACCTCGCCACGTGCATATTTCCGTCTTTTGGAAAGCGGGGTGTGACATGAAACATCAAGCCTCTGGTGAGGCACCAAGTATAGCGCCAAATTGTAGCATATCCTCTTAAGAATTTCCCTCCCAGAATGCGTCGGCAAGTAGGTTCTCAATGCTCTTGCTCCTGAAATACCAGGTAAATGATACAAAGGTAAAACTAACTATAAAAGCAAAGAAGAGGGTGAAAATCAAAAGCAAGTTACCTTCAATGGCCTTCTCAACCTATGGTGAGACTAGTTGAAGCTGAGAAGGGGTGGCAACGGCTAAAGCACTTACTAAGGAAGATACCCTAAGTTAGACATAGCCGAAAAGTACTGTGACGACGCTCGTGGACGCTACGAACAGTACAATCGACATAAAGGGATCAATCGTCACATCCGCATCTGAAACTAAGACAACATTATATAATGTGTTCAAAATATAATGACGTAATGAATCACAAATATGCAAGAAAGCCGACGAAGCCACAGAAGGGGATCCTTCGGGAGTCGGCAAGACAGGAGCCATAATTGTTTCCTGAACACTGCTGGCCTCAATGCCCGCCTCAACAGCATCAAGTGAATCGGTTTCCATCGCAACAGAGAAGACATGATCATGTTGTGTGCCATCGTCTCCTGAACCAAGGACTACTGTCGACACACTGGCATTAACAGGATATACTTGGGATCCGCTTGGAGGAGCAGTAACGTCCGAAGCAACGTCCCTATTCTCGGGAACATCCGCAGCAGGATCATGGCTCTCAGTACCAGAATGCTCGGGCTCCGCTGCGTCATGTGAAGGCCTAGCTAGCTCATCACCAGTAACCAAAGACTCTGTCGATGACACAAGGGTCTTGATAAGGGTGATAGCACCTTCTACAGGGACATCACGTGGAAACTGACTGCTAGAACTAGCGCCAACCATAAAAGGCCCTGCACAAGAAAAGCATTAGAATGCGGATGAGATAAATTGTTCACCATGAAATGCACAACGGAAAAGTGATAAGTCATACCAAAGCCCATATAGGCACGAAGCCTTTCTTCCTCACGATGCATCCGCATCGACTCCTGGAAAACCTCTGTGGTAGAAAGCCTTATTGAAAGAAGAAGATTGTTAAAATATGCACAATATCGATTACTGTGGAATACAAAAAGAGGATAAATGAAATATACCGATCGCCGCAAGAGCGCATGATTTGTTGATTTTTCGTGGATGTGTTTATCGAATCAACTAGTAAAGAAATCACAACCAAAAATATTTGACCGCAATCAAACAACGGTGTCAGTTGAAGTTAATGAATGAGTGCGGATCGTCCTCAGGGATCTCGAGATTCGTTTTTACTTTTATTTGTTTGAAATGAAATGTTAAGCAACAATAAGAGAAAACACGATTCAATTGATTGATTTGTATTCGTGTGTCACTAATCTTTTCTAAAGAATCAAGAACTATAAACAACAAGAATCGGTTTCAATGGAATTTTCCAAACGACAATCCAAACTGATAAAGAGGCTCGTAGGAATCGATAGGATCTTTATATGTGTTGTAGTCTACAATATTTCATATTCTTGTCCTTCGAAGAATTGATGCTAGATCAATGGTTATCGACGAGAATTAGGGTTTTCTTGATGAAATTAAAGTTTCATCTCTTAACCCTTACTCTTTCGAGGATACCATTTATATTCTAGCCTCTAGTAATTTCAAGAATCGATCGGATCACCCCAATCTCGAGCGATGTTGATCAAGAAAGCATCGAATCGAATTGGGTTGTCGATTCTTGAAATAGCTAGGGTTTACAATCTCGTGGGATTCAAGAATTGATTACAAATTTGCTACATCATCATACTAAAGATCTTCTCGACTCCTTAACGAGCGGAGTTTTACTCGCGCATCACCACATAGACAATATTCAAGAACAGTAAAGATAACATGATGCGGAATTTTAAAAGAAAGCAAGATTAACGAATTTCACCTTTTATTTATATCAACAATTCCGTTACAATCACTCAAGAACTACAAGAGGAGGAACTTGATTGTCGACTTGGCTTCGCTCGTCTCCGTGGATCGCGGATCGGCTTGGATCACTTGCCCGATTGAAGATCGGCTCGGCTCCCAAAAGGTTGAAGATTTCTCGCTTGATTTGGTACTCAAGATGTTGGATTTGGAGTGGAATTAGGGTTAGGGTTTCCTACAAGATTTCTCACTAATCTTGAGGAAGAAGAAGAAGAAAAAGAGAATGGCTAAACTAAAAATGGGTTGAATCTATCACTCTCCAAGATTTCTTGATTTTTCCAAGATGATCCAAGATTAGAAATGAGTGAGCCTAGGGTCTTATTTATAGACCTAGGTTTAGGTTTGAATTAGACTTTCCCTCCCAAAGTTTGTTAACAAGTTTGTTGGGGTTTAGCTTAGGGTTTAAGCAAGGGTTTTAGGAAAGTTCTAGAAGTTCTAGGCTAGTTTAGGAGCTTGATGATCTGGTGGAAGTGTCTGGACTCTTCTGGACTTTTGTATGCATTTTTGAGCTGCAGGTACTAACACAGGAGTTTTGGTGAAGTTTGAGGAGTTAAGTCTCTGGATCCGCCGCGCAACCGCCGCGTGATGTGGCTTTGGGCCGCGCTTCCGCCGCGCAATGGTGGCCTCGGGAACTGTGCTTTCTGCAGTTGCTTTGTACTGCTGTATAGATTATTCTTTGATGTTAAGAATTGCAGTAGCCCTTCTATGTTGATACCAGATTTGCTTTCAATGAGTTTACGAGCAATTGTAATGGTCGAGCAATGTATTGATCGAGCAAGTATCTCTTTTCCTGCATAGACTTCAAAATAGGGGTTGCAAGATATAGAAAATATGCTATGTAATGCAATGCAGTTAATTTCCCTAGAATTTCCGGTTTTAAGGTCGAGTACATGTAATTTGATATTTTGCGACCGATTAGCTAATATGTGAATTATGAATACCGTACTCTCCTATATGTATGCAGATGTTAAGGAAATTGCCTGCTAAAATATACAGTATTTTCGACTGATCAAATACCCCCAAACTTAATTTCGATCGTCTCGAGAGAATGTTTTATTAAAAAGAGAAGGAGAAAACAAAGAAAGAGAAAAACTAACTAGCACACTTTCGTAGGCAACACGATTGCACTGAGCACGTGCAACAAGCCTTTAAACCTCTAGGTGTCCCTAGTAGGAGGAGTGTTGTCTCCTGAGGGTTTTCAGCGGATTGCACCCACAAAATCCAATAATAAAAGAAAGATCATGAATATTACATTTAAAGAAAAGAATTGTAAAAGAAAGACCTTGAAAATTAGGGTTTCCAACTAAGCTAGCTTTTCGGTTGTCATGAGCCCTATCTTAATGGTCATGAAAAGATGTCAGAAATCACGTCCTCCCTCAATAAAACATCGTCTTATTCTTCATTCCTATCTGTTTTCCAAACATCGATCATATCACCCTGCGTGTGTGTAAAGACATCCCTACACCCGGAGAATTCAATTCAAGCTATCATACTCTTGCCCATCGACCTCAGTACTTCTTGGCAAACGAGATTGCTTACACACTTTCATGCGACCGTTAATACTTCTTGAGGTACTAACCAACCGATTACTAATGTGCTTGCTAACTTGGTGTATTTTCCTAATCTTGCACCACCTCAGGCATAGCAGTGACTCCCAGACCAGTTGACCTTGGGGCACTAGGTGAAGAAGCACCCTTTTGCTATATATTTTTCTTACCCTTGGTGATAACAAAACCAGTGTCCATTTTTCTCACCACTTTAAAACACTTTTTTCTTTTTTTTTTCATACTTTTGGCTTTAAGACAAGAGCATTTAAAGGTATCCTCTACTATCCCAGGCTTCAAGACGTGTGTAAGTGCGAATAGCAGGGTAGCAACGTTCAAAATGTTTGGCTTCCAGAATAGAAACTATTTTTCAGACTTATTTTTATCCTCAGATTAGTGACGTCTTTCATCTTACTAACCCTTGGGACAACGGCTCATAACTACTTATTACTAGTTCGTATAAGAAAACTTCTAATTTTCTTAGTTTTCTAAAATTTTTCTAATCTCATGGATGTAATTGTTCACTATCTAAACTTTCATTATCTTATTTATATACAAAAATATTTTTATAATTTTGAAAATTTTTAAATTTTTATGGTTTTTAAAGAAATGTTTTGTGCTTATGCAAATGATATGCAAATGATGCGAAAATAAGCACAAACCTCCCCCAAACTTGTTTTCAACAGTGTCCTCACTGTTGCCGACAGTTATATCTACAAAAACCTGTAAATCTGGGAGGAATTATTAGTGGGGGCGAAATATATAAGTGAAGAACTTCCCCCAAACTTGTTTTATTTACTCACCTTCATTCAAAATATGATGCAGTGATATACTGGACATGAAAGTGAGACGGAGGAATTTTAATCAAAATAAACTGGCTCTTGTAAGAACAAGAGCTCCTCCGTGGGGTCAGTGGAAAAATACGGCTTTAATCTATGTCCATTTACTTTGAAAACAGTGCCGTTTTTAACATTTTCAATATCTACTGCCCCGTGCGGGTGTACAGACCGCACAACAAAAGGTCCTTTCCAACGAGATCGGAGCTTACCCGCATGAAGGTGTAATCGTGAATCATAAAGAAGGACTTGTTGACCAGGTAAAAATGTTTTCCTCAAAATGTTTTTATCGTGAAAAACCTTAGTCCTATTCTTTGTGATTACAGCATTATCATAAGCTTCATCGCGGAGTTCGCTTAGCTCGTTTAGTTGCAGCTTCCGAAAGTTGCAAGCAAGGTTTAGATCAAAATTAATTTCCTTTATAGCCCACAATGCTTTATGTTCTATCTCAACAGGTAGATGACATGCTTTACCAAAAACTATCCTATATGGAGACATTCCTAGGTCGGTCTTATATGCAGTCCTGAATGCCCAAAGAGCATCCGTCAATTTGGTTGACCAGTCTTTTCTATTTTTGGCAACAGTTTTCTCCAGGATAAGCTTGATTTGTCTGTTTGAGATCTCAGCCTGCCCGCTTGTTTGGGGGTGATAGGGTGTAGAAAGACGGTGGTTGATTGAATATTTCCGCATCAGAGTCTCGAAAGATCTGTTGCAGAAGTGTGTCCCATTATCGCTAATAATAGCGCGTGGGTGTCCAAATCGCGAGAAGATATTCTCTTTTAAGAACTTAATGACAACTTTCTTGTCATTAGTGCGACTTGGAATGGCTTCTACCCACTTGGAGACATAATCAACCGCCAGCAATATGTACAGATTCCCAAAGGAGTTGGGAAAAGGACCCATAAAATCTATGCCCCAAACATCAAACATTTCAACAACCAGAATGGGTTGCTGAGGCATTTCATTCCTTTGGGATATTCTACCCGTATACTGACATTGTGTGCAGGTTTTGCAATATTCAAATGCGTCCTTGAATAAGGTCGGCCAATAAAATCCAGATTGCAAAACCTTTTCCGCTGTTTTTCTTGGACCAAAGTGACCCCCACAGGCCTGATCATGACAAAATGAAAGAATACTCTTGAACTCTTCATTCGGGACGCACCGGCGAATGATCTGATCAGGACAATATTTAAACAAATAAGGCTCGTCCCAGTAATAGTGTTTTACTTGGGAAAGAAAGCGGTATTTGTCCTGTTTAGACCAATCGCTCGGTATCAATCCCGTGGCATGATAGTTCACAATATCCCTGAACCATGGTTCAGAGGATACGCTCAAGAGTTGTTCATCAGGGAATGAGTCATTGATCGGCAGGGTCACAGGGGAAGAAACGATGCGTGAAAGGTGGTCAGCTACTACGTTTTCACATCCTTTCTTATCTTTGATAACAAGATCGAATTCTTGTAAAAGAAGGATCCAACGTATTAGTCGACCTTTGGCATCTTTCTTCGCCAACAGATGTTTTAAAGCGGAATGATCAGTATATACAACAATAGGTGAGCCGATTAAGTAAGGCCTGAATTTCTCCAATGCGAATACAACCGCTAATAGTTCTTTCTCTGTGGTTGTATAATTGATTTGCGCATCATTCAGGGTCTTACTAGCATAGTAAATCACATGTGGCATCTTTTCAATGTGTTGTCCAAGGACAGCACCTACTGCAAAATCAGATGCGTCACACATCAGCTCAAAAGGGTAGTCCCAGTTTGGTGATGATAAAACGGGGGCTGAAGTGAGTGAGTGTTTAAGTGAGTCGAAAGCTGTCTCACAATCCGAGTCAAAGTGGAAGGTAGTATCCTTGGCCAGGAGTAGTGTTAAAGGTCTAGCAATTTTGCTAAAGTCCTTTATGAATCTCCTATAAAATCCAGCATGGCCAAGGAAAGAGCGAATATCTTTGACGCTTTTGGGATGAGGGAGGTTTTGAATGACATCTACTTTAGCTCTGTCAACCTCAATGCCCTTCTGTGAAATGACATGTCCAAGGACTATTCCTTCTTGGACCATAAAGTGGCATTTTTCCCAGTTCAAAGTCAAGTTCTTCTCTTTGCATCGAGTAAGAACAGCGTCCAGATTCGCTAGGCATTCAGAAAAAGAGTCTCCAAAAATCGAAAAGTCGTCCATAAAGATCTCCAGGAAATTCTCTACCATATCAGAGAATATCCCCATCATACACCGCTGAAAGGTAGCGGGAGCATTGCATAGCCCGAAGGGCATGCGACTGTAAGCAAAGGTACCAAAAGGACAAGTAAAAGTGGTTTTATCTTGATCCTTTTTGGCGATGGGGACCTGATTGTAGCCTGAGTAACCGTCCATGAAACAATAGAATTGTCGTTCCGCTAAGCGTTCCAGCATTTGATCAATAAATGGTAGAGGAAAATGATCTTTCCTCGTAGCAGCGTTGAGTTTTCTATAATCGATGCATACACGCCACCCAGTTTGGGTGCGTGTCTGAATCAACTCATTCGCTTCATTTGTGATCACAGTGATGCCGGATTTCTTAGGAACGACGTGTATAGGACTTACCCACTGGCTATCGGAGATCGGGTATATAATACCACTATCTAAGCATTTGACGATCTCTTTCATGACAGCTTCCTTCATGACGGGATTTAACCGTCTCTGTGGTTCTCGGGTCGGTCTGGCATCATCCATCACATGTATATGATGTTCTACTATCAAGGGACTAATCCCTTTGATGTCCGCCATACTCCAACCAAACGCCTCTTTATTAGATCTTAATACCGATAAAAGTGCATTCTCTTGCTCTGATGCAAGAGAAGTGGAAATTATAACCGGTAAAGTCTCGTTCTCACCAAGATATGCATATTTTAGGTGAGAAGGTAAGACCTTGAGATCTAATTCAGGCGGAGAAATGATAGAAGGAAGGATCATAGAATGATTTTTGGATTTACAAAGAAGCTCAGAGCCTGTAAAAGATACCGACTCGGGTGGAGAAAAGTCAGAAGTGCAGGACTCAAGTGTAAGTGTAGTGTCCTCACTAAGTGTAAGATCAAGCAAAGATGTGCTAATGTCATCGAGATCAGTAAAGCAAAGTTCCTCGGCTCCACAACTATCGGGAGCGATCTCATGGACAGAACACACATCTAAAATATGAGCACTAGGTTCTGATGGCTGACTACCAACTCTGTAGATATTTAGTTCAATGGTCATATTTCCAAATGATAAATTCATTGAACCATTTCTACAATTTATAACAGCGTTGGAAGTGGCAAGGAAAGGACGACCTAAAATCACCGGAATTTGGCCCCGGGGGTTTGCTACAGGATGTGTGTCGAGCACAATGAAGTCTACAGGGAAAACAAATTCCCCGACCTTTATTAACACATCCTCTAATTCACCCCTTGGTTTGGTGATAGATCGGTCCGCCATCTGGAGAGTACAATGAGCAGGTTTCAGCTCTCCAATTCCTAGTTGCTCATAGACAGAATAAGGTAACAGGTTAACACTCGCGCCAAGGTCTAAAAGAGCACGATTTATGTTTTTACCCTCAATCGAAATCGATATTGTAGGACATCCTGGGTCCTTTCGTTTCTTTGGTAGCTGGGGAATAAAAGCAGTGCTGATATTATTAGCCATAAAGACCTTCTTCGGCACTTGAGTCTTCCTCTTCCTAGTGCACAAGTCCTTTAGAATCTTCGCATAAGCGGGGACTTGTTGAATTGCATTTAGGAGAGGGATATTGATGTTAACCTGTTTGAACATTTCTAAAATTTTCTCCATATGAGGACTCGTTCTGTTAGCCCTTAACCGGTTCGGGTAAGGTGCTTTCGCAATAAGCGAGGGGTCCATCATAGGAGAAGGAAAAGGGGGTAGACGAGATCCCAAAAGAGGTGTGGGGACCGTCTGTGGAGAACTATAAGGGTTTGGTGAAGGTGTTGAGCCTAAAGGGAACTGGAGAATAGGCTCGTGCGAAGGTGGTTTGGTAGAAGAAGAAGGATCAGAAGGAGAAGTGTGTGTATGTGGAAAGGTCTCAGCCGGGGTTTTGACATGATTATCAGTATTATCAATATCTTCCCCGACATTATTATTCAGCACTCTTCCCGATCTCAACGTGGTAATGGCATTTACATTGTAATGCCCAGGATTCTGCAGGGGTTGAGAGGGAAGTTTCCCTTTTTCTCTCGCACTCATTTCAGCTTTGAGGCGTGCGATTTCAGCTTCCATCGATCTGATACTCTCAGCTTGTGACGCTGAGTTTTTCTTTATTTCGCTGACGGAAGATCTAACCTCAGTTGAAACCTCCATGAAATTGGATAAAAGTGATTTCATGGTTTGAGTAAATTGAGAGAAATCGTCAGAACAGGACTGCATAGGATTAGACTGTGCATGAGTGTTGCCCTGGTTTTGGAAATTTTGTGACTGGTAGGGGTGCTGAGTGAGTTGAAGGGGTTGCTGTTGTGGTGGAGGAAGAGCCCTTTGAAAGTTATTTGTGTTTGGAACCGTGTTTTGAGATTGATTTTGGTTCCAAGCAAAATTCGGGTGGTTCCTCCAACCCTGATTGTACGTGGAAGAATATGGATCGTTTCGAGGTCGTTGAAATGCGGCATTAGAATGCTCTTGACCTTGAAACGCCGAGTTTAAAGGACATTCTTCCGTTAAGTGTGACGGATCAGAACAGCACCCACAAATAGTTTTGGGGAGTGATACCGGGTTTAGGGAGGCTGTTGCAAATTTGTGTTCCATAGCGTCGAGCTTCTTTTGCATTGCTGCCATTTCTGCTCGAACACCTATGGACACATCTACTTGGTGTACGCCACCCCTATTCAAAGGTTGGGTTCCACTCTCCCAAATCAGTGATTTTTCAGCGAATTCTTCTAAGTATCGCCAGGCTTCCCCATCGTCTTTAGTCATAAATGTACCCTGACACATATTCTCAAGGCTTTGTTTCGTGCTAGGGTTACTGCCCTCATAGATGATTCGGCACAACTCCCATCTCGGGATGCCGTGATGAGGACATTGAACCATTAAATCCTTGAAACGTTCAAAGTACTTTGAAAATGGTTCGGTAGGGAGCTGGGCAAATTGGTTCAATTCACTACGAATTCGAGCCGTTCGTTGGACTGGGTAAAATTTCTTTAGGAATGCTGCGACGAATTCTTCCCAATTAGTGATGGAGTGTGCGGTGGTGTTATATAGCCACTTCTCGGCTATATCGCACAAGGTAAAAGGAAGAAGTCGTAGACGCATCGCATCCACAGAAAGTTGAGACGTACCCATCATAGCACATACGTTTTCAAATTTGGTAATGAAAACGTAAGCGTCCTCGGTCTCGAGTCCGTGATACTTAGGTAGAAGGTTGATATACTGGGGCTTTATTTCAAAGTTATCCCCGTTTGCTGGTGGTGTGGATAAGCAGGTCGAAAGAGGACCTCTAAGTGGATAACATCTTTCCTGAAGAGAAATGTGTGGAGGATTCTGCGCACCAACGGACGGTGGCAGATTGGGGTTAAAGAAGTTTGATGGATTCGGATCCATCAGTGTGGGTGTGGTAGTAGGTAAAGAAAAGGTAAATGGAGAATTATCGACTTCGGAGTCGATAAAAGGTACGCGGACTAAACGGGCACTAGAATCCCGTGTCCAGCCTATCTTGTACTAAAAAAGGGTTAGTACAAGTGGCAGCGTTGGCTTATAATTAGGGGTAAAATGAATGCGGTGTTTGCTTTTGAAAAGGGACGGATTTTGAAAAAATGATGCGACAACCAAATGCAGCAACACAAACCCTAGAATCTAATGGTCACCTAGGTCCGGCTCTAGACCGCTCCTAACTGCCAAAAGACAAGTCGCAGGATCAATCCTCCACTGCCTCTTTGTCCCCCTGTGGCCGGATAAGTGCCAGGTAAGTGGGAAGGAACCACCACTACAGTGGACCTAATTAATAACCACTAGCCTTAGACACACTCGCCTTAGGCACCACAAGAAAAACGCGGATAAGCAATGAATTACCCACGGCCCTCTCTTGTCCTAAATGAGCGCGACAGTCCTTAGAGTCATCTCTAGATTTCTTTTAGTTAATGGGGGTAAATGCGGATGCAAGTTTGGTGGTTTTCGGGGCCTAGGAAGGGTAATGAAATCCCCACCTAATTTGGATTTGGCCGTGCCCCTTAAATTCCGTATTTAATATGCTAAACAACCAAGAAAAACAAAATCACGCACAATTTTAATTTGCTTTTGCGGCGCAGCTATTGTTTGCAAAGAATCCTGCAGAAAGGATTAGTTGGAGCTAAAAAGGGAGAGAGGAGAGAGAGAGAAATCACCTGAAGAAAAATTTTCCAGAGAACCCCCTACACTGCGGCGCTTCCGCCGCGAATACAGGGCTCAGGCCGCGCTTCCGCGGTCCAACAGTGGGTTTACTGTACCAATTTCCTTCAGCTGCTTCCTGTTCCTATCTCCAGCTCTCTGGTATATCCCAAATAATTTTTCCACGGCTCAGAATGCTCCAGATCACCTTGCAATCAATTCACAACACACGTATAAGAGTTTGTACGAATTTTGATTTCAAGAAATGAAACGTAATAATTCTTTCACTTCAAACTATAAAATGTAAACGAATTAACGCGCGATCCCCGGCAACGGCGCCATTTTGATTTGTTTGATTTTCGTGGATGTGTTTATCGAATCAACTAGTAAAGAAATCACAACCAAAAATATTTGACCGCAATCAAACAACGGTGTCAGTTGAAGTTAATGAATGAGTGCGGATCGTCCTCAGGGATCTCGAGATTCGTTTTTACTTTTATTTGTTTGAAATGAAATGTTAAGCAACAATAAGAGAAAACACGATTCAATTGATTGATTTGTATTCGTGTGTCACTAATCTTTTCTAAAGAATCAAGAACTATAAACAACAAGAATCGGTTTCAATGGAATTTTCCAAACGACAATCCAAACTGATAAAGAGGCTCGTAGGAATCGATAGGATCTTTATATGTGTTGTAGTCTACAATATTTCATATTCTTGTCCTTCGAAGAATTGATGCTAGATCAATGGTTATCGACGAGAATTAGGGTTTTCTTGATGAAATTAAAGTTTCATCTCTTAACCCTTACTCTTTCGAGGATACCATTTATATTCTAGCCTCTAGTAATTTCAAGAATCGATCGGATCACCCCAATCTCGAGCGATGTTGATCAAGAAAGCATCGAATCGAATTGGGTTGTCGATTCTTGAAATAGCTAGGGTTTACAATCTCGTGGGATTCAAGAATTGATTACAAATTTGCTACATCATCATACTAAAGATCTTCTCGACTCCTTAACGAGCGGAGTTTTACTCGCGCATCACCACATAGACAATATTCAAGAACAGTAAAGATAACATGATGCGGAATTTTAAAAGAAAGCAAGATTAACGAATTTCACCTTTTATTTATATCAACAATTCCGTTACAATCACTCAAGAACTACAAGAGGAGGAACTTGATTGTCGACTTGGCTTCGCTCGTCTCCGTGGATCGCGGATCGGCTTGGATCACTTGCCCGATTGAAGATCGGCTCGGCTCCCAAAAGGTTGAAGATTTCTCGCTTGATTTGGTACTCAAGATGTTGGATTTGGAGTGGAATTAGGGTTAGGGTTTCCTACAAGATTTCTCACTAATCTTGAGGAAGAAGAAGAAGAAAAAGAGAATGGCTAAACTAAAAATGGGTTGAATCTATCACTCTCCAAGATTTCTTGATTTTTCCAAGATGATCCAAGATTAGAAATGAGTGAGCCTAGGGTCTTATTTATAGACCTAGGTTTAGGTTTGAATTAGACTTTCCCTCCCAAAGTTTGTTAACAAGTTTGTTGGGGTTTAGCTTAGGGTTTAAGCAAGGGTTTTAGGAAAGTTCTAGAAGTTCTAGGCTAGTTTAGGAGCTTGATGATCTGGTGGAAGTGTCTGGACTCTTCTGGACTTTTGTATGCATTTTTGAGCTGCAGGTACTAACACAGGAGTTTTGGTGAAGTTTGAGGAGTTAAGTCTCTGGATCCGCCGCGCAACCGCCGCGTGATGTGGCTTTGGGCCGCGCTTCCGCCGCGCAATGGTGGCCTCGGGAACTGTGCTTTCTGCAGTTGCTTTGTACTGCTGTATAGATTATTCTTTGATGTTAAGAATTGCAGTAGCCCTTCTATGTTGATACCAGATTTGCTTTCAATGAGTTTACGAGCAATTGTAATGGTCGAGCAATGTATTGATCGAGCAAGTATCTCTTTTCCTGCATAGACTTCAAAATAGGGGTTGCAAGATATAGAAAATATGCTATGTAATGCAATGCAGTTAATTTCCCTAGAATTTCCGGTTTTAAGGTCGAGTACATGTAATTTGATATTTTGCGACCGATTAGCTAATATGTGAATTATGAATACCGTACTCTCCTATATGTATGCAGATGTTAAGGAAATTGCCTGCTAAAATATACAGTATTTTCGACTGATCAGCGCACATCTTCTCTTCTTCACAGGATGTTTGCTGGGATACCTAGAGAGCTGCCAGAAGAGTGGCGTCCTCCTCATCAACCGTTTGCTGCGATGCCTGGAGAGATGCTGAAAGGATGATGTCGTCTTCTTTGACCGTTTCCAAAGGAACAGACGGCTCAAGCATATCGGAAGGGAATGCCTCGTTGATAAAACCATCATTTGTACCATACTAGGAAAGACCTTCATCCAGCGGAGCTGCTGAATTGGATAAGGGAGCATCTTCAACCTGACCCAATAATGCATCAATGGAGAACCTGGACTTCTTCTTCCGGGACTGATGAGGCTCCTTCTCGGGCCTCCGTCGGATGTTGTCTTCCTTTGATCTCGAGATGAACTTGACCGATTGTCCTTCACTGCGTGTGGGTCTCAATGGGTTTAGAAAGGAGAAAGTGGGGTGAGGAGGCTGTCGCCGAGTACCTGCAAAGAAGTCCTGGGATGGTTTGGTACCACCGAGGACCCTCCGACGCTCAAGTTAGTGATGAGATCCGAACAGAGTAACGGCGTAAAGTGTAAAGAATCGCTTACCCTGCCCCTCTGTGATGGGGTTTTATATAGCGGTGGCGGCACGCAGCGGCAGGCGCGAGAATCTTGCCGGCAGTTATGCTCCCGACGCCACGCCCGCGCAGAGAGCGGATCGCCCATTAATGGGGATCGTGATGGCATGGAACATGGGATGTTGTGGGCATAGAATCTGCGCATAACGAGATTCGCGGAGCGGCGGTCACGCTTGTGAGTGGTGGAGTTGGTCGGAGGGACGAAGAAGACGGCCTCGGCTGAGGGCTCAAGGACGAGCAAGGAGGCTGAGGAGTCTTTGTCCTGCGGCAGCTCGGGCAAGCTGAGGTGCCGAGGAGGCTTATTTGCAGGGGCCCCCAAGGAGGGCCAGTTTGAGCTTGTAGGTCGGGCACAGGGGACCTGATCGGCCGCTGTGGGCCCTTTCTTCTGAGCTTTGGGACACGTCATCTGCCACGTGCCCTGATCTTGGAGGTCGCCAATATCAAGCGTCATCATTATCCCCCCATTCTTGCCCCGTCCAGCTAGCGGGTCAGGTCAGGAGTGGACTACCGGGCCCCCCGAGGTGAGCTCCTTCTCAGGGTTACGCCAGGATGAGTCATCGAGCCGTCGGTTGTCTTTTCCGCTAGCGGATCGAGGCGAGATCTTTGCATTTAAGGAGGGTGCGCCGGTTCGTGCACTCTGCAGTCAAAGGGACGGTCCACGTGTCGAGCGCCAACTGGCTGATGTGACGTGCGCAGGTCTGCGGCGTTTGACGGGACGCGGCCAATCGCTGGGCTGCCACGTGGAGCGATCGGAGCCGCTGGGCGCAAGGGGACATTTCGGCGGGAGACGATGGGCGCCATTGGATGAGGCTGTATGCGGTAATAAATACTAGTGGGGCCCGCCCTAGGGCCTTACTCTCTCATATTCCTCATTCTAAAGCCCCAGCTGCTCGGCGCTCGTCTCCCCTCTCTCGTTCCCCACCTTTGAAGAGTTTCTTTCCCAGGTTAGATGTCTTCCCCTGTAGAATCAGTACACGTCGTAGGAGTAGATGATAGAGTTCCTTTAGATATGTCCGAGTCCCCTCGGGGAACAGGGGCTGGGCCCTCTCCCCGAGGCCGTGAGGCGGGGGCTGCCTCCAGGGAGGAGGAGGTAGATGTAGCCCCCAGCACCCCGTGCTGGGTGAGGCATGAGGACGAGCTCACCAATGCTCGAGCTCGCTTCCATATTCCCCCGCGCTACATGCTTCGTCTGGACGAGAAAGGAGAGAGGGAAGACCAAGTACGGGGCAGGGAGATTGCCCTGTATCTGGAAGCTTTTTAGGGCGGAATGCGCTTGCCCTTCTCTCTTGAAGTCGTCGCCGCTCTGAATTTCTTCGGCTTGGCTCCTGGCCAGTTAGTGCCGAACGCGTGGAGGATCCTCCTTGGGTTCCTGATCCGCCTGAGGCTGCAGGCGGTTCCTTTCAGCCTTTCCCTTCTCGATTCCTCCCTTACTTTTAAGAGTCACCCCGGCGGTCGAGCCGGCGACCCGAGGTGGGTTTATTTTACTTTTAGGAAGAGGCCCGGGGTCGCCGCCGGGGCTGGGGTCGTGGCCTTGCCCTCCTCCATTCACGACTGCAAGAAAAAGTTTTTCTTCGTCTCCCCTCCCAAGGGCGAGGACTGGCCGGTGCCCATCAAGTGGTCGAGGGAGAAGAGTCTACCGGGGAACCTGTCCGACGACCCCGCCGCGGTGAGAGTGGCATCGTGGGAACCCATCCCTCGATACGACGTGCTGCTGTCCGAGAGGGTTTTGAGCTAGGCCGGGCTTAGCCCCGTCGAGTTCGTTGGTAAGTTAGGCTTGCTTTCTGGGTTTATGTTTTACTTGCGTTGCTGATAAGTGGGGCGTTTGTTTTGTGCAGGATCCATGGAATTCGGCGTTCTTCGAGATGCTATGCGCCAACCAAGGCAACCGGCTAGGGCTGGGGGCGCCAGCTCTTCCCAGGCGCAGGCTGCCCCCGCTCCCAACGCCCCGGTGGCGGTGCCCCGAGGACGCTCGGTGGTGGATCCCGCCCAGGGCCCCAGCAGAGTGTCAGGCTGGAAGCGGGCCCTGATTATAGAGGACATGACCTCGGAAGAGGAGATCGTCTCCCCCCGGAGACTCTCAAGAGGAGTTCCCGGAGACCTTCCCGGGGCCGGTCTTCGCCGACCGTGGTGAAGGAAGGGGGGCTCCAGTTCACGGTGCCGTCCGGGCTGTCGGTCGCGGACAACCTCCTCCACGAGATAGATACCTCTGCCGGGGGTCGGGTTCCCGGAGGAACCCTCAAGGCTCAGCTGACGTCGATCGCCCAGGAAGCCGTGCAGGTAAGCCCCAGTGCGCGGTGAGATTTAGTGTTTTCCTTCATACTTTTCTGATCCTACTCCTTTTTATGCCCTCCTAGACTCTCCAGCACATGGCCCTCGCCCTTCGCATGGAGCCTGAGGTGGTAGCACCGGCGGTGGAGGCCGTGGGCCAGCTCGCCGCGTTGCAAGAGAGCTCCAGACGGGAGCAGGAGGCGATGTCGGCGAGGATCGCCGCCTTGGAGGGCGAGGTGAATGCCGGGAAGAGGGAGGTCGCCCGGCATCGCGAGGCCGCCGCAATCGCCGAGGGCAAGTTCGAGGACTCCCAGGTGCTCGCCGGCAACCTCAAGAAGACGATGAAGACCCTCCGGAAGGAGCTTGTGGCGGCGGCCGAGGCCTATAAGTCGGCGGAATCGAGGGCCGTGGCGAGCTACAAGGGGTCGAAGGGCTTTTATGACGATCTGGCCATGGTCATGACTCGCATTTAGCACGACTCCCTTGATGCCGTTAAGTCTCGGATGCCGGAGTTCGACGACGCGAATCTGCGGGCCGAGTTCCCCCTCGTGGGCGTCGACGAGCAAGGGGGAGAGTCTGCCAGCGGGGAGGGGGCTGAGGACCCAGCGCCCCCAGTGGTGGAGGTTGAGGATCTCGAGGTCTTGCCCGGGCCTGAGGTGTAGAGCCCCCGCTCTCCTATCTTCATTTTGTTTTCCTCTGAATTTTGTAAGGCTGAGGAGCCAGAAAATACCTCTTGTAAAAAACTTATGTTTGGCAGTAGTAATAAAGTTTTTCTTCTTCAGCTGTGATAAAGTTTTCCTTTCTGCCATCTGTTTGTGAAGAATACTCGCTTTGGGATATTTTTACTTGCGCCGTTGAGCTTTCGTGTCAGGTTGGCTCTCTACCCAACGATCGTCCATCGAGCTAACTTCAGTTGTTTGCCGACGAGCGTCTCCGAGAAGGTATCTCCTGGGGCCCCGAGATCGAAGGGAGATCATTTAAGCTTGGGCAGACCTGACGTTTGTTTATGATTTAGAGTATTGACTGTCATCTGGGGGTGACCAGGCTGGGTAGCTGCGCCGTCATTTCCCGCTGAGGCTTCGCGCGTCTGTTGCGGCGTTAGAGGGGTTACCCGCCAGGGGTGGCCGAGTAGGGTAGCTGCTCAGTCGCCTCTTTTCAGGGCTTGGTTCTTTAGAGTTGTTGGTAGGCGACTACCAGCCTTGGGGGGTTGAGCGGGGTAGCCGCTCCGATGTTTTTGTGAGGGCTTTGATCCCTGGCGTAGATAGTAGGAGCCGGAGTTTGATCGAGTAGGGTAGCTGCTCGGGTCCCCTTGTATGAGGGCTTTTGATCCTTAAGGACGGTGGTAGGAAGCTACCAGCTGTCGATTGCTAGGCAAGGGTCCGACAACCTCGGGGAGGAATTTTGATCCCCGGTGTGTGGCAGGGAAGCTGCCCGCCAAGGATAGCCGAGCTAGGGAACCTCGGGCTCGGCTGCCTCTGGGAGGGCTTTCAGATCCTACAGGACGGGGACCGAGCAGGGTTATTGCCCGGTGCCTCTTAGTGAGGACTTTGATCCATGTCGGTTATGGTAGGAGGCTACCGGCCGGGGATAGCCGGGCAAGGACCCGACTGCCTCTGGGAGGACTTTGGCCTTTGACGCGAGGAAAGCTATAAGGTTGTAGGAAGCCCACCAAGGACCGTTGGCCGGGCAGGGTTTCTGCCCGGTGCCTCTTGGTGAGGGCTTTTGTCCTGAAAGATAGCCGAGTGAGGGAACCTCTGGCCTCGACTGCCTCTGGGAGGGCTTTTGGATCCCCGGCGTCGTGGAAGGGAAGTTTCCCTCGGGGGATAGCCGAGCGAGGGAATCTCTGGCCTCGACTGCCTCTGGGAGGGCTTTTTGATCCCTGGCGTCGTGGCAGGGAAGCTGCCCGCAGGGGATAACCGAGTGAGGGAATCTCTGGCCTCGGCAGCCTCTGGGAGGGCTTTCTGATCCCCGGCGTGTGGCAGGGAAGCTGCCGTCCGGGGATGTTTGAGCAGGGCAGCTGCTGGTTTGAACCTTTGATAAGGCACAGCCTGGTCGTTCGGCCATTGGTGAAGGGAATGGGAACGATCAGGGCAGCGGCGCGCGCACCTAGTGCATTGAATGCGGAGGGAGGCGAAGCGACAGGGGCGCGTCGCTTCGTTTCCACCGAGTAACGTTGAAGGATGTCGTGTGGTGCGTCGCTTCGTTTCCACAGGGTAACGATTGATGGACGCCGTGTGGCGGCCGTTGGGCTGCAGAACGGGCTATATAAGGAGTACCGGTTCTCCCCCTTTCGCAGATAAGCCATCGAAAATGGAGGATTTCCTGTTCACTATCCCCAAAATCATCAGTTCTGCGGATGTGTACCTTTATGACCACGACCGCACCGAGGACACGGTGCAGTTGGTGGTTGCTCGCATTGAGGAGCACATCGGTCGGCTGCTCCCCAGGCGCTCCTCCCTGCTGCAGCTATTGATGTACTCGATCTGGAGGGCATCGCCGGGGCTTTACAACCCCCTGTCGGAGCAGCTTTTCGATGAGGCCGTGGGCAAGCTACAGTCATTGAGGAGCTTCGGCTTGATCTCCACGAACCGGCTGGCTCTCTCGGAGGCGCTCGTCCGCAAATGCTACGAGCTAAGGCTCGGGGTCAGCGCCCGCGGGGGGAATCGGGAGCAGACGCTGGAACTTGCGCAGCCCAGGTTGGCGGGGATCTTCGCCGAGTACCACGAGCAGTGCTCGCTGCACCCCTTACCCCCGCTATTGTAACTTGGCTTTTTTCTTCTTCTTTTATGTACAGCTGAGGGGCCCATAATATCTTTTGAATAAACAAAGATTTCCTTTCTTTTTCGCAATGCTCCATTGATCCTTATTTAGTCAACAGTAGATTCTAGGAAGAATTTACATTGCTTAAAAAAAGAACAGGTACAGGTTAAAGGATGACTTTGTTGGTTCGGGCCGAGCCCCCTGAAGGGCTGCCGGCCCCCGCGCTTGGCATAGGGCATGGGGCTCCCTGAGCCCCGGGCTGGCTGTCCGCCGAAACGAGCAAGATCTGGCCGATGGTCAGGTCGGTGGTTGGGCGAGGCTGCTCCTGCTCGCGGTAGGTCTGCCGTTTATCCCTTAAGTAGGTGGCAAGGTGCCCGGACCGTATGAGCTCCTCGATGTAGTCCCTCAGTTGTTTGCAGTCCTCCGTGGCGTGGCCCAGCACCTGGTGGAAAGCGCAGTAGGGGCCCCGAGTTCGCTTAGCGGCCTGACGTGGGACCGGGGGGAACTTGAAGAACCCCTCATTCTGGGCCTCCTCCAGCAACACCGTGAGGGAGACGTTGAAGGGGGTATACTCCTGGTACTTCGGGTGGTAGGGCTGCTGACGCTCTGGCCTGTCCTCCCGAGTCCTTTTATTCTGGTCGGGCCGGTCCGCCCGGGGAAGGTTAGCATTCACTTAGGATTCTAGCTGGACCTCGCGCTCGGTCCACGCCTTGACTTCGGCCATGGTCTTAGGTTGAGCCAGCACGAAGGAGCGCAACCATTCTTTGTACCTCAAACCAGATCTGAGTGTCGTTATGACGGTCCCGTCCCGGTGCTCGGGCACCTCGAGGGGGGCGTTGTAGAAGCGGGTAATATAGGCCTTGAACGTATCCTTGTCCCCGCTCTTAACCGTGAAGAGATAGTCGACCGTGCGCTTCTGTCAACGGTTCCCCACGAAATGGCCGAGGAACTCGGTGGCCAGTTCATCGAAGGTCAAAACCGAGCGGGGCTCGAGCCCCCGGAACCAGTCCCGGCCCACGCGGATGAGGGTGGCCGGGAAGGCCCTGTACTGGGTGGCGTCGGAGTGATCTTGGAAGCTCATTCCCGCGGTGAAAGCGTCCAAATGGTCCTTCGGGTCGGTTTTCCCGTCGAACAGGGAGACCTTCGGGGGCTTATTACGCGAGGAGAAGCACACGGCGAGCAGTCCCTCGGTGAATGGCTTCGTGAGCGAGTCGGAGGCGTACTTAGCCCCGTCACTCGAGAAGTTAGCTTCTCGGCACATGCCCTCGATCTTCTTCTCGAGGGCATCGAGTCAACCGTGGTACCTTGAGGAATCGACGCCTCGGGATTCCCGGGCCCCGCTGCGGGTGGACTGCGTCTGGGAGCGGCCCCGATTTCTCTTGATAAGGTGCCTCAGGTCCCGGGATGAGGTAACCCTTGAGTCGCCGGGGCGGACCCCTTCTGTGCGTTCTCGCCGATCATGGTGGGGTCAGCCACGCTCGTGGATAGGAAAGGTGACCGACATTTCCTCAGGGGGGTAAGGGTCACGAGGAGGCTCGGGGTGAAGCTCCCTGGCGGCGGATCTTGGCGTGGAGCCCTGGGGCGCCCAGCGGGCCTTGGGGAGCACCGGTTTGAGGGACCGGTAGCAAGGGGATGCAGCCTGCTGGTGGTTGGCTGTCCAGACAGGGACGGAGTTTTCTGGAGGCGGAGGGGCAGCGATCTGTGGCCCGAGCGCTGTCGTTTGGACACGGACGAGGGCCTCCACAAGGGATTGCAGGCGATCTATCCGGCCTGCGAGGGCGTTGATGACAGTCATGGGGGGAGGTTCATCTCCACCTTCGGTAAGCGGAAGGCGGCGGCTGGTACTGGGATCCCCAGGATGGTCGTCTGCCATGAGAAAGGGGATAGGAAGGCCAACTTTGTATTTTGTGGAATTTACCGATTCCCACAGATGGAGCCAACTGATGAGGCTCCTTCTCAGGCCTCCGTCAGATGTTGTCTTCCTTTGATCTCGAGATGAACTTGACCGATTGTCCTTCACTGCGTGTGGGTCTCAATGGGTTTAGAAAGGAGAAGGTGGGGTGAGGAGGCTGTCGCCGAGTACCTGCAAAGAAGTCCCGGGGTGGTTTGGTACCACCGAGGACCCTCCGACGCTCAAGTTGGTGATGAGATCTGAGCAGAGTAACGGCGTAAAGTGTAAAGAATCGCTTACCCTACCTCTCTGTGATGGGGGTTTATATAGTGGTGGCGGCACGCAGCGGCAGGCGCGAGAATCTCGCCGGCAGTTACGCTCCCGACGTCACGCCCGCGCAGAGAGCCGATCATCCATTAATGGGGATCGTGATGGCGTGGAATGTGGGATGTAGTTGGCGTAGAATCTGCGCATGGCGAGATTCGTGGAGTGGCGGTCACGCCTGTGAGTGGTGGAGTTGGTTGGAGGGACGAGGAAGACGGCCTCGGCTGAGGGCTCGGGGACGAGCGAGGAGGCCGGGGAGTCTTTGTCCTGCGGTAGCTCGGGCGAGCTAAGGGGCCGAGGAGGCTTATTTGTAGGGGGCCCCGAGGAGGGCCAGTTTGCGCTTGCAGGTCGGGCACAGGGGACCTGATCGGCCCCTGTGGGCCCTTTCTTCTGAGCTTTGGGACACGTCATCTGCCACGTGCCCTGATCTTGGAGGTCGCCAATATCGAGCATCATCAGAGACCTAGAAGCAATAATTGATGAAGCCTGTTTCATTCCCTTAGGCTCTCTCCCTAGTGGGAAGGACGCGATCTTGGCGCAACCTAGCAGTTAACTCAGACGTTGTCACAACGCCACTGGTAATTGAAATGGGTTGTGATTCAGTCGTTGCATCAATTGGTGAAGTACCACTGGAGGGTTGGGATTCAGATGCCTTGAAAGGAATCGTTGGAACACTTCTTCTCTCCAGTGGGTGACGGGGAACGACCGATCATATTTTCAAAGGAACTTGAGAATTTTGTCCCAGCATTGGGCTGTGACGATCAACGAGAAACCAAATCTCATTTTGAATAATGGCACCCATAGAATACTTATACCATTCTGTATAGGTAGACAAGGCATTCGGCGGACAACCTGGTCTTGCTACTGTAAAGCGAGAGTGAGTGTTTAACTGCATGAAATGATGGAGTGCATCCCTTGTCGACTCCCACGAAAGATAAGGCGTGATAAGAAAGGCTTCGCTAATAATGCCCGGAGAATATCCAAACTACCGGGCAAAGCAATGAGGATTATAAGCCATATGAAAAACAATCTTATTTCGCCTGCAGACAAGATAGCCCGGCTTATGGGAATAAAATAGCTCCGCTGCCTCTTGAGTCTGTAAAGTTGGGGTTCCATCCTTCATATCATCATGCAGGAGTTCTCCAGCATGAGGAACCGTTATGCCAGCAGATGGAGCTCTGTCTATGAAAGACAAGCCTTTAAGACTCCAAAGGCGGAGGAGGATCATCCTAATTTCCCGTGTCGATATGGTTGCAACAGCTCCAATCAGCCTCATCATCCTTGGGAATGGATACGCGTCATAAAACAAAGGATGTGTGTGTTCGTTGATTGCACCCAATACGTGCATCTCAATCCATGAAGCATAATAACGGAGAGGAAGATGCAGGTGTCCCACCCCACGGTGATCCGTTTTGGCTGCCACACTCAAGCTCTCGTATATATGCGACAGCCCGGCAATGCCTATGGCTGACTAATTACCCTTAACTATTTGATGAGCAGGGTAGAAGGCTGATAGGTGCATAAGCTAGCCATACGTAGGCATCACTAACTAGTTCAACCATAAACCGAGAAATCCAAGTAGGAAGGATTCCCTGCCCATTCCTGGGACGGCAATATCCTCGAGACTGGCGAAAGATTTCTTGGGAGCGAAAAAACGCTACAACGCTTCAGTATCTTCTGGTGACTTATCCATATCGACTTCAAAGGGGTTCTCGATACGAGCAAACTCCAGAGTCTCTTTTGATAGGGAATTTGGATTAAGGAACTCCTTAATGAACCTGTCAAATTCCACTCCCTTTTCGTGGGACGCCTCATCCAGCTTCTCATGTATCTTCAAAACATGACAGAAGCTGGAAATTTATATTCAGTGACGTTCGTGGTTGGCAGGTCCTCGACTAGCGACTGAGTGGCAAAGATGTACTCTTCTAGAGGTAACAACTCCTCATAGTGGTCACCAGTGATCGGCAGCCCGGAGATCTCCCGAAACTCAGATAGCGAAATTGACATCTCCCGATTGGATAGCATAAAGGTGTTTGTTTCTGTGTTCCATTGTTCTACAAATGCTTTGACCCACCAGGCATAGAGCTTAGGGTAGCAGAACAAAGACGCGCACACGGCTGAATAAATTCTGGCCTTTATGAGCAATGGCTTCTCAGCAGCCAAGATATATCGGGCCCAGGTAGTATAACCGCGCAGGAATTGAGGCATCATGCCAATATGGAAAGCTTTTCCTTATGGGCGAGACTCTTCTTGGCATATACGGCGTCCTAAAATATCCACGATCATCGGTGGCTAGATCAATTCCATATAGGGATGAAGCAATCCAAATGCAGTCCAGTCATTAATCTCCCTCGTATAGGCAGTTGGCGGAGGTGCCGTGTAACAGATCGGAGGGACTGGAATGGATGCTTTCTCGCACATGAAGCTAGAGAGTCCTTCGATAATCTAGTTGTGTAGGGATCCTAGGCACACCCATGAGGTTTCACAACAGATCAAACATGCCAATTTCAAATTTTTTTCTATGTGCCGAGAAACCCTAAACTAGATCATTACTAGAGGTAAGGCGATGCAATATAAGTTAACAACTTTAACTAAGAGTGAACGGAAAATACAACCTTTGTAGATCCGGTCCTCCACCTCCATAGCTCCGTGATGATGTCCCTCCGCTGCGATCATCGGATCCCGGACTCTGGCGATGGTTTCGTCGGAGAAATGATCGGGCTAGGTTGTCAACTTCGATGCCGAAGATGATCTACGTCGAGGCAACACAAGATCAAGCTCCAACTTCACCAAGTGATGAAACTTATGAAGAAAACACCCTATACTACATGGCAAGTGGTAGAGGATGAAGAAATAGAAAGTGGGTTCACTTTAGAATTGGATTTCTCACTCTTTTTCTCAAATCACCATTGAAGCTAGCAAAGGTTTTCTTCATCTTGAAGAAGAAGAAGAAGAAAAGAATATGATATGAATATTGAAAATAGAAAATAAAGTGATTCTTATTATATAGCAACCATGGTTAAGTGTAGAGAATAAACTAGGATTAGGTTTAATGGTTAGGTTAAGGCTAAGAAATAAAATGGTCAAAGCTTCAAAGCTTCATGAAGTTTCAAGAAAGAAACAAAGTTAGCCACCATTTTATTCTTGCCAAAATAAATGAATAAAAGAATAAATAAATAAGTAAAGATTACAAAACCCTAACCATTAACCTAGAAAAGGTTTAAAGCATACACATACCCAAGTTTGCATGTATCATCAAACATGATACAAACTAGTGCACAAAACTATATCATATATACAATGTGCACTTCAAGTGAGAAAATCCATCTAAAGTGAACAAATATTAGTTAATGCAAAGTAATATATCAAATATATAATTATACATTAAATCATTAAATCAACACTTGATTTAACGATCCGGTCATATCGCATATGACCGACTAATATCCAATGTATCGACTTATCGAATCAATCCTCGATTCGATAACTAGGTTGTATCACATACAACCAATCGATACATTCATCATGAGAATAGAATACGGTATCACATACACGCATTATTCTCGGTCCCGTACATATCTCATATGCGCTCCTATTTCGTTTCGCTTGAGCCAGGAAACCTCTGTGTAGGACTCTAAAGACTCGTCAATACGCCGGCAGTAGGTGATGATCATATCAAACACCCACAATCCGCAAGCTGTCTGCTAAACGTAACGGCCACCCGGGTATTGAGCGATCAGAAGATCGACGAGCAAGCCCGTTCACACTCCTGTGAATCCAACCAGTAACACTTACCGTACAGTCCGGTCTGTTCGTCTGATATGTCGCATATCTCGCCTAGGGGTGGTAAACGTCAGACCCCAATAGTCGATAAGTCATGCCGACGTGAGGTCCATAACAATCGTGAAACTACTGATAACTCTTACCAGTATATCACTGCAATCCTGGCCAGGGATTTCCAGTTATGGCCAATCGTGCATAGCGCAACATCAACCCCCAATACCGGGAGAGACGAATCCGCTCCTATCGCTCATTGCCTCCATGTGAATCGGGACTGTACCCAAAAACCACCTATTTGCACGACTCAGTAGAGCCGTGGTAGGGTGGAAATCAAAGCACAGTGGGAGACACACAAGACTCTATGACGATCTCGGGTCAACAGACTAAGCTGTACCGGTTTCACCAGAGAACTGCCATCTGACGTGAGGTATAATACCATCTGGGAGTTCTCGGCGAGTCCGTTCAGTGTATCCAGTCATCACTGAGCACCCGCATACCATCTCTGATGTCAAACACCAATGGATATGGGATCATCCATCGCCCATCACATAGGTCCAGAAGATATACGCTAGTCTACTCTGGAATATCGATGCCCCGTCTCGATATTCCCACGGCTAGGAACAATGAAGGATGTACTCATTGACTACCCAGGCCCCACTAGTATGATCTACATCATATTCCTGGAAGTCGAGTACACATCCTAAGGGCTTTATCAACATGCAACAGAGAGACAGAAAGTATATATGTTAAGATAAAGAGCAACCAGATAGCGTACTATCATGTCGAGCAAGAAAGTCCTACCTATATATGTCCCAGCATCCACTACAATATACATCCAATGTACAGTAATGGCCTCTAGGGCATACATATAACTAACAAGTTGTACCAATCAGCCCATAGGCATAGGTATTCAAGCTTCGGGCCATACGCCAGAATCAGCTTGAAAACTTCCAAATCAGCGGATTCATGGGCAAGTAGACCCGCTGAATGGTTATACTGGAAGCGGGGCAATAGAGCCATCGTACCTGAAGGGAAAGAAGGTCAAAGGGATATCATCTCAAAAAAATAGAAAGCACAGTAAGTTCAACAGTGTGGAGCCTCTAGCTTCATAGCTAAAAGACCCAATCGGGTCAAAAGTTTAAACATTGCCCCATCAAAAAGTTAGCGCGGGAGCATGTGCTCTATAGAAAATAAAAATAATTTCCTATAGAGCTTAAACTCTAAAGTCCCAAAATAGGGAATGCTCAAAAGCGTTTGAGTTTAAGCTCGAGATTTGGGTTTTTACCCAAGTCTATGATATGATGTTTCGAGAAAAAATTCTTGATGTGACACACCAAAGGGAAGCTTAAGCTTCGAAAACTAGAGCTTAAACTCTTGAAGGAGAACTTACGTTCTCAAAAAAGAAAATGAGAAGGCACAGAACCCCCCGGAGCTTAAGCTCTATATATAGGGAGTAGGGTCGGATGGGCTTCTAGCGGATCTCAAGGCAGATTCAAAGGCCTTGATCCTGACACCACAGCCCCCACGTGCAAGGCATGTAGGTGTTGTGGTGGGAGCATTTGTTCACGGTTAAATTGCCGACTTAAGAGCTTAAGCTCATGACTCTGACGCTGGTGCAAGCAACGCCGGCGTCAAACTTTTGAAGCGCTCGCCTCAGATAGAGTTTAAGCTCTGTTTTGGAAAAATATTTTCACATATCTTTCTAAAGCAGAAAGATATTCTCTTGTTAACAAAAAATTACCTTGGATATATGATCCAACGGTGCTTAAGCACCCCAGTTGATTTTAAGATCAATTTAAGAGATCTCAGATGAGCAATCTTCTCTGCCGGCCTAACCATCCACTCTCCTATAAATAGGAGAGGAGGGTGAAGGAATCAAGACAAAGAATTCTCCCTATAAGGTGAAGAAAAGAGACTTAAGCCTCTGGAAGTTCTTTTCCTTCCTCAAAACCCAGGGTAAGGAGATTAATCTTCATCAAAAAGAAACTTAAGCTTTAAAAAGAACTTAAGTTCTTCCTCTGGATCAAAAATCCTTAAGTCAAATCTCCTTCTTGTCGAGAACTTAAGCTCTTATAGAGGGATTTTCGATCTTAAGATATAGGGTTTGAAGGAAAACTTATGAATCCCTCCACCAAAAAAATGCAAAACCATCAAGATCTTAAAGTTCATCATGAAGGACGAAGTTTAAACTTCACAAGACCCTAAGTTCTTCCCATGGAACATGAACAAAAGACCCAAGATCATGAAAAGTTGATCTTGATGGTTTTAATGGCCAAAAGACCATTAAAACAGAAGTTTAAGCTTCATAAAACTTATGTTTTTTGAAAGACCAAATCTTTCTGTAGAGATTAATCTCTCAAAACCCTAGTGCTACGCCACACGTGCCACGCATATGGCGCCATCGCCAGAAAAGAACTTGCCAAAAGAATGGCGCCCAAGCTTAAGCTCTATTTTTTGCCGCACCAAGCCAACCAAGCCGCGCCAGCACCAAAGCGCCAAACCCAAAATCTATGTCCCATGATGCGCCATGTGAAAAGCACGTGAATAAGTCATTTGAGCCGTGCCAAGCGCCTGTTAGTTGTATATATGCCGTAGATGCCATTATTGTACATGATTGTATATTATAGTGGATGCTGGGACATATATAGGGAAGACTTTCTTGCTCGACATGATAGTATGCTATCTGGTTACTCTTTATCTTAACATGTACAATTATTGTCCCTCTGTTACATGTTGATAAAGCCCTTAAGATGTGTACTTGAATTTCAGGATTATGATAGAGATCATACTAGTAGGGTCTGGGTAGTCTGTGAGTACATCCTTTAATTGTTCCTAGTCGTGGGAGTATCGAGACGGGGCATCGATATTCCAGAATAGACTAGCGTATACGCTTCTTGACCCATATGATGGGCGATGGATGATCCCACATCCATCGGTGTTTGACATCAAAGATGGTCTACGGGTGCTCAGTGGAGACTGGGTACACTGAACAGAACTCGCCGAGAACTCCTAGATGGTATTATACCTCGCATCAGATAGCAGTTCTCTGGTGACACTGGTACAGGTTAGTATGTTGACCCAAGATCATCATAGAGTCTTGTGTGTCTCCCACTGTGCTTTGATTTACACCCTACCACGGCTCTACTGAGTCATGCAAACAGGTGGTTTTTGGGTACAGTTACGAGTCACATGGAGGCAATGAGCGATGCGAGGGGATTTCTTCTCTCCCGGTATTGGGAGTTGATGTTGTGCTATGCTCGATTGACCATAACAGGAAATCCCTGGTCAGGGTTGCTGAGATTTACTGGTAAGTGTTATCAGTAGTTTCTCGAACCGTTATGAGCCTCACATCGGCATGACTTATCAGGCTATTGGGGTCTGATATTTTACCACCCCAAGGCAGGATATGCGACATATCTGACGAAGAGACCGGACTGTACGGTAGTGTTACTTATTGGATTCGCGGGAGTATGAGCAAACTTACTTGTTGATCTTCTGATCGCTCAATACCTGGGAGCCGTTACGTACAGCTAGTGTCACTGACGGTTTGTGGGTATGTGATATGATCACTGCCTACTGCTAGTGTATTGACGAGTCTTTAGAGTCCTACACAGAGGTTTCCTTGCTCAGGCGAAACGAAGTAGGAGCACATATGTGATATGTGCGGGATCGAGATTAATACGTGTATATGATGCCGTATCCTAATCTCGCGATATATGGTATCGTTCGGTTATATGTGATATAGCCGGGTTATCGAATCAAGTGTTGATTCGATAAGTTGATACATATTATATTAGTCGGTTATATGTGATATAGCCGGATTATTAAATCAAGTGTTGATTTAATAATTTAATGTATCATTATATATTTGATATATTAATTTTACATTAACTAATATTAACTCACTTAAGCATTTCTTTTTCTCACTAGTGTGTACACTTAATATATATGTGATATATATTATTGTGTCATGTTTGTTGCTATATGCTACATGGGTGTATGAGACTCACACCATGCTTATCATAATGGTGGGTTATTATTTAGTTTAAGCAATTCAAAATTAGTTGGAAATTGTCATGCTTGGAAGCTTGGAGAAGTTTAAAGCATCTTTAACTTAGTCCACTAATTTTGTCTCACTTGAGGTATTTATTAACCCAACCATTATCTTAAACCATGGTTTAGTCTCTACAAGAGTTAGTATGAGATATTATCTCATCATGGTTGCTATTCTCACTCAATGGATTCACTCTCTCCTCCATTATTCACTTCATCTTCTTCTTCATCTCTTGAAGCCTCTCTAGGTTTTCAAGAGGTGATGAAAATTAGTGAGAAAAATTAATTTAAAGTGAGAAAAATTCTCACTTCATCAACCTCTACTAGACTAGCCATTTAGTTTGGATTGTTTCTTCACTAGTTCATCACTTAGTGAAGAGGTTGCTTGAGTTAGTGTCTCCTCGACGTAGATCATCTTCGGTCTCGAAGACTTCAAGCAAGTTTGTTCATTTCACCTTGTGGAGCCTTACTAGAGTCCGGGAGATCACTACTTCGAGCGAAGGGACTACTACACGGAGCTTTAGAAGTGAAGGACCGGTCTACAAAGGTTGTATTCCTTGTTCACTTATGTAATGTTTGATTACATGTTTACTTTTCGTCTAATTCTCTAGTTAGATCCTAGGCCAGGGTTCTTTAGCACCTTAGAAATTTTTAAACTTGCATGCTTGATGCATTGGAAAACCCAGTAGGGTGCTAAGGAACTCTAACAGTGCCTAGCACCAAACTATATGTTGGCCTATGGTGGGGTACTCAAGTTACCGGATTACCTGAAGCGCTAGGTGGCCCATTCACTTTGTTGATTGAGGTTTCCTCACTTACGGGATTGGCAGGTAACTTGCCGCGCTCGTAGGAGTCTAGGTTCTACATTGCATAGGCTATCCACACGTCCGAGAATATCGAGTTTCGTTTATGGCTCAAATGAAACTCGGGGCTCCAAAATTATCCGCTATTCCTTTTTGCTTATTAGTTTTCTGTGATATTGCTTATATCATGCCTGGGACGAATGGTCACACACACACACACACACACACACACACACACTAGTAGATGTTGTATATGTTTTGCAACTGTGCTAGTCCTGCCTCCGTTCTGCCGTTATTTAAGTAACCTAACAGTGCATGACGGGGCTTAATGGTGAATGCGGATGGCATATACGTACATTTTATTTTTGTTCTTTTCTGGTGTGATAGGAAGTAATTGATGGGACCGCATTAATCCTCATTAATGCAAGATAAGAAACCTAAAAGGATGTTGGAATATTTTGAAAACCCACTCAGTTCTTTCCAATACACTCGTTTAAAAGTCGGATCTTGAACAACTCCTTTTCAAAGCTATCATTCCTTCAACGATATCAAGTTCATTATGTTTAAGGTTTTAGCCAAAAAACTGCCGTAACCCACTGTCGTTTCAAATAAGTAGCACATCGTATTCATGCTATGTTTGTTAGCCTTTGTCAAGGCATAGTGAACGGAAGCGGTGTGTTATTTGTTTGTAGCATAGATAGATGCATTGGTTTAGGAAAGCCGTACAGCCTTATTTGCCTTCGTCAAGAACGAGTACAGATGGGTCTAAATTAATCAGGACAACGACGGGAAGAACTTAACTTACATCTTATGATTTGTTGGCCTTAGTCAAGGTCATAAGAGTTTAGAGCAAAAACCATATCGGGAGTTTCAAACACAAAGGAAACTTGCAGATTTAGCAAAGCTTCTGGAGTGTGGTGACTAGAGTAGCTTCCATCTAGATCATCACATAATGATAGTTGGATCCTGATCTCACTGATGAGTAGGATTACTCTTGGAAGATACTTTTCACTTCACAATTAGCTAACCTATTAGGTGTCTAGAAAGTGTTAACAGGCTACGCCTCTGCAGAAACGAGGTTTATTTTAATTAGGTCCGTGCGAGAGCATGGGGAACCTCTCTCGGAGTACCAACACCCACCTGGCTGAACGGTTAGCGAACTTGTAAGGTATAAATGATCCCGACTAATTCTCCTTTTAAGGTTTGATGGAGAATTCGAGGAAACAGTGGGAGCCATCCTGGTTAGATAAGATAATAAACCAATGTAATCTTGCAAGAGCATACATTGAGTGTTCTTTTCTCTCTCTATGGAAGCAACTATGACGGGACTTAAACTACTACTCGAAAAAAATACATTGATTGGGCCAAACTATAAAGATTGGCTGAGTAACGTCACTATTGCACTTACTTATGACAAAATAGCATACGTTCTCACCAGTACTGCTCCCCCTGTCCGAGGACCAGCCTCCTCGGTTGCGGACATCGAGGTCCACAAAACATGGGACCTGGATTGCGAGAAAGCTAAGTGTATCGTGCTGACGTCCATGAATAATAAACTCCAGAAGCAGCACGAGAATATGGACATCAAATCCATTTTTCTCCATTGCAAGGATTTGTATGGAGAGCACTCTCGTATCGCAAGATACGGGACCTCAAGGAAATTATTCCAGATGAGGTTAGCTCCCGGATCACCTGTAGGAGAGCACGTCCTAAAGATGATCGGTCTCATTGAGGAACTCGCAAACCTGAGATGCGTGTTAGAAAACGGGTTATACATTGACTTGATTCTACAGTCCCCTCCTCATACCTTCTCTCAATTCGTGCTGAACTTTAACATGCACGGAATAGAAGCTTATCTTCCAAACCTCCTCAACATGTTGAGGGTAGCAGAGAGCTCTTTGAAGAAGGAGAAGACACATGTTCTTATTGTTAGGGAAACTTTCTCTTCTAAATCCAAAGTGAAAGCTAAGGGGAAGAAGAAGAAGACCACCACCAAGCCGAAAGGAGATGTCAAAAAGGTGCAAGGAACGAACAAATCGGGGAGACTAAAAGCGGAAAAGGATGAGTGATACTACTGTCACAAGAAGGGGTACTAGAAGAAGGATTGCAAGGCTTTCAAAGACAAGAGTAAGGACACGAAGTAAGCTAATTCTTTTGCTTCAGGTGTGTTCATAATTGAAAACTGTTTTTCAGTAAACTCTACATCATGGGTACTAGATCCCGGTTCTGGTTCTCACATCTGTAATTCTTTGCAGGCGCTGAGAAACCGTAGAGTACTGAAAGCAGGTGATATGATCCTCAGGGTTGGCAACGGAGCAAATGTGGATGCTGTTGCGGTAGGGGATTATCACCTGGGGTTGACAAGTGAACACATTTTGGTGTTGTATAGCTGTTTTTGTATACCCAGTATACTATGTAATATTATATTAGTATCTTTGTTATCTAATGAAGGATATAATTTTTCACTTGAAAGAAATGTCATGAACGTTCGCCTAAATAAAGAACTGATTGGGTCTAGCACACTGGATAATGGCATATATATACTCAATCAACATTAAGTTTTCAACATCCAAAACACACTCAAAAGAAAGGCTCCAAATTCAAACCAAGCCTTCTTATGGTATTGTAGACTTGGTCATATTAATAAAATAAGGTTGGCTAAGTTATATAAAGATGGATATTTGGATCCGTTCGAATATGTATCATATGCAACTTGTTAATCATGTATCAAAGAAAAGATGACCAAATCTCCGTTCGTAGGACACGAAGAAAGAGCCACTGAGCTCTTAGAGCTCATACACAGCGATGTATGTGGTCCGATGTCTACACATGCACGAAGTGGTCACTCCTACTTCATCACCTTTACTGATGATTTCTCAAGGTATGGACATGTATTCTTAATGAAACATAAATCCGAGGTCTTTGAGAAATTCAAGGAGTATAAGAATGAAGTGGAGAAACAAACAGGTAAAAGTATCAAGATACTTCGATCTGATCGGGGTGGAGAATACTTAAGTACCGGTTTCCTTGAATACTTAAAAGAGAATGGAATTCTCTCTCAACTTACTCCTCCATATACACCATAACATAATGGTGTATCAGAGAGAAGGAATCGCACGCTGCTCGATATGGTGCGTTCCATGATGAGTAGTGCTGAATTGCCACTTTCCTTCTGGAAGTTTATACTGGAATCAGCTGCATACCTGTTGAATAGGTTCTGACAAAGTCTGTGCCTACCACTGTTAGTGTATATGCCCTAGAGGCCATTACTGTATCATACTAGTATGTATATTACTTGATGGAAGCTTGGGATATTCACAGTTGTATAGACAATCTTGCTCGATATAGTAGTATGCTACTTGGTTTGTCTCTGCTTTAATGTGTACATGTGTGTTTTCTTTATTATATCACCTATACGCATTAGTAGAGCCCTTAGGATCTTTGCTTGATTACCGGCGTTGTGATGGCGATCACACTCGTGGGGGCTGGGTAATCCACAAGCACATCCTTATACACGTCCCTAATCGTGGGATTATCGAGACAGGGCATCGATACTCCGGAGTAGACTAGCGTATACGCTTCTCATCCCAGCACGGGAGACGATCTGTACCACAGCCGTCAGTACGTCTTACTTGAGATAGTATGCGGGTGCTCGTTAGGTTACGAGTACACTGGACAGGACTCGTTGGGAACTGATGGTTGGTATTATACCTATCGTCAGTTATCAGTTCCCAGGTGACATGAGTACAGCTTAGTCCGCTGACTTGACACTGTCACTTCGCCTCGAGTGTGTTCCCACTGTTCTTTAATTACTACCTTACCACGGCTCTACTGAGTCGTGCAAACAGGTAGTAGTTGGGTGCAGTCCCGAAGCACTTGGAAGCAGTGACGGTTAGACAGGATTCGTCTCTCCCGGTATTAGGGGTTGACATCGCGCTATGTCTAGGAGAGCCATTACACGAGTAGTCCCTGGCCAGGGCAAGCGAGATATACTGGTAGGTTTCCAGTGTTATCTCAGGGTGTTCTGGGCTTCACTCCGACACGACTTGTACCGCTATTAGGGGACTGACGTTTACCGCCCCCCTAGGCCCGCCATGCGATGTATCAGACGAACAGACCGGACTGTACGGAGATTTTCACATACAGGCTCAGTAGGAGTTCGGATGGGTTTACCTCATCGGCCTTCTTATCGACATCTACCTGGGGACCGTTACGTACAGCTAGTGCCGCTTGCGGTCTATGGTTAAACCCACTGCCAGCGTAGTGTCGAGTCTTTAGAGTCCCACACAGAGAGTTTCCCTGCACTGAGTGAAACGTGTAGAGGCCGTATTGTTTTACGTCAGGGCTGCGATCACCTACGTACACTTGTGTGCGTGTGGTGTTCGGGCAGGCAATACTAGTGGGCTTTGGTTTAAGCCGGATCCTAGTATTGCACGGATGGATTTGTTTTGTCTTCTGTGCATCCGCATTCTACGGAATGCGGATGCAGGTGTGTATGTACAGTTTTCCGGAGCGATGAAGGAGGAGGTGCCTCATTAGGGTTTTGGCAGTTGGTTCGGCCAAAACCGTTATGTGGCAGGCTCATCAGGGTTTTGACAGTTGAGTAGGTCAAAACCATTTTGAGGCGGACTCACTAGGGTTTTGGCAATTCGTTTGGTCAAAACCATTATGAGCCGCGGACATCATTTACTAATCCTTTTAGTGATAATTTTATGATGGCTAATTGCATTGACCATTTGACCTCTCTTGACTTTGTTGACCGGTTGATCGGTGTTGACCATTTGACCACCATGACCTCTCTTGACTTTGTTGACCGGTGTTGACCATTGACCTTCATGAGAGGTCTACACTCTTCTTTTCATATTCTTTTTTTTATTATGATAATGGTCATTTCAATGTAACCATCAACTTTATCTTGATAGGATTAGTAATGATGATGTTTTGGGATTATTTAACCATGGTTCATTTTCTTTAGCTCACAATTCTTTTCTCATTCTCTCTCTTGCTCTTTCTCATAAGGAGAAAAGAAATGTTCCATGGTTTCTATCTCCTTCATCTTCCTCCTCTTGACAAATTCTTTTGATCTCATGTGTTGAGAGAAAAAGAATCCACATAGACAAACACCTCCATCTTTCTCTTCTACATAACCCAGGGTACCAAGACTAGCTATCTTGTTGCCCTAGTTACCTCGGCTCGAGGTGGAGCTCGGTGTACATCTCTCAGGTGGATCGTCTTCGACTCAAGAAGGCCGCGGAGGTGACCAAAGTCCGGATCAACCCTCGGAGCATGGATGAACAAATGGCGCAGCGGAGTGAAGACCCGAAGGACTGGTATCGTGAGGTATAATTTCTACGGCATAGTAGTTAGCACCTCTTGTAGTTTGCTAGTTTCTAGTTTAGCAAAGATCCGGCTTTTACGGTCCATGTTACCAAGTCTAGAAAAAAATTTGTTTTACCGTTTCCGCAACCCCGAAAGTACCGGGAGAGGTAACGTGGACCTAACAACCACCCCATATAAGATGTGGAGTGGGAAGAGACCATGCCTTAAGTATCTTAAGATATGGGGGTGTCCAGCTTTTTTCAAAAAGCAAAATCCGGACAAGCTCGAGGCACAATTGGTTTTATACAAGTTTGTGGGATACCCCAAAAATTCATGTGGATATCTTGTCTAGCACACTAAAGAACAAAAGGTGTTTGTTGCTTGCCACGTAATCTTTTTAGAGACCGAATTTCTTGCAAAAAAATAGTGGGAGCCCTGTAGAACTGGAAGAAATTCCAGAACCACAAACTACTGCTGAAAACTTAGTAGAACCTCAAGTTTCAATAGAACCCGACAAACCGACGCCGCTCCGCTGTTCTATTAGGCATTCTCATCCGCCTGAGAGATACTATGGGTTTCTCATAGATGGGGATTGAGAGAATTGCATTATCAATGATGATGAGCCTACTAATTTTCAGCAGGCTATCACGAGTAAAGACTTAGTGAAGTGGCTGGATACTATGAGATCCGAAATGGAATCCATGTACGCCAACAAAGTATAGATTTTGGAAGTTGCTCTTCCTAGGGTAAAACCCGTTGGATGCAAATGGATCTTCAAGAAGAAGATTTGCAGATGGACAAGTGGAAACCTACAAAGCTAGACTTGTTGCAAAAGGTTTTGGTCAAAGACCAGGATTGGACTATGATGAAATCTTTTCTCCACTGGCTATACTTAAATCCATTCGGATCCTGATTTCCATTACTTCCTTCCATGACTATGACATCTGGAAGATGGACGTGAAAACAGCTTTTCTAAATGGAAATTTAGAAGTGAGTGTTTACATGGATCAACCAGAGGGTTTCTTAGACAGTGGGAGCAGCGGAAAGGTGTGCAAGTTTCTTAAATCCATTTATGGATTAAAGCAAGTATCGCGAAGTTGGAACATCTGCTTTAATGAGACGGTCAAAGAATTTGACTTTATCAAAAATATAGATGAACCATATATTTATAGGAAGATTGTAAGAGGAGCAGTAGTCTTCCTCGTACTGTACGTGTTGGCTATAGTGCCCTCCAGGCAATTATCAGGTGATTATGATGATTGAGAGAGTACATATACCAGTAGAACAGTCTTACTCGAGATGATAGTATACTATCTTGTTTGTATTTATCATCATGCACAGCATTAGGTAGCATTACAGATCAATATTATATGTTGATAGAGCCCATAGGATTCTTGCTTGACTACCAGCAGTATGATGGCGATCATATACGTGGGAGCTGGGGGTCTATAAGCATATCCTTAAATGTCTCTAGTCGTGGGAGTTTCAAGACTGGGCATCGATACTCCATAGTAGACTAGTGCATACTGATCGAGACCCCGACAAGGGGCGGTGGCCGGTCTCACAAGCCATTGGTGTCAGTATATTCACCTAAGATATATACAAGTGCTCATTGGGTTATGAGTACACCGGACGGACTCGCTGGGAACATGCTAGTTGGTATTATACCTATTGTCAGATAGCAGTTCCCAGGTGACATGTGTACAGGTTAGTCTATCGACCTGAGATCGTCATTTGTCTTGTGTGAGTTCCCACTGTGCTTTGATTACTACCCTACCATGGCTCAAAAGAGTCTTGCAAACAGGTTTTAGTTGGGTACAGTCCCAAGCCACATGGAGGTAGTGAGCGGATCGTCGGAGGATTCGTCTCTCCGGTATTGGGGGTTGATATCGCGGTTGTGCACGGGTGGCCATCACCAGAAATCCTTGGCCAAGATAGTCGAGAATTACTGATCTAGGATCGGTAGTTTCTCAGGTGGTGACAGGCTTCACACCGACAGTAAATGTCGCGTTATTAGGGGGTCTGACTTTATCCACCCCCTACACTCGATATGCGATACTCATAGTCGAACGGACCGGACTGTATGGATATTGTCAGTGTCAGGCTTAGTAGGGATTTGAGGATGAGTTTGTTCGTCGGCCTCTCTTTCGCTCAATACTTGGGTAGCCGTTACGTACAGCTAGTGCCGCTGACGTGCTTGTGGTTGAACACACTGCCAGCGTATTGACGAGTCTTTAAAGTCCCATACAGAGGGTTTCCCTATTTCGGGCGAAACGATGTAGAGGCCGTATGGTTTTACGGCAGGGTTCGATCACATACGTGTACTTGTGCACGGATGAAGTTCGGACGGATAATACTAGTGGGCTTTGGTTTAAGCCAGATTCCAGTATTATATTTGTTGGATTATTTTCGTCTCTTTGTATTCGTATTCTTCGGAATACGGATGCGGGTATGTATATACGGTTGATGGATATTCTTGTAATTTATTACAAGATTACTTTTAGAAGATTACACCTCGTCATGGTTTAGACCTTTTTGGATTAAAAGGTTATTGAGGTGTAGGATGAGGTGTTTATTGCATTTTTTTGGCACGACTAATTAGTGACCCATGGTTACTATTCTAGCATACTTAGGGTTTTTGTTTGTTGTGAGATTATGTTGACTTGAGATATTTTTTGTTGACTAAGATATTTTGGAGACATGAACATTTATGTGATGGCTCCATTATTTATTATCACACTCACACAACAAACAAAAACACAAGCCATTATTCATTTCTTTTTCTCTCTCTTGAGTTTCTCTCAACACCTCATTCTCATGGCATCTTCTTCTTCCTCCAGCTCCACCCAAATCCTCTCATGAGTTGAGAATCCTTAGGTGTTTTGAGACAAATTAATCCTTCATCACTCTCTATTTCATCTACGGTATCTAGAGTAGCGATCTAGGTGCCCTAGTTACCTCGGATATAAGGTTGGAGCTCGTTGCATAGACTTTCGGATGGATCATCTTCGATGGAGGGAGACCGGAGATCAAGCTTGATCAAGGAAGCCCCTAGGAGCTTGGGATGATGGTTGAAGACCGAAGGACACGGATCTATTCGGTATAACCAATCTAACTCTGATACCATAGGCCCCCCACTCGAAGTTAATTTCGTGCTCTAACTCCCCGCGAAGGTTTAGGAGCGTTTCGTTTTGATTCGGACTTCCGTATTGGCTTTAAACGGCGGGTTTTTGGAACTTTAGCTCACTGTTTTTTCATGGTTTTGGAAATTGGTTTAGTTTTCTAATTGCGTGCGGAATTCTAATGTCGTAGTTTTTAGTACATACATTACTATCTGCGACCGTGAATGTCATTAGAGCGGAACAACTCGTCTAATTGCTATATGACTTTTAGACGGGTTTGCGAACGTGACATTCACGTTGATGTTCTGTGTTGTGCTGTGGTTGTGGTTGGATCGTCGTGGTGGATAGCTTGGGTGCAATGGTAGTACAGTTTGGGTTTATTTGTACATTTGATATTGCGGGGTGAGCGTCCGACATGTGGAATGTCATCACTGCAAGTTTGTATATTATTTATTTGGGGCACGACCGGGTTGAGGTCGATGCCACCGTTGTACATATTCTTTTCTTTTCTATACTAGGATTACCCCACGGTGGAGTGCACGGTTAGCCAGGTTCTAGAGGGAAACGGGCCTAAATCTCATGGCGTTGAGACGGAAGGGGCCTCACTCTAGAATTGGCGGGCTATTCGCCGCACTCGTAGGGGGTACAGGTTGACCCAAGGAGGGGTGCTCAAGTTACCGGATTCCGTGAAGTGCCGGGTGGCCCATTCACTTTGATGAAGGGGGTTGCCTCACTTCTGGTTTTGACGGGTAACTTTCCGCGCTCGTAGGGGTCTAGGTTTTCGTTGCACAGGCTATCCACACGACCAGGAGAACGTCGGGTTTCACTTGCGGCTTAAAGGAAACCCGGGGCTCCCAGATTATCTGTATTGTTCTGTAATACTTATCACTTATTTGTGATGTTGCATTTATCATGCCTGGAGCGATTATTATATATTGTTATATATATACTAGTAGATGTTGTATATGTTTTGCACCCGCGCTAGTCCAACCCCTGCTCTGTCGTTAGTTAAGTAACCTAAAGGGTGATGACGGGGCCCAGTGGCGAATGCAGATGGCATATACGTACATCATATTTTCGTTCTTTTCTGGTGTGATTAATTGATGGGTCTGCGTTGATTCTGATCAATGCAAAGATAAAACAAACCTATATATGATGTTGTTGGAACAATTTTCAAAAGCTGTTATTACAAGGATGTTTTCTTTTGTTTTGCACAGCGGTATTCGTTATGAATATCCAGCACCTCATTCGACGAGGCAAGAGCCGAGATCCTTTCACCGGGAGTGACCTCTTGGGAAGAAGTTTGCGTCAGGGTAATAACTTCACTATAGTCGATTAATTTTTTGTTTTGCATCAAGGTATTCAGTTGGGAATATCCTGCACCTCATTCGACAAGAAAAGAGCCGAGATCCCTTCACGGGGAGTGACCTCTTTACCAAAGGTTTTCGCCACTATATATTTGTAAAGCTATCCGCTTCCTTCAACGATATCAAGTTCATTACGTTAAAGGTTTTTCGCCAAAAACCATTCGTAGCCCTCCGTCATTTCAGACGGGTAGCACTTAGTATTCATGCTATGTATGTTGGCCTTCGTCAAGGCATGGTGTGTGGTAGCTATTTGTTACTTTTCTGTTGCATAGATAGATGCGTTGGTTTGGGACAGTCGTATTACTATGTTGGCCTTCGTCAAGAGTATGTACGGGTGGGTTCAAATTAACCTGGACAATGATGGGTAGAACTTGACATATGACTTATGATATGTTGGCCTTCGTCAAGGTCATAAGAGCATGCGGCAGAAATCACATCGGGAGTTTCAAACATACAGGAAACTTGTCAGGCATGTGCATACCTTCTGGATTATGATAACTTGAGTGGATTCCATCAAGTTATCATACGATGATAGTTGGATCCCGATTCCCACCGATGAGTTGGTTTACTCCTCGGGTGATTTTAGATGATCCCGACTAATTCTTTTTTTGGGTTTGGAGGAGAATTCGAGAAAACAGTGGGAGCCATCCGGATTAGATAAAGTGATTAACCATTCTGATCTAGGTTAGAGTGCATGCTGAGTGTTTCTTTTCTCTCTCTCTCTCTTTGGAAGTGACCATGGCCCGACCCTAGACTAAAACTCATGAACCAAGTTAACCGAACCTTCTTAAAACACACTGGTTTTTAGATTGTCAGAGTTGCATACTTCATTGCCACTCCTACTTTTACCCTTTGCTTTTCTCCGGAACATTCCGTATCACTACGAAGATCCACAGTTGTTGGATATGACCATCGTATAGTTACATACGAACTCGAAGAAACTTGTTTCAGATTCGAGGATGATTTCCGATTCTGGAGAAATTGAATAGGATTATTCAGTTGTCTTTTCCTTTCACCTTCTCTCAGGTTGTGAGGGCTCCGAGGATTAGGAGAGGGTACACCTATTGCGCTTATTGGATAGTCTTCTTCCAAACCATAGGCAAGTGCCGAAAGGTGGGGAAGGAAGAAAACCAATTAGCCTAAGTGAGGTGTACAGAAGATAATAAGTAAAGACAAATAAAGGGATTAGAAAGAAGGAAAAGTAAATTGCGATTGCTATCATTCACAACCAAACCGCGTATATCATCGCCACTCCTACTTCACCTTGGCATTTCTCCAGAACACCACGTATCACTACGAAGATCCACATTTATTGGATAATCCATCGTATAGTTACATACAAACTCGAAGGAACTTGTTCCAGTTCGAGAATGGATTCCGGTTCAGGAGAAATAGAATAAGGATTATTCAGTTGTCTTTTCCCTTTACCTTCTCTCAGGTTGCGAGGGCTCCTAGGATTAGGAGAGTACACCTATTATGCTTATTGGATAGTCTTCTTCCAAACCTTAGGCTGGTGCCAAAAGGTAGGAAAGGAAGAAAACCATTTAGCCTAAGTACGGTGTATAGAAGGTAATAAGTAAAGACAAATAAAGGGATTGGAGAGACGACAATGAAATATACGGTTACAGTCATGAACCTGGATAGTGGAAGATGCATTAGTAGGAATACCCAGATACCCCTTCGAAACATTTTCATTATTCAGTTTCACTTTGAGTTGTTAATTGAAAATTGATTTCCCAATTAGATTCTTACTCCAGAGTATATATTTACCAGGTTTGATTCTCACATCTGTATGGTATTACAGATGATGAGTGGGAGTAAGATATTGGGAATTTGGTAATTATATCCTCATTATATCGGAATTCGTTGTAATTGGTGATATTTGAGAAAATCGCATTAGTTTTTGCCGGATGACAAATATTTGGTTTTGAATATCCGTAGTTATGCACCAGTTTCAAACTGATATATCTGTACGTTTATTTTATAAAGTGAGATATAACTTTTTGAAATTATGTCTATGACATTTACCTATATCAGTTGATAGTTAGGTAAGGAGCATTCAACAACGGTGTAATTCTTCTTAACCATAGTACAGTTTTCAATCTACGACGCACAGGGTTTGAGTTATTGAACTCAGGAGACTTATACAAAGTATTGTATGTTGTCCACTGTCCATTAGGACAATGGGGTTGGTACTCGTACTATATTCTGTTTACTTGTGACTTCTCTAGTTTTTAGACAAGTATTTCATAGAAATACAAAATCCAAGTTTTGAGAAGTTATAGGTACAAGAATAAAGTAGAGAACCATGTGTTGCAAGTATCGGGATCCTTCAAGGTGATCGAAGATGTAGATACTTGTGTTTGGTATTCAGTTGATAGTAATGGTTTTGAGAACTTGCTTCTCTTTCAGGTTACTCATATCTGGATGCACTCCTAGTTGAGTAATGCTGATCGTGTTAGTGTTTATGCCCTAGAAGGCCATTACTGTATCATACTAGTTTGTATATTACTTAATGAAAGCTTGGGATATTCACATGTATATAACAGTCTTGCTAAACATGGTAGTATGCTACTTGGTTTTTCTATCTTAATATGTGAGTGTACGTATTGATAGAGCTCTTAGGATCTTGCTTGTCTACCAGCGTTGTGATGGCAGTCACACTAGTAGGGGCTGGGTAGTCTACAAGCACATCCTTATTCAGGTCCCTGATCGTTGGATTATTGAGACAGAGCATCGATAATCCGGAGTAGACTAGTTTGTACGCTTCTCATCCCAGTTGGGGAGATGGTCTGTCCCACAGCCGTCAGTACGTCGTACTGGAGATAGTATACAGGTGCTCGTTAGGTTACGGGTATACCGAACAGGACTCACAGGGAACTGTTGGTTGGTTTTATACCAGTCGTCAGTGAACAGTTCCCAGGTGACATGAGTACAGCGTAGTCCGCAGACTTGACACTGCTACTTCGCCTCGAGTGTGTCCCACTGTTCTTAGATTACTACCCTACCACGGCTCAAAGGAGTCGTGCAAACAGGTAGCAGTTGGGTGCAGTCCCGAGCACTTGGAGGCAGTGGCGGTTAGACAGGATTCGTCCCTCCCGGTATTGGGAGTAGATATCGTGCTGTGTCAGAGAGCCATTACGCAAAGTCCCTGGCCAGGGCAAGCGAGATTTGCTGGTAGGTTCCAGTAGTTTCTCAGGGTGTAATGGGCTTCCCTCCGACACGACTTATACCGCTATTAGGGGACTGACGCTTGCCGCCCCCTAGGCCCGATATGCGATAGTCTTGGACGAACGGACCGGACTGTATGGAGATTGTCACATCAGACTCAGTAGGAGTTCGGATGGGTTTCCTCATCGGCCTTCTTATCGACAACTACCTGGGGACCGTTACGTACAGCTAGTGCCGCTTGCGGTCTGTGGTTAAACCCACTGCCAGCGTAGTAGTCGAGTCTCTAGAGTCCCACACAGAGAGTTTCCTACTCCAGGCGAAACGATATAGAGGTCGTATGGTTTTACGACAAGGGTTCGGACGCGTATGTGTGTTTACACACTTACGTCGTTTGGACAGTTTTTACCAGTCGGCTTTGGTTTAAGCCAGTTACTGGTATCCGGTTATTGGATTTTTACAGTCTAAAGTTTTTCCGTATTTTTGCGGATTGGAGGGGCGTTCTCGTAATTGTACGAGAAGCTTCTAGAAGGTGGTGACTAAGGAGGGTTATGTGTCATATACATTGAATGAGTTATATGAGTCATGAGGGTGATTCATTCATCTCATTAATGCACATTTATTGCTTAATGACTCATGCTAATGAATCACCACTTGATATTTTATGAAGCATGATTATTCATCACTCTTTATTCTTTTCTTCTTATTAGAAAATGCTTCATATCTATTATGATACTCATAACTTTATTCAATTATCATTCTCACATTCTCTCTCCTCAAGCTCTCATCTTCAAACCCTAATCCTTACACCTCATGAGTTGAGATCAAAGGATTAGAAAGACTAATCAATCCATAACCATCACTCTATTTCATTCTAGCTTCTTTGATTAACAATCCAAGAAGGTTAGTTGCCTCAAGTTTAGAGGTTTAGCTTGGAGTTTTGCTCTCGGGTGGATCGTCTACTACCTAGAGAAGGCCGAGGAGAACAAGGAGATCGTAAAGACGAAGGACTGGTTTCATTAGGTATAATCCCTAAACACAATAGTTAAGAAACACTTTGTGTTTGGTTATTTATAGTTTAGCTTCGATTCAAAAGGTTAGTCGATGTTCGTTCACTAAACAAGTTCGTTTTTGAAAATTCCGCCTCCCCACAAGTATTGGGGTGTACTACATCGACTTACAGTGGTATCAGAGCCTCGCTAAACAATAAATAACTTGATTGCAAATTTGTACGAATTTCGAACGGAAAAACGAAGCCGGAAAATCCTAAAACTGTCAAGTTTCTGTCGAATTTAAAATGATGTCCAAAAATTTTTCAGGTGAGTTCAGAAAGCTTGAGATGACACCAGTAGAACACACAAAAAATTTGGTCCCCTGAATCGCCTACGGCGCCGCGGATCCGCGGCGGATAGCACCTATCCGCCGCGCTTCCGCCGCCGATTAGACAATCCAGGGACTCATTTTTCTGGTGATTGTTCTCTGTAATATTTGGGATTTTCTGGTATATTTTAATTTTGCTCAGGTTTCAGTTTAACAGAGCAGTTTTTGGAGCAATATTAAAGATGTTTAATCGATCGAAATTGTACAGTATTTGCATATTGGATTATATCTGTGATTGATAAATGTGTTCGTAAACCTCCCCTAACTGCTAGTATGTCGGTTGGCAGGGGGTTGCACATTTCTGTAATGGTTATATCTGTTTGTGTATATAAACTGTATTGGACTGTTGTGGTGTTTAGCCGGGGTTTAGCAATGGGTTATTGTTTAATTCATTTGTTGTAAATGTAATTTGTTGTAATATTATTTTTGCGGGGCACATCCAGGTTGCGGTTGTAGCCACCGTTGTATTATTTCATTTTTACTGTTTATGCTCCTAGGACTGACCCAAGGTGGGGTACACAAACTGCCGGGCGGGTAGTTTGCCGTACCCGTAGGGGTCGAGGGTGGGGTAACGGCTATTCATCACAACTGTGTAATCTGTCTTTTCTTGCAGGCTCAAAAGAAATACAGATTGCTTGCAAATCCAATATTGTTTATCTGTGTTCTGGAATGAATATCATTGCGTCAGACGAATGTAAAATATCTATATATATGATAGCTATTTAGACGTCACTTATGTTTTACACCCGCGCTAGCCCAGTTCCCGCTCTGTCGTTAGTTAAGTAACCTAACGGGTGATGACGGGACCCCGTGGCGAATGCGGATGGCATAAGAGGACGTTGTATTTTCGTTGTTTTCTGCAATGATAGGTTAATGATGGGACGCATTATCTATAATGCAAAGAAAATAAACCAAGTTTAAATCGTTGGAACAATTTAAAAGAAACCACTCGGTTATTTTAAAAACAGATATTTTTAAATGCGGAGCTTTAACCACTCCTTTTAAAAGCTATCAGGTTCCTTCGATTATATCAAGTTCACTACGTTCACGGTTTCGCCAAAACCAGTCGTAGCCCTCCGTCATTTCTTATGGATGGTCAGTAGTATTCAAGCTATGCTTGTTGGCATACGTCAAGGCATAGTGTTTGGTAGCTGCTGGGGTATTCATTTGTTGCATAGATAGATGTGTTGGTTTGGGACAGTCGCATTACCTTGTTGGCATACGTCAAGGGTATATACGGGTGGGTTCAAATTAACAAGATAATGATGGGCAGAACTTGACATGTGACTTATGATTTGTTGGCATACGTCAAGGTCATAAGAGCATGGGGCAAAAACTAATATCGGGAATTTCTAAAGAAACTGAAATTTGCAAAGAAAAGCATACCATTTGGAGTTTGATGAATGTTGGTAGGATTCCTTCAACATTATCATACGATGATATTTGGATCCCGATCCTACTGTGAGTATATGCTACTTATCAGGATATTCGTCACTTAACGATCAATGCTATAAACCTAGTAGGTGTCCAGAAAAGTGTCAGCGGGGTTACGCCCCCAGAGAAAAGAGGTTATTTAATTAAGGAACTTCGCGAAAGCGTTGGAAAACCTCCCTCGAAGTATCGACACCAGCCTGGCTGAACGGTTAAGCAAGTATTGTACGGTGAGAATAGTCCTGGCTAATTCTTCTTTTATGGTTTGAGGAAGGATTCGAGAAACAGTGGGAGCCATCCAGTTTAGATAAACTAAAAACCACTCTAAACTTGCAAGAGCATCATGTTAAAGAGTTTTCTTCTCTCTCTCCTAATTGCAGCGACCCTGAAAATGACTGGACTTAAGTTACTTTTAGAGAAAAATATACTGACAGGGCCAAACTATAAAGATTGGCTGCGGAATGTCAAAATGGCTTTGACCTATGACAAACTGGGGTACGTCCTCACCGCTACGGCACCTGCTGTCCCTGGTCCCAAATCCAGTAATGCGGATAAGGAAATCCGCAAAACCTGGGATTTAGATTGCGCGAGAGCCAAGTGCATCGTGCTTGCCTCGATGAACAATGAACATCAGAGGAGGCACGAGGATATGACCCTAGATGGCATATTTCTCCATACAAAGGAACTTTATGGGGAGCAATCTCGTATAGCAAGATACGAGACCTCTAAGAACTTGTTTCGAGCGAGGTTGGCTGTCGGGTCATCAGTAGGAGAACATGTCCTAAAGATGATCGGCTATATTGAAGAGCTCGCAGACCTTGGGACGACTTTGGATAATGAGCTCTATACAAACCTTATTCTCCAGTCCCTTCCTCCCACCTACGCCCAGTTTATCCTCAACTTCAATCTTCAAGGAAAAGAAGTTGAACTTGCGGAACTCCTGAACATGTTAAGGAGTGCAGAGGGCACCTTGCAGAAGGCAAGAGAAACACCCGCTATGTTTGTTGGCGGTACATCTTCTTCCGGGTCCAAGGCTAGGGCCAAAGGAAGGAAGAAGAAGGCCGCACCCAAACCTAGAGGAGGTGTTAGTAAGGTGAGAGGGAAGGGAAAGAAAAAGATTGCAGTACCGATAGTTGGCCAGGATGAGTGCTTCCATTGTCACAGGAAAGGGCACTGGAAGAAGGATTGCAAGGCGTGGAACGCCAAGAACCAGGAACCGAAGCAAGCTGTGGCTTCGACTTCAGGTGTGTTTGTAATTGAGAATTGTCTGTCGATCAACTCTACTTCCTGGGTATTGGATACCGGATCAGGATCTCATATTTGCAATTCATTGCAGGCACTGAGAAACCGTAGAGTGCTGAAGGAAGGTGATATGATCCTCAGGGTTGCTAACGGAGCTAGCGTGGGAGCTGCGTCCGTCGGGGATTATCACCTAGGATTGACGAGTGGACACATTTTGGTTTTACATAACTGTTATTTTGTACCAAGCTTAACGTGTAATATCATATCAGTTTCCTTGTTATCAAATAAAGGTTATGATTTCACGTTTGTAAGAGATGTTGTCAACATCCACCTTAATCATGGTTTGATTGGGTCAGGTACACTAAATAACGGCATATATGTTTTAAACCAACTCCAAATTTTCAATGTCTAGAACACACTAAAAAGAAAGTCTCCAGATTTGAATAAAGCTTTCTTATGGCATTGTAGACTGGGTCACATCAATGAGAGAAGGTTGACTAAGTTGCATAGAGAAGGATATTTAGACTCATTCGAATATCAATCTTATGACACTTGTCAATCTTGTCTCAAAGGAAAGATGACAAAGACTCCATTTACTGGACAAGGAGTAAGAGCGAGCGAGCTCTTAGGACTCATACACAGCGATGTATGTGGTCCAATGTCTACACATGCAAGAGGTGGTTATTCCTACTTCATTACTTTATAGATGATTTCTCTAGGTTTGGACATGTCTTCTTAATGAAGCATAAATCCGAAGCCTTTGAGAAATTCCTGGAATACAAGAGTGAAGCGAAAAACCAAACATGCAAAAGTATTAAGACACTGAGATCTGATCGAGGTGGAGAATACTTAAGTGCCGAGTTCCTAGGTTACCTAAAAGAGAAAGGAATTCTCTCTCAGCTTACTCCTCCATACACTCCACAGCACAACGGTGTATCGGAGAGACGGAATCGAACCCTATTGGATATGGTACGATCCATGATGAGTAATGCTGAGTTATCACGATCTTTCTGGGGGTATGCGCTAGAATCAGCGATACATCTTTTGAACAGAGTTCCAACCAAAACTGTGCCTACCACACCATATCAGATGTGGAGTGGGAAGAAACCCTATCTACAGTACCTGAAGACATGGGGATGTCCAGCTTTTGTAAAAAAGCAGCATCCGGACAAGCTCGAGGCACGCTCAGTAGAGTGTAAGTTTGTGGGATATCCAAAGAACTCTCATGGATATTGTTTCTATTACGCAGAGGAACAAAAGGTTTTTGTTTCTCGTCATGCCCGCTTCTTAGAAACTGAATTTTTGGAAAATCAGAAGAGTGGGAGCGCAGTAGAACTGGAAGAAATTCCAGAACCACAAGCTGCTACTGAAAGTTTGGTAGAACCAGAGGTTCAAGAAGAACAAAACATTCCCGCACCCCTCCGCAGGAGTAGTAGGCCGTCCCATCCGCCTGAGAGATACTACGGTTTTCTCATAGATGGGGATAGAGAGGATTGCATCATAGATGATGATGAACCTACTGACTTCCGGCAGGCCATCCAGAGCGGCGACTCGGTACGATGGCTAGATGCAATGCGGACCGAAATGGAGTCCATGTACACCAACAAAGTATGGACTTTGGACTTTGCTCCAGATGGGGTAAACCCCATAGGATGCAAATGGATCTTCAAGAAAAAGATTGGTGTAGATGGGCAGGTGGAAACCTATAAAGCTAGACTTGTTGCAAAGGGTTTTCGTCAAAGACCTGGTTTGGACTATGACGAAACTTTTTCTCCAGTGGCTATGCTCAAATCCATTCGTATCCTTCTTGCTATTGCTGCCTTCCATGATTATGAAATCTGGCAGATGGACGTAAAGACGGCTTTTCTAAATGGAAATTTAGAAGAGAGCGTCTATATGGATCAGCCAGAGGGTTTCAATCAGAGCGGGAGCAGCGGGAAAGTATGCAAGCTGCTTAAGTCCATTTATGGACTAAAGCAGGCATCGCGGAGTTGGAACATCTGTTTTGATGAGACAGTCAAAGAATATGACTTTATCAAAAATCCAGATGAGCCGTGCATATATAGTAAAGTTGTAGCCAGAAGTGTCGTATTCCTCGTCTTGTACGTGGATGACATTCTATTGATAGGTAATGACATTCCTATGCTACAATCTGTCAAAGGATTCTTGTCACACAGGTTCTCCATGAAAGACCTGGGTGATGCCTCTTACATTCTGGGGATCCGGATCTATCGTGATAGATCCAAGAGGATGTTGGGACTTTCGCAGTCCAGGTATATCGACACTGTACTGAAAAGATTCAGTATGGAAGATTCTAAGCGCGGTAATCTACCGGCTTGTCACGGAATCACCCTCTCCAAAGAGATGTCTCCCAAGACTGATTTGGAAAGGGAACGCATGTCTATTATACCCTACGCTTCTGCGGTAGGATCTATAATGTATGCGATGTTGTGTACCAGACCAGATGTAGCTTACGCACTAAGCGTGGTGAGCCGGTATCAGTCAGACCCAGGGGAGAAACACTGGATAGCAGTAAAGAACATTCTCAAGTACCTGAGGAGGACTAAGGAGATGTTCTTGGTTTACGGCGGAAAAGACCTCAGGTTGGAGGCCTTTGCTGATTCCGGCTTCCAAAGTGATAAGGACAATTCCAAGTCCATGTCGGGTTATGTCTTTACCCTCAATGGAGGGGCGGTGTGCTGGAAGAGCTCCAAGCAGGACACCGTTGCTGACTCGACAATGGAAGCGGAGTATATAGCTGCTTGCGATGCCGCAAAAGAAGCAGTCTGGATGAAGAAGTTCCTAACAGAACTTCAAGTGGTTCCTACCATAGTTGATCCAATACCTCTGTATTGCGACAACAACGGAGCTATAGCTTTAGCGAAGGAACCAAGGTCCCATCAGAAGTCCAGATACATCTTGAGGCGGTATCACCTAATCAGGGAGATCATTGATCGTCAGGAGATCGAGGTTCGGAGAGTTGCTTCAGAAGAGAACATTGCTGATCCATTCACAAAGGCCCTTCCTCAGATTCAGTTCGAGAGGCTACTCGAGATCATTGGTCTACGATATGCCAGTACATGGCCCTAGTGCAAGTGGGAGATTGTTAGTGTTTATGCCTTAGAAGGCCATTACTGTATCATACTAGTTTGTATATTACTTAATGGAAACTTGGGATATTCACATGTATATAACAGTCTTGCTAAACATGGTAGTATGCTACTTGGTTTTTCTATCTTAATATGTGAGTGTGCGTATTGATAGAGCTCTTAGGATCTTGCTTGTCTACCAGCGTTGTGATGGCAGTCACACTAGTGGGGGCTGGGTAGTCTACAAGCACATCCTTATTCAGGTCCCTGGTCGTTGGATTATTGAGACGGAGCATCGATAATCCGGAGTAGACTAGTGTGTACGCTTCTCATCCCAGTTGGGAAGATGGTCTGTCCCACAGCCGTCAGTACGTCGTACTGGAGATAGTATACAGGTGCTCGTTAGGTTACGGGTACACCGGACAGGACTCACAGGGAACTGTTGGTTGGTTTTATACCAGTCATCAGTGAACAGTTCCCAGGTGACATGAGTACAGCGTAGTCCGCAGACTTGACACTGCTACTTCGCCTCGAGTGTGTCCCACTGTTCTTAGATTACTACCCTACCACGGCTCAAAGGAGTCGTGCAAACAGGTAGCAGTTGGGTGCAGTCCCGAGCACTTGGAGGCAGTGGCGGTTAGACAGGATTCGTCCCTCCCGGTATTGGGAGTAGATATCGTGCTGTGTCAGAGAGCCATTACGCAAAGTCCCTGGCCAGGGCAAGCGAGATTTGCTGGTAGGTTCCAGTAGTTTCTCAGGGTGTAATGGGCTTCCCTCCGACACGACTTATACCGCTATTAGGGGACTGACGCTTGCCGCCCCTAGGCCCGATATGCGATAGTCTTGGAAGAACGGACCGGACTGTATGGAGATTGTCACATCAGACTCAGTAGGAGTTCGGATGGGTTTCCTCATCGGCCTTCTTATCGACAACTACCTGGGGACCGTTACGTACAGCTAGTGCCGCTTGCGGTCTGTGGTTAAACCCACTGCCAGCGTAGTAGTCGAGTCTCTAGAGTCCCACACAGAGAGTTTCCTACTCCAGGCGAAACGATATAGAGGTCGTATGGTTTTACGACAAGGGTTCGGACGCGTATGTGTGTTTACACACTTACGTCGTTTGGACAGTTTTTACCAGTCGGCTTTGGTTTAAGCCAGTTACTGGTATCCGGTTATTGGATTTTTACAGTCTAAAGTTTTTCCGTATTTTTGCGGATTGGAGGGGCGTTCTCGTAATTGTACGAGAAGCTTCTAGAAGGTGGTGACTAAGGAGGGTTATGTGTCATATACATTGAATGAGTTATATGAGTCATGAGGGTGATTCATTCATCTCATTAATGCACATTTATTGCTTAATGACTCATGCTAATGAATCACCACTTGATATTTTATGAAGCATGATTACTCATCACTCTTTATTCTTTTCTTCTTATTAGAAAATGCTTCATATCTATTATGATACTCATAACTTTATTCAATTATCATTCTCACATTCTCTCTCCTCAAGCTCTCATCTTCAAACCCTAATCCTTACACCTCATGAGTTGAGATCAAAGGATTAGAAAGACTAATCAATCCATAACCATCACTCTATTTCATTCTAGCTTCTTTGATTAGCAATCCAAGAAGGTTAGTTGCCTCAAGTTTAGAGGTTTAGCTTGGAGTTTTGCTCTCGGGTGGATCGTCTACTACCTAGAGAAGGCCGAGGAGAACAAGGAGATCGTAAAGACGAAGGACTGGTTTCATTAGGTATAATCCCTAAACACAATAGTTAAGAAACACTTTGTGTTTGGTTATTTATAGTTTAGCTTCGATTCAAACGGTTAGTCGATGTTCGTTCACTAAACAAGTTCGTTTTTGAAAATTCCGCCTCCCCACAAGTATTGGGGTGTACTACATCGACTTACAGATCGGCCCCTCTCCATTTAGTTGACATGCACCGGAGACAGCTGTATGATTTGAATCTAGTTCCAATTAAATTAGTGACTCTGTTTCTATATTTTATATAGAATGGTTCATATCTTAACGATGTTAAGGTATATGAAGTTGTCCGGCTTTTGCTGTTTATGGGTTATCCTGGGCTACGTCGAAAGATAACTTTCTACCATCTGGAATATCAATAGTGATATTGTTCTTGACTCATCACAGTTTTAGCAAAATTGACTTTTTTCACAAAACAGTAATGGGAGTATGGTAGAACTGGAAGTGATTCCAGAACCACAAACGATTACTGAAGATTTAATAGAACCTAAAGATTTAATTAGTTTTTGACATTTTATTAGCTACTGTTCATATCATAATATTGCATTATTATATTCCCTATTCTTATTCTTTTTACAAATAAACGGGTGCTTTTGACGCATATCTGCTACATGTTACAGGTTACAGGTTCTTAGACAGAAAACAGTGAAAACGATGTAAAGACGATGAAAAAGTGGACTTTGACCAACAAATAGAAGACTCTTGATCAAGCCTATATCAAAGATAAAATTCACAAAGTACAAGGCAATGCAAGGTCCAAGATTACAAAGCGAACGGTTAAAAGTCCACCGCAATTATTCACTGGAGATCTGGAAGAAATATAGAAGCTATTTTAATAAAGAACCAAATAATAAGGAAGCCCAAAGATCCAAGGCCCAATACTTTCTTTTAAAGAGACATAAAATTTTACCAAAGCTTGAAGTCTACTTTGACTAGGTCTTCCTAAGGATATTTTGGTAAATGTAGACATGCAAATCAATTGTAACCTAGGGTTTCCTATTCTCTATAAATAGGAACTCTACTCATTGTAATTTCTTATGCCTCCTTTTAATAATAAATTTCAGAATTCATTTGGAGAGCATCGGTGTTTCTTTTCAATTCATGAATTCAGATCTGACAACCCTGCATTGATGATTGGAGAGATACATCTGTAAGTAGATTTAATTCCTTGCTCTAGTTTAGATTTCAATTCTTGCCCTAGGTAATTTTTATTCTCTGCCCTAGATAAATGTTCTTCAATTTCCTAATGAGTGAGTAGTTTCCTCGCTTGTTAGGGTTAGGAATGGGGAAGGATTTGAGAGACGAAGATCTCTCATCTTTTTTCTTTGCCAATCTTTTATGAAAATTAGAACTACATGCATACCTTCTTATTCCGCTCCCTACGGCACTCTACCCTCGAGGTAACGGTGATTCCGTAGTCTAAAGGCCCGGATTTTAAGGTTTTCCATGGAGGTTAGGGTAAAGATTAAGAAAGGAAGGACAAGGATCTAGAGAAAGAATCAATCTTCCCAATCATCCTAATCCCCTTTGTTAAGATTTACCATAACACTAATATGATATCTTTAATTAAAGGCAATGGAAAGAGATGTAGATCTTTGTTTACCAAATTTTCCCTAAACCTAATCCTAGCAAGTTTCTAATCCTAGTATCATACAACTTCAATTTTTAGATTTAATAATCAATCCGAACACCCTTCGGAATTAACTCGTTAGAGCGATTAGGAGATTCACAACATCCCTGTGGACCGACCCGTACTCACCGGCTAGCTTCAAGCGACGCCGTTCTTGATTCTGGTTACAAATATTTTTGATCTATCTTTTAGAAAGCGCAAGCACGCTAAATCACACCAATCAAATGGCGCCGTTGCCGGGGATGGCGTAGAACTTTTCTTTTCGCAATTTCGGGTTAATCATAAAATTAAAAAAAAATTATAAAAATCTGAAAAATCACAAAATAATATAAAAATATATCATCTGTTATTTTTGGAAAGGGTATCTTTGTGTGAATTTTGCAGGATTTACGCACAAATTCGGATCTGGAAATCTACAGAAAGCGAAACAGCAAATAAACGATCCTATCAACAGAAGATTGCAACAACAGAGGAACAGAAAAAAATTTAGAGGACCGAGTCAACAAGTCAACCGCGCGATCTGGTGCAAAAAAAAAAAACTCGAGCCGACCAACCCGCGGCGGAACCGCGGTCGAAGGAGGGTTACGGCGGCGGATCCGCGGCCGTTTGGTCGGTTCAATTCGCCAGATTTGCTCTGCGGTTCAGTAAAAAAAAAAAAAACTATCCTGTGCAGATTTCCGCCATTGCAAATCTCTGTGAGTTTTCTCTCCTCCTCTGCAAATCTTGATATATCTTCTGTAAATTTGCCTGCAGGATTTCTTTCCGCTTTAAAAATATTCCTTTCCAAATAACAAATATTATGCAGGATTCGTTGCGCTATGCTTAAAATAATAATTGATTGCAAGTGATCTTTTCTGATTTGCATATCCTTAATTTTTTTTGCTAAAAATATATTTCCAACTAAAGAGCAAGAGAAAAAAGGAAAGTTTTAATTAGAAAACTTGCAAACTTTAAAATTCACACAAAAAAGCAAATTGATTGCAAGTGATTTACTGCTTTGCATACTTTAATCTGACTTTAAGGGGCTATTGACCAATTCAGATCGGGTGGGGATTTCATCACCCTTCCCAGGACCCCAGAAATCACTTAAAGCATTTGCATTGACCACTTTTAATTTAAAAAATATTAGACTCAGCCCTAAGGATGTCGAGCTCAATAGGAAAAGGACAAGTATAGGCATCGACCGTTTATCCTAACTGATTTTGCGGTGTCTAGGCTAGTGGTTTTTAATTAGGCCCACTGTCGTGGTGGTTCCTTCCCACTTACCTGGCCGTACTTGTCGGTGAAGAGGCGGTTTGAGGTCCTATTTCTAGCCCTAGTTAGGAGCTGTCTAGCAGACCTAGGTGACCCTAGATCTAGGTCTGATTGTGCATTTCTGGTTGATTACATTTGTGTCTAAGCCCTTTATCGAAATTTTTTTCCTGCAAACAGTCTCAAATAAAGAGAAAAAGGAAAAAGGAATTTTTTTTTTTTAAAAAAAAATACTTATAACTTTTGTCGCTCGGAAATCCTTGCACCAACAAACTTTCTTTCTTTCTCCCTTTCTTCTAACATGGGTACCCCACATAACAAATCACTTGCCGAACTTTGGTATCCTGAACCTAATTTTGCGTCGTTCGGCAATTTGTTCGATCAATTTAAAGACGATCCTTCCTTGCCTAAAATATCTTTGAAAGATCAAATAGAGGCGTCTAGGAGAAACAGTTTGACTTTTCAACCCACTTTGTGTCAACCAAGTCAACATTTACCACCTCCATATGTTGATACCACTTTTTCAAGTCCTTCTGTCACTCCTAAGCCGATGTCCATTGCTGAGCATATTGCTCAATCTCGCAGTCGATCTTTCACCCCTCTCCACTCATCTAGTTCTAGGGATCCACAAGACTATTCACCTTTTTATCCATATGTTGACCCTACCCCTGTCCAATCACCCACTTCCTACCAGTCCTACCCGATCTTCCCACCTTCACTAGACACTGCTTCTACACAGCCTTTTGGGAGTTTCACATATCCAAACAATTTCGAATCTTTTGCCGAAACCCCTTTACAACCAAAGTCTAGTTTGGAAGAGGCGTTGGAGGCGTATATCACAGCAACAAACAAAATGGTTAGGAATGTGGAAGCGTCTGTGGCCGCCCTTATGCAACCTGCTGAACTGGTAGCTAGTTTTCCGCTAGCTCCAAATTTTTCAATGTATGAGGAGGCGGTTGGACAGAGTGAGAAGGAGAGAGGATTTCCAATTCAAACCTACCATTACCCAATTGAAGCCCACAACTCCAGTTTTCCATCGAATGTCCTAAATGATTCACAAGTTCAAAATAAAAACGAGTTGTGTGATTTTGTAGTGTTTGATTTGCCAAATTGTGAAGAACCCCTTTCGAGTGAAACTGCACTTAATCCTTTCGATCTTTACACCTCCACTCTAGAACCTAAATTGATAAATATCCATGCTTTTGAGGAGGTGTCTAAAGAAATTGACTTTCACTTGATTGAGGATATAGACGCCGGGAATATTTCGGATGATGAACCTGTCGATTTACTTGAAATTTTATGTTCAAATCATCATCCCGAGTTATTAAATGTTTCTCCCGAATCTCATATGCGTCTTGATTTTGATGATAATGGCATGGATGAGTTGAATATTGAGGAGAATTATGAGGATAATATTGAGGAGAGCGGTGAGGATCATATTGAGGTTGAACCATTTTTCTTTGATGTGTCGGATTTTCCAATTCATCCTCTTGAACCTTTACCTAAATCACCCTCCCTCTTTTCCATCGTTCCGACCACGCCTCATTTCACGCTTGACGACTGTGAGCTTGAAAACTTTTCAATCTGACACAGTTCCCACAGCCGATGACATTTACGAGTGTTTCACTTTTTCGGACGATGTTGAAGTCTCACCGCCCGAGTTTGAGTCCTTTGCATTTTCAGATGAGTTAGTTAATCCTTCAGACTCGGTTGCTTACATTCGTTTCGAACCATTGATGGAATCTTTCCAGTTCGACACAGTTTACTACGGTGAGAATGATAATATCCCTAATTCACTTCCTTTCGTCCTTCCTATTATTCCGACCGTGCAAGTGACCGTGACGCTTTCATCTCAAATACCAAGTTCAGCGTACCCGTGTCTTCTTGCGAATCTTGAGGGATTTGACCCCATTTCCCGACGGGTTGATAGGTTAGCGCAATCGCTTATAACATATCGGTCATCACATATTGCGCTAATTTATTCACTCAATTTACACCCTCAAGATCGTACTCCGCTTCCTTCTTCTTTTCGCCATTCTTCTCCCCCACCGAGACCATATTCTACCATTTTTTCCATACGGTCTCGCGTGCTTCTCATTTTCTTGCACCAACTATACAATTTCCACGATAAGATTTTTGAATGGTTGGTGCTAACTTTTGGCTTGTGCAAGGCCAAGCTTAAGTTTGAGGGAATCTTTGTATATATGTATATATTTTTTGTTTTCTTTTCTATAAAAAAATTAAAAAAAAATTTCAAAACATTAAAAATATAAAAAAAAAATATTATAAATAAATAAACAGGGGAGTGCCGGTATTTTGACCTTCTTGGTATAGCATGACAGTGAGGACACTGTCAAGTTCAAGTTTGGGGATATACTCGGTATGTCTTCTTCCTTCGCATTCATGTGTACATATTTTTGCATTTGCATACTTATTTGAAAACCCATAAAAATTGAAAAATTTCAAAAATTATAAAAATTAATGTATTCAATTTTGGCCTAATTGACTTGAGTTTGACAAATAGGTTAACTAGTTAGGAACAACTAGATCTTAGACTTAGTGAATTAAAAACCCTAAAAATAACCTTTCTTAAAGTTTAACGGTAGAAAGTATATGCCTTGTAGTTTATTTAGAAATAGGCAAATTTTGGGTTCACTTCTTGGGCTAAGTCGAAACAAAGGAAGAGTATTGATGTTCTTATTAGAGTATAAGTTTGAAAAATAGTTCCTAGCTTAAGTCTAGATTCTGAAAACGTATACCCTACAATTTGCACAATCACGCACCTTGAAACTTGGAATAGTAGAAGAGACCTTGAAATGCTCTTGTCTAAAGTCCTTAGTACGAAGAAAATAAAAGAAAAAAATGTGAATAAAGAATAAAAAATGGACACTGGTTTTTGTGATTACTTAAGGCTGTAAAAATAGAAAAATATTTAGCGAGGGTGCTTCATCACCTAGTGCCTTAGACCAACTGGTTTGGGAGTCACTGCTAAAAGCCTTGGGTGTTGCAAGACTAGGAATTACACTTTAATATGCAAACACATCTTGTAATCGGTTGTTGGTACCTCAAGAAGTATTAACGGTCGCATGAAGGATGTGTAAGCAAAATTCAATTAAAAATTCACCTACTGATAAGTACTTTGGACAACGGACAAGGGCATGATTGCTTGATTTGAATTTCCAAGTGTAGGGGTGATCTATACACACACGTAGGGGTATGTGATTGGAATTTAGATAAGAGAGAGGAATTAAGAATAGAAATTGTATCTTTAATAGAGTTGATAGAAATTCCTAGGTGGAGATGGAACCCTAGAAGGAAAACTTAAGAGATGCCGAAAGCTAAGTAAGTTCACAGGATATATATAATCTTAAGTTAAATAATGAGGAAGTGTGAAGAATGTGGGTGGATAATTTACAAATAGAAGATAATAGAATTCCTTGTTGGAAAACTTAATTGGAGAACAAAAGTCAATGGGCCGAGTTGATAGGATTTTGTGGGTAGTATCCGCTGAAAACCCTCAGGAGACAACACTCCTCCTACTAGGGACACCTAGAGGTTTAACGGCTTGTTGCACGTGCTCAGTGCAATCGCGTTTCCCTGCGAAAGTGCGGTTAGGATTTTAGTGAATAAAATAAGTTTGCTCGAGGACGAGCAAAAGATAAGTTTGGGGGTATTTGTTCATATCATAATATTGCATTATTATATTCCCTATTCTTATTCTTTTTACAAATAAACGGGTGCTTTTGACGCATATCTGCTACATGTTACAGGTTACAGGTTCTTAGACAGAAAACAGTGAAAACGATGTAAAGACGATGAAAAAGTGGACTTTGACCAACAAATAGAAGACTCTTGATCAAGCCTATATCAAAGATAAAATTCACAAAGTACAAGGCAATGCAAGGTCCAAGATTACAAAGCGAACGGTTAAAAGTCCACCGCAATTATTCACTGGAGATCTGGAAGAAATATAGAAGCTATTTTAATAAAGAACCAAATAATAAGGAAGCCCAAAGATCCAAGGCCCAATACTTTCTTTTAAAGAGACATAAAATTTTACCAAAGCTTGAAGTCTACTTTGACTAGGTCTTCCTAAGGATATTTTGGTAAATATAGACATGCAAATCAATTGTAACCTAGGGTTTCCTATTCTCTATAAATAGGAACTCTACTCATTGTAATTTCTTATGCCTCCTTTTAATAATAAATTTCAGAATTCTTTTGGAGAGCATCGGTGTTTCTTTTCAATTCATGAATTCAGATCTGAAAACCCTGCGTTGATGATTGGAGAGATGCATCTGTAAGTAGATTTAATTTCTTACTCTAGTTTAGATTTCAATTCTTGCTCTAGGTAATTTTTATTCTCTGCCCTAGATAAATGTTCTTCAATTTCCTAATGAGTGAGTAGTTTCCTCGCTTGTTAGGGTTAGGAATGGGGAAGGATTTGAGAGACGAAGATCTCTCATCTCTTTTCTTTGCCAATCTTTAATGAAAATTAGAACTCCATGCATACCTTCTTATTCCGCTCCCTACGGCACTCTACCCTCGAGGTAACGGTGATTCCGTAGTCTAAAGGCCCGGATTTTAAGGTTTTCCATGGAGGTTAGGGTAAAGATTAAGAAAGGAAGGACAAGGATCTAGAGAAAGAATCAATCTTCCCAATCATCCTAATCCCCTTTGTTAAGATTTACCATAACACTAATATGATATCTTTAATTAAAGGCAATGGAAAGAGATGTAGATCTTTGTTTACCAAATTTTCCCTAAACCTAATCCTAGCAAGTTTCTAATCCTAGTATCATACAACTTCAATTTTTAGATTTAATAATCAATCCGAACACCCTTCGGAATTAACTCGTTAGAGCGATTAGGAGATTCACAACATCCCTGTGGACCGACCCGTACTCACCGGCTAGCTTCAAGCGACGCCGTTCTTGATTGCGGTTACAAATATTTTTGATCTATCTTTTAGAAAGCGCAAGCACGCTAAATCACACCAATCAGCTACTCCGCAGATATGGTGGGTAACCTCAGGTGCCCGAGAGGTACTTCGGTATCCTCAGAAACGGTGGCAGGGATGTTCTTGTTTATCCAGACTTGCCATTACTGTTGGTATAGACTATGAGACCCGACAGGAGGATGAGTATAGCGTCGTTCTAAACTAGCTTTAGAAGTGCGCGTGTATATGACTCTGCCAGAGGGTTGTTATAGTCGGTGGGAACAGCGGAAGCATAGTGGACAAGTAGCTTGTGTCTATTTATAGACTAAAGCAAGTATAGCGGAGATATCATCTATTTTTGATGTGACAGTCATAGGTTTTGACTTCATCAGAATAGGAGATGGATCTGTTAAGAAGGTAGTAGGGTGTGATGTCCTGGTATTTGGATGACATACACTTTATAGGAAGTGAAATTCCTATACTACGATCGGTTATACTGTGGTTGTCACACAGTGGTTTCTCCACATTGGATATGGATAATATATCAGGCATTCTGGTAACTAGATCTATGGTTTTAGATCTAGATTTGGGTAGTTTCCCAATCTGGGTACTTTGACATTATTCTAAAGGTGTTTTAGAATAGACGACTCCTGGTATGGTGGTGTGCCTGCAGGTGATGGAGTCACCCTCTCTAAAGGTGTCTTACAGACTAAAGGGGAGAGGGATGTGCATGATTGGCATATCACTTGCTTAGGCAATTGAGTCAATCATGAGATGTCAAGTACCACACCAGATATTGTTTTTGCACGAACTGCAATAAGTTTATACTGATCTAATCCTGGAGAAACGTTGGAAAGCAGTTTATGAACATAAGTGGATGTTCATGGGATATGGTAACAGCAGCCTCCTTCGAGAGACGACTATCATTCCAGGCTTCCAAGGTGACCTGGATGACAGAGCGACTGTCAGAGTTTTAGTTTTCCCTCTTTTGAGGGGTAGTAATTTGGACAGGTGCTCTAAGCGGATACTGAGGAAGGCAAGGTCCAGGATACTGATTAAATTCGATGGACAATACAGTCTAAGAAGTTTGCTGGATTTGGAGTTCATTTTTGAACTGGGTTCCATCAGATATCTAGACATATTCTAAGACAGGTATTACTCATTTTGGGAGATAGCTTTCTCCGCGAAGTTGAGATATAGAGAGATACAGAAAGAAACATTGGAGCAGATCCACTCACTGAGGCTATTTCTCAAACGCAATAGTTTCACAAACGAGCTTTGTGAAACTGATTAGTAGAGGAGTTGGGTGTTCGGTATCACACGGGATATGAGTATGCGACATCGCAATAATTAGCCTTAAGTGCAAGTGGGAGATTGTTGGCTATAGTGCCCTCAAGGCAATTATCATAGTCACAGGCAGGTGATTATGATGATTGAGGGAGGACCTATACCAGTAGAACAGTCTTACTCGAGATGATAGTATGCTATCTGGTTTGTCTTTATCCTCATGTACAGTATTAACTAGCATTACAGATCACTATTACATGTTGATAGAGCCCATAGGATTCTTGCTTGACTACCAGCAGTATGATGGCGATCATATACGTGGGAGCTAGGGGTCTAGAAGCACATCCTTAAATGTCCCTAGTCGTGGTAGTTTCGAGACTGGGCTTCGATACTCCAGAGTAGACTAGTGTATACTGATCAAGACCCCGACGAGGGGCGGTGGCCGGTCTCACAAGCCATTGGTGTCAGTTTGTTCACCTAAGATGTATACAGGTGCTCATTGGGTTATGAGTACACCGGACGGACTCGCCGGGAACATGCTAGTTGGTATTATACCTATTATCAGATAGCAGTTCCCAGGTGACATGTGTACAGGTTAGTCTATCGATCTGAGATCGTCATTTGTCTCGTGTGAGTTCCCACTGTGCTTTGATTACTACCTTACCACGTCTCAAAGGAGTCGTGCAAACAGGTTTTAGTTGGGTACAGTCCCGAGCCATATGGAGGCAGCGAGCGGATCGTTGGGGGATTCCTCTCTCCCGGTATTGGGGGTTGATGGTGTGGTTGTGCACGGGTGGCCATCACCAGAAATCCTTGGCCAAGGTAGTCGAGAATTACTGATCTAGGATCGGTAGTTTCTCAGGTGGTGATGGGCTTCATACCGACAGTAAATGTCGCGTTATTAGAGGTCTGACTTTATCCACCCCCTAGACTTGATATGCGATACTCAGAGACGAACGGATCAGACTGTATGGATATTGTCACTGTCAGGCTCAGTAGAGGTTTCAGGATGAGTTTGTTTGTCCGCCTCCCTTTCGCTCAATACCTGGGTAGCCGTTACGTACAGCTAGTGCCGCTGACATGCTTATAGTTGAACCCACTGCCAGCGTATTGACGAGTCTGTAGAGTCTCACACAGAGGGTTTCCCTGCTTCGGGTGAAACGATGTAGAGGCCGTATGGTTTTAAGGGCAGGGTTCGATCACATACGTGTACTTGTGCATGGATGATGTTCGGACGGATAATACTAGTGGGCTTTGGTTTAAGCCAGATTCTAGTATTATATTTGTTGGATTATTTTCGTCTCTTTGTATTCGTATTCTTCGGAATACGGATGCGGGTATGTATATACGGTTGAGGGGTATTCTTGTAATTTATTACAAGATTACTTTTAGAAGATTACACATCATCATGGTTTAGACCTTTTTGGATTAAAAGGTTATTAAGGTGTAGGATGAGGTGTTTATTGCATTTTTGTGGCATGGCTAATTAGTGACCCATGGTTACTATTCTAGCATGCTTAGGGTTTTTGTTTGTTATGAGATTATGTTGACTTGAGATATTTTTTGTTGACTAAGATATTTTGGAGATATGGACATTTATGTGATGGCTCCATTATTTCTTATAACACTCACACAACAAACAAAAACACAAGCCATTATTCATTTCTTTTTCTCTCTCTTGAGTTGCTCTCAACACCTTATTCTCATGGCATCTTCTTCCTCTAGCTCCACCCAAACCCTCTCATGAGTTGAGAATCCTTAGGTGTTTTGAGACAAATTAATCCTTCATCACTCTCTATTTCATCTACGGTATCTAGAGTAGCAATCTAGGTGCCCTAGTTGCCTCGTATATGAGGTTGGAGCTCGTTACATAGACTCTCTGGTGGATCATCTTCGATGGAGGGAGACCGGAGATCAAGCTTGATCAAGGAAGCCCCTAGGAGCTTGGGATGATGGTTGAAGACCGAAGGACACGGATCTATTCGGTATAACCAATCTAACTCATTTGCATGTTTTGTTATCTAGGGCTTATGGGTAGATCCGGGTAATTGGTTGTGGTAGCGCCAAGTTTTATAAATTTTTGTTCCGCATTTGGTCACGGATTGATGGCCGAGGCGCTGCCGTAACCCAACAGTACGTAGATGACATACTTCTATTAGGGAATGACATCCCTATGTTACAATCAGTCAAGCTCTTCTTGTTACAGAAATTCTTCATGAAAGACTTGGGTGATGCCTCTTGCATTCTGGGAATTAAGATCTATCGTGATAGGTCTAAAAGAATGTCGGGACTTTCACAGTTCAGGTATATTGACGTCATACTGAAGAGGTTTAGTATGGAAGATTCCAAGTGTGGTAATTTACTCGCTTATCACGGGATCACCCTCTCCAAAGAGATGTCTCCAAAGACTGATGAAGAGAGAGCTCACATGGGCATTATGCCCTATGCTTCGGCGGTTGGATTTATAATCTATGTGATGTTATGTACCAGACCAGACGTAGCTTACGCACTTGGTGTGGTAAGTAGGTATCAGTCAAACCCGGGAGAGAAGTATTGGATAGCAGTAAAGAACATTCTTAACTACCTGAGAAGGACTAAGGAAATGTTCTTAGTGTACAGTAATGGGGACCTCCAGATCGAGGCTTTTACCGACTCAAGCTGCCAAAGTGACAAGGATGACTCTAAATCCGTCTCGGGTTATGTGTTTACCCTCAATAGAGGGGCGATGTGTTAGAAGAGTTCCAAACAAGACACCGTCGCAGACTCAACGATGGAAGCTAAGTATATAGCTGCTAACGATGCCGCAAAAGAGGCGGTCTGGATGAGGAAGTTCATTTCTGAACTTCAGGTGGTTCCGTCTATTGCCAATCCAATACCTTTGTATTGCGATATCAATGGGACTGTAGCTTTAGCAAAGGAACCAAGGTCCCATCAGAAATCCAGATATATCTTGAGGTAGTATCACCTGATCAGGGAGAGAGTGGATCGCAAGGAGATCGAGATTCGGAGAGTGGACACAAAAGATAACACAGCAGATCCATTCACGAAGGCCTTATCTCAAGCATAGTTTGAGCGGCTGTTCGAGATGTTGGGGATGTGTTATGCAAATAACTGGCCCTAGTGCAAGTGAGAGATTGTAAGATATATATATACCTTAGATGCCATTATTTGTAATGTGTACTATGGATATGTATATATTAGGATATATATGTGCCCTAGAGGCCATTATTTGTAACGGATACTATGGATATGTATATATACAAAAGAAAATTTTGCTCAAAATGATAGTATACTATCTGGTTTGACTTTATCTTAACATGTGTGTATGTTCTACTTGTTATTATATACTACTTATACATGTTGATAAAACCCATGGGATGTGCTTGACTACCAGCGTTGTGATGGCGGTCATACTTGTGAGGGCTGGGTAATCTATAAGCATATCCTTAAAAGTGTCCCCGGTCATAGGAATAACGAGACAGAGCATCGATATTCTATAGTAGACTGGTGTATACATTTCTAGACCCTGACGTAGGGCGATGGTTAGTCTCACAGCCATTAGTGTGTTTCACCTAAGATTATATATAGGTGCTCACTGTGGGTGGATACACTGGACGGACTTGCCGAAAACTGCTGGATGGTATTATACCCAGCGTCAGATGGCAGTTCTCGTGTGACATGTATACAGGTAGTCTGATGACCTATGGTCATCATTTGTCTCGTGTGAGTTTCTACTGTGCTTTGATTACTACCCTACCACGGCTCAAAGGAGTCGTGCAAACAGGTTTTAATTGGGTACAGTTCCGAGCCACATGGAGGCAATGAGTGATTGTTAAGGATTCATCTCTCCTGGTATTGGGAGTCGATGTCACACTGTGTTTGGTTGGTCAATGCCATAAGCCCCTGGCCAGGGCAGTTGAGAATTACTGATAATTAGATTAGTAATTTCTCGGATGGTTTTGAGCCACACCAGCACGACTTATCAAGGTTAGATAAGAACAATTCATGGTGAAAGGAACTGTTTGTGTGTGTGCTGGAAGGTGAAATTCGTAAACAGGTTGCAGATAAAATGCTGATAGCAGTTCAAGATTTCATGGATGTGTTCAAGAACATATTGAGTTTATCGTCAAAAAGAGATGTGGAGTTCACGATTGATCTTATTACTGTAGCAGCGCCAATTTGAAGGCTTTTATCCGATGTCATTGGTGGAACTGGAAAAGGTAAAGAGACAAGTTTCTAAGTTATTAGAGAAGGGTTGGATTCACAGCAGTGGTTCACCATGGGGAGCTCCAGTTTTTCTGATCAAGAAGAAAGATGGCACGCAGAGAATGTGCATCGACTATCGAGAGTTAAATCGGGCGACTATTAAGAATAAGTACCCAATTTCTCGCATAGGCGAATTATTTGATCACCTCAGTGGCACGAAAGTATTCTCGAAGCTGGATTTGCGATCAGGGTATCCCAAGTTCGAGTGAAAGTAGAAGACATTTGCAAGACAGCGTTCCGAACTCGATATGGACATTACGAGTATTTAGTCATGCTATTTGGAGTTACTAGCGTACCGGCGATATTTATGGATTTGATGAACCGGATCTTTTCACCATTTCTAGATCAATTCATGGTGGTATTCATTGATGATATTTTGGTCTATTCGAAGAGTAAAGAAAAGCATGAAGAACACTTGAGAATCGCACTGCAGACGTTGAGGCAGGAAAAACTATATGCTAAGATGAGCAAGTGCGGGTTTTGTCCCGAAGAAGTAAAGTTCTTGGGTTATGTTGTATCCGGTGATGGAATTGCAGTTGACCCCGAAAAGACTGTAGCTGTTCACGATTGGCAAATTCTAAAGAATGTAGGGGAGATCAGAAGTTTCCTTGGGCTTGCTGGATACTATAGAAGGTTTGTGGATAAATTCGCTCGAATAGCAGAACTATTGACTAAGTTAACACGTAAGGAGGTACCGTTCGTATGGACTGAGAAGTATGTGTCAGCTTTGAAGCGCTGAAGCAAAAATTGACAACCGCTCCTATCTTAGCAATGCCAGATGGTTCTGGAGGATTAGTTATTCACAGCGACGCATCTGGGAAAGGCTTGGGATGTGTTTTGATGTAGCATGGAAATGTTGTAGCTTATGCATCAAGGCAATTGAAGACTTATGAGAAGAACTACCCAACTCATGATTTGGAGCTAGCAGCAGTTATCTTTGCGCTGAATATTTGGAGGCACTACTTGTTGGGCGAAAGGATTGAAGTGTTTACTAATGACAATAGGCTAAAGTACGTGTTCACACAGAAAGAGCTCAACATGGGACAACGTAGATGGTTGGAGCTGATAGCTAACTATGATCTTGATCTAAAGTACCATCCGATGAAAATTAATGTAGTACCGGATGCTTTAAGTCAGTTGTCGACAGTACGGATATTGACTGCACAGAAGGAGATTATAGCATATTTTCAGAGATTCGAGTTAGGGCTTGTACTACCAGATTCTTTGGGACAGATGATACAGTTGCAAGTGTAGTCATTCTTGATTGATAGTATTAAAGCAGCACAGTTGCACGATCCTAGATTAAAGAAACTTCTGGGACAAGTGGAAGCGGGACTTCGAACAGATTTATTGATTCATGAAGATATTTTTTGAAGTATGAGAGTCGTTTGTGTATGCTTAAAGGAGAAGTTCGTGAAGAAGTCGTGAAGGAGGTTCATAGTTCCGTATATTCGGTACATCTAGGAGGCACAAAAATGTATAGAAATTTGCGACAACATTTTTGGTGGGGAGGCATGAAAAGAGAGATTGCTCGTTATATGTCGAGGTGCTTGGTGTGTCAGCAAGTCAAGAATAAATATCAAAGGGTAGCTGGTTTGTTGCAGCCACTTCCGATTCCTCAATGGAAGTGAGAACATATAATCATGAATTTCGTGACAGCCTTATCATGAAATTCAAAGGGCAATAACGCAGTATGAGTGATTGTCGATCGACTGACCAAGATAGCTCGTTTTATACCATTTCAAGTTGGTCAGTCGACGGAGGCTTTAGCAGAGAGGTACATGCAGGAGATTGTGAGATTGCATGGAGTACTAGTGAGTATTGTTTCTGATCATGACACCCAGTTCCTATCACATTTTTAGAGGATTTTACAAGAAAGTTTGGGAATTCTCTTGAAATTTAGTATGGCCTATCATCCTCAGACAGATGGACCGTCCGAGAGAACGATCTAGACCGTTGAAGATATGTTGAGAGCTTGCATGTTAGACTTCAAGGGTTCGTGGGAGGATCATTTATATTTAGTGAAGTTCTCGTACAATAACAATTTTCAGGAGAATATACAAATGGCTCCATTTGAAGTATTGTACGGTCGTAAGTGTCGCTTGCCAGTATGATGAGATGATATTGGAGAAAGAAGATTGTTGAAACCAGAACTGATTGTGCAAATTGTGGAGAAAGTTTACTTGATACGTGATCATATGAAGGTGGCACAAGATCGACAGAAAAGTTGGGATGATACTGGAATAAGACTTTTGGAGTTTGTTTCTGGTAATCTTGTGTTCTTGAAGATATCACCGACTAAGGGAGTAATCTGATTTGGTAGTCGAGGCAAGCTTAGTCATCGATTCGTGGGGCCTTTCGATATCTTTGAGCATATTGAAGAGCTATCTTATCGATTGGTTTTACCACCATCCTTGGCGGGTGTTCATGACGTGTTTCATGTATCTCAACTCCGTAAGTATGTTTGAGATGAAACGCACGTCCTAGATCACTCGGAACTGACTGTAAGGGAGGATTTGACTTTAGTAGAGCAAAAGGTTCTAAAGAATAAAGTAATCTCTTTAGTACTCATTTCATGGGGGAATCGTTCGCATGGAGAACCTACTTGGGAACGTGAAGACGAGATTCGACACAAGTTCCAACATCTCTTTTCTTAGATCCGTATTGTTCTTGTCTCTTCCTATTTCGTGAATTTCGAGAACGAAATTCTTTTGTAGTTGAGTATAATGTAACACCCTAGCACGTTCATACGACACTAATCGGTATTTTAAAGCTTGCTTTATATTTATTTATTTATTTATTTGGGTTGTGATTGATTTGAATAGTAGAAATGATTATCCGACCTGATCCACATGTGTGAAACTCATTATAGTTATATTTTATTAATATTTATCTGTAAACTAAACCATATGAATCTAGTATAATATATATGTGTGTATATATAATATGTAAATCATATGCTTATATCTTCTAGTATCCACACGTTAAAGATAATTTATATTTGTTAAGTGACATCATATGGTTAAGCATCCTATGTTTTATTTTGATTTTTATCTATTACGTTTAAATCTAATAGAATCTGGATGCCAAATATTTCTTAGATTCAAACATATTTAAATCCTTTTAAAATCTTAAATAAGGGGTATGAGATATTTAAATAAATTTCTTGCATTATGGTTAAAAAGGTTACGTATATATATTATTTTTCCAAAATATATTTTTGTGAGATTTTGGTGGAGACGGAGTGTAGTTTGATATCATCTTTAGTAGTATTAAACTATAATATATATTTATAACCTAATATAAACTATACTATATATATAATATTATATACTTTACATTTTATAAAACAGAAAACTTTCTTTCTTTCTTTCTTTCTTTCTCCACATAACATATCTCTTTCTCTCTCTCCTCTAATTAAATCTCTCTCTCATCAATTTATATATTCTTCTTCTTCGTTCTTTAAGCCCACACCCATTCTTGCCGACGCAACTCTAGCCGCATCCTAGAATTTTAACCGAGCCATCAAAACTTGGTGTTGATTTATATAGCGTCGTGTTGCATCCATTCATTGCATTTGTTTCGAGACAAGTTTACAACTTGTTACATGCTATGTTTTATGCAATTTACTTATATGTTGTCGTACTATTATTATTATTATTATCATCATCATCATCATACAACTATATCTATATAATTTATACACTGTAGTTATTTAACGTTAATCAGTTTTATAATATACAGTGTATGCAAGTTTACAACTTGCGACATACTATAATTATATCTAAAAATATATATATCGTCGTAATATTAATTATTGCTATCATTATACCGTTTATATCTATATGATACATATATGATTAATTAGTTTATAATCTGCATTTTATAACATTATGCAAAATATAGTTTGAAAATATTATAGTTTACACATGAAACATTGTCGCCAAGCAGATACAACAAATCTGGAATTTGTTGTACACCTTACATTATAAAATTCATTATAAATCATAGAAAAATTATTAGCACATATTCTTTAGTTCGTTACGAAACTAACTCAGAGTACTATAACCCTGTGAAATATTTACTTGCAAAATAAATTGTTTAAATAACATAAACTGTAAATGAAATACCTCTGAACTGCTGTCCAGGGAAATTCCAGCAGCAAACTTTCAATTCCAAACGTTCATAACTTCTTGTAGGAACAATATAAGATACTTTAACTTATAAAAATGAAAACCTTATTGAATTAGCTTTGTTTTGATATATGACATATCTTTTTTGGACGACGTTTGTTATTTTTAAGCCATTTTATAAATGAGAATGACGCTGAATTTCTGAACGGAACTTTCTTATGCATGGTTAATCAACACCACTTTTATAGTTATTAATCGAATTGAATATGCTATCCCTGTTAATGCTGTTATTTTGGTCTTATACATAATATGATTATGTTATCTTTGATATGCTTATAACCTGCCAGACTGTACTATTTCTGTTATCATGTTAATATCTATTGCCTGCAATACATACCGATACCAACAGTATTGACATGTTATCCTGATTAAACTGACTTGTTGTCTTGCTAGACAAGACTTGCTCACGATTATTCCTGTGTTGGCATTAGGTAGATATTCTAGTGATACTTGACTTGAACACGAAATCTGGGGAAAGGGGGGAAATTAATAATGAAACCCGAATTATAACTCAACAGTTCACTACTTTCCAGAGACTGATCAGTCAATACGGGTTTCGGGCCCCGGAATGATGATACTAACATAATTCATCTATACATGACATTGTTTTACTGCCTAGCGGCACGTCTCGGATCCAGTCTCAAGAATCATGACCGTGGTCCAGGGCACGCACGAGATACTATTGAGTTATGATGAGAATTATATTAATTGGTTTTAAATACCGTTATGATAGATAACCTAGAAACACAGATTTTAGGATATACATGAGATACCTATAGACTGCCGTTATATCGCCTGTGATTGTTTGTTTATAATTATACCTTATTTTGCATATAACACCCTATATAGTACATTGCTCAGTTATTATTATTATGATATTTATGACGCACTAACGTTGCAAATTGATGTCGCACACTCCACAGGATTTGTAGAGAGGCGGAATTAACAAAAAATAATTTTATTGCAAGCAACACAACTAAACTTCCAAGATCGACCAAACTTCCAAGATCGACCATAAGCCCTGGCTAACAAATCTAACAAAAGTTATAATCTACTATGAAGTGATTTATACCTTCGTGTCCAAGTCCTTCGGGTCTTTTTATCCTCTTCTTAAGCTTCTCGTTTGTACGAATCGAGCTTGGCTATCGGGCTCCTCGTGTTGAAGAAGATCCACCCGAGAGTCTATGGTTCAAGCTATAACCTCTAGAATGAGCTAACTAAAATACATAGTTTGCTAATCTAGGTAGCTTAAGGGATGTAGAGTATGCTTATTGGATTAATTTGTCTCAATAACCCTAGGTTTCTCAACATATGAGAGTGTTTAGGGTTTGAGAAAGAAGAAGAGAGCAAAGGAGGAAAGAGAGTGTTGTGTGTAGAATGAGATGAAGAATGGCTAAGTGATAATATCAAGCATATCATTTACATTAAAAATAATGTGACATACTTCAATAGTTATCCAAATGAGCGAGTCGTCTAATGTAGCCATGCTTCAACCATACTTAAAAACACTTAATACCTCCACCTCATTATCCATTTAAACATAATGGATTTATCACAAATGAGATGTCTTCTTCTGGAAGTACTCTTGTGAAATTAAAAGAATACCCCTCACTGTATATACATACCCGTATTCGTACTACGAATATCAAGAGATGAAAATAATCCAATATTATAATACTAGAATGCGGATTAATTCTAAGCCCGCTAGTATTATCCGTCCGATAAAAAATACGTGTAGCTAGTACACGTATATGATCGAAACCCTGCACGTAAACCAAGCGACCTCTACATCGTTTCTTCTAAACCAGGAAAATCCTCTGTGTGGGACTCTAAAGACTCGACAGTACGCTGGCAGTGGGTTTAACCACAAGCACGTCAGTGGCACTAGCTGTACGTAACGGCTACCCAGGTATCTGTCGAAAAGAAGGCTGACAAGCAAACTCGTCCGAACTCCTACTGAGCCTATCCGTGACAATCTACGTACAGTCCGGTCTGTTCGTTTGAGAGTATCGCATGCCGAGTCTAGGGGGTGGAAAACATCAAACCCCTAATAACCTGGCAAGTCATGCCGATGTGGCTCAAGACCATCCGAGAATCTACTGATTTAACTATTAGTAATTCTCAATCCGTCCTGGCCAAGGACTTATGGTGTTGGCCAACCGAACACAGCGCGACATCGACTCCCTATACTGGGAGAGACGAATCTCCAACAATCGCTCACTATCTCCATGTGGTTCGGGACTGTACCCAACTAAAACATGTTTGCAAGACTCAGAAGAGCCGTGATAGGGTAGTAATCAAAGTACAGTGGGAACTCATACGAGACAAATGACGATCTCAGGTCGACAGACTATCTGTACTCATGTCATCTGAGAACTGCTATCTGACGATAGGTATAATACCATCTAGTCAGCTCTCGGCGAGTCCGTCCGGTGTACTCACCCTCAGTGAGCACCTATATACAATCTTAGGTGCATCACACCAATGGCTGTGGGACCAACCATCGCCACTCTTCAGGGTCTAGAAATGTATACACCAGTCTACTCTGAGTATCGATGCCCGGTCTCGATACTCCCATGACTAGGGACATTTAAGGATGTGCTTATCGACTACCCAGCTCCCACAAGTATGATTGCCATCAAAACGCTGGTAGTCAAGTAAAGATCCTAAGGGCTTTATCAACATGTATAAGCGATATGAAATAACAAGTAAAACATATCACATGTTAAGATAAAGGCAAACCAAATAGCGTACTATCATATTGAGTAAGATTGTCATGTACATACATATCTCTAGCATCCAATACAATAAAAGCATCTAGGATATACATATCCAACAGTCATCCAAGTTTTGCATGGCCCTGATACTTGACTTAGCACGTGAGTACTTCGACAGGACTACCGATCGGTGAGGCCCATCTCACTGATATGACTCTTATTGATGGTTAGTTATTCCTTAAATTTTTATTGCTTCCGCTACTATTTCCTGTTGTCATTTGTAGCTATTTGGACATATTTAAAGATAGATAGTTATATTGTTGTTCTTGATTATTGATTGGCAGCCGTAATGTGACTATGGGAGGATATTTCCTTACCGTAGGTAGCATGGCTAGATTTGTTACATTCCCGATTTTATGTATTTTGGGATGCGGGGAATGACAGAGGCAGTGAGCGATCGAAGGGATTTGTCTCTCCCGGTATAGGAAGTTGATGTCGCGCTATGCATGATTGACTATAACCATAAGTCCCTAGCCAGGGTGGTTAAGATAAACTAATAAGTGTTATCAGTTGTATCTCAGATGGTTATGAGTTTAACATCGGCATGATTTATTGGGTTGTTGGGGATCTAACGGTATCCACCCCGAACCCGGTATGCGACACTCTCTAACGAAAAGACCGGATTGTACAATGATTGTCATTGATAGGTTTTATTGGGTTCGAATGAGTTTGCTTATCAACCTTTCTTTCGACATATATCTGGGTAGCCATTACATACAGTTAGTGCCGCCGACGTACTTGTGAGTTATGGATTTGATCCAGTAATCGGTGTATTGTTGAGTTTTAGAGTCCCACACAGAGAGTTTCCCCGCTCAGGCAAAACGATATAATGTGCGTATGATGATACGTGCGAGAGTTTGATTAAACACGTGTATATAATATACGTACATTAATCAGATATTTAATAATACTAGTCGGTTTATGATAAACCCGGATTATTAAATCAAGTGTTGATTTAATAATAAAAATAATATGTGTGTGTATGTGTTTTCTGGTATTATGTTCACTTTCTCTCTTTCTCATTTGCTATTTGTATATAATACAAATACTTGTATATGTATAAGATATATATACTAATATGTATTGTGTATATGATACATAAATACATCTAGAAGGGACACCTCATTTCCTTTTTTAATAAAGAAAATGAGCCATGGTAGAGAGGAATGTGTTGAAAGGTATAGTATTTTATTGAAAATAATGCACTATTCTAGTATGGTTGCATTCTCTTTCCATGCTCATTCCTTCATGCAATTTCTCTCTCTTCATTTTCTTAAGAGTGGAAGAGAGAAGAGAAAAGTGAAAGAAAAAGAGAGAGAGAGAGAATACTACATCATCTTCATCTCACTTTTTAGTAAATTATGAGAGCAAGTTGCTTCACAAGAGTGTTCTTTTGGTGAAGTTGAAATTTAGATTGGGTTTCCTTCGTGGTGGATCATCTTCGGTGAGGAGGTCCGTGATCAAGCTTGTTCCGGCGACCTAGGAGTCTAGTTACGGTCTTCTACTTAATTGTAGACACGCTTCAAAAGTTGTAGCCCCTTTAAACTCTTAGTTAAGCTCTCTAGCCGGTTACAACTTCTAGTATTTTGATGATTATTATGGGACTTGTGTTTGGTGCAATGCTTTTAAAAATTTTGTTTGCCATTCCGCCGCGGTCCGCTAGTGCAGCGACCCTAGCATCAAGTACTTACACATAATGCTTACTCAAGTATGTTCTTTTGAATATGGAGATAATTTTTTTAACAACTTTTTTGAGATGGAACTATTTTTTATGTCTTTTAAATTTTTAATAATGATTTTTTCTATTTGATATTGTTGGCTAGAATCATTTCTCCACAAGGTGTTCTTTAGTATGAGTATAGGACATTTGTCATAGAGGGACAAATTTTCAATTCGAACGGTTAGTGCCAAAAACTAAAACCAGAAAGGAAAAAAAGATAATTAAAGCAACAAATGTCATTCAAATGAATGCATGTTCAGGAAAGGAAAAGGGAAGAAAGATCTTGTTTAATGAGTTTAACCAACAAATGCTAGAATTTTTGTATAAACGGATATATACCTCTGGTCTGTCATCTCTTCTTTAACTAACATATTTGTATTTTTCCACGATACCATTCACTCTACCTATTACTAATCTTGTAGGTGAAACCTATTCATATTCTGATTTAAGCAAATATCTTTTTTCTCCTTGTATTGCAAAGTTGATAATTGATAATATATAAGATGGGATCGGAGTACTCGAGTGTTTTTAAGCTTCTCACATTTTCCCTGATTAAATTTCCGGTGGTTAACCTTCGGGCCTGTTTGGCAATAGTAAAACGAAAACAAAGTAGAAAAGTAAGAAAGTAGTAGGAAAGTGTCACAATCCGTAATTGGCATGTGAACGGCACGTGAATCACGTGAAGTCTATAGGACCCCACCATAATCCAAGTAAGCCGAAAGCCCATAAATCTAAACCTTTTTAGGAAAATAATGGAGGTGAAGTTTTGAAATAAAGGTGTAACCTGATCAAGTTCTTTCTTTAAAAGTATAAGTAATGACATATAGAAATACAACTGAGTTGTATACTATAGTTGTAAACATTTTCGTCATTTGAAATTTGGGCAGCACATCCCTTGTAAATTTTGATCCAAACCTATACACCACAGCAATAATATAGGTATCCCCAAGCGGAAGCTAGCTTTTTGCCAATTGGCAGAATCATAACCACGCAATATAAAAATATACGACGTCCTAGGCGAAGATCAATCACAGAAAGAAAATCAAGAAGACATTATCAAACTCAAATAAAGAATAATACACCCATCTCGCTCCAAGTCTCAAAGAATATACAAGTCTGGCGTCTAGATCAACCAAATATACATAGTCTGGTTGATGGAGTTTTTAACTAGATTACAACTGAAAATAATATATATACAAATGGTGGTCACGATCCTGTAAGTCTACGCTAGCGCCCTGGCCGTCTACAGACGCCAAATGCGGAACAAAAAACTTTTAACTGGCGCTATCGTATACTTTAACCCGGATCTTCCATTATTGCTAAACTAACAAACTGTAAAGAGTGTAGAAAGGTTATACCGAACGATCCGAGTCCTTCGTTCTTTAACCATCATCCCACGCTCCGTTGCGGCTGCTCCGATCTCGTCGATCTCCGATATCCTCATCGAGGTGGCACCACGTCGACGATTCTTTAAACGGGCTCCCGCCTCTGACTTGAGGCAACTCGATCGTCAAGTTTGCCAAAAGAGACGACCAAGAATGATGTAGAGAATGAGTAGATGACTTTGTCTCACTTCGTCCAAATCCGTGGACGATCGGTTAATGAAGTTGCCGAGGGAATTGGGTGATGGAATGAAATGAACTGTAAAATTCCATGCACCCCAAATACTATCATATCTTTTCAAGTGAAACAACAAGTAGTGAGAGAGAGGAGGGGGGCCGGCCACTTATAGGAGTGGGGGGGTGAGTGTAGGAGAGGGGAGAGTAACCTTAAGCCAAAATATCATATGTGAACACAAAAGAATATCTTAAGGAAAACAAAACCTCATTGAAATCAAAGCATGAGTCATTTAACCTTGTCACCAAATTCTAGAACCTTCTAGAAGCTTCTAGAAGCATGACTCACTCTCATCCAAGAAAAGATAAATCCGTCTTTAACCAAATGTTAAAAGACGGCTGATAGAAAACTGGAAACTGGCAACTTCCAAAAGTGATCCTGAAACGACTTTCAGGATAACCCCGTAACTGTATAAATATACCAGCATTTGTATTACGACCGAATACAAATACAACTGAGACAAAGATATTATACCTACTCAATATAATACTCGGATCCGGCTTAAACCAAAGCTGACCAGTATCATCTGTCCGAAAATCGACACGTGCGTAAACGCACGTGCATTTTCCGAACCTTGCCATAAAACCATACGACCTCTACAACGTTTCGCCCAAACTTGGGAAACTGTCTGTGGGGGACTCTAATGACTCGTCAGTACCCTGGCAGTGGGTTTAACCACAAACCGTCAGCGGCACTAGCAATGCGTAACGGCTGCCCATGGACTGACCTCAAGGGATGCCGATGAGCGAACTCATCCGGAAAACCCTACTGAGCCTAACAGTGACAATGTATATACAGTCCGGTCCGTTCGTCTATGAGTATCGCATATCTGCCTAGGGGGCTAGTAACGTCAGACCCCCAATAGCAGTATAAGTCGTGTCAGAGTGAAGCCTAATAACACCCTGAGATACTACTGGAGTACCTACCAGTAAATCTCCTGCCATGGCCATGGACTTTGTGTAATGGCTCTCCTAGACACAGCACGATCTCGCCCCCAATACCCGGAGAGACGAATCCCCTGCCGATCCGCTCACGTGCCTCCATATGGCTCGGGACTGTACCCAAAAAACTACCTGTTTGCACGACTCCTTTGAGCCGTGGTAGGGTAGAAATCAAAGCACAGTGGGAACTCACACGAGACAAATGACGACCTCAGGTCGATGAACTAACCTGTATACATGTCACCAGGGAACTGCTATCTGACGATATGTATAATACCAACTAGCAGGTTCCCGGCGAGTCCTGTCCGGTGTACTCATAACCCAATGAGCACCTGTATACATCTTAGGTGATCCAACTGACACCAGTGGCTTATGAGACCGGCCACCGCCCCTCGTCGGGGTCTCGACTGTACACACTAGTCTACTCCGGAGTATCGATGCCCTGTCTCGAAACTCCCACGACTAGGGACCACAATTAAGGATATGCGTATAAACCACCCAACTCTCACGTATATGATCGCCATCATACTGTTGGTGGTAAAGCAAGATCCTAAGGGCTCTATCAAAGTGTAACATGTAATCAGTCACCTGATCATGTACACGACTGATAAAGGCAAACCAGATAACATACTATCATCTTGAGTAAGACTGTCCTACCGGTATAGGTCCTCCGCAATCATTGCAATCACGTACCTGTGATCCAATAATTGACTATGAGGGCACTATCTCCAACAATCTCCCACTTGCACTCAAGGCTAATTATTGCGATGTCGACTACTCACAGCCCGTGTGAAACCGAACATCCAACTCCTCTACTAATCAGTATCACAAAGCCCGTTTGTAAAACTATTGTGTTCGAGAAATAGCCTTAGTGAGTGGATCCGCCTAGAAGTTTCTTTCTATATCTCTCTTAATCTCAATTTCGCGGAGAAAGCCATCTCCCGAATCGAGTAATATCAGTCTTAGAATATGTCTGGATATCTGATGGGACCTAGTTCATAAATGAACTCCAAATCCAAACTTCTTAGACTGTATCGATCACTGAACCTAATCAGTATCCGGCACCAGGCCACCCACAGTATCCTCTTGAACCACCTGTCCATAATACTGTCCCTCTTCGTCAGAGGGAAAACTATAACTCTGACAATCACTCTGTCAACCATGTCACCTTTGAAGCTTGGAATGATAACCGTCTCCCGAAGGAGGCTGCCGTCATCAAATCCGTAGAACATGTACTTATGTTCTAAAACTGCCTCCTTATGTTTCTCCAGGATTGGATTAATACAAACTTATTGCATCCAGTGCAAAACCAACATTTGGTGTGGTACTTGACATCTCATGATTGACTCAATTGCCTAAGCAAGTGATCTGCCAATCATGCACATCCCTCTCCCCTTTATTCTGTAAGACACCTTTAGAGAGGGTGATTCCATCACCTGCAGGTACACCACCATGCTAGGAGTCAACTATTCTAAAAACCATTAGAATATCTGTCAAAGTACCCACATTGGGAAACTACCCAAATCCAGATCTAAAGCCATAGATCCAGAAACCAGAATGTCAAATATTATATCCATATCCTGTCTGGAGAAACAACTGTGTGACGACCACAGTACAACCGATCGTAGTATAGGAATTTTACTTCCTACTCTGTGTATGTCATCCAGATACCATGACATCACACCCTACTACCTTCTTAACAGATCCATCCCCTATTCTGATTGAAGTCAAACCCATGACTGTCACATCAAAAATAGATGATCTATCTCCGCTATAACTGCTCTAGTCTATCAATAGACATAAGCTACTTGCCCACCATGCTTCCGTTGCTCCCACTGACTACGACAACCCTCCTACCGGGTCTCATAACCTGGAACAACAATAGTGTCAAGTCTGGGTAGATAAGAACCTCCCTGTCACCGTCCTTGAGGCTACCGGAGTACCTCTCGGGTGTCTGAGGTTACCCACCAAATCTGCGGAGTGGCTATTGGAATGTCAAACCTGATTGAATATATAGGTCCTATTAAATTTTCCGTAATCGTTTGCGGTTCTGGAATCACTTCCAGTTCTACCATACTCCCACTACTGTTTTCTGAAAAAAAATCCATTTTACTAAAACTGTGGCGAGTCAAGAACAATAGCACTATTGATCTTCCAAATGGTAGAATATCAACCCTCGTCATAGCCAGGGTCAACCCACAAACAGCCATTACAGAAACGTGCCCTGAGTTATCCAGAATCTGGTTTTAAGCATAAGCTGGACAACTCCCCGTACCTTAACATCTTTTAAGGTACGAACTATTCTATATCCAATATAGAAACTTTGGCACTTAATTAATTGGAACCATATTCTAATCATGCAGCTGTCTCCAGTGCATATCATCTTTAATGGAAAGAGGCTAATCAGCATTACTCAATTTAGGAATCCATCCAATTATGAGTAACCTGAAAGAGAAACACGTTTCTCAAAACCATCACTGTCATCTGAATACCAATCACAAGAATCTACATCTTCGATCTCTTTGAAGAATCCCGATACTTGTGATACCTGGTTCTCTACTTTATTCTTATACCCACAACTTCTCAAAACTTAGACCTTGTATTTCTACGAAACACTCGTCTAAATACTAGAGAAGTTATAAGTAAACAGAACATAGTACGAGGACCTACCCCTTTGTCCTGATGGACACTTGGACAACATACAATACTCTGTATAATTCCGCTGAGTTAAACAACTCAAAACCTGTGCGTCGTAGGTTGAAAACTGTACCCTGGCGATTTCCTCAAATATCACCAATTACAACGAATTCCGATATAATGAGGATGATCACCTAATTCCTAATATCTTACTCCCACTCATCATCGGTAAAACCATACAGATATGAGAATGAAACCTGGTAAATACATACCCTTGGAGTAAGTGTCTAATCGGGAAAACAGTTTTTCTTTAACAATGCACCGAAACATGAAAATGTTTCGTAGGGTTATCCTGGTATTCATAGCAATGCCTCTTCCATAATCCAATTCATGACTTCAACCGTATATCTCTTTGCCATCTCTCCAAATCCCCTTTATTTGTCTTTAGTCGTTACCTTCTGTACACCATCGTTAGGCTAAATGGTTTTCTTCCTTCCCTACCGTTCGGCACCAGCCTATGGTTTGGAAGAAGACTATCCAGTAAGCATAATAGGTGTACCCTCCTAAACCAAGGAGTACTCGCATCTCGAGAGAAGGTGATGATAAAAGACAACTGAATAATACCTTATTCTTTTAAAGGTGAAATAGGAGTGGCGATGAAGTACGCGGTTTTGGTCGTGAATAATATCAGTCGCAATTTACTTTGCCCTCTTTCTAATCCTTTTATTTTGTCTTTACATATTACCTTCTGCACACCCTACTTAGGCTAATTGGTTTTCTTCATTCCCTACCTTTCGGCACCAGCCTATGGTTTGGAATAAGACTATCCAATAAGCGTAATAGGTGTACTCTCCTAAACCAAGGAGCTCTCGCAACCTGAGAGAAGGTGATAATAAAAGACAACTGAATAAACCAATTCTATTTCTCCTGAACCTGGATCCATCCTCGAAGAAGTCCCTTCGAGTTCGTATATAACCATACGATGGATCTATCCAATGGAAGTGGATATCCGTAGTAATACGGGTGTTCTGAGAAATTCAAAGGGAAAAAGAAGGAGTGGCAATGACTTATGCAACTCAGACAATCCAAAAGCCAGTATTTTAAGAAGGTTCGGTCAACCTGGTCACTGAGTCATAGTCTAGGGTCGGTCAAAGGTCGCTGCCAAAGAGAGAGAGAAAAGAAACACTCTGCGTGCACTCTAACCTAGATCAGAATGGTCATCATTTTATCTAATCCGGAAACCTCCCACTGTCCTGTCAAATTCTCCTCCAAACCTAAAGAAGAATCAATCAGGATCACCCGAAGAGTAAACCAACTCATCAGTGGGAATCGGGATCCAACTCTCATCGCATGATAACGTGATGGAATGCATCCACGTTACTCATACTCCAGATGGTATGCGCATACTTGGCAAGTTTCAGTTTCTTTAGAAACTCCCGATATGATTTATGCCCCATGCTCTTATGACCTTGGCGTATGTCAACAAATCATAAGTCACATGTCAAGTTCTGCCCGTCATTATCTTGTTAATTTGAACCCACCCGTACATACCCTTGACGTATGCCAACAAGGTAATACGACTGTCCCAAACCAACTCATCTATCTATGCAACAAATGAATACCCAGCAGCTACCAAACACTATGCCTTGACGTATGCTAACAAACATAGCTTGAATACTACTGACCATCCATAAGAAACGACGGAGGGCTACGGCTGGTTTTTGGCGAAAAACCTTTAACGTAGTGAACTTGATATCGCTGAAGGAACCTGATAGCTTTTTAAAATATAGTGGCGAAAACCTTTTGCTAAAGAGGTCACTCCCGGTAAAGGGATCTCGGCTCTTTCCTCGTGGAATGAGGTGCAGGATATTCCACTGAATACCACTATGCAAAGCAACTTGTAATCGACTATAGTGAAGTTATTACGCTGACGCAAACTTCTGCCCAAGGGGTCAGTCCCGGTGAAGGGATATCGGCCCTTGCCCCGTCGAATGAGGTGCAGGATATTCCACTGAATACCGCTATGCATAACAAAAGAAAACGACTTTGCAATAACACTTTTTAAATTTGTTCCAACAACTGTAAACATGTTTGTTATACTTTGTGTTGATCAGAATCAATGCAGTCCCATCAATTAATCACACCAGAAAAGAACGAAAATAAAATGTACGTATATGCCATCCGCATTCGTCACTGGGTCCCGTCATCACCCGTTAGGTTACTTAACTAACGACAGAGCGGGGACTGGACTAGCGCGGGTGTAAAACATATACAACATCTAATAGTATATAAACCAATATACAATAATCGCTCCAGGCGTGATAGTATGCAACATTACAGAAAAGTAATAAGCATCACAGAACAATACAGATAATCTGGGATCCCCGGGTTTCACAGAGCCGCTGCTGAAACCCGACGTTCCCCTGTCGTGTGGATAGCCTGTGCAATGAAACCTAGACCCCTACGGATGCGGCAAGTTACCCGCCAAAACCTGAAGCGAGGCAGCCCCCTACAGCATAGTGAATGGACCACCCAGCACTTCACGGAATCCGGTAATCTTGAGCACCCCTCCTTGGGTCAACCTGTACCCCCTACGAGTGCGGCGAATAGTCTGCCAATTCTAGAGTGGGACCCCTCTGCCTCTCAAAGCCATGAGATGCGGACCCGTTGCCCCCCAGAACCCGGCTATCCGTGCACTCCGTCTCGGGGCAAAACCTAGTACAGTAATGAAAAATAGTACAATAGGTACATCGACCGCAACCTGGTCGTGCCCCAAAAGAATATTATACAACATGCAGTGACGGCAGTCCACATGTTGGGCGCTCGTCCCGCAATATCAAAAGTACAAATAAACACAAACTGTACTACCATTGCACACTGCTATCCACCACGACAAATCCGCAACAACACAGCACAACACAGAACATCAACGCGAATGTCACGTTCGCAAACCCGTCTAAAAGAACTATAGCAATCAGACGCGGTTTACCGATCAAATGACATTCCCGGTCGGAGATATAATGTAAGCACTGTAAACTAACATGTTTAAATTTCGATCGACCAAATATCAAGAAGTGGGCCCCACGACTTACTGGTGAACATTAATAAAACCTGGGCCCAAATGATATATTCCAAAAACCCCAAAATCCAGAGAAGAACCCACTGTACAAATTTGGGAGCATGAGCTCACCAAGTGGCCGCGGATGCGCGGTCAAACCATGGGTTTGACCGCGTTTCCGCGGCGGTTTGGTGGAGTCACGTGCCCAAATTTGGTGGGGGTTCTTAGAAAAGCCTGCACACATTTCTGAGACATGTAGAATAATTTTACGAGATCATTTGAAATCGACAGAAACTGTGAGCATGGAATTTTGTAGTTTTCGATTTCTGGTTCGATCGATATTTTAAACGCGTTAGCACAAGTTAGCATAGCAAAATGGTTAGGCTCTGATACCACTGTAAGTCTACGCTAGCGCCCTGGCCGTCTACAGACGCCAAATGCGGAACAAAAAACTTTTAACTGACGCTATCGTATAGTTTAACCCGGATCTTCCATTATTGCTAAACTAACAAACTGTAAAGAGTGTAGAAAAGTTATACCGAACGATCCGAGTCCTTCGTTCTTTAACCATCATCCCACGCTCCGTTGCGGCTGCTCCGATCTCGTCGATCTCCGATATCCTCGTCGAGGTGGCACCACGTCGACGATTCTTTAAACGGGCTCCCGCCTCTGACTTGAGGCAACTCGATCGTCAAGTTTGCCAAAAGAGACGACCAAGAATGATGTAGAGAATGAGTAGATGACTTTGTCTCACTTCGTCCAAATCCGTGGACGATCGGTTAATGAAGTTGCCGAGGGAATTGGGTGATGGAATGAAATGAACTGTAAAATTCCATGCACCCCAAATACTATCATATCTTTTCAAGTGAAACAACAGGTAGTGAGAGAGAGGAGGGGGGCCGGCCACTTATAGGAGTGGGGGGGTGAGTGTAGGAGAGGGGAGAGTAACCTTAAGCCAAAATATCATATGTGAACACAAAAGAATATCTTAAGGAAAACAAAACCTCATTGAAATCAAAGCATGAGTCATTTAACCTTGTCACCAAATTCTAGAACCTTCTAGAAGCTTCTAGAAGCATGACTCACTCTCATCCAAGAAAAGATAAATCCGTCTTTAACCAAATGTTAAAAGACGGCTGATAGAAAACTGGAAACTGGCAACTTCCAAAAGTGATCCTGAAACGACTTTCAGGATAACCCCGTAACTGTATAAATATACCCGCATTTGTATTACGACAGAATACAAATGCAACTGAGACAAAGATATTATACCTACTCAATATAATACTCGGATCCGGCTTAAACCAAAGCCGACCAGTATCATCTGTCCGAAAATCGACACGTGCGTAAACGCACGTGCATTTTCCGAACCTTGCCATAAAACTATACGGCCTCTACAACGTTTCGCCCGAACTTGGGAAACTGTCTGTGGGGGACTCTAATGACTCGTCAGTACCCTGGCAGTGGGTTTAACCACAAACCGTCAGCGGCACTAGCAATGCATAACAGCTGTCCATGGACTGACCTCAAGGGATGCCGATGAGCGAACTCATCCGGAAAACCCTACTGAGCCTAACAGTGACAATGTATATACAGTCCGGTCCGTTCGTCTATGAGTATCGCATATCTGCCTAGGGGGCTAGTAACGTCAGACCCCCAATAGCAGTATAAGTCGTGTCGGAGTGAAGCCCAATAACACCCTGAGATACTACTGGAGTACCTACCAGTAAATCTCCTGCCATGGCCATGGAATTTGTGTAATGGCTCTCCTAGACACAGCACGATCTCGCCCCCAATACCGGGAGAGACGAATCCCCTGCCGATCCGCTCACGTGCCTCCATATGGCTCAGGACTGTACCCAAAAAACTATCTGTTTGCACGACTCCTTTGAGCCGTGGTAGGGTAGAAATCAAAGCACAGTGGGAACTCACACGAGACAAATGACGACCTCAGGTCGATGAACTAACCTGTACACATGTCACCAAGGAACTGCTATCTGACGATATGTATAATACCAACTAGCAGGTTCCCGGCGAGTCCTGTCCGGTGTACTCATAACCCAATGAGCACCTGTATACATCTTAGGTGATCCAACTGACACCAGTGGCTTGTGAGACCGGCCACCGCCCCTCGTCGGGGTCTCGACTGTACACACTAGTCTACTCCGGAGTATCGATGCCCTGTCTCGAAACTCCCACGACTAGGGACCATAATTAAGGATATGCGTATAAACCACCCAACTCTCACGTATATGATCGCCATCATACTGTTGGTGGTAAAGCAAGATCCTAAGGGCTCTATCAAAGTGTAACATGTAATCAGTCACCTGATCATGTACACGACTGATAAAGGCAAACCAGATAGCATACTATCATCTTGAGTAAGACTGTCCTACCGGTATAGGTCATCCGCAATCATTGCAATCACGTACCTGTGATCCAATAATTGACTATGAGGGCACTATCTCCAACAGATCCAAGTGTACCCCACCTACCAATGCAAAATCACCCAGAAGAAAACTGTATGCCAGCAAGCCGCTACTGAATCCATGCGGTTAATCCTGCAAGAAAACTATGGCACAACGGGGGTGAGTTGCCAACTCGTAAGTAGAAGATATCCGCAGGTAGAAATCGAATATATAACTATCTCCTAGGTCATACTATAATATAAAACATCATACCGTGTGGTATCTAGGGTGATCGTGTATACATATGTGTAAAATAATAATGGCGTGCCGGTATCAGTATATAGTACCAAGTCATCTGTGTCATACGTAAATATATACATGTATCATCCAACGTGTGTTCATCAACGACACATCAAATCGTCATGAAACCTGAGTGTCCAATATCGACACTCGAAATCATCATAAAACCCGTGTCGAGTATCTACATGTAAATCAGCATATCTCAGGCGCCGTCTCATCAGATCGGCCCTCATATCCATCTGTCTCAATCGCTCCGGTCGATATCCTCCGGATATCCGCCGAGTCCAATCCATCACCGGTAGGTAGTATTCCCCTGCCGGGCTCAACGTTTCTCTATACGATCTTCTTGCCCTAGGGTACCGTACCGGGTTCACCATGTACCCGCAGACGGTGCCTCCTCACTCCTCGAATCGTGCAGTATCATAGCTCAGAACCGAGAAATCTCATGGTGGATATCAAAATATCATATCAAGAGAAAACACGTTTTTAAAACGATCATAAAACTTTAAAAATATATCTGCGGTTCTCAAATCCAACAATCTCACGAAAACAGAATCTCATAATCATATAACCATGATGGAACAGTAAATGCAAGCACAGAACAGTACTGTAAAGTATAACCGGTATTTTCATATTAGCATGCCGTGTAGCCAGGTAAGGAACTGCAATATCTAAACTAGCATGTGCGGTAATGAGTACTAAACAATAATTATAATACTACAATTTAAAGAACAATACAGCGATATAACAGTTTCTAATGTGTACGTAGCATGGCAATTACCGATGATGTGTGTGTGAGCCGGCAAGTTGTGTATATGAAACATGCGCATCATCGGTAATGGTGCGTGTGTCCTAACAGACGAAGTCATACCAGATAAGTACCGGGAACATAGTACGTATGTTGGAAGGAAAATAATACAGCGTAAACATGAACGGTATAAAATACGTAACTACATATGAACCGTACGGTTATAATTTAAATAATACTAATCGTAGTTTTTGAAAACATGGCTACGGTGTTTTTAAAAAAGATATACCATTTGAAAATCCGTAGTGTCCCTTGAGATTGTCATTTAAAGCGCCTAACGATTCGTTAGTTTGAAAATAGGTATGGTTCAAAATGTATCCTATTATCTACTTAAGTGGTCTAAAATCATATTTCTCGAGTCGATATATATGTGTGTATGTTGGTGATGCATCCTCATCATATCACGTACGGTATAATACATCATACGGTATCAACAAATCACAGTACAGATCTATGGTCACATACATCATATTATCTCATATCATCATATATATCACCTCATATATATATATATATATATATATATATATATATATATATATATATCGCCGCGCATCCTCATATCAAACATGGCACGCCCCGCTTCCCAGAGTACGCTAGATTGGGCACGTGACATAGCCAACCATGCTACCTGTGGGTAGGAAGCATCCATCCACAGTCACATTACGGCTGTAGAGATATCAAAAACACAATAAAACTATCTAAAACATGTCCATAATCCAGAATAACAGGAGTCAATAATAAATAAATGTGGAAGCAAAAGATCCAATACAAATAACTGGAATGTATGTCCCATAATGCGGGCTCACATCAGGAAATAAATGCAGGAAATAAAACTAACTACTACTGGCACCTCACAGCTCAGCCTGCTGGCTGAAGTACTCCTGCTCGGACTGCAACAGCGGTACAGAATCTGGGCCATGCAAAACCCAGACGTCAGCGCGTCATGTCATCAAGTAATATAATATGAACAGGGTAACAAGCAATGCAAAATAAACATGATTACAGCAAGAATAACAATAATATGAATCAGATCAGTACAGGGTAGTGTGAAGTGGGTAAAATAAACTGTTCTATCGGGTTTTCTATTCTAAAGTCTTTGAAACCAAATTGATGAATCATCGATGTAACTCAATAGTATCCCGTGCATGCCCGGGACCACGGTCAAGACTCTCGGGCTGAATCCGAGACGTGCCGCTAGGCAGTAACAGGTAGCAGGATGGGCGAGTGATGTCAGCATCATCACTCCGGGGCTGGCCTAGCCCGTAAGACTGATCAGAACAGGTATCGAACTGTTGAGTTACAAGTCAGGTTTCACCTTTGATTTCCCCATACCCCCAAGTTATGTATGTCAAGTCAGGTATTCAGTAATCAAGAACTAATGCCAACACAGGATCAGGTAAAAGCAGGCTTGTCTGGATAGACAACAGGAACGGTCCATGAGGACTACATGTCAGGTTTGTTGGTATTAGACACAAGATCAGGTAACGGGTTAGGTCATGGTACATCAGGTCAAGTCAACAGTGTACGGTACCATGTCAGGTATATCAATATATATATGTAGCAAGTCAGGTCAAGATGTAAACAATATCGTGGGTGTGCTCACAATCAGTTATATAATCTAGCATGGGCATCAACAACATGAGATAAGCAATGAATTAAGTAATAGGCAGTTTCATTCAATTTGCGATACAGTTATCAAATTTGTCACAGAGATGATTTGAAGAGTGCAGTAAGACAAGTATAGCCGTTTAGTCATGTTAACAGGTTCAAGAACCCTTAGAGGTGCAATGATTTATGTAACGGTTCAGTACAGCTATTTCAGGTTAAATGCATACTAGTGTCCGAATGGAACAGAATTACAGGGATAAATGCCATAAGCTACGTTAACATTAAAAATGTGATTAAACAGGTAAATATGGTTATTAGGTTCAATTTGCAACTGTAGGTTCCAAGTTTAACGGTAAAATGATATAATGCAATATTGTACCCGAAAATGAGAAATGATCGTACCAAGTTAAATTTACAGGTTTAGGGTGTCATAATATATATGTAAATATTGTATAGCATATAGTAAGGGGTACTTGCCTCGATGGGTCGCGAACCGGGAAAAACGGAACGTAAAAGTCGGCGGGAAAACTCACGACGGGCGCACAGTTCACGGATTGAACCCAAACAATGAACAATGGAACCACGCGGGTCGGGATACCTCGCTGGAATTTCGGATCACGTCGTCGGCATCGCCGGATTCTGACGAGAATGTGAACAGTGCATGTCAAGAAACTTGCAACAAGAAAGGAAGGGAAAAATAAAGAAGAAAAAGAGGAGGCTTACAAGGTACTGCTCTGTGGTTACAGAGAGGAGACACGAGAACGACGACGAGGTCGACGGGCTCCGGCGGTGGCCTACAGTGACCGCGGGGGAAAATCTGCCGATTCAAGAATTACATCAGCGGAGAAGGAGAGAAGAAAGGGAGAAAGGAGGGAAGTGATCTCACCGAGGGGGGTGTGCCTGCGAGGCCGAGGACACAGGAACGGGGTCGTCGGCAGCGACAGACGGCGGTCCGACGGTGCACAGGGGGTTTGCAGGTGGCTGTAGCGCTGGTCGGGGTGAGCAAGCGCTCGGGAGTCGATGAGAGAGAGGGCGAGGATGGTGAGGGAACGACGAGGACGATGGCGGAGGCGACGACGAGGTGATCGTCGGCGGCGAGACGCAGGAACGGGTGCAGGGAACTGCAGGCGGCCGCGGCGGGGTGTGCAGGTGGCTCGAAGAAGGAGGGAGAGGGGCTTGGCGAGGTGAGGATGAGGAGGTGATGCTGGCGCCGGCGTCGAGGCTACGGCGGCGAGGGGACGAGGCTAGGGCAGCGCGACGACGGGGCTCGGATGGGTTCGCGTGAGAAAAATATGGAGGAGGGAAAAAGTATTTTAAAAATATAAGGGAGAGAGAGAGAGATTTGAGGGGGGGAGAGATAGAGATCGGGAATGGGGCCCACGCAAAAAGGGTGCTAATTGGCTGAGGAAAAAAATGTTTAGTTAGGAAAAAAGATTTATTAGATATAGGAAACAGTAATATATTATAAGTTAAGGAAATATTCGAATATTAAATTTGGGGTTTTGGCGCCAAATAAAACATTTCCAAATCGCGCCCGGGTGGGGTCCAAAAATTTGAAATTGAAATAATAGGATTTTAAGCGCGTTCCAAATTTTAAAATTAAGTGTCATATGATTAAAAAGCATACCCCCAAAACGGACACACGTACGCGCACGTAGCCAGCCAAACTCGCCCGTTTCACTGAACGGGACGAGCACAAGATACACGGACGCCACCACGGGGTTAGGGGTGTCAAGTAGGCCAAGATGACTATTTTTAATTTTATTTTAGATGCCAAAATTGTTATATGCAGAAATGAATTTACCGGGTAAAAAATTTACAGTAAGCCACAAACAAGCAAGATAAATGAAATGAGTACCACATTATGCTCAAACGGTAACTGAAAATAGTAGTATTGGGATCGGGTGCTACATTATACCCAACTACAAAAGAATTTCGTCCTCGAAATTCCAAGAATACAAAGATAGAAAACTACAGGAAAATGTGAGGAAACTTCTGCCGGATTTCATCTTCCCGTTCCCAAGTGGACTCTCCATGCGAGCGATTACCCCAAGAAACAAGCACAGGGGGGATAACCTTTTTCTTAAGAACCTTTTCCCTTCGATCCACGATTTCAATCGGTCGCTCCTCAAAAGTCAAGTCTTCTCGTACTGTTAGCTCCGAATGATCCAATACATGCGTTTCATCTCGAACATACTTACGGAGTTGAGATACGTGAAACACATCGTGCACATTCGCCAAGGACCGCGGTAACGCTAAACGGTACACTACCTCACCAACACGCTCCAAGATCTCAAAGTGTCCAACGAATCGAGGACTAAGCTTTCTTCAACTCCCAAAACGAATCACCCCTCTAGTCGGTGATATCTTCAAGAATACCAAATCACCCATGGCAAACTCTAGAGGTCTTCTTGACGTGTCTGCCCAACCCTTCTGTCGGTCTTGAGCTGCCTTTATATGATTTCTGATAGTGTTAACCTTCTCAACTGTCTGCACAACCAAATCTGGTCCCAATAATCTTCGTTCACCGACATCATCCCAACAAACAGGTGAACGACATTTACGACCATACAAAGCTTCAAATGGAGCCATCTGGAAAGTTTCCTGAAAACTGTTGTTGTAAGAAAACTCCACCAAATGTAGATGATCCTCCCAAGAACCCTTGAAATCCAACATGCATGCTCTCAACATATCTTCAAGAGTTTGGATTGTTCTCTCCGACTGGCCATCAGTTTGAGGATGATAAGCTGTGCTAAACTTCAATCGAGTCCCCAAACTTTCCTCTAAACTCCTCCAGAAGTGTGATAAGAACCGAGTGTCCCGATCGGACACGATGCTCACCGGTACTCCACGCAATCTTACAATCTCCTGCATGTACCGCTCTGCCAAGGTCTCTGTTGATTGACCAACCGGAAAAGGAATAAAGTGAGCTGCCTTGGTCAATCGATCAACAATTACCCATACTGCATTGTTGCCTTTTGGACTCCGCGGTAAAGCCGTCACGAAATCCATGGTTATATGTTCCCACTTCCATTGAGGAATCGGAAGCGGTTGCAATAAACCAGCAACCCTTTGATGTTCAGCCTTAACTTGCTGACACACCAAGCACTTTGCCACAAAGCGAGCAATCTCCCGTTTCATGCCTTCCCACCAGAAATGCTGTCGAATATCTCGGTACATCTTTGTGCCTCCTGGATGTACAGAATAAGCTAAACTGTGTGCCTCCTTCATAAGCTCTTCATGAACATCTCCCTTTGGCACACACAAACGGCTACCATATCTCAACGAACCATCTTCGTGGATCAATAAATCTGTTCGTAGTCCGGCTTCAACCTGCTCTCGAAACTTTTGCAGTCTAGGATCCTGCGATTGAGCTGCATTAATATCCTTGATCAATGATGAATGTACTTGCAGCTGCCACAACTGTCCCGTATAATGTGGTAGCACAACCTCCAAGTCAAATCTTCGAAAGTCTGCAACGATCTCCTTCTGCGTAGTCAACACCTGAATTGCTGGTAACCGACTAAGCGCATCCGGCACAACATTAACCTTCCCCGGATGGTACTTCAAATCAAGATCGTAGTCAGCCATCAGCTCCAACCATCTACGCTGCCTCATGTTAAGCTCCTTCTGTGTGAACACATACTTCAAGCTCTTATGATCTGTAAAAACTTCGACCCTTTCACCTAAAAGGTAGTGTCTCCAAATCTTCAAAGCGAAAATCACAGCCGCAAGCTCCAAGTCATGAGTTGGATAATTCTTCTCATGGGTCTTCAATTGTCTCGATGCGTACGCTACAACCTTCCCATGCTGCATCAAAACACATCCTAATCCTTTCCCAGATGCGTCGCTGTGAATCACCAATCCTCCGGAATTGTCTGGCACGGTCAGAATAGGGGCGGCTATCAACTTCTGCTTCAACGTCTCAAAAGCTAACGCACACTTATCCGTCCATACAAAAGGTACCTCCTTGCGCGTAAGCTTGGTTAGCGGCTCTGCCAGACGAGAAAAGTTCTCCACAAATCTCCTGTAATATCCGGCCAATCCAAGGAAACTTCTTATCTCCGCAACATTCTTTGGAATCGGCCAATCTCGAACTGCTGCAATCTTTTCTGGATCAACGGCAATGCCATCGCCAGACACAACATGCCCCAAAAACTTTACTTCCTCCAGCCAAAACTCGCACTTACTCATCTTCGCATACAATTTCTCCCGTCTTAACGTCTGCAGTGCGATCTTCAAATTCTCAGCATGCTCTTCAAAACTCTTCGAGTAAACCAAAATATTGTCAATGAATACCACAATGAACTGATCCAAGAACGGTGAAAAGATTCGGTTCATCAAGTCCATGAATACTGCCGGCGCATTCGTTACTCCGAAGGGCATCACTAAGTACTCGTAATATCCATACCGAGTTCGGAATGCCGTCTTGCAAATATCTTCAGCTTTCACTCGAACCTGATGATATCCGGATCGCAAATCCAGGTTCGAGAATACCCTCGCGCCACTAAGCTGCTCAAAAAGTTCTCCAATGCGAGGGATTGGGTACTTGTTCTTAATAGTCACCCGGTTTAATTCTCGATAGTCGATGCACATCCTTCTTGTGTCATCCTTCTTCTTTACTAGAAGAACTGGAGCTCCCCAAGGCGAGTTACTACTTCGAATCCAACCCTTCTCGAGTAATTCAGCAACCTGTTTCTTGACTTCTTCCAACTCTACTGGTGCCATTAGATAATATGCTTTGGATACTGGCGCTGCACCAGGATTAAGATCAATTGCGAACTCCATGTCTCGCTTCGGCGGTAAACCCGATATATCTTCAAACACGTCCATAAAATCACGAACCACAGCCGGCTCTTCACTTTCATCAACTTCCATTGCTGCAAGAATATTGTTTGTCGGCCTAGCCCTAAACTCGACTGGCCCGACAGAACTGCTTCCTCCAGTGAAGGTAAACTCGGGATGTCCGGGAATCTGGAAAATTACTTTCTTTGCCCTACAGTCAATGTGAGCGTGGAAAGTGCCAAGAAAATCCATTCCCAAGACGACTTCGTAGCTGCCCGTATTAATCACCAAGAAATCTGCAAAAAGCTCCCGTCCGCACACAACAACTGTACAATCTTTACATTCCCTACTAGATATGATTTTCCCATTCCCAGTGTGTATGTCCCAGAAACTAGACAGGGTCGTGCAGGTAATCGAGTGTGTAGTCACGAACTTGGATGACATAAAACAATGGGATGCACCAGAATCAAATAATGCCAATGCGGGAAAACCATGAACGAGTAGAATACCTGAAACAACTTCTCCTAACGCCTTAGCTTCCTCAGCTGTCAAGGTAAAAGCTCGAGCCTGATTAGGTCCTTGAGTCAGCTGCTTCTGCCCTTGGAACGGTTTCTGCGGAGGCTTCTGAATATCATCCCTCGTACGAAGCTTCGACGGACAAGCCCCAACGGCATGATCAGCCGCTCCACAAACCAAACAAAGTCCCAGCCTCCTTCGACACTCCTTCTGCACGTGCCCAGGTAAACGGCAGTAGTCACAAATCAAGCTCTTTCTTCGATCAACGATCACAGGCTTCTTCATGGGTGCTACACCTCGACGGTCCACTGGAATACCTCTGCGACCATGAGCTCGGTTAGGTACAAATGCAGGCTTCCTTGCCGCAACTGCTGTCTTCTGCAAGCTCCCTTTCATCCCAGATAAACTCTGCTGTTCCCGAGCTGCCGTAAGAACCTGTGAGAAAGTGGTCAAACCCAGGGAGACAATCTGCCTCTGGATGTCCACATCCAAGCTGCGCATGAACCTCCGTACCCTGTCTGCATCGTTGGCGACTAAAGGTCCAGCGAATCTGCTGAGTCTTGTCCATTCTGCTGCATGCACATCCACGGGTGCTCCATGCTGCCTTAGCCCAATAAACTTCTCTTCCATTTCCTCCCGTGCAGTCCGCGGGAAGAACTTCTCCAGGAAACTCTTAGAAAAATCCGCCCACTTGATCGGCTTGGGCAAACGGGTCTCCTCCACAAGCCACCATTCTCGGGCGTAGTCCACTAGCTGAATGCGTACACATCAACTCTTTTGTCATCTGGAATCTGTGCCGCAATAAGCAAATTCTCCGTGTCAACTAGCCACTGCTCTGCTGGCAACGGCTCCTCCAAACCAGTAAATGTAGACGGACCCAAACGTCTGAAATCTGCTATGGTCCCTACTCGGTCAACTGGTTTAGCTCCAACATTGTTTACAGACTGTTGAACGATCTGCAAACCTTCCTTAAACGAGTCTGCTTGCTGCTGGATCAGCTCGGTCTACCTCTTTTGATTCTCTAGCATTCCCCTTATCGCTCCAAGCATGGCGGCTTCGTCCACACGCCTCTGGTACGTCTTCAAATTCTTATCTGCCATATTCCTGAAATCAAAACACCCAACATTAGCATGATGATAGATTCAATAAATAGATCAAGGCTAGAACTCCAAGATACTTAAATAGAGTACCGCATTGTAACTATGCCGCGGTATCATAGCCACAATTACTTAACTCCACCCAAGTCGCCTAAGTCCTAGAGATAACAAGAAATCAGGTTTTTCGAGTCGATATGCAAAGGAAGTTTGCACATCGTAAAAGATATAATCAGGAAGAATGTGATTCAAGAATGGTAAACAGCAAAGTGGCAGGACATGTTTCCTAATCACGGGCATTCTGATTCGTGTATTGGGTACAATACCCAACTGCAAAAGAATCAACCCAACTAACCTAAGGCTCTGATACCAAAAGAACCATGTCACGCCTCGCTTCCCAGAGTACGCTAGATTGGGCACGTCACATAGCCAACCATGCTACCTGTGGGTAGGAAGCATCCATCCATAGTCACATTACGGCTGTAGAGATATCAAGAACACAATAAAACTATCTAAAGTATGTCCATAATCCAGAATAACAGGAGTCAATAATAAATAAATGCGGAAGCAAAAGATCCAATACAAATAACTGGAATGTATGTCCCATAATGCGGGCTCACATCAGGAAATAAATGCAGGAAATAAAACTAACTACTACTGACACCTCACAGCTCAGCCTGCTGGCTGAAGTACTCCTGCTCGGACTGCAACGGCGGTACAGAATCTGGGCCATGCAAAACCCAGACGTCAACGCGTCATGTCATCAAGTAATATAATATGAACAGGGTAACAGGCAATGCAAAATAAACATGATTACAGCAAGAATAACAATAATATGAATCAGATCAGTACAGGGTAGTGTGAAGTGGGTAAACTAAACTATTCTATCGGGTTTTCTATTCTAAAGTCTTTGAAACCAAATTGATGAATCATCGATGTAACTCAATAGTATCCCGTGCATGCCCGGGACCACGGTCAAGACTCTCGGGCTGAATCCGAGACGTGCCACTAGGCAGTAACAGGTAGCAGGATGGGCGAATGATGTCAGCATCATCACTCCGGGGCTGGCCTAGCCCGTAAGACTGATCAGAACAGGTATCGAACTGTTGAGTTACAAGTCAGGTTTCACCTTTTATTTCCCCATACCCCCATGTTATGTATGTCAAGTCAGGTATTCAATAATCAAGAACTAATGCCAACACAGGATCAGGTAAAAGCAGGCTTGTCTGGATAGACAACAGGAACGGTCCATGAGGACTACATGTCAGGTTTTTTGGCATTAAACACAAGATCAGGTAATGGGTCAGGTCATGGTACATCAGGTCAAGTCAACAGTGTACGGTACCATGTCAGGTATATCAATATATATATGTAGCAAGTCGGGTCAAGATGTAAACAATATCGTGGGTGTGCTCAAATCAGTTATATAATCTAGCATGGGTATCAACAACATGAGATAAGTAATGAATTAAGTAATAGACAGTTTCATTCAATTTGCGATACAGTTATCAAATTTGTCACAGAGATGATTTGAAGAGTGCAGTAAGACAAGTATAGCCGTTTAGTCATGTTAACAAGTTCAAGAACTCTTGGAGGTGCAATGATTTATGTAACGGTTCAGTACAGCTATTTCAGGTTAAATGCATACTAGTGTCCGAATGGAACAGAATTACAGGGATAAATGCCATAAGCATCGTTAACATTAAAAATGTGATTAAACAGGTAAATATGGTTATTAGGTTCAATTTGCAACAGTAGGTTCCAAGTTTAATGGTAAAATGATATAATGCAATATTGTACCCGAAAATGAGAAATGATCGTACCAAGTTAAATTTACAGGTTTAGGATGTCATAATATATATGTAAATATTGTATAGCATGTAGCAAGGGATACTTGCCTCGACGGGTCGCGAACCGGGAAAAACGGAACGTAAAAGTCGGCGGGAAAACTCGCGACGGGCGCACAGTTCACGGATTGAACCCAAACAACGAACAATGGAACCACGCGGGTCGGGGTACCTCGCTGGAATGTCGGATCACGTCGTCGGCATCGCCGGATTCAGACGAGAATGTGAACAGTGCATGTCAAGAAACTTGCAACAAGAAAGGAAGGGAAAAATAAAGAAGAAAAAGAGGAGGCTTACAAGGTACTGCTCTGTGGTTACAGAGAGGAGACGCGAGAACGAAGACGAGGTCGACGGGCTCCAGCGGTGGCCTACAGTGACCGCGGGGGAAAATCTGCCGATTCAAGAATTACATCAGCGGAGAAGGAGAGAAGAAAGGGAGAAAGGAGGGAAGTGATCTCACCGAGGGGGTGTGCCTGCGAGGCCGGGGACACGGGAACGGGGTCGTCGTCGGCGACAGACAGCGGTCTGACGGTGCACAGGGGGTTTGCAGGTGGCTGTAGCGCTGGTCGAGGTGAGAAAGCGCTCGGGAGTCGATGAGAGAGAGGGCGAGGATGGTGATGGAACGACGAGGACGATGGCGGAGGCGACGACGAGGTGATCGTCGACGGCGAGACGCAGGAACGGGTGCAGGGAACTGTAGGCGGCCGCGGCGGGGTGTGCAGGTGGCTCGAAGAAGGAGGGAGAAAGGCTTGGCGAGGTGAGGATGAGGAGGTGATGCTGGCGCCGGCGTCGGGGCTGAGGCGGCAAGGGGACGAGGCTAGGGCAGCGCGACGACGGGGCTCGGATGGGTTCGCGTGAGAAAAATATGGTGGAGGGAAAAAGTATTTTAAAACTATAAAGGGGAGAGAGAGAGATTTGAGGGGGAGAAAGAGAGGTGAGGGGGAGAGAGATCGGGAATGGGGCCCACGCAAAAGGGGTGCTGATTGGCTGAGGAAAAAATATTTAGTTAGGAAAAAAGATTTATTAGATATAGGAAACAGTAATATATTATAAGTTAAGGAAATATTCAAATATTAAATTTGGGGTTTTGGAGCCAAATAAAACATTTCCAAATCGCGCCCGGGTGGGGTCCAAAAATTTGAAATTGAAATAATAGGATTTTAAGCGGGTTCCAAATTTTAAAATTAAGTGTCATATGATTAAAAAGCATACCCCCAAAACGGACACACGTACGCGCACGTAGCCAGCCAAACTCGCCCGTTTCACTGAACGGGACGAGCACACGATGCACGGACGCCACCACGGGGTTAGGGGTGTCAAGTAGGCCAAGATGACTATTTTTAATTTTATTTTAGATGCCAAAATTGTTATATGCAGAAATGAATTTACCGGGTAAAAAATTTACAGTAAGTCACAAACAAGCAAGATAAATGAAATGAGTACCACATTATGCTCAAATAGTAACTGAAAATAGTAGTATTGGGCTCGGGTGTTACAAAACATATCGACTCGTGTCATCTTGTTTCATCATGTCCGCATCTCATCATATCATCTCGTAATTATCCTCACGGTTATATGTGTATATAAGCATAAGTACCTAAGTCTCATGGATGAAGAAAACTGGAACTAGGAACATACTTTCCTACAAGTACACTACTATGGTTATAGTATCCCAGAATCCTATTAGCTGGGTATACTTATCTAAATATCTTTATCTATACTATATCTCTGATCTCTTAGTACTATGGTTGTAGGGATGCTATACGCCATCCGTCCGACTTTCTCCGTAGATATACATCTACTCATCTACTATCCTCGCTCTAACCGAAGTTGATGAACGTCTTGTTCTTCTTCGTCGTCCCAGAAGTCCACGCGAAGGTATCTACAAATCAATGCATATCGTAATGAAATCAAAATCAAATCCGAAAACCGATACGACAAGCAGAACGTACATAGGTTAGAACCTATGGTCCATGCATGCAAGATCAACCAAAAAAAACCCGGCATTGACGTACAAACGTCAAACGACCGAGTCAAAACTCAAATATCAAAACTCAAGTTTTCAAAAGTCGCAAAACGAAATCGACAAGTTAGAAAAACACTTTCAGATTCTACCTAAGGTGAAACTTAAACATTCTGCACATTGGATAGGCCTAAATATCAGATGATTGAGCTATGGACTAAAACCCAAACCCTAACTCCACACTTAGGCCGCAATTTGTGGCCAATAAGAATAAATTGGCGGCCAGAAAGAATAGGTTTGGGCTCGGGCTTCTGGGGTGGCTTCCTATGTGCCTGCACATCTCACAGTGTTTGTAATATATTTTTCAGAGTTCTCGAGTCATTCCAGATTCTAATTGATCACCACAATTTTAACAAAAACCGATATCGGAAAAATCTAAGTTCGTGTTTGAGTCTTCGAAGCTCATTTTAACAAGACTATCATCATTACTAGGCCAAGGGACACTCGCTACACTTCCACTAATTTCTACTTCAAATTTTATCCACTAATCCTTATCCTAGAATTTTTCAAGATTACCAAAACTTAAACTTTTTAATTCTAAGCTAATGGTTGAGGTTAGGAGACTAACTACTTGAACAAAGACGAGTGTTTTTACCTCAAGGAAGCAACTCAAGAAAATTCTTTGATGGTCAAAAGTGCTCAAAACTCCAACTTGCTTCCATCATGGGGTGTGGGATGAGCTTGTGGACATTTTTTTGTGAAGGTGGTGTGAGATTTTAGTGGAGTTTTGGGGGTGGTTCAAGATGGTAGTGAGGATGGAGTAAGGTGATGAAGGAGGAGATGAAAAAAAGGGAGGTGAGGAAAATGGAGAACGGGGAAAAGAATGGTTGAAGCAACCATACACGCCCCCCCCCCCCCCTCTCTCTCTCTTCATTATTTCTAGTCAAATCTTATCTCCCTCTCATTTTCATTTTTTTTTCCTTTTCTTTTCTCTTTTTCATTAAAAACAAAATATCAACAACAAAAATGAAACCAAATATGCAACAAATGAAATGTGTCATGGCACATTAAACATGGTTAACAAAAATGGATTTGGCTTAATGCATAATCAGTAATCTACTAATCAAGTTTAATATAAACTTGTATGTAAACAATTGTGTATTAATTTATAAAAGCCCAAATCCAATAAATGCTTCCATAATTAATAATTCATATTAATATCCAATACTTTCCAAATTATAGGTATATAATTATACTATTCTACGAAAACTGAAACCCATACTCATATAGTTTTCGTGAAATTTATTATTTGGTTATTTAAATTTCAAAAATATTATTTTATATTTTCTGAAATGCCACAGAAAGTAAAATGAAAAGAAAGTGTGAAGAAAGTATTAACTTTTTTTTGTTAAAATAAAAGTGTGAAGAAAGTATTAACTTTTCTTGTTCCCGATACAACTCTTCTTTTACCTCTTCACTTATCAAAGCAACACTTGCTTTGGTATGGTTATGATCGGAAGCTAAAATCCATTAATTCATTGCTCCGGTTTGAGCAATCCGTAAGAGTAGATGAACATCCTTCTTATGTTGGTTATCAGAATACTCTAATATTATGCAGATTGTATCAACTTCTAGAATCGTATGCCGCAGTTTCCATAAAAGTTGTGTGTCGCTTGTTATTTTTAAAACTTATTTTAGCATTTGGCATGTTGCAGCTCTACTTGTTGAGTACTAGCAAGTAATAACAGGTGCTGTTTTCATTAAGTTTGCTTTTCATCTATGCATCTCTTAGTTTCGTTTTGAATTCCATTGTCCTGGTTTCCTCCTCACTTGAGTTTGCCACTGCTTGGAAATAAAGTGCATTAGATATCATGCCAATATTAGCATAATATCGAGATCCTGGTATTGATCATCATCTATCACATATTCCATAGGGTTTCCCCTACAATGGAAGAATAATCTATTTGAGATAATTAGGAACTTTATCTTCTAAGCTTTATGTCCTTCACAGAGATTCGAAGATATATGATTAACCTGATAGATAATTAGGAACTTTATCTTCTAAGCTTTATGTCCTTCTTCAGTTTTATGTTAACAAGTTTTTTTTGGTACTATATATGAGCTAAAGCTCTGATGGTCCCCTATTTAATTTTTCTCAAAAAAGAAAGAAAATAAGAAAAACTTCAGTTCCATGCCACATCATTATGCTCTGATAGTTCCCAAATGGGCAGCTAACCACGAGTGCCTTCCTTCCTGTTTCTGGTGGCCTGCTTCAAGCTCAAGGTCGATATCCAGGAGAAAAAAAATTCAGCAAGAAGTTTGTGTAAATTTGCCAGACAGGTTCACTGATGCTAATTTCTACAAGAGTTAGCGATAAGAATCTGTTTATCATGTCATACGACAAGAATCTGTTTATCATGTTATAATATATATATATATATATATATATATATATATATATATATATATATATATATATATATATATATATATATGAAAATTTGATTTCGGTTTTTCATGTTCTCTTCTTTATGCATGAAATTAAATTAAGTTTAAAGGCATTAATTTAAGTGATATATATTTTGAAGTTATATGAAGTTGCGGTCAACAATAGTAAACACCGTGCTCCGCCACATCGCAAAGTAAAAGACAGTGGAACAGTGTGTCTTTGTCGTTTATTGGGGTGGTACCCATTGCCAGAGCTAGGTTATGCGATCGCAATCATGAGGCTGTGATCGACCTCAGAACCATTTTTGTCTCTATTATGAGTACCTTTTGAATTAGAGCAAATGTGACAGAATCATCTTACTTTTCAACTTTGTTTTTGCTAAAAATTACCTATCAGACGTGTTTATTACTACGAATTGCTCATGCTATGGGTTGGAAGAGGTCTGGTCTGATGGTGCGTCCAACTATCCAATTAAGGTAAAGAAAAGAATTGAGTTCTGCTTGAAACACTCTCATTTTTTGTTAATTGCTGCAAGAATTGCATGGACATTTATTTAGTCAGGGTCCTACTACCATTCTATTATTTACAGATATAGGATAATGTGATATAACTAGATGAAATAAGATGTCACTTGATCAGTTTTTTTTTTGTTTGTTTGTTTGTTTGTATCAGTATTCCAGTCTACATTTCAATTATTAAATATCTATACTCACATCTAAATGGTTCAAGGCGCTGTTGATCAATCGATGATAATAACGACGCTTGATATGGTTGGATTTATCATTCAGTATCTTCCCTTCTTCAGTTTCCTTTATTGCCGTGTGCCTTATTCACAAGGTATACTTTGGTTCTTCTCTACCTTGTTCCTGTTGTAGCTTCTCTTTGCAGATAAAATCCTGCCCCCTTTCGGATGTGGGAGAAAATTCCTCTAAACAAGTAAACATGCCTTGGCCACTTGCGTATAAGAAAGTGTCCTCTTGCAAGTAGGCACTCTACAAATAATCCAAGTTCCTCCCTTGATTTGTTATTTTAAATTACAAAGATAATATAACATAGAATATTCACTTTCTTCTAGGAAAATGCATATAAATTTCACATGACCTTGTAAGCTATAGCCTATAGGAAGGACATCCATTGGTAGACAGTAATCACCTGGCGACCGCAGCAAATTAAATATCGCTAGATCCCTCTGTATGACTTGGAAATATCCTTCCTGTGACTATAACCACGCATTGGTCCATACATGCCCATTAAAACACCATATCATAAGGTTAGACCATGGTTACAAAATGGAGCAGTTTTACGTGTGGAATGCCTACTTAGTAATATGGTCAGGTCGTTTCTCTCTCTTCGGTTGAACGGTGGTTATGAGTTTTGATCCTAAAAAATCATAGCATGTGTATATAACCATCGAAAACTGAAAGCTTGTGTAGGTACTTGATGGCTTGATGTGATGAATGTAAATAGATTTTGATGAAAGATACAGCAGCATTACTTGCTGAAATTTTAACCGGTTTGTAAAAATTAGTAAAGTACCCAAGCTGTCCGGTTGCTGAGGCGAGGGGAAGAAAAGTGGAAGCCGTAGTTATAGCCAGAATTTGTTGTGCTTTTAGGACTTGGATTGAGAACTCTAATGGAGTGATGATGCTCGATATTGGCAATCTCAAAAAGATCGTGACACGTGGCAGGTGACGTGCCCCAAGACCCAGAAGAAAGGGCCCACAGAGGCCGACCAGGCCACCCTTGTACCCAACCTGCAAGCGCAAGCTGACCCTCCTCGGGCCCCCTGCAAATTAGCCTCCTCGGCCCCTCAGCTCGCCCCGAGCTGCCACAGGACCAAGACTCCTCGGCCCTCTCGGCCCTCTTGCTCGCCTCCGAGCTCCCCAGCCGAGGCCGTATTTCTCGGTCCCTCCGATCGACCAACTCCACCACTCACAGACATAACCGCCGCTCTGCAAATCTCGCCACGCGCAAATTCTCCGCCAGCAACATCCCACGTCCCACGCCATCACGATCCCCATTAATGGGCGATTCGCTCTTTACGCGGCGTGACATTAGGAGCGTAACTGCCGGCGAAACTCTCGCGCCTGCGGCCGCGTGCTACCACCACTATATAAACTCCTATCACAGAGGGGTCAAGTAAGCCATTTTTTACACTTTACGCCGTTGCTCTGCTCGGATCTCATCACTGACTTGATCGTCGGAGGGTCCTTGGTGGTGCCAAACCACCTCGGGAGTTTTTTGCAGGTACACGGCGGCAGCCTCCTCATCCCATTTTGTCCTCTCAAAACCCATTGAGACCCACACGTGACGAAGGACAATCAACCCAGTTCATCTCGAGATCAACGGGAGACAACATCTGACGGAGGCCCGAAAAGGAGCCCCATCAGTTGGCGCCGTCTGTGGAAAACGAAACTCCACAAAAAATAAAGTTGGGCTTTCGATCTCCATCCCCATGGCAAGCGCTCACCCTGAAGATCTAAATACCAGCCGCCGCCTCCCCCTCACCGGAGGCGCGGGTGAACCTCCTCCGACGAACGCCATCAACACCCTCGCCGACCGAATAGACCGACACCCTCTCCCTTGACGAGGTCGTACAGAGGGGGCTCGCCACGGCTCCTCGAGGGCCACCTCGCCCAAGGATCTAAGCCCTCACTAAGAGGCAGCCTAGCAGCTATCCTGCTCGGCTATCCCTGGAGGGTAGCTTCCCTACCACAACGCCAGAGATCAGAAAGTCCTCCCAAAGGCAGTCGAGCCCGAGGATCCCTCGCTCGGCTATCCTTGGCGGGTAGCTTCCCTACCGCAACGCCAGAGATCAGAAAGTCCTTCCAGAGGCAGTCGAGCCCGAGGATCCCTCGTTCGGCTATCTGTTGCGCCACGACAGCGCCCCGGCCGTCTATCTGAGGCCAAAATGCGGAATCAAATTTTTCTTAACTTGGAAACTGGCGCTACCGCGGACAATATACCCGGATCGTAACCATTAACCAATACTAGCTAACAAGAGAAAGGGTGAGAGATATACCGAGTGATCCGAGTCCTCCGGTCTTCTCGTCGTCGTCCCGATCTCCCGCGGAAACTCCGGTCGTCGCATCCTTGACGGAAGGGCACCACATCGTCTGCATCTTTTACGGGCTCCCACCTCAATACCGAGGCAACTCGGGCATGAAGCTGGCAAGTCGACGTGCCCAAGATATGCTGTAGAATGTAGTGTAGATGATGCTTGTCTCTTTGGGGTTATTTTGCCTTGATGGAGGAATGAAGAACTTTGGAGTGAAGTGAGAAATTTAGTAGCAAGAAGAATGAGATAAAAAATGAATCCCTCATACCAAAATGAACCCTCTCATTTTTCTCCTCCTCACAAATGGCCGGTCCCCCCTTGGAAATATGGTGGTGGAAAACAACAACTCAAGAAGGGAGGTGATGGTAGGAAAAGAGAAATGGGTGACCACACCCCAAAAGCAAAACTCACATCAAGCACTCAAATCACATTCTAATCTCTTCTAATCACATTTATTGCACCATCATGAGAACAAGAAAAGCAAAGATGCTTTATCAAACATAATGCCTCATAATGCAAGAAACCCCCTCCACAAATGTTATTTGCAAACTTGCAAATAACCCCCTCCATCTGAAAAGTCCGGCCGGGAAAGAACAAAGGAAAACCGGCCGGAACGGAATGCAAACAGGCAACTCCAGAAAACTGGTCCCGTAATAAATTACAGGAAAACCCCGATACTGTGCATACACACCCGCATCTGTATTCCGTCCGGATACAAATGCAATGAGACAAAATCTACACTGTACTAAACTAGGACCGGCTTAAGCCAAAGCCGGCTAGTAATATCCGTTCGATCCTGATCCGTGCAATACCGCACGTATCAGATCGAACCCTGCCATATCTCCATACGGCCTCTACAGCGTTTCGCCCGAAAGCTTGAGTAACTGTAAGTGTGGTGGACTCTAAAGACTCGTCAATATAATGGCTGTGGATTTAACCACTAGCACGTCAGAGGTATTAGCCAATACGTGACGGGCCACCAGCTATTGACCAAAAGGGACGTCGATGAGCGAACTCATCCTGACACCCTACTGAGCCTGTCAGTGACAATATCCGTACAGTCCGGTCCGTTCGTCTATGAGTATCGCATGGCGGGCCTAGGGGGTTGGTAAAAGTCAGACCCCCAAAAGCGGTACAAGTCGTGTCGGAGTGTAGCCCAGAACGCCCTGAGATACTACTGGAATACCTACCAGTAAATCTCCTGCCTCGGCCGAGGGCTTTGCGTAATGGCTCTCCTAGACACAGCGCGACCTCACCCCCAATACCGGGAGAGACGAACCCCTGAAGATCCGCTCACTGCCTCCATGTGGCTCGGGACTGTACCCAACTAAAACCTGTTTGCACGACTCCTTTGAGTCGTGGTAGGGTAGTAATCAAAGTACAGTGGTAACTCACACGAGACAAATGATGATCCCCAGGTCGATGAACTAACCTGTACACATGTCACCAGGGAACTGCTATCTGACGTCAGGTATAAGACCAACTAGCATGTTCCTGGCGAGTCCTGTCCGGTGTACTCATAACCCAATGAGCACCTGTATACATCTTTGGTGAACCAACTGACACCAGTGGCTTGTGAGACCGGCCACCGCCCCTCGTCGGGGTCTCGACTGTATACACTAGTCTACTCTGGAGAATCGATGCCCTGTCTCGAAACTCCTACGACTAGGGACCTTTTAAGGATGTGCTTATAGATCACGTATATGATCGCCATCATACTGCCGGCAGTTAAGCAAGAATCCTAGGGGCTCTATCAACGTGTAATAGCGACATGTCAGGTCACCTAAAGCAGTACACGATGATAAAGATAAACCAGATAGCATACTATCATCTCGAGTAAGACTGTCCTACCGGGATAGGTCCTCCCTTAATCATTGCAATCACGTGCCTGTGATCCAATAATTGACTCTGAGGGCACTATCTCCAACACTATCCCTGACGGGTAGCTTCCCTACCGCAACGCCAGGGATCAAAAAGCCCTCCTAGAGGCAGTCGAGCCCGAAGATCCATCGCTCGGCTATCCCCAGCGGGCAGCTTCCCGGCCGCAACACCGGGGATCAAAAAGCCCCAGCTGGACGGGCGGGCTGCACCTCGTCAAAGATTCAACCCAGCAGCTACCCTGCTCGGTCGACCCCAGCGGGCAGCTCCCATGCCGCAACGCCGAGGAACAAAAAGCCCTCCCAGAGGCAGTCGAGCCCGAGGTTCCCTCGCTCGGCTATCCCCAGCGGGCAGCTTCCATGCCACAACGCTGGGGATCAAAAAGCCCTCCCAGAGGCAGTCGAGCCCGAGCTTCCCTCGCTCGGCTATCCCCAGTGGGCAGCTTCCCTGCCACAACGCCGGGGATCAAAAAGCCCTCCCAGAGGCAGTCGAGCCCGAGGTTCCCTCGCTCGGCTATCCCCAGCGGGCAGCTTCCCTGCCACAACGCCGGGGGATCAAAAAAGCCCTCCCAGAGGCAGTCGAGGCCCGAGGTTCACTCGGCTATCCTTCAGGACAAAATCCCTCGCCAAGAGGCACCGGGCAGTAACCCTATCAGGCCAAGGGTCCTTGGTAGGCTTCTTACAGCCCTATAGCTTTTTCTCGCGCCAGGGACCAAAGTCCTCCCAGAAGCAGTCGGGTCCTTGCCCGGCTATCCCCGGCTGGTAGCTTCCTACCACAACAGACAAGGATCAAAGTCCTCGCCAAGAGGCACTGGGAAGTAACCCTGCTCGGTCCCCGCCCTAAAGGATCAGAAAGCCCTCCCAGAGGCAGTCGAGCCCGAAGATCCCTCGCTCGGCTATCCCTGGCGGGTAGCTTTCCTACCGCAACGCCAGGGATCAGAAAGTCCTCCCAGAGGCAGTCGAGCCCGAGGATCCCTCGCTCGGCTGTCCCTGGCGGGTAGCATCCCTACCGCAACGCCAGGGATCGGAAAGCCCTCGCCAAGAGGCACCGAGCAGCTACCCTGCTCGGCCATCCTTCGCAGGACTCTCACGGCCCCTCCAGCGTCAAGGATCAAAGCCCTCGCCAAGAGGCACCGAGCAGATACCCTGCTCGGCCATCCTTCACAGGCCTCTCACGGCCCTTCCAACGTCAAGGATCAAAAGCTCTCGCCGAGAGGCACCGAGCAGCTACCCTGCTCGGCCATCCATCGTAGGCCTCTCGCGGCCCTTCCAGCATCAAGGATCAAAGCCCTCGCCAAGAGGCACCGAGCAGCTACCCTACTTGGCGCATCCCCAGCAGGCATCCTCCTGCCCATCAGATGCTGAAGATCTCAAGCCCTCACCACGAGGCCGCCGAGTTCCTTCCTGCTCGGCGCATCCCCAGCGGGCATCCTTCTGCCTATCAGACGCTGATGGTCTGAAGCCCTCATCGTAAGACCGCAGAGTTCCTTCCTGCTCGGCGCATCCCCAGCAGGCATCCTCCTGCCCATCAGACGCTGATGGTCTGAAGCCCTCATCGCGAGGCCGCCGAGTTCCTTCCTGATCGGCTCATCCCCAGCGGGCATCCTCCTGCCCATCAGACGCTGATGGCCTGAAGCCCTCACCGCGAGGCCGCCGAATTCCTTCCTGCTCGGCGCATCCCCAGCGGGCACCCTCCTGCCCAGCAGACGCTGATGGTCTGAAGCCCTCATTATGAGGCCGCCGAGCTCCTTCCTGCTCAGCGCATCCTCAGCGGGCATCCTCCTGCGCATCAGACGCTGAGGATCTGAAGCCCTCTTCGCGAGGCCGCCGAGCCTCTTTCTACTCTGCGCATCCCGGCCGATAGCTTCCTACCCAACAAAGACAAGGATAAAAGTCCTTCCAGACTCGACTATCCCTGGCCGGTAGCTTCCCTACTCGCAACGCCAGGGGTCAAGGCCCTCGCCAAGATCAACCGAGCAGCTTCTCTACTCGGTCATCCCCAACAGGCATCTTCCTGCCCAACAGACGCTGCGGGTTTGTAGCCTTCATAACGAGGCCACTGAGCCCATCACATGCAGCAGATCCGAAGCCCCAACAAGAGACACCGGGTCTATCCAAGTCTGAATAATCCCCCCTCGACTCCGGGGCCATGGAGATGCCTCCTTCTCAGCAGCACTTGGCACACTCGGCAAGTGATCGAAATCAACTCGACGATCGGTCGCCCCATCAGTCCACAGGTCTGCACACGTCGCGTCGGCCGACCGGCGCTCAATACGTGGACCGTCACTTCAGTGGCAGGACGCACGAACCGGGGCACCTTCCCTAAACGCAGAAATCTCGTCCCGATAAACTGGAAGAAAAGACAGCTGACAGCCTGGGGACGCGTCCCGACGAAACCTTAGGAGGGAGCTTACCCCAGACGGCCCGGCAGTCCACTCTTGACCCGACCCGCTAGCTGGTCAGGACAAGAGTGGGGGCTAATGATGATGCTCGATATTGGCAATCTCAAAAAGATCATGACACGTGGTAGGTGATGTGCCCCAAGACCCAGAAGAAAAGGCCCACAGAGGACGACCAGGCCACCCTTGTATCCAACCTGTAAGCGCAAGCTGGCCCTCCTCGGCCCCCCTGCAAATTAGCCACCTCGGCCCCTCAGCTCGCCCCGAGCTGCCACAGGACCAAGACTCCTCGGCCCTCTTGCTCGCCTCCGAGCTCCCCAGCCGAGGCCGTATTCCTCGGTCCCTCCGACCGACCAACTCCACCACTCACAGGCGCAACCGCCGCTCCGCAAATCTCGCCATGCACAGATTCTCCGCCAGCAACATCCCACGTCCCATGCCATCACGATCCCCATTAATAGGCGATCCGCTCTTTACGCGGGCGTGACGTCAGGAGCGTAACTGCCGGCGAAATTCTCGCGCCTGCGGCCGCATGCTACCGCCGCTATATAAACCCCCATCACAAAGGGGTCAAGTAAGCCATTGTTTACACTTTACGCCGTTCCTCTGCTCGGATCTCATCACTGACTTGATCGTCGGAGGGTCCTCGGTGGTACCAAACCATCCCGGGACTTCTTTGTAGGTATACGGCGGCAACCTTCTCATCCCACTTTGTCCTCTTAAAACCCATTGAGACCCACACGTGACGAAGGATAATCAACCCAGTTCACCTCGAGATCAACGGGAGACAACATATGACGGAGGCCCGAAAAGGAGCCCCATCATAGAGATTGGAGAATGCTACTTGTGGTTGGCTTGGTTTTTTATCATAATTTGTATAGTAACAGCGTAATCAATTATAAATCCCTTTTTTGGGGGGATCTGATTTGGTAATTTATGGAATTATGAAAATGAACAGGAATCTAGGTGACGTGGTGAATTTTCATTTTGAAAAATTTTAGGTTACTCCAGTATCTTATTTGATGCTTTGGAGAACGTTGTCGCTCCTTGATGATGCTCAATATTGGCGATCTCCTAGATCAGGACGCGTGGCAGGTGACGTGTCCCAGAACTCAGAAGAAAGGGTCTGCCGGGGCCGACCAGGACACCCTGTACCCGACCTGCAAACACAAGCTGGCCCTCCTCAGGGCCCCCTGCAAATTGGCTTCCTCGGCCCCGTAGCTCGCGCCGAGCCGCCACAAGACCTGGACTCCTCGGCCTCCTCGCTCGTCCCGAGCTCCAGGCCGTGGCCGTCTTCTTCGGTCCTCCGACCAACTCCACCACTCACGGGCGTAACTGTCGCTCCGCAGATCTCTCCATGCGCGGATTCTCCGCCAGCAACATCCCACGTTCCATGCCATCACGATCCCCATTAATGGGCGATCCGCTCTCTACGCGGACGTGACGTCGGGAGCGTAACTGCCGGCAAGATTCTCGCGCCTGCTGCTGCGTGCCGCCCCTGCTATATAAACCCCCATCACACATGGGTCAAGTAAGCCATTCTTTACACTTTTAAGCCGTTACTCTACTCGGATCTCGCCACTAACTTGATCGTCGGAGAGTCCTTGGTGGTACCAAACCAACCCGGGACTTCTTTATAGGTACTCGGCACCAAACTCCTCATACCATCTCTTCCCCCAAAAACCCATTGAGACCCACACGCAACAGAAGGTAACCACCTCAATCCATCAGGAGATCAGTGGAAGACAACATCTGACGGAGACCCGAAAAGGACCTCCATCAGTTGGCGCCGTCTGTGGGAAAGAAAACTCCCCAAAACACAAAGTTGGCTTTCCGATCTCCCCCTAATGGCGAACAGCCACCCTGAGGATCCCGGTACCAGCCGCCGCCTTACACTCACCGAAGGTGGGGATGAGCCTCCCCCGATGACCGTCATCAACGCCCTCGCAGGCCGGATAGATCGGCTGTAATCCCTCGTGGAGGGCCTCGTCTGTGTCCAAACGGCCGGACCCGGGCCCCAGATCGCCGCTTCGCCACCTCCAGAAGGCTCTGCCCCCGTCAGGGCGGCTGACCACCAGCAGGCAACGACCCCTGGCCACCGATCTCTAGATCCGGTGCCCCCTGAAGCCCGCTGGGCACCCCACGGCTCCACGCCAAGATTCGCCGCCAGGGCACCCCTCCTCGAGCCTCCGTGCGACCCTTATCTCCCTAAGGAGATGTCAGTCACCTCGCCTCTCTACAGGCATGGTCGACGCCACCACACTCGGCGGGGCTGCACAGAAGGGGCTCACCTTGGCGGTTCCAGAGCCACCTCGCCTCGGGATCTGAGGCACCGCGTCGAAAGGAACCGAGGCCGCTCCCAGACGCAGGTCACCCGCGGCGGAGGCCAAGGATCCCAAGACGCCGAATCCTCGGGATACCACGGTCGGCTCGACGCCCTCGAGAAGAAAATTGAGGGCATGCGCCAAGAGGCTCACCTCTCGAGCGACGGGGCTAAGTATGCCTCCGACTCGCTCACAAAGCCATTCACCAAGGAACTGCTCTCCGTCCGCGTCTCCTCACGCTACAAGCCCCCAAAGGTCTCTCTGTTCGACGGGAAAACCGACCCGAAGGACCATCTGGACGCTTTCACTGCGGGGATGAGCTTCCAGGATCATTCCGACGCCACCCAGTGCAGAGCCTTTCCGGCCACCCTTATCCGCGCAGGTCAGGACTGGTTCCGGAGGCTCGAGCCTCGCTCAATTTCGATCTTCGACGAGCTAGCTACCCAGCTCCTCGGCCATTTCGTGGGGAACCATTGACAGAAGCGCACAGTTGACTTCCTCTTCACAATTAAGAGTGGTGACAAGGAAACGTTCAAGGCCTACATTACCCGTTTCTACAACGCCCTTATCGAGGTGCCCGAGCACCGGGACGAAACCGTCATCACGGCGCTCAGGTCCGGTCTGAGGCATAAGGAATGGTTACGCTCCTTCGCGTTGGCGCAACCTGAGACCATGGCCGAGGTCAAGGCATGGACCGAGCGCGAGATTCAGCTGGAATCCGAGGTGAACGCTAACCTCCCCCGGGCAGAACGGACCAACCAGAAGAAGAGGGTTCGGGAGGAGAGGCCGAAGCGTCCACAGCCCTACCACCCGAAGTTTCAGGAGTATACCCCCCTCAACGTCTCCCTCGCAGTGTTGCTGGAGGAGGCCCAGAACGAAGGGTTCTTCAAGTTCCCTCCGATCCCGCGTCAGGCCGAAAAGCGAACCCGGGGCCCCTACTACGCTTTCCACCGGGTACTGGGCCACGCTACGGAGGTCTGCAAACAACTGAGGGACTACATCGAAGAGCTCGTCCGGTCTGGGCACCTCGCCGCCTACCTGAGGGACAAACGGCAGGCCGACCGCGAGCAGGAGCAGCAGCGCCCTCCCGCCGACCTGACCATCGATCAGATCATGCTCGTTTCAGCGGACGGCCAGCCCGGAGCTCAGAGAGCCACATGCCCTATGCCAAGCACGGGGGCCAACAACCCTTCAAGGAGCTCGGCCCAAGCCAATGAAGTCATCTACTAGCATGTACCTTTCTTTTAAAGCGATGTAAATTATTCCTAGGATCTATTGTTAATTTAATAAAGATCAATGGAGCATTGCGAAAAGGAAAGAAAAGCTTTATTTATTCAAAGGGTATTATGGGCTCCTCAGCCATACATGCAAAGAAAAAAAGAGAAAAGAAAATTACAACAGTGGGGGAACGGGGTGCAGCGAGCACTGCTCTTGGTACTCGGTAAAGATCTCCGTCAACCAGGACCGCACAAGGTCCAACCTCTGTCCCCGATTCCCCCCGCGCGCGTCGACCCCAAGCCTCAGCTCGTAGCATTCACGGACGAGCGCCTCTGAGCGGGCTAGCCAGTTCATGGAGATTAGGCCGAAGCGCCTCAAAGACCGCAGCTTGCCCACGGCCTCGTCATAAAGCAGCTCAGACAGGGGGTTGTAAAGCCCCGGCGACGCCCTCCAGATGGAGTACATCAGCAGCTATAGCAGGGAGGAGCGTCGGGGGAGCAACCGGCCGAAATGGTCCTCAATACTCCCGTAGACCAGCTGCACCGTGTCCTCGGTGCAGTACGGGTCGTACAGGTACACGTCTTCGAAGTGGACGATATCGGGGATGGTAAACGGGAAGTCCTGCATTCTCGACGGCTTGTTTATGAAGGGTGGAAGGATCAGTACTCCTTAGGCCTTATATAGCCCACTGCGCAGCTCAACAGTCGCCCGCTTTCACCTAAGGAGTCACTGCCACGCGGAAGCCATCCAGCCTTCTCCGGCAGAATCGAAATGACGCGCCCCTAGCGCTTCGCCTCCCCCCTCCTGCATTCGATGCGCTGGCTCCACGCGTCGTTGCCCCGACCGTCCCCATTCCCCGCACCTACAACTGGACGGTCGGGCTACACCACGCCAAGATTCAGCCCAGCAGCTGCCCTGCTTGGTCACCCCTGGAAGGTAGCTTCCCTACCGCAACGCCAGGGATCAAAAAGCCCTCCCAAAGGCAGTCGAGCCCGAGGATCCCTCGCTCGGCTATCCCCAGCGGGAAGCTTCCCTACCACAACGCCAAGGATCAAAAAGCCCTCCCAGAGGCAGTCGAGCCCAAGGATCCCTCGCTCGACTATCGTTCAAGACAAAAGCCCTCGCCAAGAGGCACCGGGCAGTAACCCTGCCCGGCCAAGGGTCCTTGGTAGGCTTCCCAGCCCCTCCCACGCGAAGGACCAAAGTCTTCCCAGAGGCAGTCGAGTACTTACTCGGCTATCCCCGGCTGGTAGCTTCCTACCACATCCGATAGGGATCAAAGTCCTCAACAAGAGGCACTGGGCAGTAACCCTGCTCGGTCCCCGTCCTGAAGGATCAAAAACCCTCGCAAGAGGCAACCAAGAGGCTACCCTGCTCGGTCAACTCCGGCCGGTAGCTCCCTACCCTCGACGCTAAAGATCAAAGCCCTCGCCAAGAAGCAACCGCGCAGCTTCACTGCCAGGTCATCCTTAGTGGGCTTCTTACAGCCCTCTTGCTCTTGCTCGGCGTTCCCTGGTGGGTAGTGTTGGAGATAGTGCCCTCAGAGTCAATTATTAGGTCACAGGTACGTGATTGCAATGATTGATGGAGGACCTATCCCGGTAGGACAGTCTTACTCGAGATGATAGTATGCTATCTGGTTTACCTTTATCATCGTATACTGCTTTAGGTGACCTGACAAGTCGCTATTACACGTTGATAGAGCCCCTAGGATTCTTGCTTGACCACCAGCAGTATGAGGGCGATCATATAAGTGGGAGCTGGGGGTCTATAAGCATATCCTTAAATGGTCCTTAGTCGTGTGAGTTTCGAGACAGGGCATCGATACTCCAGAGTAGACTAGTGTATACAGTCGAGACCCCGACGAGGGGCGGTGGCCGGTCTCACAAGCCACTGGTGTCAGTTGGATCACCTAAGATGTATACAGGTGCTCATTGGGTTATGAGTACACCGGACAGGACTCGCCGGGAACATGCTAGTTGGTCATATACCAGACGTCAGATGGCAGTTCCCTGGTGACATGTGTACAGGTTAGTTCATCGACCTGGGGATCGTCATTTGTCTTGTGTGAGTTCCCACTGTACTTTGATTACTACCCTACCACAGCTCAAAGGAGTCGTGCAAACAGGTTTTAGTTGGGTACAGTCCCGAGCCACATGGAGGCAGTGAGCGTATCTTCAGGGGTTCGTCTCTCCCGGTATTGGGGGTGAGGTCGTGCTGTGTCTAGGAGAGCCATTACACGAAGCCCTCGGCCGAGGCAAGGAGATTTACTGGTAGGTATTCCAGTAGTATCTCAGGGTGTTCTGGGCTACACTCCGACACGACTTGTACCGCTTTTGGGGGTCTGACTTTTACCAACCCCCTAGGCCCGCCATGCGATACTCATAGACGAACGGACCGGACTGTACGGATATTGTCACTGACAGGCTCAGTAGGGTTGTCAGGCTGAGTTCGCTCACAGACGTCCCTTTTAGTCAATACCTGGTAGCCCGTTACATATTGGCTTATACCTCTGACGTGCTAGTGGTTAAATCCACAACCAAGGTGTTGACGAGTCTTTAGAGTCCCCCACATTCAGTTACTCAGCTTTCGGGCGAAAAGCTGTAGAGGCCGTATGGAGATATGGCAAGGTCCGATCAGTTACGTGCGGTATTGCACGGATCAGGATCGGACTGTTTGTACTATAGGCCGTATGGGTATATGGCAGGGTTCGATCGGATACGTGCGGTATTGCACGGATCAGGATCGAACGGATATTACTAGCCGGCTTTGGTTTAAGCCGGATCCTAGTATAGTACAGTGTAGACTTTGTCTCATTGCATTTGTATTTCGGTCGGAATACAAATGCGGGTGTGTATGCACAGTATCGGGGTTTTCCTGTGATTTATTACGGGACCAGTTTTCTGGAGTTGCCAGTTTGCTTTCCGTTTCGGCCAATTTCCTTTGTATCGTTCATTGGCCGAAGTTTGGTGGAGGAGGGCTTATTTGCATTGTTGCAAATAGGCATTTGTGGAGGGGGGTCTTTTGCATATTGGTTGGATCATGATGGTTCCTCCATTGACCTTGACTTCTTGATTTCTTCATGATGGCTTGACCATTTGGAGTCATCATGGTTGTTTTGGAGTGTTTGTTTTTGTTTGTGATGATATTGTTTTAATCATCACTCATTATTCATACTTGCATGATAGCTCACCCACTCCCTTGTCTTTTCCTTGACTTTCACTCCATTCTCACCCTTCACATGGGGATGGGCCGGCCACTAAGGGAAAGGCTTCTCTTTTGGTTGGGAGAAAAAATGATAATCTCATTCCTTTCTGCATGCTACATTTTTCTCACCTTTCTCCAAGTTCTTTTTCTTCCACCACCATGGCAATTCCACAAACCCCAATGTGAGACTTGAGCACTACACATTCTACAGCAAATCTTGGGCACGTCGACTAGCCAGCTTCGTGCCCGAGTTGCCTCGGCATTGAGGTGGGAGCCCGTAAAAGAAGTAGGCGATGTGGTGCACTTCCGGCGATGAGGTGGAGACCGGAGCTTCCGCAGGAGATCGGGACGACGACGAGAAGACCGGAGGACTTGGATCAGTCGGTATATCTCTCTTCCCCATCTTGTAGTTAGCTAGGACTAGTTAATGGTTCAATCCGGATATTAGTGCGCGGTGGTGCCAGTTCATGAAAAATTTATGTTTATCACCGCTTCCGCATTTGGCCGTCGGATTGACGGCCGGGGCGCCGCCGTGCACTTACAGTGGTATCAGAGCCTCGCCATTAACTTAGTCTAGCTTTGTCTAATGTGTTTTACATTTCCGATCGACCAAAATTCCAAAATCTGCATTTTTGTTCACATCAGTTTTCTGTCGAAATTTTTTGGTGTCCAAAAATTTTTCAGGTTGTAAAATAGTGATGTACTGGAAGTTATAAGCACACTGTAGAAATTCGACACAGTAAGTCGACCACCAAAGCGCGGAACCGCGGCAAAACCCCCCTTGGGCCGCGGTTCCGCCGCACAATAGTGTCCTTACTGTATCAAACTTCTTCAGTTGCTTTCTAGGATGAAAATAGGGGTTTTGGAATAATAACATTGGGCCCAGAATTTCTTGATCTGCTACAGTAATGCTTGGGGGCCCACTTGTTAAAATTTGATCGATCGGATATTTTAAACACATTATTTCACAGTATTTACATTATATCTGCGACCGTGAATGTCACTTGATCGGTAAATCCTGTCTAACTGCTATAGCCCGGTTAGACGGATTTGCGAACGTGACTTTCACGTTGATGTTCTCTGTATTGCTGTGATGTTGCGGATCGGTCGTGGGGGATAGCCTGGATGCAATGCTAGTACAGTCGTGGTTGTATTATGTACATTTGATATTGCGGGGCGAGCGTCCGACATGTGGACTGCCGTCACTGCCTGTTTGTATTATTATTTTGGGGCACAACCAGGTTGCGGTCGATGTACCCGTTGTATGTATATTTTACTTTCTGTACTAGGATTACCCCGCGGAGGGGTGCACGGATAGCCGGGTTCTGGAGGGAAACAAGCCCGCATCTCATGGCATTGAGACGGAGGAGGCTTCACTCTAGAATTGGCGGGCTATTCGTCGCACTCGTAGGGGGTACAGGTTGACCCAGGAGGGATGCCCAAGTTACCGGATTCCGTGAAGTGCTGGGTGGTCCATTCACGTTGCTGAAGGGGGCTGCCTCGCTTCAGGTTTTGGCGGGTAACTTGCCGCGCCCGTAGGGGTCTAGGATTCCATTGCACAGGCTATCCACACGACCAGGGGAACGTCGGGTTTCAGTAGTGGCTCTGTGAAACCCGGGGATCCCAGATATCTGTATTGTTTCTGTGATGCTGTACATTTCTGTGATGTTGCATTTTTATCACGCCATGAGCGAATATTATATATTGGTATATATATATTACTAGATGTTGTATATGTTTTGCATCCGCGCTAGTCCAGTCCCCGCTCTGTCGTTAGTTAGCCAACCTAACGGGTAATGACGGGACCCAGTGGCGAATGCGGATGGCATATACGTACATCAGTATATTTTCGTTCTTTGTGGTGTGATCAATTGATGGGACTGCGTTGATTCGGATCAATGCAAGTTAAAAACAAACCTAATCTGATGTTGTTGGAACACTTTTCAAAAAGCTGTTATTGCAAGGACGTTCACTTTTGTTTTGCATCGTGGTATTCAGTTGGAATATCCTGCTCCTCAGTCGACGAGGCAAGGGCCGAGATCCCTTCACCGGGAGTGACCCCTTGGACAAAAAGTTTGCGTCAGGGCAATGACTTCACTATAGCCGATTACTTTTGCTTTGCATCGTGGTATTCAGTTGGAATATCCTGCACCTCATTCTACGGGGAAAGAGCCGAGATCCCTTCACCGGGAGTGACCTCTTTAGCAATGGTTTTCGTCACTATATTTTCAAAAAGCTATCAGTTCCTTCAACGATATCAAGTTCATTACGTTAAAGGTTTTCGCCAGAAACCATTCGTAGCCCTCCATCATTTCAGTTAAATATTCGGTAGTATTCAAGCTATGTATTTTGACCTCACGCCAAGGCATAGTGTTTGGTAGCTGCCGGATATTTATCTGTTGCATAGATAGATGCGTTGGTTTGGGACAGTCATACTACTATTTTGGCCTACGTTAAGGGTATGTACGGGTGGGTTCAAATTAACCTGGATAATGATGGGCAGAACTTGATATGTGACTTATGATATTTTGACCTCACGCCAAGGTCATAAGAGCATGGGGCAGAAATCTCATCGGGAGTTTCAAAAGAATTGAAACTTGCCAGATATGCGCATACCTTCTGGAGTGTGATACCATGAGCGGATTCCGTCACGTTGTCATGCGATGATAGTTGGATCCCGATTCCCACTGATGAGTTAGTTTACTCCTCGGGTGATCCCGACTAATTATTCTTTCAGGTTTGGAGGAGAATTTGACGGTACAGTGGGAGATTTCCAGATTAGATAAATTGGTAACCATTCTGATCTAGGTTAGAGTGCACGCTGAGTGTTTCTTTTCTCTCTCTCTTTGGCAGCGACCATTGACCCAACCCTAAGACTATGACTCAGTGACCAAGTTGACCGAACCTTCTTAAACACTGACTTTTGGATTGTCAGAGTTGCAAACCTCATTGCCACTCCTACTTTTACCCTTTTCTCCAGGACACCCCGTATTACTACGAACGTCCACTTCCATTGGACAAAACCATCGTATGGTTAGATACGAACTCGAAGGAATTCGAGGATGGTTTCCGGTTCTGGAGAAAACGGATAGGATTATTCAGTTGTCTTTTCCTTTTACCTTCTCTCAAGTTGTGAGTACTCCTTAGTTTAGGAGATAGTAAACCTATTACGCAAATTGGATAGTCTTCTTCCAAACCATAGGCTGGAGCCAACCGGTAGGGAATGAAGAAAACCAATTAGCATAACGATGGTGTGCAGAAGGTATTAAGTTAAGACAAAGCAAGGGATTAGTAAGAGGGCAACGTAAATTGCGACTGATATTCACGACCAAACCAAGTATCTCTTCGCCAATCCTAAATCACCTTTGTATTTCTCCAGGACACTCCGTATCACTACAAAGATCCACAGTTTATTGGATACTCCATCGTATGGTTATATACGAACTCGAAAGGAACTTGTTCCAGTTCGGGGATGGATTCTGGTTCAGGAGAAATAGGAATAAGATTTATTCAGGTGTCTTTTATCTTCACCTTCTCTCGCATTGCGAGTGTTCCTAGGATTAGGACAGTACACCCATTATGCTTATTGGATAGTCTTCTTCCAAACCATAGGCTGGTGCCGAACGGTAGGGAAGGAAGAAAACCATTTGGCCTAAAGGGGTGTGCAGAAGGTGAAGACTAAAGACATATGAAGGGATTTGGAGAGGTGGCAAATAACTATACGGTTACAGTCGTGAATCTGGAAGAGGCATTGCTAGGAATACCAGGATACCCCATCGAAACATTTCAATGTTTCAGTTTCACTGTGTAATGTTAAAAGAAAACTGATTTCCCGATTAGATACTTACTCCAGGGTATGTATTTACCAGGTACGATTCTCACATCTGTATGGTTTTACAGATGATGAGTGGGAGTAAGTTATTAGGAATTGGGTGATCATCCTCATTATATCGGGATTCGTTGTAATCGGTGATATTTGAGGAAGTCACCTGGGTAGTTTGCCGGTCGGCAAATATTTGGTTTTGAATATCCGCTGTTATGCACCGATTTCAAATCGATATATCTGTACATCTATTTTCATAGAGTGAGACATACCTTTTTGAAATTATGTCTGTGACATTTACCTATATCAGTGGATGGTTAGGTAAGGAGCATTGAACAGCGGTGTAATTCTTCTTAACCATAAGTACAGTTTTCAACCTACGACACACAGTGAATGAGTTATCAGACTCAAGGGACTTATACAGAGTATTGTATGTTGTCCAGGGTCCATCAGGACAGAGGGGTTGGTCCTCGTACTATATTCGGTTTACTTATGACTTCTCTAGTTTTTAGACAGGTGTTTCGCGGAAACACAGGGTCTGAATTTTGAGAAGTTATAGGTATTTGAATAGAGTAGAGAACCAGGTGTAGCAAGTATCGGGATTCTTCAAAGAGATCGAATATGTAGACACTTGTGTATGGTATTCAGTTGATAGTAATGATAAAGAGAACTTGCTTCTCTTTCAGGTTATTCATAATTGGAAGCATTCCTAAGTTGAGTAACGCTGATCGGCCTCCTTTCTTTTAGTTGACATGCACTGGAGACAGCTGCATGATTTGAATCTGGTTCAATTAAATCAGTGCCTCTGTTTCTATATTGGATATAGAACAGTTCATATCTTAACGATGTTAAGGTACGGGGAGTTGTCCGGTTTATGCTTAAAACCAGACACTGGACAACTCAAGGCACGTTTCTGTAATGGCTGTTTGTGGGTTGACCCAGGCTATGACGAGGGTTGATTTTCTACCATCTGGAAGATCAATAGCGATATTGTTCTAGACTCGCCACAGTTTTAATAAAAATGGATTTTTTCAGAAAACAGTAGTGGGAGTATGGTAGAACTGGAAGTGATTCCAGAACCACAGACGATTACTGAAGATTTCATAGGAACCTAAAGATTCAATCTGGATTGACATTCCATTGGCCACTCCGCAGATACGGTAGGTAACTTCAGGCACCCGAGAGGTACTCCGGTAGCCTCAAGGACGGTGACAGGGAAGTTCTTGTTTACCCACAATTGCCATTGCTGTTGTTCCAGACTGCGAGACCGGGCGGGAGGATGAGTATAGCGTCGTTCTGAACTGGTTTCAGAAGTGTACGTGTATATGACTCTGCCAGAGGGTTGTCGTAATCAGTGGGAGCAGCGGAAGCATTGGTGGACAGGTAGCTTATGTCTATTTATAGACTAAAGTAGATGTAGCGGAGATAGATCATCTATTTCTGACGTGACAGTCATAGGTTTGACTTCATCAGAATAGGGGATGGATCTGTTGAGAAGGTAGTAGGGTGTGATGTCATAGTATTTGGACGACATACACAAAGTAGGAAAAGAAACTCCTATACTACAATCGGTTATACTTTGGTCGTCACACAGTGGTTTCTCCACAAAGGAAATGGATTTTATATCAGACATACTGGTTACTAGATCTATGGTTTTAGATCTAGATTTGGGTGGTTTCCCAATCAGGGTACTTAGACAGCATTCTAAGAGTATTTAGAATGGACGACTCCTGGCACGGTAGTATACCTGCAGGTAATGGAGTCACCCTCTCTAAAGATGTCTTATAGACTAAAGTACAGAGGGATGTGCATGATTGGCAGATCACTTGCTTAGGCAATTGAGTAAATCATGAGATGTCAAGTACCACACCAGATGTTGTTCTTGCACTAGATGCAATAAGTTGACATTAATCCAATCCTGGAGAAACGGTCGGAAGCAGTTTTAGAACATGAGTGGATGTTCTAGGGATATGATAACGACAGCCTCATTCGGGAGACAGTTATCAATCCAGGCTTCCAAGGTGACATGGACGACAAGGAGGTTGTCAGAGTTATAGTTTTTCCTTCTGACGAAGGGCAGTATGTTGGACAGGTGGTCCAAGGCAATACTGAGGAAGGCATGGCGCAGGATACTGATTAAGTTCAGTTGACGATACAATCTAAGAAGTTTGGATTTGGAGTTCATTTATGAGCTAGGTCCCATCAGACATCCAGACATTCTAAGACAGATATTGCTCATTTCGGGAGATGGGTTTCTCCGCGAACTTGAGATATAGAGAGACATAGAAAGAAACAACTAAGCGGATCCACTCACTGAGACTATTCCTCGAACGCAATAGTTTCGCAAACGAGCTTTGTGAGACTGACTAGTAGAGGAGTTGGGTGTTCGGTATCACACGGGCTGTGAGTATGCGATATCACAATAATTAGCCTTGAGTGCAAGTAGGAGATTGTTGGAGATAGTGCCCTCAGAGTCAATTATTAGGTCACAGGTACGTGATTGCAATGATTGATGGAGGACCTATCCCGGTAGGACAGTCTTACTCGAGATGATAGTATGCTATCTGGTTTACCTTTATCATCGTGTACTGCTTTAGGTGACCTGACAAGTCGCTATTACACGTTGATAGAGCCCCTAGGATTCTTGCTTGACCACCAGCTGTATGAGGGCGATCATATAAGTGGGAGCTGGGGGTCTATAAGCATATCCTTAAATGGTCCCTAGTCGTGTGAGTTTCGAGACAGGGCATCGATACTCCAGAGTAGACTAGTGTATACAGTCGAGACCCCGACGAGGGGCGGTGGCCGGTCTCACAAGCCACTGGTGTCAGTTGGATCACCTAAGATATATACAGGTGCTCATTGGGTTATGAGTACACCGGACAGGACTCGCCGGGAACATGCTAGTTGGTCATATACCAGACGTCAGATGGCAGTTCCCTGGTGACATGTGTACAGGTTAGTTCATCGACCTGGGGATCGTCATTTGTCTTGTGTGAGTTCCCACTGTACTTTGATTACTACCCTACCACGGCTCAAAGGAGTCGTGCAAACAGGTTTTAGTTGGGTACAGTCCCAAGCCACATGGAGGCAGTGAGCGTATCTTCAGGGGTTCGTCTCTCCCGGTATTGGGGGTGAGGTCGTGCTGTGTCTAGGAGAGCCATTACATGAAGCCCTCGGCCGAGGCAAGGAGATTTACTGGTAGGTATTCCAGTAGTATCTCAGGGTGTTCTGGGCTACACTCCGACACGACTTGTACCGCTTTTGGGGGTCTGACTTTTACCAACCCCCTAGGCCCGCCATGCGATACTCATAGACGAACGGACCGGACTGTACGGATATTGTCACTGACAGGCTCAATAGGGTTGTCAGGCTGAGTTCGCTCACAGACGTCCCTTTTAGTCAATACCTGGTAGCCCGTTACATGTTGGCTTATACCTCTGACGTGCTAGTGGTTAAATCCACAACCAAGGTGTTGACGAGTCTTTAGAGTCCCCCACATTCAGTTACTCAGCTTTCGGGCGAAAAGCTGTAGAGGACGTATGGAGATAGGGCAAGGTCCGATCAGATACGTGCGGTATTGCACGGATCAAGATCGGACTGTTTGTACTATAGGCCGTATGGGTATATGGCAGGGTTCGATCGGATACGTGCGGTATTGCACGGATCAGGATCGAACGGATATTACTAGCCGGCTTTGGTTTAAGCCGGATCCTAGTATAGTACAGTGTAGACTTTGTCTCATTGCATTTGTATTTCGGTCGGAATACAAATGCGGGTGTGTATGCACAGTATCGGGGTTTTCCTGTGATTTATTACGGGACCAGTTTTCTGGAGTTGCCAGTTTGCTTTCCGTTTCGGCCAATTTCCTTTGTATCGTTCATTGGCCGAAGTTTGGTGGAGGAGGGCTTATTTGCATTGTTGCAAATAGGCATTTGTGGAGGGGGGTCTTTTACATATTGGTTGGATCATGATGGTTCCTCCATTGACCTTGACTTCTTGACTTCTTCATGATGGCTTGACCATTTGGAGTCATCATGGTTGTTTTGGAGTGTTTGTTTTTGTTTGTGATGATATTGTTTTAATCATCACTCATTATTCATACTTGCATGATAGCTCACCCACTCCCTTGTCTTTTCCTTGACTTTCACTCCATTCTCACCCTTCACATGGGGATGGGCCGGCCACTAAGGGAAAGGCTTCTCTTTTGGTTGGGAGAAAAAATGATAATCTCATTCCTTTTTGCATGCTACATTTTTCTCACCTTTCTCCAAGTTCTTTTTCTTCCACCACCATGGCAATTCCACAAACCCCAATGTTAGACTTGAGCACTACACATTCTACAGCAAATCTTGGACACGTCGACTAGCCAGCTTCGTGCCCGAGTTGCCTCGGCATTGAGGTGGAGCCCGTAAAAGAAGTAGGCGATGTGGTGCACTTCCGGCGATGAGGTGGAGACCGGAGCTTCCGCAGGAGATCGGAACGACGACGAGAAGACCGGAGGACTTGGATCAGTCGGTATATCTCTCTTCCCCATCTTGTAGTTAGCTAGGACTAGTTAATGGTTCGATCCGGGTATTAGTGCGCGGTGGTGCCAGTTCATGAAAAATTTAAGTTTATCACCGCTTCCGCATTTGGCCGTCGGATTGACGGCCGGGGCGCCGCCGTGCACTTACAGGTAGCTCCCCTACCGTAGTGCCAAGGACCAAAAAGCCCTTGCAAGAGGCGACTGCGCAGCTACCCTGCCCAGTCACCCCCGGATGGTGGTCAGCATTTGAAATCGGAGATGCCCTGTGGCCCGCGGAGGATCCGAGACCCCAGTGAGGGGCGTTAGGTTTGTCCAAGCCTAAACTATCCCCCCTCGACTCCGGGGCCCATAGGGATACCTCTCGGCAGCGCTTGGCACGCACATCGGCCAGTGATTGAAGTCAACTCGATGGACAGTCGCCAGGCAGACGGCTAACCTGACATGAAAGCACAACGGTACAGACAAAAATATCTTGCAAACAGATGGCAGAGTGCAATTCTATGGAGCCGAAGAAAAACTTTATTACTAGAAGTTTTACAAAGGGTATTTTCTAGGCTCCCCAGCCTTACAAAATTCAAGAAAACAAAATAAAAGGGGGAGGGCGGGGGCTCTACGCCTCGGGGCCAGGTACGGCCTCAAGGTCCTCGACCTCCACTACGTGGCTCGCTGGGTCCTCGGCAACCTCCTCGCTAGGAAGCTCTACACCCTGCTCGTCGGCGCCTACGAGGGGGAACTCGGCCCGGAGATCTACGTCGGCGAACTCCGGCATCCAGGACTTCACGGCATCGAGGGCGTCGTGCCAAATACGGGTCGTGGCCACGGCCAAGTCGTCATAGAAGTCTTTCGACTTCTTATAGCCTTCCACCGCCCTCGATTCGGCCGACTTGGCCGCCTCGGCCGCCGCCCCCAGCTCTTTCCGGAGGGCCTTCACCGTCCTCTTCAGGTTGCCGGCAAGCACCTGGGCATCCTCGAGCTTGCCCTCGGCGATCACCGCAGCCTCGCCGACATCGCCTCCAGCTCCCGTTTGGAGCTCTCTTGCAGGGAGACGAACTGACCCGCGGCCTCCAACGCCGGGGCTACCACCTCGGCCTCCATACGCAGGGCGAGGGCTACGTGCTGGAGAACCTGGAAAACGCGGAAAAGATCAGAAAGATGAGGGGAGCACTGAATCTCACCATGAACAAACAAAAACTTACCTGCACGGACTCCTGGGCGATGGACGCCAGCTGAGCCCTGAGAGTCCCCCCGGGGACTTTGCCCCCTGCCGAGGTCTCTATCTCATGCAGGAGGTTGTCCGCCACGGAAAGTCCCGATGGCACCGCAAACCGGAAGCCCCCTTCCTCCACCATGGTCGGCAAAGACCGGCCCTGGGAGGGCCTCTTGGAGCTTCTCTTGAGCGGCTCCGAAGGGGAGCCGATCTCCTCTTCCGAGGCCGAGTCATCCAGAATCAGGGCCCGCTTCCGGCCCGATGCTCTGCTGGGACCCAGGGCGGGGTCCGCCACCGAGCGCTCGTGAGGCACCGCCACTGGAGCGGTAAGGGCCGGGGCGGGCTTCGCGCGGGAAGAACTGGCGCCCCCAGCCCTCGTAGGCTGCCTCGGCTGGCGCATGGAAGCTCGGAGCGAGGAGAAGTCCATGGATCCTTCACAAAACAAATACCCAACAAATCAGCGACACGAGTAAAACAGAAACCCAAAAAAAGCAAGCCTAACTTACCGACGAACTCGACGGGGCTAAGCCCGGCCCAGCTCAAGACCCTCTCGGACAGTAGCACGTCGGGTCGAGGAATGGGCTCCCACGACGCCACTATCGCCGCGGCGGGGTCATTGGACTGGTTCCTCAGCAGACACTTATCCCTCGACCACTTAATAGGCATGGGCCAGTCCTCGCCCTTGGGAGGGAAAACGAAGAAAATTTTCTTTTTCCAATCATGAATGGAGGAGGGCAAGGTAACGACCTCGGTCCCGGCGGCGCCCCCCGGCCGCTTCCTGAAGGTGAAATAAACCCATCTCAGGTCGCCCGCTCAACCACCAGGGTGACTTCTGAAGATGAGAGAAGAATCGAGAAGAGAAAGGCTGAAGGGGACCACCTGCAACTTCAGGCGGATCAAAAACCCAAGGAGGATCCTCCACGAGTTCGGCACCAACTGGCCGGGGGCCAAACCGAAGAAATTCAGCGCGGCGACGACCTCAGGAGAGAAGGGCAGGCGCAATCCGCCCCAAAAAGCTTCCAAATACAGGGCAATCTCCCTGCCCCGTACCTGATCTGCCCTCTCTCCCTTCTTGGCCAGTCGAAGCGTGTAACGCGAGGGGATGTGGAAGCGAGCCCGAGCGTTGGCGAGCTCGTCCTCATGCCTCACCCAGCACGAGGTGTTGGGGGCCACATCTGTCGCCTCCAACCCCTGCTCCCCGAGGAGACTCAGACACAGCTAAAGGAACCCTAGCGCTTACTCTTACAATGTCTACCGATTCCACAGAGGAAGACATCTAACCTTGGAAAAGAAAATCTTCAAAGGCTGAAAACGAGAAAAGGGAGACGAGCGCCGAGCTGCCAAGACTTGAAAGAGGGAAATATGGAGGAGTAAGGGCCCCAGAGCGGGCCCCACCCCTGTTTATTGGTGCACATGGCCTCATCCGACGGCGCCCATCGTCTCCCGCTAAAACGGCTCTTCGCGCCCAGCGGCCCCGATCGCTCCACGTGTCAGTTCTATGCTGGGCCGCGTCCCATCAGACGCCGCAGGCTTGCGTACGTCGCATCATCCAATCGACGCTCGATACGTGGACCGTCGCTTCAGTTGTAGAGTGCACGAACCGGCGCACCTTCTTTAAATGCGGAAATCTCGCCTTGATTCGCTGGCAGGAAAGACAACCGACGGACCGAGGACTCATCCTGACAAAACCCTGGAAAGAAGCTCATCTCGGGAGGCCCGGTGATCCACTCCTGACCCGACCCGCTAGCTGGTCGGGACAAGAGTGGGGGGGGCTAATGATGATGCTCAATATTGGCGATCTCCTAGATCAGGACGCGTGGCAGGTGACGTGTTCCAGAACTCAGAAGAAAGGGCTCACAGGGGCCGACCAGGACACCCTGTACCTGACCTGCAAACACAAGCTGGCCCTTCTCAGGGCCCCCTGCAAATTGGCTTCCTCGGCCCCGTAGCTCGCACCGAGCCGCCACAAGACCTGGACTCCTCGGCCTCCTCGCTCGTCCCGAGCTCCAGGCCGTGGCTGTCTTCCTCGGTCCTCCGACCAACTCCACCACTCACGGGCATAACCGCCGCTCCGCAGATCTCGCCATGCGCAGATTCTTGCCAACAACATCCCACGTTCCACGCCATCACGATCCCCATTAATGGGCGATCCGCTCTCTACACGGACGTGACGTCGGGAGCGTAACTGCCGGCGAGATTCTCGCGCCTGCTGTTGCGTGCCGCCCCCGCTATATAAACCCCTATCACAGAGGGGTCAAGTAAGCCATTCTTTACGCTTTTAAGCCGTTACTATGCTCGGATCTCGCCACTAACTTGATCGTCGGAGGGTCCTTGGTGGTACCAAACCACTCCGAGACTTCTTTGCAGGTACTCGGCACCAAACTCCTAATACCACCTCTTCCACCAAAAACCCATTGAGACCCACACGCAACAGAAAGTAACCACCTCGGTCCATCGGAAGATCAGCGGAAGACAACATCTGACGGAGACCGAAAAGGACCTCCATCACTCCTTGTTTTACTCTACAACAATGTTATTTAGCAAAGATACAACAATGACTGTATGAAATATTTTTTACAACCTTTTTAGCTGTCTTCAACAAGAAATATTATGAATAGGAGAAAATGAAGAAAATTCAATAAATATTAAAATGGGAATATTTTAATAACCGCCCACATAGTACAGAAGAATACTCCAAATGAACATGTCACCAATTGCACCTTGGTAGATTAATGATAGATTAGAGCCTTTACTTGCCCTGTTGCATAAGGTTGAAAAATGTATGCAAAAAATTTGGGACACCCACTACAAAGTATGAAAAGGAAAATCATTGATGAATTGGAATGATAAATTTAAGAATAATTGTTTTTTCCCCATAACAGTACAATAATTTGTTCAAAGATGCAGCTTTTTCTAAGCTTTATGACAATTTACACAGCATATGTATTATTACTAAATTGGCCAGCAAGAAAAACAATTTTTGACGCACATAAAATTTCTAGCTGAGGAAGGTGGAAGTCTCTCCCTCTTCTTTACTAGCCTCACACATTGATGAATCTAAACTGGGCCCATCCTTCGATACGCCCTCGCTTACACTATAACTCTGACTATGATGCTCCACGAGTGTCTCAAAGGCTTTGAATCGTAATCTCTCGCCCTCTGTTGTAATGGGTAGTGGAATTTGCATGGGCGTTTTTCCTTCGAGCATGCTCACCACACTAGTCATTGAAGGCCTAAGAGTTGGAGATGGGTTGGCACAATTTAGAGCCAAGTTCAACATTTGTGATGCCTCTTTTTTAGAGTAGTCGGAGCCTAGGCTCGAGTCCACAAGTTCGAGGAGTCTTCCTTGCTCTTGTAGGACATAAGCCTGCGATGCATTTATAAAGAATTACAATTAGTTGTTGAAACATACATTTATAGAAGAGAATCGGAGGGCCTAAACAGTCGTTATATAAGGCGCACCATACAAATGGAGCTGACATAGAAATACCGGATCCAGAGTCCCTGTTATCATCATGCTATTCCCTGTTATTAAGAGCAACGCCCAGGATTCTTTGATCTTAAAATCAACGGGTCACAATCGTTGCCAAACAGTGTGAAACAATGAGGCTTTGGTGTTGGTGTTTTTCACGTGCTCCGCACGTGTGATGTGCGGTCAGGATGCTCTTAGAACACCAAATTAGTGGGAAACATTATAGCAGAGGTTCCAAATCCAGCAATATCTCACTTGGTGTCGAATCCTAATGAAGGGATGTGATGTATTGTGTCCAAAATTTAAGATGTGAGAGATACCATATCACTTTATCATAGGCATCTTCCGACAAAATGTTATCGCATCATCGCTACTGTAGCATGTGCACATATAATGACATTTTAAGTCCCGTTTTATCCTTAGATAATACATATTGTATGGATTTATATAGAAATGAAACATATGCAAGGAATACGGTTTGTGCTACAACTTTCTTCCTCGTAGCATCTTTATGAAAAGGAAAAAGTGTTGGAAAAAATGAATAAATAATTGGATACTATTAAATTATAATTAAACCAAATTAACCACAAATCTAAATAGTTTGTCGGAATAAGAATTAAAAGAGAATGAAATTGCTTATCGTGGTTTTTCGAGGGAGACCGAGACGAGCAAAGAATGCTCTGTCCTTAGAAGTAGTTTCATGTCCCCCTCAGTGAACTTGACCGGACACACTACTCTTTAGGATTCAACGGTCGCCGCAAGTAATCGTGCATTCGATTACTGCCACTTATGAATAACTTCGAAACTATAGCTATGATATCACGACTATAATAGAGAGGTAGATTTGATGGAATAAAAATAAGGAAGAAGAAAACATTTCTTCATTATATTATGATTTTAAGGCTTGATATTTGTTTATATGGAGAAGGCAAGTTATGTGTTATACATAGGATTATAAAAGGCTTTGAAAATAAAAGAGAAGTTTATTGCAATTAAAAGAAATTAAGGAGAAAGCAATTAATCCAATTTAATTGCTATAAAGAGCATCATAAAAAGACGTTGACCTGGTCAATTACCTCATTTGACCATCTCAAAACCAAGCAATATATATATATATATATATATATATATATATATATATATATATATATATATTAAATTAAAAATATGGATGAGCATGAAATTTGAACCATATGCATAAATAAATTAAAATAAATTAAAATGCATACATTTGGATTTGAAATACCATTATTTCCAACAATTTGGCCCATGTTTCAAAACTCAAACGATAAGATAGTAACGAATAATCAAGATGTCAAACGATGAATCGTAATATCAGAATTAAACCTGCTTTAGTCATGGTGTCTTTTGAACTAAGAACCACAACCCGGAGAATGCAAGTATGCACCACAGAAAGCTAGTGAAGTATATAACTTCTATGAACCATGCCTTCTTATTATGGTACATTGACTTACAGCTCACAATATGTTTAAAAATTTCAGAAGCTATTCAAGCGATTTGGTGCCTATAGGCCCTACGTCCTTCCTGGGTTTTCATGAGTGCTCGAAAGAACTTGCCTAGTTTGCCATAGAAGCGGCCACACTTCGACACTCATATAGATGAATCCATCAAGTATGAACTGCAATTATACACTTCGTCCAAACTTAGGACTATGGATTCCATTAAGAGCCAAGCTCATCCTTTTTACATTGCAGTTAGCACTATTTACACCATAGGAAGGAACTCTCAATATATATAATAAATCATGATAGTGTTCTCATGAGTCAACAAGTGGCTTGTTATTACCCATATGATCCTTATTCTTGAGCCAGTCAATAACATAGGTTGGGTTACCACCACTCTCAGCCCTTTGTTATAGGCGTTAGTCCATTCCCCTCTATGTATTTTATTCACTAGTTTTTAATCTAGTGATCTAGTCAGAGAATTGATCATATTTAACTCTAACCTTAAAAAATAAGTGATACAATACCATCATTAAGCAATTGCTTAACATGAATACCTTAGGTACATATGCCTAGTTTTCATATATATTTTAAATATTATTTCAGCTCTAGCTACAACAGCTTGGCTAACCACAATATATAGACACTGAGTAAACCTGTCTCTCATAATTAAAAAATCTTGTCTCACCACAAAATATTTCAAGACACTAAGTTCTGACTTTATAAGAAACCAAGCTACACAATACTTGGACGCGCTCCAAACGATCACACCACCAATAAGAGTGAAATCATATTCATTCATAAATTTTCTCTTCAAGATCAAAAGATCGTGCTTAATTTATTTCTCTTCTAATAACAATAATAAAAGCCATATATACTTAGTACTCAATAGCATATCCACAATAATACACAGAGTATTCAACCGACCAATATTAGGTTTTTTAATATCAATGCCAATCTTGAATCGGAAGATCAAAACCCAAAAAGTGCATTTCAGCAGGTATCAACCTACTCAAATTCTTTTTAAGATAATTTGATAAAATATACCACAACTTTGTTGTTTTAAAAATAAACATGTATTATAACTTAGAAATATAATATATGCAATCATAGTAAAAAAAATTCTTTAATAGCTCTCTACACAACATAATCATAAAATCAATAAGCTATTAGAAGTCTCGAAAATTATATTTCATGACCACACAAGGTCCATTATTTTTTCTCTCTTTCATAATCATGTCCAATAACATGCAATCGAATTGATTTTATGATTTCATAATTTCATACCAAACCCCAATTTGATTTTATGATTTCATAATTTCATACCAAGCCCCAATTTCTTCCTTCGAGAAATCAAAATATTCACAAGAACTCATCATCAAAAATTGAATCATAAACTTCTATTTTTCATACGAAAAATTAAATAATAGCACTTAAAAATATTTCACATTTTTTTTATGACTCAAAGGCTAGTGTAGCTCACTTTCAAATCACTAATGAATAAAAACTCAATAATATATTTAATATGAAATTAAGAACCTCAAAATTTATTATTGCAACAATAATTAATCTAGAAAAATATATACCAGAAAATCATAAAAGTTTGAATGACTTGCCAAGATGTCAAATCATCTAGGTTTTACTCAATATAATCAATAATTTCATTCTTCCCGCATAACTTAAACAAAGAATCCAAATAAAATCACTTAGTCCATATAATAAGTATCTATTTTCCAAACTCTTCTCTAGTTAATAAGGTCTAATCAAATATTAAAAACTCCATATATTTATTAATTTAGCCAGTGCATGGCCCACAATCATAATATGCCTCCACGTGTTATAGGCATAATATCGAATCCAATAATTTTTGCAAATAGACCACAACATATTTTGCATTCAAAATAACTTTTTCCACATAAAATATTTACCACTTTTATTATTCGTCAATATATCACAAAATCACATAATTTGACATATCAAATATTTCATAAAAATATTTGAAATCTGATAATCTTACGTAAGTATCTCAATACAAATTGAGTCGAAGAATATATGGATGTCTCACTAAGAAAATCATAAGAAAATCTATATTTTATTATAAGGATCTTCGATGAGAACACAACAAATTTTATTAAAAATATACAAATATGCTTTTCATAATCATTTTATGAATTTTTTCCGAGGAATAGAATACTTCCAAATAAATACCGCCAATGCAAAACTCATCTCAATCTAGATATATAAAATTAAAATTTATCACAAACAAATTTTCTTCATTAAAGTTGTTATATGTAAAGGATCCATGATAACAATTATCAAAATATTAATAGATCCAAATTGTCTATAAAACAAGATAAATGAAGAAAATATTTGACAACTGAAATAACTTTACCCGGTTTTGACATGACGTAATCACTACTACAATAACTATACTAGTCACTATCTTTTCTTTTTCATAAATATAATTGATATGATATCATAACATCCAAATTAAAAAATATAATAGCATCCAAAATAAACTACTTCTAAGTTGTTGGAAAAAATGAATAAATAATTGGATACTATTAAATTATAATTAAACCAAATTAATCACAAATCTAAATAGTTTGTCGGAATAAAAATTAAAAGAGAAAAGAAAATTGTTTATCGTGGTTTTTCGAGGGAGATCGAGGCGAGCAAAGAATGCTCTGTCCTTAGAAGCAGTTTCGTGTTCCTCTCGGTGAACTTGACTGGATGCACAAAGTTCCAACGCGCTACTCTCTAGGATTTAACGGTCGCCGCAAGTAATCGTGCACTCGATTACTGCGACTTATGAACAGCCTCAAAACTATAGCTCTGGTGTCACGATTATAATAGAGAGGTAGATTTGATGGAATAAAAATAGAGAAGAAGAACGAAGAAAACATTTCTTCTATATATTATGATTTCAAGGCTTGATAAATTTTAATATGAAGACGATATATGTGTTATACATAGGATTATAAAAGGCTTTGAAAATAAAAGAGAAGTTTATTGCAATTAAAAGGAATTAAGGAGAAAGCAATTAATCCAATTTAATTGCTAAAAGAGCATCACAAAAAGATCATAAAAAGATGTTAACCCTGTCAATGGCCTCATTTGACCATCTCAAAACCAAGCAATATATATATATATATATATATATATATATATATATATATATATATATATATATATATATATATATATATATGATTAAAAATATGGATGAGAATGAGATTTGAACCATATGCATAAATAAATTAAAATGCATACATTTGGTTTTGAAATACCAATATTTCCAACAAAAAGGATAGATAAAATGCAACAAGAAATAAACAGGCAGATCAAAGCTCACCCAATCAAGCAGGTACATGAATTCTTCCCTTGGCCTAAAATTCGTGTTGCTCTTCCCACTAACAACTTCCAGGATGACAACCCCGAAGCTGTAAACATCCGCTTTATCTGTTAAATAACCTCTCATTGCATATTCTGGAGCCATATAACCTCTGCAAATCAATGGCATTAATTTTGTAAATCAACAATTGCAATTAACTCCAACTTTTACTATGGTGTTGGCAAGTATCAGCAACTTTAGATGTGAACAAGCAAATACTTACATCGTTCCTGCAATGCGAGTGCTGATGTGGGTATTTTCTTCATCGTCTAGTCTGGCTAAGCCAAAGTCAGAAATTTTGGCAGTGAGATCTTTACCGAGCAGCACATTGGTTGCCTTGATGTCTCTATGAACAATCTTCAACCTCGACTCCTCGTGAAGATATGCCAGTCCCCTTGCTATCCCAAGGCAAATTTTACACCTTGTTTCCCAATCCAACTTCAATCGAGTTCTTTCTGGACCTATCAATATAAAGAATTTGGGAAAATCGATCAGAAAGGTTAACGGCAACAGAAATTGGGTATTGAAGTCTCTTTGATCACAAACCGAACAAGGCACGAGCAAGGCTATTGTTTTCGAGGTATTCGTATACAACCAACAACTGGCTTTCTTCAATACAACAGCCGAAGAGCTTCACGAGATTTGGGTGCTGTACAGCCGTTATCATGCCTATCTCGTTTAAAAATTCACGGCTGCCTTGCTTTGATTTGGAAGAAAGTTGCTTGATGGCGATGAGAGAGCCATCTGGCAGAACGCCCTGAAAATGTTGAAATCATATATATTGAGAAGATTATCAAATTTTAGCAAGTGACAATATGAATATAGAAGCTAGCCAAAGGGATATAATAACTCACACTGGAATAAGTTTTTATACACATACCTTGTAAACTGGCCCGAACCCGCCTTCACCGATTTTATTAGCGGGATCAAAGTTATTGGTTGCAGCCTTAATCTGTCTTAAACTAAAGTAACCAGTCATTAACTCTAGGCCTCTGAGCTCTGCAAGAAGAAAATGGTTTTATTAAAGATGACAAAATCTGATACATGCAAAGCCATGTACAGAATTCTAGACAACACTAAGACTGCTGAATGCCAAGGGCATGCTTGGTTGCAATGAGTCAATATTGATTGAAATGGACCATTTTTCTACTATAAAAAAAATGCCAAAAAAACCCATACACAACTTTGCACATACAAAGAAAACCAAGACGAGAAAACTATACCACAAATTCGAAGGAAGGATTCGATAAAGCAAATTAGAGAACTCATTAAAGGATTCATTATCTGACCTTTGTCTATGTGCTGTTTTCTTCTCCAGAAAATCCAAATGCCGACTAATATAAACACAATCACTAGAACACAAGAAATAACTATACCACAAATAGCTCCGACAGATAATTTAGCTTCTCCAGTGTCAGGCTTAAAATCTATGATAAAAAAGCAAAATGAAATACCGTTATATAAACAATGATTATTGGAGGAAGAAAAACGATAACGCAATAACGTACTTGGTGTAACTGAGATAGCTGATATAAGAGGTCCATATACACCGATCTGAGGAACAGCATTTGACCCCTTTCCTGTCCACTGGAATTGCATCGCTAAAGTACTGCCATCAACAATAGTTGTAAACGTCTTAACGAGCTCTCTTCCTGTTCCATTTGCTTCTTCAACAATATTAAAATCGTGCAACACCTTTTGCCCCTGCAAAAATGTAATAAATGGTGTGAATCTTAACCTCAAACACAATGACGAGGCAAAAGAGATGGTGAAATACATACACCCCTAAATTGAAAGATCATCAAGAAATGTGTTAAGAGATTTATGAGCACTAAAACAAGGATATGAAGCATTCAGTGTCACTGTATGCTTAAAATGGATGAGAAGAAAATTGCATCTTATAGCAATACATAACACCTTTTTAGTTAATCAATGATTAGGTCAGTCTCTCTATTTACGTCATATCGAGTCTAGCCCTAGGGGTGTTATGTGCCAATAATTAAACCAGGCAAGGGGAAATAAGGAAGGAAAACTATTACCCCTCATCAATTAATTTAACCGACAAGTCTGCACTCTTAACTCTCTAAGTTAATATAATTACATAATAGATTTATTCTACATGATCACTGATTAAATTATTCCAACTGAGCATGCTCTCATGATCACCATCAAGATTTTGACATAACAATCATCATTACCTGAATAGACACATCAAATATGCGATTGCCATTGCTTGCGTATGTTTGATCATCCATAAATATTATCTCAGCAAAGTGGAGCTTTACTGTATAGTTTCCTTTCTGTAGGCACAGCCCAAAATACTCGAGCGAGAGGGGACTGAGACGAGCTGTCATATACAACTCTGGATCGGCCATTTTCAGAACTCATGCGTTTTTGGTAACATATTTTGTATTTGTATTGCCAGTAAAGTCTCCCGTGCTGATATAAGCCCATTTTCCACTCCCAGAAGTTCCATACATTGATGGCCCTTGTTGCGACGTGTCCTCTTCGTATACGTTTTCTCCAACTGTCTCTCTATTGCCTCCACAATTTATGAACAGGTTATAATCTGCAAATGATAGAAATGGTTTTGAAAAATCTCACCATTAAAATAACATAATTCACAAATAATAACTGCGCTCACTTTTTGCATCCCCTGAGCAAGGGAGGTTCCTCCTAAAGCATGAAGCTATCCTATAAAAAAATTATATGGAGAAAGGTCATGATTCTGAAACGTAAGCAATTAAAGTCGTACATGTCCTGATTCAAATATCACATAAGAATTCTGAAAGAGCTTACGGGTTGCCATATGCGGGCGAATAACTAGCAGCCAAATTCCTGTAAGTAAAATAAAATATTATGGACTAGATGAAGAACAAATAGATCCACCAGCTTAAGACAATAAAAATCTAAGACTTACACATTTGCTTGTTGACAAGTACTTGGCCACGAAGGTCCTGAAAAATTGTTACGAGATATATCTCTGCAATATTCAAACCTCTGACATGATGGATTTTTTATTCATTCATTGGAGAATAATGACTCCATTATTGTTGTAAGCTGAAAGTATAAAGAGACGTAACATACATGTTCTGCGTGCTTGACAAGATCCAGGCTGGTATGGAACCATTAAGAAAGTTGCTAGTTAGGTACCTGCACAAGGGGAAAAATCACGTATGATAGGTATTTTTAAAGAATTGAGGTTATTGGAACAAGGTGTAGATAATGGTATTTGTATGCTTACATAAAATTTAGACCTGCAAGATTCTCAAAGGTGCTTGGAATTTCACCTGACAAGTTATTAAAGCTAAGATCTCTGCAAGAGGACATATTATTCTATTAGAAGTAGTAAAAGCTTTGTTTCCATTTTCATGTCTAGATATCTCATTTTCTTAGAGTAAAGAAAAACTTTTAACACGACTCACGGTACATAACTCTGAATGATATTTCAACCGCGCATTAATTTATACGGGAAAATGCTTCCACAGCCGCTAGTTGAAGATGATTTGTTTCCTAACTCATACGGTTTCATAAATGCTAAAAAGCCCGTGAAAATCAATACTATTCTTTAGCCCTAAAAATGCATTTGAAATATATAGGGGAGAGATCCATTGCAAACCGGTCCGCATTTTTTAAAAAGGAAACTCCCGATGTACGACATATTTTAACGATCCAATCCGTTCAAGTTGATCATCCTACCCTCAAATATGTGTACAAAAAATCAAAGGATTTGAAGACATCTGGCTATGCATCGGATAAACTTTATGTTGCATTATCGAAAGACGTTCATTTTTGCACCCATCGATCCATAGGCTAGAGGGCTTCAAATCCTTTGATTTTTAATACACATGTATTTGAGGGTAGGATGATCAACTTGAACGGGTCGGATCGTTAAAATATGTCGTAAATCGGGAGTTCCCATTTTTTAAAAACGCAGACCGGTTTGCAATGGATTAATCACACACACATATATAAGGATTTGGAAATAAATTCTTCCCACTTTTTCACCATTAGATTATGTTTGGGATGTGTGCTGACAATTATGAATAAAATCTTTCATTTATTATCAAAAATAATATAATTGAATGCACAAATCTCAAAATTAATCTAATGGTAAAAAAATGAGAAGAATTTGTTTCCAAATCCTTCCGATAATATCCTAATTGAACTAACTAACTCTCTCTCTTTATATATATATATATATAGAGAGAGAGAGAGAGAGAACGGAGTATAAAGTAGCACTGTAGGAAATTCCTACATTGGCGGATGACATGGCACAATATTATCTCTTGATCAATATCCATGGTTACCTTGCAACTACATTCATTAATTGCACTTAAATTAAAAAAGTTAAAGTGAGAGGAACCCATGAATAGTGTATTGCCATGTGTCCCGACACTGTAGGAAATTCCTACAGTGGCACTGTATACTCTGTATCCTCATATATATATATATATATATATATATATATATATATATATATATATATATATATATTGGAGTGATTTATTGTAAACTGGTTAACATTTTTTTAAAAACGGGAACTCTCGATCTACAACATATTTGAACAATCCGATCCGTCAAATTGATTACCCTACCCTCAAATGTAATTGTAGGAAAAATCAAAGAATTTGAGGACCTCTATCCCATGCATCAAATGGATGCAAAAATGAACGTCTTTACATAATGCAACCTAAATTTCATCCATAGGTTAGAGGTCTTCAAATCCTTTGATTTTCATAAACATGCATTTGAGGGTCGGGTGATCAACTTGAACAAATCGGATCGTTCAAATATGTTGTAGATGGAGAGTTCCCTTTTTAAAAAAAAGTTTCTACACATAACTACCCTTGTTTCAACCTAGAATCCATCTCAGCACCTAATTAACCCTAGTTTAATGTATTGTTCCTCTCTCCCCCCTAGAGTAATTTGTTTTATGTTACCTCATTAACACTAGTTTAATGTATTGCTCCTCTCTCCCCGCTAGAGTAATTTGTTTTATGTTATTGTGCCACTCTCTCAATTAAACCCAATTTACTCCATATGATCTCCTAACTCATCACCATTGTAGACATCAACATAAATCTGACATTAAGACCAAGTTCACATCGATATCTAGTCTAGTTACAAAAACGCAGCAAACCCCTTCGTGTAAGTATATTTTGGGACCTATGGAAACCCATGCCCCTTTTAACCTCTTCTTGACGTTACAAAGATAAGGAAAAAATCTTGCAATTGTGTATTCTAATTTAACAATTTAATTAATAGATTTAAGATCTATGTCGTTCATTCTTTTGAGATCTCTGATTTTGTTAATTATTTGACCTGAGAAATGGTTCGCAAGGAAACCAATTAGTTTGAAATTGGGAATGCGTTTTCAATAAAAAGGGTACAATTGGAGTACTGATGTATTCAATTCAGTATTATACAGTTTAGAGGTATATGAATATAAAATTTCTGTACATATTGTATATTGGGGGTTTAGAGACAATTTTGAAACTTAACGGGATTAAAAATATATTGATATCAAACTTTGGGTCTGGAAACAAAGTTCACTAATTTATATTGTTTTGGAGAAACGCTTGAACATTTCTCAACTGTTGATTTTTGCAAAGTTTTTGGGTGAAATAATATATGCAAATCTGTTAGCTTTCTCAAGCCTACAGAGAAGTGGGAATACATTTCTAGTGTCAGAAAACGGAACAACCAATTGCACAGTTGCATTGATTAGGATATTCTTGATATATCATAAAACCAAATGATGTGATTTTCAGGCTTCTGGTAGTAATCTGCAACAACAAATGTGGTGCTCGTCATAACTTGGTTTTTTTTTCTCTTCCAATTCTCCTCACCATAAATGCATAGTTTTAAACAGTAGAGATTACATATTGAAACTAGCAAATAAATATCCTTTCTGAGAATTCTTTGTGTGGACTTACAGAGTCTTGAGCATCGACATATCTCCAATATAATCCGGGATTGGGCCAGACAGAGACAAGTTCCTTAGAATCCTGCATCATTACCACCAACTTCAGAACCTCAGTGATATGCCAATGCAAAATCTTTAAGTGTATAAAGATTGATATGCACTCACAATCTTTGCATATTTTTCATATTTTTCAGCGGGGGAAACTTTCCACCGCTGCCATTCAGATCAGATACTCTCCTGCAGCACAAACCATGCCATGTCAACAAGGAATTTTTTTATTTATTATTTATTTTCAACTAGACAGGAGTAAACATGTAAAGAATATTTCAACTACAGCTCTGATAAAGTCTCGAGCAGAGAGAAGCTAGGAGGAAACGGCCCCTCCAAAGATGTCCCTTGCATGTCCCTGCAAATCATTTATTTATGTGAATCCAAATTTCCATCTGAGGAGCTAAAACTAGCTCCACTACGAACTGAGTTAGTTACTCACAGTCGTTGGATAATTGTCCAGTTAGCAATGAAGCTAGGAATTTTCCCAGATATTGGATTCCCATCAATCCTACTGAAAAGGGGGGGGGGGGGGGGGGGGGGGGAATATATATAAGCATTTACTTCAAAGCTAATTCCTGGAGTCTCACAGTTAAACCTGAATAACCTGCTGGCTTACAAATCCGTCAATTTCTTAAGATTTCCGAGCATATCTGGCAACTCCCCGGTGAAATTATTCGAACTAAGAACACTGCAGTTAATCGGTAAAGTTGAGAATAGTAATAAGAAGTCACAACATTTGAAGGGGAATAAAAACAATTAAAACATGGATTTAAAGCATAGAAGGTGCTCACAGTCGATCCAAGTTGACCAAGTTGCCCAATGACCGAGGAAGCGGGCCTTCCAGCTGATTATCTTCCAATACACTGTCCGAAAATGGAAAATAAAAAGAATTATGTATGTTCATGTGTTTAATTCCGATTCATTAACGACAAAGGGGAATAACATTTACAGGGTTCTTAGAGTGGTGATCTTTCCAAACTCCTCAGGGATTCTTCCAGAGACCCGATTTCCAATAAGGCTCCTAAATACGTGATACATGAATTGCAACAATTACATCTTATCTGGTTTCAAAATTATAAAAGGTAGAATTTTTTAATTACAGGTTGGTGAGAGGGAGCGAAGCCCATGACAGCGGTAAGGATCCAGAGAGGTAGTTCCATGTGAGATCTCTGCATTGTCCATGGATATCACAGTTAAAGATATGTTATCACATTACATTTAGTTTTGGTTTATGGTGCATAGCAGCTTACATTACTTGTAGCGATGTAAGATTGGCAAATTCATCTGGGAGTACACCCCTTAGGTTTAAACCCTTGAGCTGGCTGAATTTAATGGAAAAGAAAAAAATATAAATAAGAAAAGAAATGCCAAAGAATAGCCAGTGGTAATAGAGGGAATTTAGCTTGAAAAGATTTTTTTTACTGCCGTATAATCAATAAAACTAATCTAGTGGGGGTTTGATTCTACTTTTGAACCTGCTGACCGTCAAAAATACCAATAATCTAACTTACGGAAAATACAGGGAAATGAGTTTTTGGATACAGATGTAAAGAAGTCTAAACCATGCTAAATTACCATGAACTTTCAGCAATATCAGATAAATATCTTGACCTTCATATATTACATAGAAATGCCATGAACATTGTCCCATTTTAATACCCTTACGAATCGTAGCAAACTTTGTGAACGAATTCACCCATTTTTTAATCAGAATTTTGCAATAAAGCGAAAACAACTGTTAACTCTATTATGAATTATAACAGAGTTATTGGAATTACTGTGTAGTTCATGTAACCTTCGAAGTTCAAGGTATTTATCTTTAAAACGCTCAAAATGATGCCATTTTATATAGCTTAGCCTTCAAAGGACTAGTGCAGAAGAAAAGGATTATACATGGTGGTATATGGTTTCCAAAGTGACCAGCAAGTACTAAACCAGTTCCTCATGTATTTTACCATCGCGATTTAAAAAATTTTAAGACAAAAAAGTAATCCAAAATCACGATCATCAGTTGTTTTCTGATGTTAAATTTCCAGAAAATGGCATCTGGCTGAAGGGGAAAGAAAGGCATAGAAAAGTAGACGTTCGAGTTGTACATGCTTGTCACGTGACAACTGTTGGAGGTGGGAGTGCAATCGCAGGTGACGTTTCTAGCCAAGGGGCTTATCATGGATATTGCCCATCCTCGATCTCTATTGCATGGATTGACACTGAAGTCCCAGTTCAATCCCAAACTTGCTGATATTTTCTTAAGTGCGCCAACTGAAAAGCACAAGGACAATACATGATCGGTTAGTCAATGCTCATATAATTGAAAAATAAATTCGTCCTATGCATTTAGTAACAAGACCACTTGCTTGGTGCTTTTCAGGATATTGCGTGTATCAATTGCAATGGAATTCCAAATGATGTGAAAACTATGCAATATATTATGCAAGACAAAAATAATGGATGTGCCCTGTATCGAATTACCATTGTGAATTACAATGCTCTAAAATCGTTTTACTCGGCCGAGTACTCATACTCGGTCAGAAAATGAACCGGAACTCATCTACTCGGTGTATTATTCAGTCAAAGTGAGTATTCGCTTAAAAATCCGGTTAATATTACTCGTTTTGGGCCGAGTACTCGGTTTTCAGGGCTGAAAACATTTCGAATTTGAAAGTTGAAACTAAGGCCCAATAATTATGGCCCAAACCGAAAGCTAATAGTTCTTAAAAGTCTCCCGGTCTATAACTCGAGGGCAACTTTCGACCTCTTCACAAAAAAAAACTTTTGACGTCTTCGAACTGGAACTCAACAACTTTCGACGTCTTCGATTATATATTTTTCGTATATATATATATATATATATATAGCCGCGTAATCTTCATAAAACGATTAATTACCGAGTAATCCGATTACACACTACCCGTTGGCCGAACGAGAAGAAAAACGAGTACGTTTTTTACGACATTGTTGGGAAATGATAAGATTCATATTTAAAAGAACTTAAATTGAGCTAGCGAACAAGGTATCCTAGATGTGAAGTTAAGAAAGAAGATGTCCTCTAATGGAGCTAAATGGAGAAAAGGGCTCCATGGACCCCAAATTGGTTTTCCTATATCGGCAGATCCGAGACGGCCTCTTCCAATCCAAAAAATGACTAAGTTCCAACACTTGGATTTCAAACCTTGGTACTGGGTTCACAAATTAGTTATTACAGTTTTAGAACAAGGCTCCTCAATGGATTAGTGGGTTATTAATGGATTATTGGTTTATCTAACATCATTAAATACTAAAAAAATGTCAAAAAGTTTAGAGTTGTGTTTACAACATATTTTAGAAACCATTCTAGGCATAATTAGTTAATAAAAAACGTGTCAAATTGTTTTATAATACTTTTACTATTTATTAAAACTAGTGAAAATTCATTTGCTCAAACGATTTAAAATCCGATATTTCTGATCCGAGATGGAAGATATGGTTGATTACGATCCCAAAAATGATCATCCAATATGGGTACCGATGCCCGGATTTTTAACCTTAATCCATACTTGCAACATAGGAACAGATCCAGAAGTCTTCTCTCTCTCTCAGTTTGTGTGTGTGAGAGAGAGAGAGGATGCTGGCTATACATAATTTTCAAACACTTACGCTGACCAACTTTATATAACTTAGTTTTCTCTTGAGCAATAAAAGACTGATACCCTTGTTGTTGAAGATTGATCATGAAGCCCACTAGCATGGCCATAGTTTCATACTAAAATCTTTTTGAGAAGTGGACCTGATCCTCATTTGATGGATTCCCTCACAAGCATTTGATCACCCAACTTTTCGAGAACCTCATCTACCATATGTCTTTATGTTTAATGCATATGCACGATTTAACGTCTGATAAAAAAAGCAACTATCACGGTCATTACGAACCAATTGCACTAAAGGCTCTAGACGTGTAACAACCGAGTTCGGTTATACCAATTTCTGTTTTCGTATTTATTATATATGGTACTTTATTGATTTATCATGTTTGGATGCGAATGGTAGAACTTTTACATTGCATTCGACCCAACCCGCTTGCTTGAACTGGTTGATTCATATTTATAAGTTATCCTGGCTTATTACATAGACACGTGCATCTAGTATAAACTGCATATTAACTTTTATTTGGCATCGCACATTTTATCATGTAACATTTTAGATCACGTAAAATAAATTAAAATTGCATTTCATATCCTGCATAATACCCCTAACCCTGTGGTAGCGTTCATGCATCTTGTTCTCATCCCGTTCAGTGAAACGGACGTGTTTGGATAGCTACGCGCACGTACGTGCGTCCGTTCTTGGGGGTAGGCATTTTAGTTACATAATCATTCATTTTAAAATTTGGAAGTCGTATTTATTTTTCATATTTAAAATCTGAAATTTTGGACCCGACCCGGACGCGTTTTGGAGTATTTTTGTATCCGCCTAAATTCAAATTTATTAAGTTTTATTTTAAAATTTCCCTTTAAAAATCTCGTAACGGAACAAATCATTTTAGTTAAAAATATAAAATCTTTTTAAATTTCTTTTTATCTTTTCCTAACCATTCCCAGCCTTATCCCCCGCTGCCTCGTGGGTCTCTATCCTCTCTCTTCCTTTCTCTTTTCTCTCTCTCCTTCAGCCAATCAAATTCTCCCTTTTAATTGCGTCGGCCCGACTCAAATCTCTCTCTTTCTTTCCTCTTCTCTTTCTCTCTCCCCCTTACGGCTCTCTCTCTCCTTTCTCTCTCCTCTCGTGCGCTCTCTCTCTCCTTTCGCGAACACGGTTCGCTTCTCGAGTCGCGTCACCGCCGCACGCTACCGTCACCTCCCTCCTAATTCTTTTCTTCTTCTTTTAACCCGAGTCCCCACGAGAACCCACTGCAAACCCTAACCCTAACTCCTCGCCTCCTATTCCTTCGACCTCACCTCGCCTCTACCCATGTCTCCATTGTAACACCCGAGCCCAATGCTACTAATTTCTGTTACCGTTTGAGCGTAGTGTGGTACTCATTTCACTTATCGTGCTTGATTGTTATTTACTGTAAATTTTACCCGGCAAATTCATTCCTGCATATAACAAATTTTGGCATCTAAAGTAAAATTAAAAATATTCATCTTGGCCTGCTTGACACCTCTAACCCTGTTGTAGCGTCCGTGCATCGTGTTCTCGTCCCATTCAGTGAAACGGGCGAGTTTGGACAGCTACGTGCACGTACGTGTGTCCGTTTTGGGGGTATGCTTTTTTATCATAAAACACTTCATTTTAAATTTTGGATCCCGCTTAAAATTCTATTATTTCAATTTCAAATTTTTGGACCCGACCCGGGCGCGATTTGGAAATGTTTTACTTTGCGCCAAAATCCCAAATTTTAATATTTTAAACCGGCATATATTTTCTTAACCATATATAAATATTATTGTTCCCTTATAATCTTTTAAATCGTTATTAAGATTTTCTTAATCTCTCCCCAGCCAATCACGCCCCCCTCCTTCAACACCGTGGGCCCTTTCGCTCTCTCCTCTCTCTATCTCTCTCCTCCCTCACCCCTTATCTCTCTCTCTCCCCCCACCGTCTCTCTCTATATCTCTCCTCTCTCTCGCGTTCTCTCTCCTCTCTCTCTCTCTCATATTTAAATCTCTCTCCCCCCTCCTTTTCTTTTTATACGTGAACCCATCATCCCAGCGAACCCCCAGCCGCCGTGCTTCGCCACCGCAGACCCCACGCCGGCACCACCCTCGCCAGCCTCCTCGCCCTCATCGCAGCCACACCCACCTCCTTCCTCCGTTTTCCCCACGTCCCGAGCGCCTGCACACCCCGACGATGCCACCCTCGTGCAAACCCCGCGAGCCCAACCTCACCGGAAACTTCTCCGCCGATCACCACCCGACCTCGTCAGTTCCTCACCTCCCTCTCCAATCCCCACCACCACAAACCACCACCACAAACCACCACCACCATCAACCTCACCATCTTCCCGAGCCCTCACCTGCACATGCCGGAACCCTCTCTCGTCGCCGTTCCTTCACCTCCGACGACCCTAACCTTTCACCACCATCATCACCATCTCCTTTCTCTCCCTAGCTCCTCAGTCCTTCCTCCTACCACCTAGCAACGTCCCTGCACTCAACCCAAACCCTAACCGAACCCTAACAGCAAGATCCCATCGCCGGAGCTCCGTTCGCCCGCGTTGACCCCTTCACATCCCCTCTCTGCACACAGGAAACCTCTACGCGAGGTACCCCGATCCGTGTGGTTCCGCTGTTCGTCGTTTGGGTTCATTCCGTGAACCGTGCGCCCGTCGCGAGTTTTCCCCGCCGACATTCTACGTTCCGTTTTTCCCGGTTCGCGACCCGTTGAGGCAAGTACCTCTTGCTATAGGCTATACAATATTTACATATATATTATGACACCCTAAACCTGTAAATTTAACTTTGATACAATCATTTCTCATTTCCATGTACAATATTGTTATATATCATTTTATCTTTAAACTTGGAACCTACAGTTTGCAATTAAACCTAATAACCACATTTACCTGTTTAATCACATTTTTAATATTAACATGGCTTATGGCTTTTATCTCTATAGTTTTGTTCCATTCGGACACTCGTATTCATTTTAACATGTAATAGCTGTATTGAACCTTTATATAAATCATTGCACCTCTAAAAGTGCTTAAACTTGTTAACATGATTAAAAGGCCATAATTGTCTTACTGCATGCTTATATGGTTGAAATCATATCTGTGACACAATTGATAATGGTATTGATAATTGAATGAAACTACCTATTGCTTACTTCATTACTTATCTCATGCTGTTGATACCCATGCTTGATTATATAACTGATTGTGAGGACACCTGTGATATCGCTTGCTTCTTGACCTGTCTTGCTACCTACACATTGATTGACCCGACATGGTACCGTATACTGCTTGACTTGACATGATGTACCATGACCTGATCCGTTACTTGATCTTATGTCTAATGCCTACAAACCTGACATGTAGTCCTCATGGACCGTTCCTGTTGTCTATCGAGACAAACATGTTTACCTGATCCTTTGTTGGCATTAGTTTTTTGATTTCGGGATACCTGACTTGACATACACATATAACTTGGGGGTATGGGGAAATCAAAGGTGAAACCTAACTTGTAACTCGACAGTTCACTACCTGTCCTGAGTGTACGCATTCTTGTTTTGTGCCTAACGGCATGTCTCGGTTTCATCCGAGAATATTGTGGCCATAGTCCCGGGTATGTACGGGACACTATCGAGTGTACACATTCCTGTTTTGTGCCCTAGCGGCATGTCTCGGCTGCAGCCGAGAATATTGTGGCTGTGGTCCCGGGTATGTACGGAATACTATTGAGTTACATCGATGATTCATCAAATTGGTTTCAAAGACTTTAGAACAGAGAACCTGATAGCACAGTTTAGTTTACCCACTGCACACTACCCTGCACTGCTTTGATTCATATTATTGTTACCCCTGCTTTATTCATGTTTATATTCGCATTGCCTGTTTATTATGTTATTACTTGATGACTTGACGCTCTGACGTCTGGGTTTTGCATGGCACAAATTCTTCTACCATGTTGCAGGCTGATTAGGAGTTTTGCCGCTGTTAGACGAGCGGTGAGGTTCCTGTCGGTATGTAGTTTCACTCCAGGTGTTTCATTTATTGTATCTTTTGGCTTCCGCATATTATTATCTCTCGACTCTTTTACTCTGGCTTATGGATATGTACTAGATAGTTAGTCTACTTTTCTGTTCTTGATATCTCCACAACCGTAATGTGACTGTGGAAGGAATTTTCCTATCCACAGGTAGCATGGTTGGCTATGTCACGTGCCCACTTTAGTGTACTTTGGGAAGCGGGGCGTGACATCCATCCTCTTCTCCTCCTCATCTCCATCTTCCTCCTCTTCTATTTTTCTCCCGAGCCTTCACCTGCACACCCAAATCACCTCGGAACCCATCACCATCACACCTCCCTCGCCGCCGATCATCTCTCGCCGCCACCATCATCCCCATCTCCTCTTCTCTCCCTATCTCCTCTGTTCTCCTTCCCTGCACCAATCTTGCACCAAGAAAACCAACAACAAAACCCTAGCCGAAACCTTAGCAACCAACCCCTTCGCCGGAGCTCCGTTCACCACGATCGACATCTCCGCCTCTCTCTGCAAACCCAGTGAGCATCCCTCTTCTTCTCAATCTCTTCTCCCTCTTTCCTTTCTTCTCTTTCTTTCTTTCTTTTCTTTGCTTTTCTTTTCTTAAATTCTTAGTTCTCTGTCTTGTGTAGTTTGCCGGAATCCGATCGTGTCGTCGACGATCCCGACGACCCAGCGAACGTTTCTGACCCGTGTGATCCCCTTGTACGTTGTTTGGATCCGTTCCGTGCATCGTGCGCGCGTCGCGACTTTTCCCGCCGATGTGTGACGTTCCGTATACGTGTTTCTTGATCTGTCGAGGCAAGTAAAACTTGCTACATGCTATTTATATTATTTTTATATGTATTTAATTGCATACTAAACTTGTAGATTAAATCTAATGTCGCATGTTCCATTTAAACCTATCGATGTTCCATATATCATTTTAGACCTAGAACTTGAACATATCATGTTGCATTTTAGTTTACAATACGTGGTACCCACGTCCATATTTAAATCACATAATGATTATTTGCATAGCCCATAGTACCATTTTTAAATAGTTTAATACTTTCGGATACCTAGTTGCATCCATTTAGCCTATTTTATATACAGTTGCATCCCTAGATCATTTAATGCATAATAACGAGATTTTAACATTCCATATTTGATAAAGTGTATTTAATTAGTGTTGGAACCATAACCCTAACTCAAATCGATAACCGTGCATCCATATGTTTTAATCCGTACCTATTTGCATACCACATTACAATGTTCCATTTTATTGTTCCATTAGTACCCCATACTTGTTTTGTATACCCATGCTTATTTTAGTTTGATTATGAGCACCCACGTGACATGTTGTGCACTCCTGACATGACTTGATATACCTACTACTTGACACGACGTGATACCGTGCACTTCTTGACATGACATGATACCTATATACTACCTGACTTGACCTGAGGTACCATGGCCTTACCTGTTACTTGATCTTGTTACTAATGCCAACAACCTTGACATGTTGTCCCTATGGACATTTCCTGTTGTCTAGTCAGACAAACTTGTACCTGCTTGATCCTGTGTTGGCATTAACTCCAGATTTATTAATGTCTGACTTGACATATATAACTTGGGGGTATGGGAAAATCAGGAATGTAACCGAACGTAACTCAAAGGGCCATCCTATTGTTTGCCATTTTTCCGGACGTTACGGAATACCTATTGTTTGCCGTTTTTCCGGACGTTACGGAATACCTATTGTTTGCCGTTTTTCCGGGCGTTGCGGAATCCCTATTGTTTGTCGTTTTTCCGGACGTTGCGGAATAATCACCGATGGGTTACGATGAGGATTACATTACTTGGTTTCGAAGACTTTAGAATAGATAACCCCGTAGCACAGTTTAGATATCACTGCACGTCACTTGTACCGGCATACTCACTGTTATATATTCTTGTTATATTCTTGCTCATACCCATACCTGCATGTCTTGCTACCCATGTTTATATTATTGCTTGATATTATGACGCACTGACGTCTGGGTTTTGCATGACCCAGATTCTTTACCTTCGCTACAGGCCGAGCAAGAGTACTTCAGTTAGCAAGCTGAGCAGTGAGGACTTGCTAGTAGTTAGTTCATTTTACTTTCGGTATTTTTCTTTCCTGATGTGAGCCCGCATTATGGGACGTACATTCCAGTTTATTCTTGTATTGGATCTTTTGCTTCCGCATTATTTTATTCTTGACTCGTTTTATTCTGGCTTATGGACATGTATTAGATAGTTTATTATTGTTCTTGATATCTCTACAGCGTAATCTGACTGTGGAAGGATATATCCTATCCACAGGTAGCATGGTTGGCTATGTCACGTGCCTATCTTAGCGTACTCTGGGAAGCGGGACGTGACAAGACGTATCATCTTAACCTAGCCAAGAACACTTCGGTATATATATGCCATAAAATAGCCTCAAGAATTCTCTCTCTGAATATGTAAGAAACTAAAAAGATTTCAAGCAACATTATTGTTCTCATATATCCTTGAGAATCAAATTTGCAATGCCAAAGGAAGAGGAATTGCCTTCAGGACTAATAGACCTGCAACTGAAATGGAATGACCCATATCTTGGTGGATGCAACTCGAAATCCATGATTCACATAACCTTCCTAGTAGCGGACAGCCCAGCCAATGAAGTTGTGATGCTTTGCAAGTCGATAAAGTTTTGCTCAAACAACATGACCATGCTCATTGCGACATTACACCAACATCTGTGATGGAAAATTCCTTGACTAAGCAAATCATTGAGCATCTATAGTCACTCCAGATGCTGATGAAATTGAGTAAATACCCAGCTCGTGGCACCATAATTCTCTTCATGCTACCCTATTTGCTTCATCCATAATACCATCCGCCACAACCCCTACCACCGTGACCGACCATACACATTTATTACTTGGGTCGCCGCCAACGTACTCACACCATGGTCACACCGAGTATGGATGGTATCTATCTTCAAAGTAAAAGTATATCTTTCTACCAAGCACCTTTTCACAGATGATGGCCAAAAGGAAAGAGATTGAAAAGAAAAGGAAATTGGACACAACGCATTATGCATCTCAAAACCTAACAATATGGGTATGAACACACTATATAGGATCGAGAAACCGAGATTGGTTCTGGATCAAATGCAACTGTTTTAAGGGATGAAATTTCTAAATTCAGGGGATCGATTGGTCTAGCCACCCATGTTTTCTGACAGCCCTTTATCCAAGTACTTGTTGGAGATGTCTTAACAATGGCAAGTCGAAAGTGCTATATAACCTCAAAGGCAGCGAATTATCTAAACTGAGGAGTGAATACATAAATGCCCTCTTGTAGCAAATCCCTGCTCAACAAGCATTCATCCTTCCTCCATGCCCATCACAAACAATTTCAAAACCAAAGTTTAAAAGCCTTCTCTGAAGAAAAAAACCCCAATTGGAGTTTGAGTTTGTCGAATGTCAAATCTTCCATGGTTCACAGCGGACCCCATATTGATGGGAAAATGATTAGATGGCTATAATTGATGATGATGATGATGATGATGATGATGATGAACTCTTGTTCATGATAAAATGGCACTGCCCCAAATTAATTACAAGGAATAATGGAAGGAAAACTTGTATATAAAAAAAATGCATTAATTATAAATTCACTTACTCTCATTGTTGGGCAGCAGAGGGAGGGTGTTTTGGCCACAAGCTTGGAAGCAGATGAGAGCCAGACCCAAACTGATCAATGGTTGAGTTGCCCACATGCCCCCCCTCAATTCCTTTTTCCAAGGATGCAAGTGAGATGGATCATATCACAAAGGTTGATGACGGCTATACATGATGTGAAAAGTGGGGCCGCTGTCTTGCGTTGACCACCTTCTTCTAACTTTTACGTAACTTGTCCTGAATGAGCAATTATTGGCCCCCTGACTTTATTACTTTGCTTGCAACACACGAATTTCATGAAATTTCAAAAATACTAAAATTTTCTGTATTATTCGGTTTTCCAATAATCTATTTCTAGATATTTTTGGAGAACTTTAATATATCAAGCAGATAAAAAGTCATGTGAAGTAAAAGAAGAAAAAATCGCCGATTGTTGCTAAGAACTTAACAGAACAAAAAAATCCAATTCGAGTGACTGAGAACCATAACAACACAAAGGGGAGGCTTCCGAAGTTTTGAGGAAAAGCACTCGAATATCAACAAACAATGTTCCATATAAAAAGCAACACCTACTACTTTATTGTATTAAGTTGCTCCACATAATTTTTTTATATTCATTCGTATTCACTTCTATTTTCGATCAATACTTCTCCACTAACTAAGTCTATTCTATAATTAAAATATCAAAGTTAGATATCCTACTAGTGGTATCTTAGCTTACTCCAATTTCTAACATAAAAGTGTAACAATAATAGAAAAGGTTTTAGATCAACACATGTCAAATTTAGACTTTAATCATTTATTTTATTAATATAATGTTGCTCTATTTATAGTGATAATGAGCATACAGAAAATAGGAAACATAATAACCTAGAAAAGAAAAAATACATAATTCAGATTTGACTTAATACATTAGATAAGAGATCTTGCTTAATAAAGCAACATAATAAACAATAATATAAAATAAATAATCTTTTCTATCTTTAACAAACCTGCTCAAACATGAAATAATTTAATACATGATAGGTTACCACCAATGTTTCTTTTTGCAAAAGTCAAAATTAGATAAAGAAAAGTAGATTGTGGCCATTATTTAAGAAATGTTCTCACTAATAAAAAAATGTACCAAGCTTATAATTTAATAGTTTTTTTCCTAATGGTTCCTTCCAAAGCCTTTCCACTTCTTAACACCTTATCACTACCTCAGTGTTGTCTTACCATAGGATTTTGAATCTACCCTTTTATCTGTTGAAACTAAAAAAACAAATGATTGGATTTCAAAGACCTTATCACTACCTCAGTGTTGTCTTACCATAGGATTTTGAATCTACCTTCTTATCTGTTGAAACTAAAAAAACCAAATGATTGGATTTCAAAGACAGTCCCATATTGGAAATAACAAAAGAAACACATAGATATAAAATATAAAATGAGTCGCATCTCAATAAGGCTTGAGTCTTATTGTTGGAACCGACTTATCATTAAGCACATCTTTTCTCTTTAAAAAAGACAGTTCCATATTGGAAACAACAAAAGAAACACATGGATATAAAATATAAAATGGGTCACAACTCAACAAGTCTTGAGTTTTATTGTTGGAACCCACTTATCATTAAAAGCTCATGTGCAAAAACCCATCACTCCTCCAACTCTTCTTTAACTTTAAACTCTAACCTTCTTAAAAAATAATTTTAACATTATCCGTTTACATTATTTCATAGCATCAATAAGACTTCTAGTGAATGTGTGTACTGCCTTGGTCATTTCTCAAGTACTTATCTACTTCATAATCATAAACTATCAATTTGAGTTCTCTAAATTTCTGAAAAACAAGTCAAGAAAAGGAAAGATTATAGATTAGAAGGAATCACATTTAACTCTGAGGCACAATTAAAGCGTAACGACTGTATTTTTCTTATATAAATAAAAGCCTATTTTATATTTTATTTATTTATTTTGAGCCAATATTTATTTTGTGGGATTTTAATTTTTATCTTGAATAAATAAATTGGTTAAACGTTATTTGAATTTTAAGAATTTTTATTAAAAAAATGATTTTGATTCTTGCATACGAAAGAATATTATTTTTTAAAGATAAAAATTTATTAGAATATTTTTTAGTTGAAGAAAAGAGTTTGATTAGATTTTAAGAGGATTTATTTTTAATTAAAACTGTTCCTTTCTTTCAATTTTTTTTAAAAGAAAATACAAGAATAGAATTGAGTTATTAAAGAAAAGATTTCTCTAGATTTTAGAAAAGATGATTTGTTAAAGAAAAGATCTTTAAACGTGTACACATTTATTTTTAGTATTTTTCTAAACGAACAAAAAGATTTTTTTAATTATTACGAATTTTTTTTGGCAGGAGAAAGAATTGGTTTGGATTTTTTTATCTAGCTGCTGTTGTTTTAATTTTATGAGATATAGAATCCACGAATTTCTTTTATATACAGTAACCCTAAGATTTGTTTCTCATAGAATCAGCTAGTTTTTTTTATACCGTAACCTTATGATCTGTTTATGATAAAATCTCAACTCCGAAAATAAGCGCTTCATCTCTGCATTTTCTCATCCCCAACCTGCTCCCTCTCTAAAGCAAAGGAACCCATAATCGAAGGACGAGAAGGAATCAACGATTTATGCCTGACAAATGAAACGATCCGGGCCGACTCGCTTCATTAACGAGAAGAGTTGAACTCGCCTCGCTTAATCGGCAAGACGAGTTCAACAGCAGCCGGTGAAAGTCTATCCTAACACCACCATCAGGTTTAAACCGGCATCAAGCGTGCAATTTTAAAAATTTCTTAGTGCTAAGCTACACTAACTAAGGATCAAACAAGATGATTAGGGTTTACATGATGTTATAAACATATTTACACTAAGAGATGGTGATCACAACCTTTGGAGACCGTGTCCTTCTGTAATACCCAGCCCCTGTTATACTAAAATCTGTATTTTATTACTCTAGAATCCTATTTATTCTTATTTATAATTTTATCTATTTTTATATAATTATTTATATATTTTAAAGTCCCATTTATCTTATTTGAAAATTTAAAACCAAATCCTAAAACCAAATTAATTTTTCCCCGAGCCCACTTATTTCCCACTCTACTTTCAAACCAGCCCACTCCTTTCTCTCCAAATTTTTCTTTAATAAACCCAGCCCGAGCCCAACACCCATTTTCCCCAAGAATTCTAAAAATTAAATCTCTTTTTCCCTGGCCCGGCCTACTTCCCTCATCGAATTTCTTTTCCTTTTATTAATTTTTGGCCCAAGCCCAACGGCCTGCGACGTTACACCCAACCCGACCCGCTCCTATTCTTCTTCTCCTTCGCAACGGCTCTTTTCTTTCCCCGCGCGAGATCCGCTCCCTCCACCGTCGCCCCCGCTCTCGCGACGTTACGCCCACGACGCGCGCGTTTTTCCCCCACGACCCTCTCTCCTCTACCCTCTACCCCCTCTTCCTTGCTCGCTCCCTCCCCCGTTCTCATTTTCCTCCTCTTCTCGCTACACCCCCGACCCACGCACCCATCACCGACCTCCTCCCTTCACCGTTGACCATCACCCTCGTCTCCGACCACCCTTAGTCGCCTCTGTCACCATTTCCCCACCATCACCCACTGAGCTCACCTCCTCCGGCCATTTCCATCGACGGGGCACTCCTTCAATCGCAACCCCATTTTTCCCGCACACCATCACCGGAGACACCACCTTCGACGTCACCGCCCCTGCAACCTCCAACGATCGTCGATCATCCCCGATCATCACCACCGCCTCACCCACTTCCTCCCTCTCCCTCGCTCTTCCCCTCTCCCTGCAATCTCCCTCTCTCTTTCTCACTCTCTGTTTCTCTCCCTCTTCCTCTGTCCCACTCTCTCTAACTCTCTCGTCTCTCCTTCTCAGCTCTCTCTCCCTCTCCCTCTGTGCTCTCGTCTCTCTCTGTAACACCCGAGCCCAATAATACTATTCATATTACTAATTGAAGGTTATATATTGCTTATTCCAATTTTCCTGATTTTCTGGTGTTTATTGCTAAATTTTACCCGGTTAAGTCATTTTGGCACATAACAAATTTTAACTCCGAAAGTGAAATTTAAGATGTCCATGTTAGCCTACTCATCGCCACTAGTCGCGTGGTAGCGTCCGCGTGTCGAGATTCCGTTTCGTTTGGCTAAACAGGCAAGTTTGGACGACTACGCGCGCGTGCAAGTGTACGACTTGGGGGCATGCATTTTAATCATTAAACACCTATTTTCAAAATTTGGAACTCGCTTAAAATCCTATAATTTGAATTTGGAACATTTGGGCGCAACCCGGGCGCGATTTGGAAATGTTTCATTTCGCGCCAAAAAGGGCCCGTTTCAATTTAATTTATAAAACTAATATATATATACGAATAATTCCCAACGGCCAAATCCATTCAAATCTTATTCCAAATATTTTCCTCACACACCCTCAGCCAATCACGAGCTCACAATCGAGCTCGTGGGCCCCCTCCTTTCCATCTCTCTCTCTGCCTCTCTCCTCTTTCTCTCTCTCTCTATCTCATCAATCTCTCTCTCTCTTCTTATATATTGCGAGTCTCCCCCTGCATGCAGCCGCCTCCCATCGCGAGAAACCTCCTCAACCCTAACCCTAGCTCACCGCAGATCTCACCGCCGATCCCCCGCGACCTCGCCGTCGCCGCCCTCGCCACCACGAGACCGCCGCACCTTCCACCTCCCTCCTTCCTCCTCTCTCCTGCGCCTGCACCCATTCCCGACCTCGCCTCCACCTTCGCAGACCTCGCCGTCGACGCCACCCATCGTCGTCGACGACTTCCGCGGCACCCTCTCACCCTACTCGACCCGACCTCGTCGTCGTTTCCCTCCTCCCCTCGCCGGAACACCCAACACGAGCCCTAACCCATCGCCTACCCCGCTGTTCGCCGGAGAAACGTGCCGGCGACCTCGTCGACACCACCTCCGACCACCTCCCTCTCTCCCACAACCACCAGAGCCGACCACACTCTTCCCCACTCACCGCAGCACCCCTTTCCAGCGACCCCGAGCCCTTTCAGCCGTTCCAGCACCCTCGCCGCACCTCCTGTTCACCGCCGGTGGGTCCATCGCCGTCGGGCCCGTCATAGTTACCCCTGTTTCCCCTCTGTAAGCATCACTTTACTTCCTTTGGTGCAAACCCCGCTGATCTTGTATGTTTATCGTATTGCTAACTTGTTGCCGATAACTTTTGCCGGAATCCGACCGTGCCGTCTGACGAACCCGACGCTCCAGCGAAGCCCCTAGTCCGTGTGACCCCGTTGTTCGCTGTTGAGACTCGATCCGTGGCCCGTGCTTTCATATCGCGTTTTCTGCCGACATCACATCCGGGTTTCCGTCTGCTGACCGTCGAGGCAAGTATCTGAATACTTGCTTGAACATGCTAGCGTGCGAGATCTAGTCTCGCCACGCAATTTAATTCAAACTATTTAATACCGTAACTTAATGATGGCATTTGATATCGTATTATTACTGTTATCAGTATATCGGAATCGTTACGACAGTTCCTCGTAATTAGTTAACCCACATCAATCCATGCTTTAACTAAATAAAACGACTGAATCACACCTGCTTAAACTGTTAAATCATTCATGATACAATTATTATATTCAGTATAATTTCATGTAGTTCCTTAATTTATAATTGTGAATATTGCTTTACCTTATGGCTATTGCACCCTAAAAATGATTGAACATGTTAATAAGAGAATATAAACAACACTGTGGTTATATGAAATACTGTGGTTAAATACTGTTTCCTGCTGTTGTTCATTATTGATTGTGTACCTGTTGTGAGCACTTACCCGATTGCACGACATATTGGCCTGGCCCTGATACACCTGACATATACATACATACCGACCCATCCTGTTGTACCATGACATTACTTGTTCCCTGATTTCATGCCTAATGCCGACATACCTAACCTTTCCTGCTGTCGATCCAGACAGACCTACTTTTACTTGACTTTGTTGGCATTAGTCCTTGACTACTGAATACCTGACCTGACATGCATAGTTTGGGGGTATGGGGAAATCAAAGGTGAAACCGACTTGTAACTCAACAGTTTGATACATTGTTCTGATCAGTCTTACGGGCTTGGCCAGTCCGGGAGTGATGATGCTGACATTACTCGTCCATCCTACTACCTTTTACTGCTTAGCGGCACGTCTCGGACTCAGCCCCGAGGGTCATGACCGTGGTCCCGGGCACGCACGGGATACTATTGAGTTACATCGACGATTCATCAATTGGTTTCAAAGACTGTAGAGTAGAAAACCTGATAGGACAATTTAGTCACCATTGCACATTACCCTGCTTGTTACTTCTTATTACTGCTTTATTCATGTTCATGCTTGCATTGTTTATTACCATGTTTATGCTATATACTTGATATCATGACGCGCTGACGTCTGGGTTTTGCATGGCCCAGATTCCGTACCTTTGTCGTCGACCGAGCAGGAGTACTTCAGCCAGCAGGCTGAACAGTGAGTCCTTAGGATTTAGTTTATTTATTGCTTTTCATTTCCAGATGTGAGCCCGCATTATGGGACGTACTGTTTATTCATTGTATTGGATCATTAGCTTCCGCACTTATTGTTTATTGATTCTTGTTATTATGGATTTGGACATGTATTAGTTTAGTTTATTATCTTGTTCTTGATATCCTTACAACCGTAATGTGACTGTGGATGGATACTTCCTACCCATAGGTAGCATGGTTGGCTATGTCACGTGCCCAAACTTGCGTACTCTGGGAAGCGGGGCGTGACATGGTTTTATGGTATCAGAGCCATAGGTTAATTGGGTTGGTTCTTTGTAGTTGGGTATCGCACCCGATACACGAATCAAAATACCCGTGATTAGGAAACATGTCCTGCCACCTTGACCGTTTTACCGTCCTTGAATCTTTCTTCCAGATCATGTCGACATGCAAACTTACTTTGCATTGTCAACTTGAAAACCTAGTTTCTTGTTATCTCTAGGACTTAGGAGACTTGGGTGGAGTTAAGTAATTGCGGCTATGATACCGCGGCATAGCTACAATGCAGTACTCTATTTAAGTATCTTGGAGTTCTAGCTTTGGTTTATATATTGAATCTATCATCATGCTAATGTTGTTTGTTTTGGATTTCAGGACCATGGCAGATAAGAATTTCAAGACGTATCAGAGGCGTGTGGACGAAGCCGCCATGTTAGGAGTGATACGTGGGATGTTGGAAAATCAGAAGAGGCAAACTGAGCTGATCCAGCAGCAAGCAGATTCATTTCAGGAGGGTTTGCAGGCTATGCAGCAGTCTGTAAACACCGCCGTAGCGAAGCCAGTCGACCGAGTAGGGACCGTGGCAGATTTCAGACGGTTGGGTCCTACTACTTTCACTGGCTTGGAGGAGCCGTTGCCAGCCGAGCAGTGGCTTGTGGACACAGAGAATTTATTGATTGCGGCACAGATCCCAGAAGACAAGAGAGTTGATATGGTGCGCATTCAGCTGGTGGATTACGCCCGAGAGTGGTGGCTTGTGGAGGAGACCCGCTTGTCCAAGCCAATCAGTTGGGCGGATTTCTCCAAAAGTTTCTTGGAAAAGTTCTTCCCGCGGACTGCACGGGAGGAAATGGAGGAGAGATTTATTGGGCTGAAACAAAATGGAGCAGCTGTGGATGTACATGCAGCGGAGTGGACGAGACTTAGCCGTTTCGCTGGACCCTTAGTTGCCAAGGAGGCAGACAGGACGCGAAGGTTCTTGCGCAGTTTGGATGTGGACATCCAGAGGCAGATTGTCTCCCTGGGTTTGACCACTTTCTCGCAGGTTCTTACGGCAGCCAGAGAGCAGCAGAGTTTATCAGGATCGAAAGGGAACCTTCACCAGACAGCAGTTGCAGCCAGGAAGCCTGCATTTGTGCCTAACCGAGATCATGGGCGCAAAGGTATTCCAGTGGACCGTCGAGGTGTAGCGCCAATGAAGAAGCCTGTGATCGTTGACCGAAGGAAGAGCGTGACCTGTGCCTACTGCCACTTACCTGGGCACGTGCATAAGGAGTGTAGAAGAAGACTGGGACTTTGTCTGGTTTGTGGAGCAGCCGATCACACAGTCAGTGCTTGTCCGTCGAAGCTTCGCACGAGAGATGATATACAGAAGCCTCCGCAGAGACCATTCCAAGGGCAGAAGCAGCTGACACAAGGACCCAACCAGGGTCGAGCTTTCACTTTGACAGCTGAGGAAGCCAAGGCATCAGGAGAAGTGGTTTCAGGTACTGTACTCGTTCGTGGTTTTCCCGCTTTGGCACTATTTGATTCCGGAGCATCCCATTGTTTTATGTCATCCAATTTTATAACTACACACTCGATCACCTGCACGACCCTGTCTAGTTTTTGGGACATACACACTGGGAATGGGAAAATCATAGCTAGTAAGGAATGTAGAGATTGTACTGTTGTTGTTTGTGGACGGGAGCTTTTTGCGGATTTCTTGGTGATTGATACGGGCAGTTATGAAGTAGTCTTGGGAATGGATTTTCTTGGCACTTTCCACGCACGCATTGATTGTAGGGCAAGGAAAGTAATTTTCCAGATTCCCGGACACCCTGAGTTTACTTTCATCGGAGGAAGCAGTTCTGTCGGGCCAGTCGAGTTTAGGGCTAGGCCGACGAACAATGTTCTTGCGGCTATGGTAGTGGATAGTAATGAAGAGCCGGCAGTTGTTCGCGACTTTATGGATGTGTTTGAAGATATTTCGGGCTTACCGCCGAAGCGAGATGTGGAGTTTGCGATTGACCTTATTCCTGGTGCAGCGCCAGTATCAAAATCTTATTATCCGATGGCACCGGTGGAATTGGAAGAAGTTAAGAAACAGGTGGGTGAATTACTCGAGAAGGGATGGATTCGAAGCAGCAACTCACCTTGGGGAGCTCCAGTTCTTTTAGTAAAGAAGAAGGATGGCACGAGAAGGATGTGCATTGATTATCGAGAATTGAACCGGGTGACTATTAAGAACAAGTACCCTATCCCTCGCATTGGAGAACTTTTTGAGCAGCTTAGTGGCGCGAGGGTATTCTCGAAACTGGACTTACGATCAGGATATCATCAGGTCCGAGTGAAGGCAGAAGACATTTGCAAGACGGGGTTTCGGACTCGGTATGGGCATTTCGAGTATTTAGTGATGCCCTTCGGAGTGACTAATGCGCCGGCAATATTTATGGACTTGATGAACAGGATCTTTTCACCGTTCTTGGACCAGTTTATTGTGGTATTCATTGACGATATTCTGGTGTACTCAAAGAGTCCGGAGGAGCATGCTGAGCACTTAAGGATCGCACTGCAAACGCTGAGACAGGAGAAATTATTCACGAAGATGAGTAAGTGCGAATTCTGGTTGGAAGAAGTGAAGTTTCTGGGGCATGTCGTGTCGGGCGATGGAATCGCCGTTGATCCCGAGAAGATTGCAGCAGTTCGAGATTGGCCTGTTCCAAAGAATGTTGCAGAGATAAGAAGTTTTCTTGGACTCGCCGGTTACTACAGAAGATTTGTGGAAAACTTCGCTCGTTTAGCTGAGCCGTTAACCAAGCTTACGCGTAAGGAGGTACCGTTTGTTTGGACAGATGGATGTGCATTGGCCTTCGAGACGTTGAAGCAGAAGTTGATAACCGCCCCTATCCTAACCGTACCGGATGATTCAGGAGGACTGGTGATTCACAGCGACGCATCTGGAAAAGGATTGGGATGTGTTTTAATGCAGAACGGGAAAGTCGTCGCTTACGCTTCGAGACAGCTGAAGACTCATGAGAAGAACTATCCGACTCACGACTTGGAGCTTGCAGCCGTGATCTTCGCCCTGAAGATTTGGAGACACTACCTTTTGGGCGAGAGAGTTGAAGTCTTTACAGATCACAAGAGTTTGAAATATGTGTTCACTCAGAAGGAGTTGAACATGAGGCAACGCAGATGGTTGGAGCTGATGGCCGACTACGACCTTGATCTTAAGTATCATCCGGGAAAAGTTAACGTCGTGCCAGATGCGCTAAGTCGGTTACCAGCGATTCAGTTATTGACTGCACAGAGAGAGATCATTGAGGAGTTTCGAAGATTTGACTTGGAGGTTGTGTTACCGCGTGCTACAGGACAGTTGATGCAGTTGCAAGTACAATCGTCCTTAGTTGAGAAGATTAAAGCGGCGCAATCGCAGGATCCTAGACTGCAAAAGTTTCGAGAGCAGGTTGGAGCTGGACTACGAACCGATTTACTGATCCATGAAGACGGTTCGTTGAGATATGGTAGCCGTGTGTGTGCGCCAAAAGGAGATGTGCGTGAAGAGCTTATGAAGGAGGCACACAGTTCAGCTTACTCTGTACATCCAGGAGGGACAAAGATGTACCGAGATATTCGACAGCATTTCTGGTGGGAAGGTATGAAACGGGAAATTGCTCGCTTTGTGGCTAAGTGCTTAGTGTGTCAGCAAGTCAAGGCTGAGCATCAAAGGGTTGCTGGTTTGTTGCAACCACTTCCGATTCCTCAATGGAAGTGGGAACATATAACCATGGATTTCGTGACGACTTTACCGCGGAGTCCAAAGGGCAACAATGCTGTATGGGTGATTGTCGATCGGTTGACCAAGGCAGCTCACTTTATTCCTTTTCGGGTTGGTCAATCGACGGAGACTTTGGCAGAGCGGTACATGCAGGAGATTGTCAGATTGCATGGAGTACCGGTAAGCATCGTGTCCGATCGGGACACTCGGTTCTTGTCACACTTTTGGAGGAGTTTACAAGAAAGTTTGGGGACTCGATTGAAGTTTAGCACAGCTTATCATCCCCAGACTGATGGACAATCAGAGAGAACGATCCAGACCCTTGAAGATATGTTGAGGGCTTGCATGTTAGACTTCAAAGGTTCTTGGGAGGATCATCTACACCTGGTGGAGTTTTCGTACAACAACAGCTTCCAAGCGACAATTCAGATGGCCCCGTTTGAAGCACTGTATGGTCGTAAGTGCCGTTCACCGGTTTGTTGGGATGATGTGGGTGAACGAAGGTTACTAGGACCAGATTTGGTGGTACAGACAGTCAAGAAGGTGAATACAATCAGGAAGCATATGAAGGCAGCTCAAGACAGACAGAAAAGTTGGGCCGACACGTCAAGAAGACCTCTAGAGTTCACCGTGGGTGATTTGGTATTCCTGAAGATATCACCGACTAGAGGGGTGATTCGTTTTGGAAGTCGGGGAAAGCTTAGTCCCCGATTCATTGGACCCTTCGAGATATTGGAGCGTGTTGGAGGGGTATCGTACCGGTTGGCGTTACCACCGTCATTAGCAGGAGTTCACGATGTGTTTCATGTGTCTCAACTACGGAAGTATGTTCGTGATGAGACTCATGTCTTGGATCATTCGGAGTTGACTGTACGAGAGGACCTGACTTTTGAGGAGCAACCAGTCGAAATCAAGGATCGAAGAGAAAAGGTTCTTAAGAACAAGGTTATCCCTCTTGTGCTAGTTTCTTGGGGTAATCGATCGCATGGAGAATCTACTTGGGAGCGAGAAGACGAGATCCGGCAGAATTTCCCTCATCTTTTCCAGTAGTTAGTTATCTTGTATTCTTGGAATTTCGAGGACGAAATTCTTTTTGTAGTTGGGTATGATGTAACACCCGAGCCCAATAATACTATTCATATTACTAATTGAAGGTTATATATTGCTTATTCCAATTTTCCTGATTTTCTGGTGTTTATTGCTAAATTTTACCCGGTTAAGTCATTTTGGCACATAACAAATTTTAACTCTGAAAGTGAAATTTAAGATGTCCATGTTAGCCTACTCGTCGCCACTAGTCGCGTGGTAGCGTCCGCGTGTCGAGATTCCGTTCCGTTTGGCTAAACAGGCAAGTTTGGACGACTACGCGCGCGTGCAAGTGTACGACTTGGGGGCATGCATTTTAATCATTAAACACCTATTTTCAAAATTTGGAACTCGCTTAAAATCCTATAATTTGAATTTGGAACATTTGGGCGCAACCCGGGCGCGATTTGGAAATGTTTCATTTCGCGCCAAAAAGGGCCCGTTTCAATTTAATTTATAAAACTAATATATATATACGAATAATTCCCAACGGCCAAATCCATTCAAATCTTATTCCAAATATTTTCCTCACACACCCTCAGCCAATCACGAGCTCACAATCGAGCTCGTGGGCCCCCTCCTTTCCATCTCTCTCTCTGCCTCTCTCCTCTTTCTCTCTCTCTCTCTATCTCATCAATCTCTCTCTCTCTTCTTATATATTGCGAGTCTCCCCCTGCATGCAGCCACCTCCCATCGCGAGAAACCCCCTCAACCCTAACCCTAGCTCACCGCAGATCTCACCGCCGATCCCCCGCGACCTCGCCGTCACCGCCCTCGCCACCACGAGACCGCCGCACCTTCCACCTCCCTCCTTCCTCCTCTCTCCTGCGCCTGCACCCATTCCCGACCTCGCCTCCACCTTCGCAGACCTCGCCGTCGACGCCACCTATCGTCGTCGACGACTCCCACGGCACCCTCTCACCCTACTCGACCCGACCTCGTCGTCGTTTCCCTCCTCCCCTCGCCGGAACACCCAACACGAGCCCTAACCCATCGCCTACCCCGCTGTTCGCCGGAGAAACGTGCCGGTGACCTCGTCGACACCACCTCCGACCACCTCCCTCTCTCCCACAACCACCAGAGCCGACCACACTCTTCCCCACTCACCGCAGCACCCCTTTCCAGCGACCCCGAGCCCTTTCAGCCGTTCCAGCACCCTCGCCGCACCTCCTGTTCACCGCCGGTGGGTCCATCGCCGTCGGGCCCGTCATAGTTACCCCTGTTTCCCCTCTGTAAGCATCACTTTACTTCCTTTGGTGCAAACCCCGCTGATCTTGTATGTTTATCGTATTGCTAACTTGTTGCCGATAACTTTTGCCGGAATCCGACCGTGCCGTCTGACGAACCCGACGCTCCAGCGAAGCCCCTAGTCCGTGTGACCCCGTTGTTCGCTGTTGAGACTCGATCCGTGGCCCGTGCTTTCATATCGCGTTTTCTGCCGACATCACATCCGGGTTTCCGTCTGCTGACCGTCGAGGCAAGTATCTGAATACTTGCTTGAACATGCTAGCGTGCGAGATCTAGTCTCGCCACGCAATTTAATTCAAACTATTTAATACCGTAACTTAATGATGGCATTTGATATCGTATTATTACTGTTATCAGTATATCGGAATCGTTACGACAGTTCCTCGTAATTAGTTAACCCACATCAATCCATGCTTTAACTAAATAAAACGACTGAATCACACCTGCTTAAACTGTTAAATCATTCATGATACAATTATTATATTCAGTATAATTTCATGTAGTTTCTTAATTTATAATTGTGAATATTGCTTTACCTTATGGCTATTGCACCCTAAAAATGATTGAACATGTTAATAAGAGAATATAAACAACACTGTGGTTATATGAAATACTGTGGTTAAATACTGTTTCCTGCTGTTGTTCATTATTGATTGTGTACCTGTTGTGAGCACTTACCCGATTGCACGACATATTGGCCTGGCCCTGATACACCTGACATATACATACATACCGACCCATCCTGTTGTACCATGACATTACTTGTTCCCTGATTTCATGCCTAATGCCGACAAACCTAACCATTCCTGCTGTCGATCCAGACAGACCTACTTTTACTTGACTTTGTTGGCATTAGTCCTTGACTACTGAATACCTGACCTGACATGCATAGTTTGGGGGTATGGGGAAATCAAAGGTGAAACCGACTTGTAACTCAACAGTTTGATACATTGTTCTGATCAGTCTTACGGGCTTGGCCAGTCCGGGAGTGATGATGCTGACATTACTCGTCCATCCTACTACCTTTTACTGCTTAGCGGCACGTCTCGGACTCAGCCCCGAGGGTCATGACCGTGGTCCCGGGCACGCACGGGATACTATTGAGTTACATCGACGATTCATCAATTGGTTTCAAAGACTGTAGAGTAGAAAACCTGATAGGACAATTTAGTCACCATTGCACATTACCCTGCTTGTTACTTCTTATTACTGCTTTATTCATGTTCATGCTTGCATTGTTTATTACCATGTTTATGCTATATACTTGATATCATGACGCGCTGACGTCTGGGTTTTGCATGGCCCAGATTTCGTACCTTTGTCGTCGACCGAGCAGGAGTACTTCAGCCAGCAGGCTGAACAGTGAGTCCTTAGGATTTAGTTTATTTATTGCTTTTCATTTCCAGATGTGAGCCCGTATTATGGGACGTACTGTTTATTCATTGTATTGGATCATTAGCTTCCGCACTTATTGTTTATTGATTCTTGTTATTATAGATTTGGACATGTATTAGTTTAGTTTATTATCTTGTTCTTGATATCCTTACAACCGTAATGTGACTGTGGATGGATACTTCCTACCCATAGGTAGCATGGTTGGCTATGTCACGTGCCCAAACTTGCGTACTCTGGGAAGCGGGGCGTGACACTCTCTCAGTTCTCTCTCTCTCTTTCCCCTCCTCATCTCAGATCCCTCTCTCTCTCCCGCAACCCCTTTGTTCTCTCCCTTTCTCAAATCTCTCTGCCACCCCCTCTCTCACATATCCCAATCTTTTCTCTCTCTCGCTAACTCTCTCTCTCAATCTATCTCTCCCTCTGCAAACCCCTTACCATCGGCTTCGCAGCACCTTTATCTTTCCAGTCTCGCGAGCTCTAGGCGTCACCGAGGCAGAACCCCATAGCCGAGTCCGAGCTCGAGCCGAGGCCGCGAACCCTATGCGCGCCATTCATCGCGCGTTCGTGCTGTTACCACTGACGTGCATCGCCAAGACGCCTCCAGGCAAGTGTAACGTTTTGAAAATCGTTTCGGTGAAATTTCGAAAAAACGGTAAAATAAGGGGGTTTTCTGTAAAAAGTCAAAATACAAATATCTTATTATAAAAATTAAATATACATATTCTAGCTATGAAATTGCTATTATTTGGTGTTTATTGAGCCGCGGGTGAAATTTCAAATTTTCTGAAAAAAATAAATTATTTTATTATTATTTTAAGCCGTCACTAATACATTTAATTAGGGAAAATTATAAATTGGAATGAGTTGAAACAAATTTTGTGCATCATAAAACATTAAATAAAATTTTATTATGTGGTTTTTGGAACGAAATAATTTGCTAAAACGGTTTAGAAATTATTGAAGAAAAAATGCCTTTTTTAGCGTAAATGGATGTTTGGGATATTGTATTTATCATTTTTCATCACCCCACACCCGTACCCACACCCACACACCCCCATTCACTTATCCCCTTGAAGAATTCAGCAGCCCTCTCTTTTGTCCCCACTTGGATTTCAAAGGAAATGAAATGAAAGAAAAGAAAAGAAAAGAGTAGAAAATGATATAATTTGAGTTGACTTTGACTTGAACTATCTTTCTCCACCTCACTCTCTCTCCTCCCTCACCCAACCCCTCCACAATCTGACCGAAACCAGCAAACCCCAACAGCCCCCTTTTCCTCTTCTCCTCTCTTTGTTCCATCAAAGAAAATCCAAAGAAAAATCCACTAAAAATCAAGCAAAAATCCAAATCAAGATCCGACTCCTACCCATTTTAGCTTAGCCGTATAGCATGGATTTTTGGTGACAAGGGAGCATTTTAGAGGGCTGTGTGTGCTTGTGGGATCTTCAATTTGTTTGGGTAAATTCTAACCCTTTTGCTTAAATTGTTGTTAATTGCTTGTAGTTAGCTTAATTAAGTGTTACTTTGGTTTTATGTGGGTTCAATTGTATGATTAAGGAATTCTAGTTAGGGTTTTGTTTTGAATTTGGGTTGTGATCACTTGTGCATGGTTTGTGATGTAAGCTAACATCTTGAAAACTTGTTAAAATTTATCTAGTTGCATATTACAAGTTGTTACTTGAAAAATGTCCAAATTAAGTCTTTTTGTGCAAACTAGGGTTTTATGAAATGCATTTATATGTGAGATGAAAAATATGGTTAGGGTTTTTATCATATTATTAACTTTATTAAGTGTGGTTTAACACTTTAGTTCATGGAAATCCAACCTAAATTGTAGTTTGTGCATTTTGCTTGAAAATTGTTAAAATTGGATAATTTGTAAACTAGGTTTTTGGGATTTATGGAATTTAATGAGATTAAATTATGGGAATCATTTTTTTGACTTATTTAAGATATTTAGTGAATATTGTGGCCTCTAGATTCGTTTAAACATCATGTTTTGTACAATAACGGCGAATTGTGCTTGCTAGTTTTTTTTCGGAAAAATGACTTTTAAGTGAAATTGGGGTTTTTGTGAGTTTTAAGCTATTTTATATTAAAATTAGAGTTTGTGAATATGCAAATGAGTGTATTTGGGTTTTTCTCGATGGTTTGGCGTTTGTACGCCGACATCGAGGGTTTTTGGGTTGATTTGTGAAAAGCAACCATAGGTTTTGACCTATATGGGATTCGTGTGTCATTTTGGTCATGAGTCGGATTTTAATGCGATACGGTGCGTTATGATATGTAGGTACCCTATGTGGACTTCGAGACGACAAGCAAGAACGTGGCGACGTCGGCACCGGCGAGCGAAGATCAGGTGAGTAGATTTATATCTACGGGGAGAAGTCGGGTGGATGGCGTATAGCACCCCCGCAGTTCGTGGTGATGTATACGAATACGTATACACACATTTATTGATTATATATTGTTTGAGTTTATTGATGATAAATATGGATGGTTTAGTATCGCGAAACCCTAGAGTAGTGGTCGCACCATACATGCACACACCCACCCATACTTGCATACATTCTTCTTCCATTTGTGTTTACGGGAATATATATATAGTTATGTGTTCACATGGGTATGGGACTATGTGTTCACATACGGATCCGAGGATGATGCTTGTGATTGAGCTGGGTCGATGAGATTTGTTTGAGGCCGTGAGATCGGTGATATAGCAGGGTTCGTATTTGAGATACGACATGACGTTGTAGCGGGTCCTTGACGTAGTGTTTCACGCACGTCCATGCATACGTAGGCGATATCAGTATGGTACTAGACGTAGATCAGTACCCCGATCATGATACTTGATAAAGAGGATACCAGGTGAATAGTATGATGAATGTGATATTGACCCGTACCCAGATTTGGGATGCCGTACGACGGATTTACGTACGAGCTATATCTTGATGATTGATCCGCACTCTTGACTTGGGATGTCTGATTTTAGATATGGTATCGGATATGATATTATTGAGGCGGGATCACCGACTGTACATATACAGGTATGTATATGTATCAACTCAGATGATAGGCGGTTCCCTTACCTGTAGTTCAGCTTGTTAGTTCAGCCGTATAGTTTAGTGTAGTTGTTAGGTTAGATTAGACTTCTTACCTATTTCAAAAACTAACGAATCGTGGGTATTTTAAAAGACAGCCCAAGGGATCCTACGGATATTTCAAAAGACGTATCTTTTCATAAAAACACCGTAGCCCCTATTTTCAAAACCCCATGATTCGTGTTATTTCAAAAGGCACCATTTGTAGGACTTATATTAGATTAATGCAAATTAGTTATCGTTGCGTCTAGTTTTCAGCTCCCGCACATTATTGCTGTTCGCTCTGCCTCGCATACTTATTTTGCTGCATATTTCATTATTGATATCATGCTGTTAGGACACCAGCACCATTACCGATGATGCGTATGTACCACGTACACCTACTTGCCGGCTCACACACATCTTCATCGGTAATTGCCATGTCACGTACACTTTAGAGAATATATTTGCTTGACTTAGCTTGTTAGCTAGTAGTTTTGACATGATATTAGTGTACTTCCCTTATATGCCATATTAGACATTGTAGTTATTACCTGCCACTTCATGCATACTGTTATTCAATTGTTCATGCCTAGTTTATTAATCATACATTGCAACTTGGTTATTGATACCATATGCATTCATTATCATTAACATATGCACTTATGATGATTTCTTGGGATTTATGATATTTCTGGATTTCGGGGAAAGCCGCAAAATTTACAACTTATGATCTTTTAAAATATAAAGTGTTGCGGTTTTCTAGTGATGTATGAGTCGTCCACCATGAGTTTGCTGATGGATTTCGAGACCCGATTCGAGGAGACGGATGAACCGTTTCGGGTACATGGTGGACCCGGTAAGGTACCCCGGGGCAAGAAGCGCGTGATGATGACGATGTGAGCCTGGCAGGGGAGTACTACCTACCGGTGATATTACCCGACGCGTCGGATATCCGGAGGATACCGTCGTGGTCTTGAGATGGATGGTAGGGGCCGGTCTGGACTGACGGCGCCCTAGATATTGTGATTGAGGTACAGAGACTGTGATACCGAGATATCGAGATATTGGGATTACGTTTTATGCCGATGCTAGGCACTGTTTTATGCTGATTTCATTATGATACCTCATTTTGAAAATATACAAAGGAAATCTCACTAATTTATGAAAACAGTTTCTTCATTTGCATGTATTCTGTCTTCATGCATTCATACCTCATTCATATGATATATTGCTACCTGAGGTACTGACACGGGCACATGAGTTTACACTCGGGTTAGCTATTTACCCTAGCCTTATTATAGGCTGCTGGTTATATTTGAGGATATATTATGATCATTGACCTAGGTTGCGTTATTTATGCGATTTCTGTGCGTAGATATTTTTCTATTCATGAGTTGGCAACTCACCCCGTTGTGCCCCAGTTTCTTGCAGGTTTGCCGTACAGGTTTCATTACGGCTTTGCGGGCTCAGTTTCATTCGGGTGACTTGCTAGTAGGTGGGTTTTTCTTGTATCGTACCCATCATATTACCTTGTATAATATTATGCCGTTGTATCTAGTAAATTCCATCAACCAAACATATATTTATTGAGATTGAGACCAGTGTTGTTTATTCTTTCGACCTTAGAGTCGCTCGTTATATTTCTGGTGATTTTGGGTTCCTTTTGAGTTTTGATCCTCGCCGTTGGCGTTGTATATTATATTGCTTGTGTGGTTGTGACCGTCGATTGACGAAGAGCTAGCTCCCGCTTGGGGATGCTTTTTTCTTGATTTCGTATACTATTCATGTTGTATCCCGTTTGGGGGCCAGTATTTACAAAGGAGACTCTGCCAAAATTTTCAGTAAATTTTTGATGTTTTTAAAAACCGCATAATTTGGTTTATGCTATTGAAACTACTTGCTTTAAGTTGGTTTTTCCTGCACTCTACTACTTTTCTTGGTTTGGATTTCTGGGTTTTCGGTTTACTTAGATTACGTACGCCTCGAGACGTTCGTAGTTTAAGTGTCGGTCATGTTCCGTACTTTCGGGTCGTGACAGCAAGTTTCCTACTTGCTACATGCTACTTTCGTTAATTACAAATCGACATCGTATATAATTCATGTTTTACTTTCCGTTAGATTATTCGACACAAAACTGTTCGATGCTTGTTCTCTTAGGAAATCATTATCAAATTTGACGGAACTGGATAAATTACATTGGCCCTTGTAGGGATGGATAACGTGTGCAAATTTCGCTGGAAAATTTGATCGTTAATGACTAAAACAACTACCCCCAAGTTTACTAGTAAAATTGAAACTTTATTGTACCTGAAAACCGTTAAATTCACTATAAATCATATACACACTGGATTGATGCGTTCGAGGGCTCAAATCAAAGCCGACTCGACGAACTTTAACCCTATACTGTTTTTATGGTATTCTTGTACTTAAATTGTGATGATATTTGGATTGGAATGCGATTCTGGACTGCAGTCCAGAGCGACTCCAGTTGTTGGTTGCTGTTCCGTAATGAGTACCACTCGGTTTCCTTAACTCGTAGGTTTCGGAACTCCGCTGCTTATTATAGGTAAATCTGTTAGCTAGACGACACAATTGATTTCATTCTGTTTCGTTACCGTTTGATATTTGATCTGTAATTTAATAGATCGGGACGCATAACAGTCCCAGCAGAATCAGAACTGACATATTGGTATAGAATAGTGTATATCTCCTGACGTACAGACGCGATCGAACATCCGTCTATTGCGTTGAAAACCTTACTGAAAACCCTAGAATTTATCCAACTGTAGCGTCGCTAAAATCCAATCCCAACTGGGATCAAAATGCGTTGCGAAACGGACATCTGATTCTGAAACCGTATTTCCAGCCGCGAACGCTTAAAATGAAATGGGTGTAATTAATGATCCTGGAACCCGATTGGCTTGAAACTAAATTCGATGGATGGACAACTGAACATACTAATTACTACATGTTTATCGTTTCGCTAAATTATATACGTACGTTTCATGATAAATCGTGCAAGTGATAGAATACTATTTTTATGACATCTTAATCGTGCTTATATACTGGTCATGCATCATATCATACCCCTATCATTGTAGTGATAACCTAGTGATATCGTGCATTTACCCAGTGTTAGATTCTAGTGATGATCGTGGCAAGTACGTCAGTGTTCGTGTATCCGTGAATAAGTGAAAGTGATACGTACTTGTACACAATCAGTGGCCCTATTATTCTATTGCATTGTCGACGTCTGTGGGATGCGTGTACGTATGACTATAAGTGGTATGGGACACTTATGGAAGCGCTTGCATGGGTGTCACAGATAAGGCATCCGACACTGCCATTTATCTTAGATATTAGTCGGGACGTGCTTGATGGAGGTCTTGCCTCCAGTTCTCGCGCAGACTTGTCACGGATCGATTAGTATTTAGGGTTATGGTTAGCGTTTGATGTAGACCACGGGGTGTGGGGTAGTTTAAGTGTGAGTTCAACAGAATCTCGGGAGTCCCATGCCGGCTTATATATTTAGGGAGATATATGGAGATTTACAGGGTATGTGATATACACCGTGATATACATGTTACATGTTGGGCCCGTGGTCCCTTGCCCTTGGGTTCTACCCTTGGGTGGAGGACACTCGCGAGTGGTTGACTCTCACACTTGGACTGACAATAGGCTTAGTGACCTGTACAGTGAGACTTAGAGACTGATAGGGATACGGACATTTATATACCCTATATACGATGTTGACATACGTGATATATCGTTCTACTGTTTTACCGCTCCGCTGCATTGATTACTGCACATTCATATTCATGTTGTCATTGATTTACTGTTATTCATATCTATTACTACTGTTAGAACTGTCACTTGATTTTATATATTATATTGCTATTGTGTCGCTCTGACGACCTGAGTATGCATGCTCAGTGTGAGGAGAAGATTTAGCCTGGACCAGGACTAGACGCACTTCACGGACATCTTGTTTAGCTATTCAGAGTTATATCTTTTGTTTCCCATCAGGTCAGTTCATTTTACTGTTTTATTCCAGTTACTGCATTTCTCATTACCTGCGCATTATTTACTGTTTACCATGATAAACTAGAAACCGAAGTGTGACTACGGCAGGACTTTCCTTGACCGTAGGAGCATGGCTGGCCTTGTCTACCCCTCGTATTCCGTATTTTGGGAAGCGGGGCGTGACACCTTCTCTTCTAAAGCTCCGGGTAGTAGTCCCTACGACTCCTCTAGGCTCCACTTGAAGAATAAACGAGCTTCCTTGCGATGACCTTCGTGCCGAAGATGATCCATCCGAAGCTCCTCTAATCCAAGCTACCTCTTCACTAAACTCTTTTTAGTGAAGGAAACACCCTAAACTCAAGTGTTAATCAAGTGTAGGATGGTGAAGTAGGGGTTCTAAGCTCACTAGGATTTGTCTAAAGCCATATAGTTCACATCACATGTGAGGATTTATGGCTTTGAGGTGGAGGAAGATGAAGATAGTGAGAATGGAGAGAGCTCAAAAATGGCTAAGGCAAATGAGCTAGAGAAAAAATGAACTAACCATGGCACTCATTTTCATCTCACCTATTGAAGCATGGATTTTTACAATAATAAAATCCAAGCATAATTCAATAGTGAATGCAAATGAATAAAAAAATATGCAAGCTATGCTTTGCACCATACCATTAATATCTCTCCAATTTCCACCGCTTTTTCTATTTTCTAAAAATAGAAGGAAAAAAAACCAACCATGCTTCATAGGAGGAAATTCCCTCCTATGGCATCTTCCCTCCATTATTCTCTGTATATATACATATATCATATATACATATATCAATATATATATTAAGAAAATAATTAGTGAGCTATAATATTAGTTAATATATAATTATATCAAATATAAATATATATCATATTATTAAATCAACACTTGATTTAATAATCCGGTTATATCACATATAACCTACTAATATTATTTATCTGTATATCACATTATCAAATCAATACTTGATTCAATAATCCGGTTATATCACATATAACCTAACTGATATCAAATAACCACCAGATTAGAATACGGTATCGCATACTCGTATTTAATTAGGCCCCCACACATATCAGCATATGTGCCATATTTCGTTTCGCTTGATCTAGGAAACTTCTGTGTGGGACTCTAAAAACTCGTCAATACATCAGCAGTAGGTAATGATCACATCAGTTACCCACAAACCGTCAGCGGTACTAGCTGGATGTAACGGCTACCCGGTATTGAGCGATTAGAAGATCAACAAGCAAACTTATCTAAATTCCCATGAATCCTATAAGTAACACTTAACGTACAGTCCGGTCTTTTCGTTTGATATGTCGCATATCGAGTCTAGGGATGGAATCGTCAGACCCCAGTAACTTGATAAGTGTCACGCCCCGCTTCCTAAAATACGGAATACGAGGGGTTGACAAGACCAGCCATGCTCCTACGGTCAAGGAAACATCCTGTCGTAGTCACACTTCGGCTTCAACCTTTACGTGGTAATTAATAATCAATGCACAGGTAATGAGAAATGCAGTCACTAAATCAAAACAGATACAAAACTAACCAGATAGAGATCAAGGAAAGATGACGCTGACGTCGCTGATCTAGATGTCCGCAATATCCTCAAGGTACGACAGGTGCTGATCCGAGCTAAGTCCACTTCTCGCTCTGAGCATGCATACTCAGGTCGTCAGAGCGACACAATAGCAATATATATAAATGCAAAAGTAAACACATGCAATGATGATGAACATGAAGCAGTAAATATATAATGATGACGCGCATGAAACAATCGGTACAAGTAAACAGTAAAGCAGGTATATCGAATCAGTATCAATGCATTTCAATGTCACTAACTCTATCAGTCTCTAAGTCTCACTGTCCGGGTCACTAAATTTATCGCCAGTCCAAGTGTGAGAGTCAACCACGCAGGAGTATCCCCAACCCAAGGGTAGGGCCCCAGGGGTAAGGAAACACGAACCCGAATCACGCACGATAATAATCAGTAACTCTATCCATACAACTCCCAAAATCACGGTATATGCCGGCAATGGGACTCCCGAGATCTGTTGAACTCACACTCAAACTACCCCACACCCTGTGGTCTACATCAAACCCTGACCATAAACCCAAATACTAGTCGGTCCATGACAAGTCTACGCGAGAACTGGAGACAGGATCTCCATCAAGCATGTCTCGACTGGTACCCAAGACAAATGGATAGTGTTTGACGCCTTACCTATGACACTAATATCAATGCTCCATAACCGTCCCATTTTAGTTATAGTTACACTTATATATGTCCCATAGACGTCGACAATGCAATAAATTAACTGGGTTCGCTGATTGTGTACAAGTACGTGTCACTTCACTTATTCATTCACGCTTTAACACTAACGTTGCCACAATCAAAACACTAATATCTATCACTGGGTAATGTACACGATCACTAGGTTACCAATGCATATGACCTCTACCTGATATGATGAGAATGCAATAATTACGATATGAATAAAATACCAGCAACCAGTGTCCTACCACTTGCATAATTTACTATAAATCATGCGTGCAGAATTAAGCAAAACAATATGAAAGGGGTAAGCAGTATGTTTAATTATCTGTCCATCAAGATTTGTTTCACGTCAATCGGATTTCAATTTTGCTAGTTATGGTCATTTCGATTTAAGTGTTCACTGCTGGAAATCTAGTTTCCGAACTGTAAGTCCGTTTCGTAACACGTTTTACTCCCAGTTGAGAGCATATTTAGGCAACGCTACAGTTCAACTAATTGTAGATTTTTCTGTTATCTTTCCAATGCATTAAACGTATTATCAATAGGATTCCCGTATTAGAAGTTAGATTATGTACAAGGTGCTAGTGCAAGAGGGGTCACTGCAGGAACTGCAGAACACCACGGTATTCTAAAATACAAATTAAATATTAAATGATGGTGAAACGACACGGGACTAGATTCAGGGGTTAGCTAACTAAATTATCTACGTAATAATATGGGGTTCTGCGCATTTTCAGTTTAAGGAATGGGTGTACGGGTGTTCCCAAGGCCAGGCATCCAAAACGGACGCTGCCCCGGACTGCAGTTCAGGGCCGCGAATCGCCTCAGTTTTCAACATCATAACAAAACAATATTCAGTAAGAATTAACAGAGGTTTACATATTATCTAGTCTTCTTCGTAACGGGCCCAAGAATGTCACGATACGAGTTATGTACGATTTACTATGAATTTAATATGGCGGTGTATGCAGTAAATTCCAGATTTCGTGTCGGTTATCGGAGATGTCATTTCATATTGTAAACGTCAATATTTTCAACCCAAATTCTTACGTGATATTCGTTATCAGTAAAGGGACTTATTGGTCATAAATCCCGTCATTTAAAAATAGTTTTTCGCTTAGGGTTTCGCATCGAGCACTTAGGTTGCTATCATTCGAACATCGGTTCATCCAGTTGGTTAAACAATAAGTAAACCCATATTTATTTTCCATCCAATACAGTTAATGCGAAGTAGTCGCTATTATATGTTCGATAATAAATCATGATACGACATATATATTAATATGTTATGATTAGAACCATCCATTTACTCTATATAATTTTATTTAGCATGTAAAGCAAGTGAGAGGGGTTCACTTACCTTCAGTCGCTTGATATAGAAGCGACGCCGCTGCAGAGTTTGTCTTGACACACGAGACAGCGCGATGCTGTACAAGGGCGCGTGGCGCGAGCGCGATGCGCGGTGATCCGGTACTGGACGCGGTAGCAACGCGGGCGTGATACGGTAGTGGATGTGGTCCTGGCTCGGCGCGATACGGCACCGGGCACGGTCTGGACTCGGTGCCTGGTCCGGGAGAGGCACGGCGCGTACACTGGATCGAGCACGGTGTGTCACAGGGGATGGCATGACGTGGCATGGGGAGTGGGTACAGGGCGCGACACGTCTGGGTACGCGGTGACATGGAGGCGGGCACTGGACCGGGCACAGTAGTGGGCATGATGTGGCACGGTTCCGCATACGGAGTGGGTGCTGTCGTGGCACACAGGTGGGGACGGCGCGACATGGGTGCAGGGTACGGCAGTGGGCACGGCAGTGGGCATGAGTGGCACGGTCATGATTCGAGTGTGGCAGAGCTACGACACGGTGCAAGGCACGGTGGCCACGAAGTTGTCTTAGGCTGCGATGATGACGGTGATAGTAGTGACAGTGGAAACAAGGGCTTGCTTGGCGTCGGTGAAGGCAATGGAGGCGACGACGGATTGGGTAAGAGAAGGTTGGGGGCTCGGCTATCGCTTGGATGATGTGACGGTGGTAACGGGGTCTTCTGGAGCTGGGATGAGGCAGCAGTGGTGGAGCTGGCGGAGCTCGTCAGGGTCGAGGTCGGCCGGCTGTGGATGGTCGGCGGTGGAAAGTTGATGGGGAAGATAGAGAATTTGAGAGAGAGAGAGAGAGGTGATTGAGGTGGAAGTGGTAGTGAAAAGAGGAGCTAGGTGGCGGATGGAGGAGTTGGTGGAGCTGACGAGTGGCTCGTCGGTGGTGAAGGGGATGTCGGCGAGGTGGTTTGCGGTGAGTGGAGTAGGAAGGGAACTCGGTGGGTTTTTGGGAGCAAGAGTATGGTGGGTCGTTGAGCTCGGGGGTGCGGCAATGGTGGAGGCGGTAAGGGCTTGGTAGGTTTTGGAGTGCTTCGGTGATGGTTGTCGGTGAGGTGGGCGTGCGGTTCGCGATTGCCGTTGGAGTGAGGCTGCGTCGTGGGTTAGGGAGCCGTTACGAGGATGGAGAAGGAGCTGGGGTTGTTTGGTGATGTTTTCGAGGAGAGGGACTCGCCGACGGTACTTAGGGGGGAGATGCGGTCGGGGAGAGGGAGGCTGGTGAGGTGTTGGTGAGGGTATCAAGGTCGTGGTGGCGCCAGCTGTGAGCGGTGGCAGCTAGGGGGCAGGGGATGAGAGAACAGAGAGAGGTGTGTGGTCGAGAATAGGAGGAAGTGGGAGTCGCGGGAGGTTGGCGAGGGAGATGGAGGAGGCGCGGGTCTCGCGAAGCAGCGCGACGAGTGGGGAAGGAGTCATTGGGGGAAGAGAGGTGCGGGTCGTTGGAGTCGATGCGAGCTCGTTGCGGAGGTGGCGCGGGTCTTGGGGAAGCAGGCGCGAGGAGCGGGGTCATGGGGGTTCTTTGGTAGAGGAACGTTGCGAGGAGGGGCGAGTCGTGCAGGGGTTGTTGGGACGAGGGCGGGGTCGTGGGGGTGCGCGAAGGAGAAGCGGGAAAGGAGGAGGGGAAGAAGAGGAGGGAGATGAGGGAGTCAAGTCGGGTATAGGAGTTCGGGTCGGATCTAGGAATAGAGTTGTGTTTAGATGGGTCATGGGTCGGGCTCGGGGTGAACGGGCTCGTGGGCTGTGCTTGGGCTGGGGTTTGGGGTTATGTAAAATATTAGAAAAATAATAAAAAGGGTTAGGGTTTTAGATTTAGGTTAGGAAATTAAAATTGAAATTAAACTTAGGAATTTTAGGAAAAATAATAATTGTAAAAGTTTGAAATAGAAATTTTAGGGAAAGTATTTATTTAAAATACGGAAGATATTTATAATGGAACTGGGTATTACAATATATCATGACGATGTGTGGCTCATAACGGTTCGAGAAACTACTGATAACACTTACGAGTAAATCTCATCATCCCTGGCCAAGGATTTACTGTTATAGCCAATCGAGCATAGAGCAACATCAACTCCCTATATCGGGAGAGATGAAACACCTCATATCGTTCACTGTCTCCATGTGATTCGGGACTGTACCCCAAATCCATCTGTTTGCACAACTCCTTTGAGCCGTGGTAGGGAGGAAATAAAAGCACAGTGGGAGTCACACAAGGCACTATGATGATCTCGGGTCTACAGACTAACCTGTACCAGTGTCACCAGAGAACTGCTATTTGACGATAGGTATGGTACCATCTAGGAATTCTCGGCGAGTCCTGTTTGATGTACCCATTCTCTAATGAGCACCTGTGTACAATCTTTGATCTCAAACACCAATGGTTATGGGATCAACCATCACCCCCTACAGGGTCAAGAAACGTACACACTAGTCTACTCTGGAATTTCGATGTCCTGTCTCGATATCCCCTCGACTAGAAACAATTAAAGGATGTGCTTGTGAACTACACAAGTCCCGGTAGTATGATCTGCATCATAGTCCTGGTAGTCAAGCAAACATCCTAAGGGCTTTATCAACATGTATCAGAGACAGTATAATAATACAAGTGTACATGTTAAGATAAAGAGCAACCAAATAGTATACTATCATGTCGAGCAAGAAAGTCCTCTATATATATGTCCAAGCACCCACTATATCATACAACGAATTTTCAACCCTTATGAGGCGAAGCGAATCATCGTAAAAATCCAACGAATCCGACCGTTGGATTTGTATTTCGAGGCGAGGCCAATTTTGACCATTGGATGTGGGTTTCGAGACGAGTTGAGGCGAGGCAATTTGTCTAGAATCTTACCGTTGCAGACCGTTGGATTAGAATCTTGAGGCGAGTTGAGACGCGAGGCGAATAAGGACGAGTTAACTCTCGAGTCGGCTGGGCGAGGCGAGGAACGAGTTAGGCAAGGCGAACTAGAGCGAGGCATCATTGAGATTTTGGAGAACAAGCTCACATTGCCTGACTCGGCCAAACGAGGCAAGTCAGCGAGTCGACTTGCCAAAGTGGACAATGAGGCAAATAAAATTCGCCTCGTTGCGAGGCGAGGCGAAGCGAGGCGAGTTATGACTCACCTCATTTGCCAGGCCTGCAACGATCTATCGTCAGAAGCCTTGAAATTGATATCGAGGCTAACTTTACACCGGAATCGACAACTTGATACAAAGATCAAATTGCCATTTTGTAAGTCCCCTCCTCTATGTTCTTTTGCCTTTGTCGCGTACCCGTCCATGAAGCTTTTTACCCATGTCATGTCGGTAGTCTCTATTAAATGTTATTCTTGTAAAATAATAATAAATAGAAAGATATAATTGTGGCCATGATATAGTGTGCAAACTTCTATAACTTGATCATGCATGTTCGGATCTAGTTTTTATACAAAATTGTTGTTTTCGGTGCACCTCGTATCATGGGTGCACCTTATTAGTTGATAGCTTATGATAGCAAGAGAGATGAAATCTTTAGTATGTGCATGTTGATTTTATTTTTTCACCCTATGTCATGGGTGTGTTATCATGTTTTGTTTATTATTTTATATAGGGGATTTAGCCGTAATTGTGCAAGTCATGCTCAATCAAGAGAGAAGAAATCTTTAGTATGTGTATGTATATTTTATTTTTTCACCCTATGTCATGGGTATGTTATCATGTTTTGTTTATTATTTTACATAAGGGATTTAGCCATAATTGTGCAAGTCATGCTCAATCTAATGACCGCTCTGCCATAGTCAACTTACCTACAGTGTATCAACGTCTTCCCGTGGTTGACGTGACGAGCATGGTTCAGGTTAAACCGAGATAAGTAATGATAATTTGAAAATCTGTTTTTTTAAAAGCTTGAACTTAAAATAATCATAACTTTGGTTTCAGAAATCCAAATTAGACGAAAACTTGATAGATTTAGAACTAGAACGAAAGATGCAACTTTTTTTGTATTCGTGACTATTTCTAAAAAATCTAACAGGAAACACCCGTTTCTGCATTTTAAAAACATGACGCAAATTTGGACCGCTGCTAGTTTATTTTTAGCGCAGCGTCGAATAAAAATAAGTAACTAATGTTTTTAGAACCCAAACCGGGCAAACCCAGTTTGCATAATTATCACAACAACTAGCTCTTCGACTTTCGTGAAGACACTTTGTACCTAAACCCGACCGAAACTTATCGTTCAGGCCAAACGACACAACACTTCAAATCTGGACAACTACCATAGAAAAATCATATCTCCTACTGGAGCTATCGGTTTGCCTTAATTCTTTTGCGCATTACTCCTAACAGATAAGCGCATGCTTCATCTTTTAAAAGCTTTTTCATAAAACGGCCTGAACATCCTCAAAACGACACCTTAAGTCCAGAGTTGTTTTTTGAAACTGATCTGGGCAACGACACCGAAAACCTTATAACTCCCTTATTCGGAATCCGAATTAGGCGAAACTTGGACTCAGGTTAACATTTAGGGCTACGTTTCTCGTGTATGCACTATTTTAATAAGAGTTTATTATCTGCTAGTTTCCTACTCTTGTTTATGCTACCATTTTCTTTGATTTCTGTTGTTTAAGTTTTATATGTTTGACACAACCTGATCTAAATCATGAATTCATGCATACTTAAATACTTGAACCCGACATGAATCTAAAACATTTCATGTATTTATAAACTTGTGCTAGTATTTGTGTCAGACTCTAGAACTTAATAAATAATTGACATGTGAATGGGAAAGTTCGATGAATGAGGATAATTACGTGTAAAGGGGATCATACATGTTGGCCGTAGTTTCGGCGTGTACGGAACATTGCATTACTAACTCACGAATCTCGTTGATGGAGATTTTCTTAGTTTCTAAATTTTAACTGTAAGTCTACAGTCGTGCAATTGTAATACTTGAGAACTGTCCTACAGAGAGGTGTGAAATTTTAATTAATTCTAAAACAAGTAATGAAAGAATAATTGATTTAAACTAAAACTAAATTGCAAGTAAATTAAAAGTGCAATAATTAAAAGCAAGTAAATTAAAAGGACTTAAATAATAGAAAGGAAATCCTAGTGTGTTGAATTGTTTTACTAATATGATTGGTTTATAAAATTCTATCTCTTTTCTTTTTCTTAGTTTTAATTAATTAACTATTAAACATATAAAAGCATAGGGTAAAATAATACGGCATTAGATCTACCCTATCAAGTATATGAAAGCCTTTAGAAAACCATTAAAACTAAATAGTTCTAGTTAATTAATATTAATCTAGATTTACCCTTCTATTAATACTTATAGGTGATCAATCTATAACTATCATGTTATCGTGTAACCTAGATCAACTTAATTACTAGATTGAATTCTCATGATTTAAATTCATATCTTATCTTCTTTAGTTAGGTTTCTAGTTCGTCACACTATCATTAACCTCACTAGTTTCTTGGTGTTATCACCATTCTCTAAACCTATTCAAGACGTCAACTATCATTATATAGATTAGTTTATTAGATGAAAAAATAAAAGAGACAACTTTAGATCAAGAGAAATTCATATAAAAACACAAGAAAAGAGAAGATCAATTCAAATGTCTAACCATAGAAGTAAACAATTCAAACCCTAGAAACTAAATTAGCTACGCATAATTCAAAAGACAAAATTAAAAGAAATAAAATTCTTCATTAATAAAATAAAATCTTACAAAAACCTTTGATCTCTGCCAAAAGAAAACCTAATTTAAACCAAGGAAGAAATTAAATCCTATTGATTTGTACAGAGGTATTTATAGGGTTTCTGGAGAATTGGAACAAACTTTACTAAAGATACAGAGAATACAACATTTTCCCAAAAATCTCGAACCCTGACTCCAGAAAATTTCGGCCAAATCTCTCAAATTGCCAGTTTTGGCCAAAATTTTTGGTCTTCTGACTCTATATTTTTTTCCATGTTGTGTTGCTTGATCTCAAGATCTTCATGGTTTGTTCCAATTTCAATAATCGATTCTCTGTTTCCTGATTAGCTCCATTAAGTCTCCATTGCATGCACATGATCTGTCTTTTGCATACTTTCTCGTACTTTTGCGTTTAAATCCTGTAACCTATAATAATTCACAAGACATACCTGGAAAATCGTAAAATAGGCAAATTTAAAGATAAACATGGTTATAAAATAATCAATGAATTTCACCAATCACTCGTGAATCCGTGTTTCTGTTGTTCTGAGGGGAAACGAAATATCCTCATTACGTGTAAAACCCTTACTATTCGAGCTCATAAATTAAAAAACGATAGTGTAGCCTAGATAACAAACATCATGACATTGTTGCTTACTATTCACTGCTATTTATACATGTTCGACTTTTGTTTCACATCATGCTTTATTTTAAAATTCTATTTCTAAATTGGGGACTTACCGAATGCTTGTTCGTTGACGGGCATTCCGTTTTTCTTTGTTTTCTCCTTTCTTGGGAATGTCCTTTAGGTGACATTGGAGCAGGAGATGAAGCTCGGTACGAGATTGAGCCGAGCGAGCAAGACAACAACTATCTTTCCACTCAAGCCGAGTTTTAGTTTTTCAGGTGCAGTATGGTTTTTTGTTTTAAGGCTATTCTTTATTTGTTCTTAGTTTTCTTGAAATCGTTGAACTTTGTTCAGTTGGTTATTTGGACTATGTAATAAATATTGTTGGATTTTGTTTTACTTTAATTCCTTTATTATAGTTTCATGTTACTGCTTATACAAACGCTCAGCGTATTCATGTTGGAAAGCAATGTAGCAGGGGTTTGGATACGGGATATGATACGGATTCACGAATTCACAATTTTTCAAAAACCTTGAATACATGATGCATTTTTATATCAATTTTAAATTAGAAAAATATAAATATATATTAAGATAGACATATAAATATATAATAATATAAATAAATAATGGCATTACTTAGATATTAAATGCACCTACAGCTTTTTTAGAGTCTTAATTTTCGAAAGAAAGAGTAGAGGCGTCCATTTGAGAGAGGTTGGTGAGATATTTACAAGTCTGAGTGAGTCCGGAAGAATCCAAGAGTTTCGGACTCCGATATGCGATCGGGGACGATTCGTTAGGCATATACAAGTGTTCGTGCTTTATAGTCGGGAAGGAGTGCTTTTTGGTGTGAATACGTTGCAGGCCTCGTTCGCTCTCACTCTTCGTCTTTTGGGAAGCGGGGCGTGACATAAAACTAGGAGCAAAACATAATACCTTAAAATTTTTAATACACATCTACCTCCGAATTGGAATTTTTAGGATGAAACTAACATTGGGGGGATGGTAGTTGCATGAAAAGCAACGAAAGAAAAACTTGGTTAATATGAAAGTGTCACGCCCCGCTTTCCAGTATACGGGCAGAGGACACGACGAGGCCGCTACGTATTTACTCTGAAGTAAACACGCTAAGCGTATCTAAGCAATATAAAACGTAATGTACACAAGAGACAAGATAATGAGATTCGACAGAAGTTTCAACATCTCTTCGTGTAGTTTCATGTTTGTTTATCTTTTCTTGTTTTGGGAATTTCGATGACGAAATTCTTTTTGTAGTTGGGTATAATGTAACACCCTAGTTCATTAATACCAGTTCTATTTTGAGTATTTCTTTATTTATGGTATTTTCCTGATTTATTGTGTTTTGGATGCGAATAGTGTATTTGACATTTGTATTTGCATCCGACCCGACCCGCTTGATGGAAACCAGTTTTGATTCCTGTTTATCTTTTATCCCGGCTTGTTATGTGGATCCGTACATTTTCATATTTTTTTATATATTGCATACTGGCATTATATCTGGCATTTGCATTTTGTTAATATAACATTTGAAGTCAAATAAAATATTTTAAAAATATCTAGCATGGCCTGCATGATACCCCTAACCCTGTCGTAGCATTCGCGCATCTTGTTCTCGTCCCGTTCAGTAAAACGGACTCGTTTGGATGGCTACGTGCACGTGCGTGCATCCGTTCTTGGGGGTATGCTTTTTCGTTACCCGGATATCATGTTTGAGTGTTGGTCGACACGTATATTTTCCGTATTTTAAAACTGGAATTTTAGATCCGACCCGGACGTGTTTTGGACTATTTTTGTATTAGCCAAAATATCAAGTTTTATTAATATTATATTATACTTATTTACTGTAATATGTATATATAAACTATGTTTAATAGAATAATATTTTTTTAAAAAAAAGATTTTTTTTAAAGAAAATAAAACAAACGGCACTCTCTCACCCCTCTTGAGAACACCGTTCCTGCGAGGATCCCGTCACTTCACCTGCACAACCCAAACCAAACCCCGGCCTCACCTGCACACCTCGCCGGCAATCCCCTTGCCGTCGCCTCACACCTTCGCAATGACCTCCTCGCCTTCTCCCAAACCTCAGCACCAACCCCAGAGCACCCTCCCCTCTTCTTCTTTCTTCTTTCGTTTCTTGATCTTGTTTCTTTTCCGGTAATCACCCGCCGGAGCCGTGCCGCTGCCGACGACCCGAGTAATCCAGTGAACGTCCCCTGCCTGCATGGTTACCTTCTTGCCTTGCCTGGACCCGTCCCGCGTGCCGCGTGTGCGTTGCGATGATTACCCGACGTCGGACGTGCCGTACGCACTCGTCGTGTGTTCCGCTCAGGCAAGTTTATCTTGGTACATGTTATAATACTTATCTTGCATCCATATGAATAAAAATATTACATGTTGATTGTATTTACATCCATATTAAAGTTTTACTGTTTTCGGATACCCGTATGCATCCATTTCATCTATTATATATGTAGCTGCATCTACAGATCATATTAATTCATGTTATTGTTATAGTAACATCCCATGCTTAATAATGTGCATCCCACTTAGTCTTGGAGCCGTAAATGTAACCCCTGATCGATATTTGTGCATCCTACCATTAATTATATATCTAGTTGCATGTCATGTCATATTATTTCATATTACTGTTATACTAACACCCATGCTTGATAATGCGCATCCTATATAGTCGTGGAACTGTAGTTATAACCCGTGATAGTTAATTAGGCATCCATGTTTTATTGTGTATCCATACCATTAATTTTGCATACCTAGTTGCATACCATATTACATTAACTCATATTATTATTACATTAGTACCCCATGCTTGATAATGTGCATCCTACATAGTCATGGAGCTGTAGTTGTAACCCTTGATAGATAATTAAGCATCCATGTTTTATTGTCTATCCATACCATTAATTCTGCATATCCAGTTGCATGCCATATTATATTAATTCATATTATTGTTACATTAACATCCTATGCTTGATAATATGCACCCTACATAGTCATGATGTAACCCCTGATAGATATTTGTGCATCCATGCTTTCACCCTACATCCGTACCTTTACCGTGATTTGAGACTTGCTACATTTTACTGTTGGGCACCCACTTGATACATGTACACTACCTGACATGACCTGATATATCACTACTTGACATGTTACCTGATTCTGTTTCTAATGCCGAAAATCCTGACATGTTGTCCCGATGGACATATCCTGTTGTCTGTATAGACAAACCTGTACTTGCTTGATCCTGTGTTGGCATTAGCTCCAGATTTATCAATACCTGACTTGAACACATAACTTGGGGGTATAGGGAAATCAATGATGAAACCTGACTTGTAACTCGACAGTTCGATGCTTAACTGATCAGTTTTACGGGCTAGGCCAACTCCGGGATGATGCTGCTGACAACATTCGTCTGTACATGTTACAGATTTACTGCCTAGCGGCACGTCTCAGATTCAGCCCGAGAGTCTTGACCGTGGTCCCGGGAATGCACGGGATACTATTGAGTTACATCGACGATTCATTAAATTGATTTCAAAGACTCGAGAGTAATTAACCCAGTAGCATAGATTACTCACCACATGCACATACACTTCACTGTTCCTTATTTGTGTTACTGTTAAACACTTATTACTGTTCATACTCATGCCCGCATATCTTGTTACTTTCTGATTATATTTTATTGTTTGATATTATGACGCACTGACGTCAGGGTTTTGCATGGCCCGGATCCTCTGTCTCTTTCGCAGGCTGATGAGGAGTATTTCCGCCGTCAGGCCGAGCAGTGAGGATCCTGTTAGTATCTAGTTTTGTTTTGTTTTGTTTTTTTTTGTTTCCGTACTTTCATTTCCTGATGTGAGCCCGTATTTGGGACATACTTTCCAGATGTTATTGCTTATTGTATTTATTGCTTCCGCATATTATTTCTTGACCCGTTTATTCTGGCTCATGGACATGTAGTAGATAGTTTGTTTTATTTCTACTGTTCTTGATATCTTATAGACAGCCGTAATGTGACTGTGGAGGGATGTTTCCTAGCCACAGGTAGCATGGTTGGCTCTGTCACGTGCCGATCTTAGAGCACTCTGGGAAGCGGGGCTTGACAAACTATAAGCTAAGCTAGAGGTTATGAGTCCATAACCTTTGCAGCGTGATTCACTTGAAGAGTGAACAACCCAAGCTTTGCTCTCAATTGTCATGGAAGAAGCAAGCACTCCAAACTCCACCAAAGATGATCCCCTTGAAGAAGCCCTCCACCCAACTCACTTATACTACTCTTGAAGAACTTGCTCACTTTTTTCTATAGAATGGGAGGAAAGAGGCTACGGATTTATCTAGATTTTTCTTAGTCTCAACCGGGGAATCAAATATCGGTCATATCGGCTGATATATTGTTTTGGGACCTCAAGCGATATGATAAAACTGTTATAGTATCATCCGATATATTGGCCGATATGATGATATTCGTTATATGAAACATCTCTTCGATAAGTTTCCGATATCCGATATTCAACAATATTTAAAATCTTGATCTCAACTCATGAGAGGAAAATAGAATGAAGAGGAAGAAGTAGAGAATAAGCTTGCTCTCTCTCTCTCACTCCCCTCTCTCCCTTCTCTCTTTTCCTTTTATCATTCTCATCACATGAGAAAAATGTCTAGGACGAGGACAAAACAAGCCCGCACGGGTCTAGATATTTTGTGAGAAAATATCTCATATTTTGTGAGAAAATATCTCATATTACTCTCACATAAAATAGGAGAGAGAAAATACATATGTATAATACTATTATCATACCATATCTCATATGGTTATCTTTTGCATTATACCCCTCAAGAAATTAATTTTGCAACAACTTGCAATAACTAAATTAGGCATAATTTATCTGTTAATTAATCACGCTCTAACAATATTAACAAATAATAAAATTATTTAGTCAACATTTGAGCCAAATAGTCGGTGCACATAAACTGTCTAATATTACCGATGTTTAATTAACATACGTATATCTCATATACATATTTAATCAAACCCTTGTATGCATCAATCATATGTACACATCTAGTTCATAACATCATTTACTGGATAAGTGCAACTTCGGTTTGGGACTCTAAAGGCCGAACAATATGCTGGCAGTGGGTTAACGTGATTACACTAATCCGACTTCATTTGAAACTCTTTCGAATGAACCCCACAAGCTAAACAATGATGCTAGCTACATGTGAAGGCTTCCCAGGTATTTGTCAAAAGTAAATGTCGATAAGTAACCTCATTCGTACCCAACAAAGCCTATCAATGACAACTATCATACAGTCCGATCTTTTTGTCAAACCATGTTGCATATTGAATATAGGGTGTGGAAATCTGTTAGACCCCCAATAACTCAATAAGTCGTGTTGATCTCAACTCATTACCATATAGATACAACTGTTAACACTTACCAGTTTATCTCATATATACCATGGCGAAGGATTTCTGCCTATAGTTATATCACACTGTACGGCATCAACCCTCTTACCGTCAGAGATGAATCCCATCTCGATCGCTCTCATTTCCATGTGTTTTAGAACTATACCCAACGAAAACCTGTATGCATAACTCCGCAGAGCCGTGGTTGGGTAGAAGTCAAAGTCGTTCCATACAAGATACTATAATGATCTCAGGTCAAAGGACTACCATGTACCACTGTCACCTGAGAACTGCTATCTGCCAGATAGGTATAATACCATATAAGATTTCTCGGTGAGTCCGTTTAGTATATTCATTCTCCAATGAGCACCTGTATATAATTTTCGGTGTCAAACACCAATGGCTGTGGGACCAGCCGTTGCCTTCCAACCAGATCAAGAAATGTATATACTAGTCTACTTTGAAGTGTTGATGTCCTGTCTCGACATTCTCTTGACTAGGAACATTTAAGAATGCGCTCGGAAACTATCCAGGCCTCACTATTCTGATCTCATCATAATCCTGGTAGTCTCACAACATTTTAAGGACTTTATCATCATGTATTAGCGATACGTAACGAGTAAAACATATATACATAAATGATAAAGCAAATCAGATTGCATACTATCATTTTGAACAGGTTTGTTTTATTTATATAGGTCCATGTATAATTACAATAATTGCCTTCAGGGCACCTATATCTAACAAGGTATATATAAACTTGTTAAGATGAGAAAAGAAAAGTAGAGACCTAGGTAATGTTAAGTGGATTAAGAGTGAAGATAAAAAAATGTTGGCCAAAGATTATGAAATTAAAGAATGATGGAGTGATTTCCAAAGAAAATAATAATGTCATGCTTAAGGTAGAAACAAACAATTTATATGCTAATATATATATATATATATATATATATATATATATATATATATATATTCGTAAGATTAGGCTTCATGAAGTGAATGAAAGTAAGAAAACATAACCAGATGGTATTCCTATTGAAGTCTTAAATGTGTTTAGGAGATACATGATTAGTATGGTTAACTAAGTTAATAATAAAAATATAGATACGAAGAAAATGCCTGATAAGTGAAGGATAATCACCTTTAATCCTTTAATTATAACTATTTATACAAAAAAGAAAGATATACAATATTTTTAAAACTATCATGGAATTAAGCTTATAAGTCATACAATGAAACTATGAGTGAAAGTAATCATAAGGGGAAAACGTTTATATCATAAAATCAATTTAGTTTTTATGTCAGGAAGATCTACCATGAAAATGACTTATTTATTAAAACAGTTGATGGAGAAATACAGAGAAGAGAGATTTACATATGGTTTTCATTGATCTAGAAAAAACTTATGATAGGTCCTTAGGGAGATAATGTGGTATGCTTTAGATAAAAAACTAGAGGCTCATAGGTATATTGATTTATATTAATATGGTTAAAAATATGTATCATGAAGCAAGTACCAGAGTTAGGACAATTGGAGGAAAAACGGTCTTTATCACCATAGGTTTACATAAAGGATCGGATTAAGGAATTATCTCTTTACATTAGTTATGGATGAACTTACTAGACATATTTAGAATGACATCCAAGTTGTTTACTGATGATATTAATTTTGTAGATGAATCCAAAGAAAAATAATCTCCAAAGTTAATAAAAATGAAGCGATACCTTAGAATCTAATGGATTTAGAATCAACAAAACAAAACCGAATATAAAGAATGTAACTTCAACAAATGTAAAGAGATAGTCGTACGGTGCAAATTGATGGTCAAGCAATATCTTGAAATAACCATTTTAGTTACTTAAGATTAGTAATTAATCAGATGAAGAGATTGAGAAAGATGTAGCTTATAGAATCAAAAAGGAATGGTCAACGTAGAGAAGTGCTTCAGGAGTGCAATGCGATCATAGAGTACTTTTGAAATTAAAAGGAAATTCTATAAGACAGTTATAAGACCGACACTTCTTTATGGATCAGGCAATTAAATTACCAATACCTTTCAAAACTACAAAAAGCTATCATGCCTTAACACTTAATAGTCAATATCGGTCAACTTTAACAGTGTTTATTGTTCATATCAAATGACCATTTTTATCTTTTGATAAATAAATTATTGATTCTTTTATTAATAATTTTAAACCGTTAAAAACTAATTAGAGAAGTAATGACGATGGCGGTGACAGGGGAGGGCAGCCACGACGGCAGGTAGAGGAAATCAATGGCGGCGGGTAATGAGGGCAATGGTAATGCAAAGGAAGATAATGAAGAAGATTATAAAGAAGTTGGTGATGAAGTTGATGAGGATGATGATGAAGAGAGGGGAGAGGGACGAAAGCGAGAGTTAGGGTAGAGAGTGAAAGAGAGTGAGAGGCGGAGGTGGAGGGAGGAGCAGGTTTAAGGGTGAGACGGTCGATGGCGGGTGTTGATGAGTTTGACAGCGAGGGTGGGGGATGGCCGTACGGAGGCGGAGTGTGGGACAGGACAATGGGAGTGAAGAGTTGATGAGAGGTGGAGATGGAGGAACAAGAAGATGAAGATTAGGTTCAGGATATAGATTTGAAAGTCAGACGGAGAAAGAAGAAGATAATGATCAAGAGAATAGAGGAGGAGGGAAGGTTGCCGGCGGGGCGGCGACATGTTGAGGATGATGATGGTTAGGGTTAGGGTTAAGATTATTAGATTAATAAAGAAGTATTTTTGGAATTTTTTTTGGGTTTTTATGCTGACGTGGCAAGTTTAATGACATAACGATGACGTGACACTATTAGTGGTGACGTGGCATCGTTATCCATGGTAGTTTTATGTAGTTTTAAAAGGTTTTGGTAGTTTACTGTCATGAATCCAAAGGTATTTATAGTTTAAGTTTCTTACGGAAACGGCTCCCAAAATTAGCTATTTACAAAAAAGCCCCATACTTTTAGCTAATTTCAAAAAAGCCCTCCTATTCTTTTAAGTTCCACAAAAAAGTCCCCCAACCATCCAAAAAGAGAATATTCTTCAAATATTCTGCTAATTCTATTAACTTTTAACAATTTTTGTTTATTTTTTATTTAAAATAGTTTAATTTATAATTAAAGTGTTAAAAATCAAATAAAAATAAAAATTAGGGATGAGAATTGCTAGAGGCGAGGCGGGTGGGGCCGAGGAACTCGTCGGAGTTGATGAGGAGGGGGTATAGGGCAACAACTGCAGCGACAAGGTCGAGGAGAGAGAGGGCCATTAGGGTTAGGGTTTATGAGGGGAAGGGGAGAAGGAGTGGTAACGTCGCTGCGGCATGTCGAGGAGCAAGAGGGCCATTAGGATTAGGTTTTGTGAGAGAGAAAGGATGGCGCCGACGACGAAATCAGATCGAGAGAAAGGAAGAGCAGTAGGGTTAAGCTTGGAGGTGTAAGGGGAGGGCAACAACGGCGGCTGCGGGGTGAGAGAGAGGGAAAGGGTGCTTGGGGCAAAGGAATGAGGACGACAATAGAGACATCGGCGGTGGAGAGGTCGATGAGAGAAAGGGATATACTGGTAGGGGCAAAGGAAGGAGGGTGAAAACAACGGCGGCGGTGGCCAGGTCGAGGAGAAGAGAGGGGATAGTGAACTCACAGGAGGTGAGGAGGCCGGAGGAGGGCACCATCAACGGCGGCTACGATGAGGTTGAGAAGGGGGAAGGCCATTTAGTGGGAATTAGAATGAGTTAATTGTGTTTAGTATTTAGTTAGCTAATTTTTTAGTGCTTTCTTTAAAGATTTAAAAATAGGAAAAAATAAAATTGATAAAAGAAAACAGTCAAGGGTTTTTTTGTGGAATTTTAAACTTTGTTTTTTTTGTAATTAGCTAAAAGTGGAGGGTTTTTTTTGTAAATAACCAACTTTGGAGTGCCATTTTCATAAAAAAAATCTTGTAGTTTTTGGTAAATAAGCCATCCCTTGTTAGATTTTTTGTCCTCTGCGTGATTCGGATCAATGTGATGGTGATATGAATGCGAACCCAATGGGCCTAGGGTCCCCCGATTGTGCTTCGGTGGGGCAGGCTAGGCTAGTTATGACCCTCTTTGACTTGGAATCATGTGGGGTCTAGGCTTGAGAGATGGATTATTTGACGGCTTAGGAGCGAGCTGCCCCATGTTATATAATATCTAAGCTAGAAAATTATGAGATACCAAATGTAAGAACCAGATGAATGTATTCGAGGTTCTAAAATGTACAATTATGTATCTCCAGCCTAAAAATGCATGAACTATAGCCATATGAAAAGAAAGAAGAGAACAGGAACATAATTACTGATGGATCTCTGGATCTCCTTCAGATGTTATCTTCCGTTAATCTGCTGCGAGCGCCGATGGACGGCTATGATTGAGCTGGAGGGTTGCCTCCTAGAGCGTGTCAATCTCAATGGGTTTTGTGTGGTTGAGGTCGAGCTACCTACAAAGAAGTCCCAGGGTGGTTTTGCCACTGAGGACCCTGAGTGAAATTGGCTTACATGAGTCGTCTAATAGAGGGGTTTATGTAGCAACAGCCATGGGCAGACGGTCGCGAAATTCACGCTCATAGCGTCACGCCCGCGTGATAGGCGGGATTCCCCATTAATGACGAGATATGCTCGTTAATGGGAGATCGTGATGGCGTGGAACGCGGCATCATGGGCGGCGGATATCTCGCGCCTGACGAGATTCGCGGAGCCGTGGCAGAGGCGCCTTTGATCGGTGTTGTGGGTCGGTCAGTAAGACCGAGAAAGATAAGCTCGGCGGGAAAGAACAGCTTCGAAATTATAGCTATGGTGTCGCGATTATAATAGAGAGATGTAGATTTGATAGAATAAAAATAGGGAAGAACTATATTATGATTTTAAGGCTTGATAATTTTTAATATGAAGACGATATATATATGGTATACATAGGGTTACATAGGATTATAAAACGCTTTGAAAATAAAAGAGAAGTTTATTGCAATTAAAAGGAATTAAGGAGAAAGCAATTAATCCAATTTAATTGCTATAAAGAGAGCATCATAAAAAGATGTTGACCCGGTCAATAGCCTCATTTGACCATCTCAAAACCAAGCAATATATATATATAGAGAGAGAGAATAATGGAGGAAAGAGGGCACAGGAGGGAATTTACTCCTATGACGTCGAAAAAATACTCCATTCCTCATTTTTTCTGACGATCGGCACCCACCATCTTCATCGTTATAATCTAAAGATGTGGGTATATCAAATTTCATGTGATTCTACAATTTTTTCACCGTTGATTTAGTGGGTTCAAAATTAACGGTTTACCGACAATAGAACTTTTTACATTGCTAAATCAACGGTGAAAAAGTTGTAGATCCACGTGAAATTTGGTGTACCCACATCTTAGATGATAACGATGAAGATGGTGGATGCCGATCGTCGGAAAAAATAAGGGAGGGGGTATTTTTTCGACGCCATAGGAGGAAATCCCCTCCTATGGCATCTTTATTCCATTATTCTCATATATATATATATATATATATATATATTGGAGGAAAGAGGCCATAGGAGGGGATTTCCTCCTATGGCGTCGAAAAAATACGACCCCCACCATTTTTTCCGCCGATCGGAATCCATCATCATCATCGTTATCATCTAAGATGTGCATACAAAAAATTTCATGTGATTCCACTACTTTTTCACTGTTGAATTATCAATGTAAAAAGTTCTATTGTCGGTAAACCATTAATTTTGCACCAACTAAATCAACGGTGGAAAAATGGTATAATCACATGAAATTTGGTGTATCCATATCTTAGATGATAAAGATGGACGTGGTGTATGCCGATCGTCGAAAAAAATCACGGATGGTGCATTTTTCCGACGCCATAGGAGGAAATCCCCTCCGTACCTTTCCTCCGTTAATATCTCTCTCTCTATATATATTAAATTAAAAATATGGATGAGAATGAGATTTGAACCATATGCATAAATAAATTAAAATGCATACATTTGGTTTTGAAATACCTATATTTCCAACAAAAAGGATAGAGAAAATGTAACAAGAAATAAACAGGCTGATCAAAGCTCACCCAATCAAGCAGGTACATGAATTCTTCCCTTGGCCTAAAATTCGTGTTGCTCTTCCCACTAACAACTTCCAGGATGACAACCCCGAAGCTGTAAACATCCGCTTTATCAGTTAAATAACCTCTCATTGCATATTCTGGAGCCATATAACCTCTGCAAATCAATGGCATTAATTTTGTAAATCAACAATTGCAACTCCAACTTTTACTATGGTGTTGGCAAGTATCAGCAACTTTAGATGTGAACAAGCAAATACTTACATCGTTCCTGCAATGCGGGTGCTGATGTGGGTATTTTCTTCATCGTCTAGTCTGGCTAAGCCAAAGTCGGAAATTTTGGCAGTGAGATCTTTACCGAGCAGCACATTGGTTGCCTTGATGTCTCTATGAACAATCTTCAACCTCGACTCCTCGTGAAGATATGCCAGTCCCCTTGCTATCCCAAGGCAAATTTTACACCTTGTTTCCCAATCCAACTTCAATCGAGTTCTTTCTGGACCTATCAATATAAAGAATTTGGGAAAATCGATCAGAAAGGTTAACGGCAACAGAAATTGAGTATTGAAGTCTCTTTGATCACAAACCGAACAAGGCACGAGCAAGGCTATTGTTTTCGAGGTATTCGTATACAACCAACAACTGGCTTTCTTCAATACAACAGCCGAAGAGCTTCACGAGATTTGGGTGCTGTACAGCCGTTATCATGCCTAGCTCGTTCAAAAATTCACTATGCCTTGCTCTGATTTGGAAGAAAGTTGCTTGATGGCGATGACAGAACCATCTGGCAGAACGCCCTGAAAATGTTGAAATCATATATATTGAGAAGATTATCAAATTTTAGCAAGTGACAATATGAATATAGAAGCTAGCCAAAGGGATATAATAACTCACACTGGAATAAGTTTTTATACACATACCTTGTAAACTGGCCCGAACCCGCCTTCACCGATTTTATTAGCAGGATCAAAGTTATTGGTTGCAGCCTTAATCGGTCTTAAACTAAAGTAACCAGTCATCAACTCTAGGCCTCTGAGCTCTGCAAGAAGAAAATGGTTTTATTAAAGATGACAAAATCTGATGCATGCAATGCCATGTACAGAATTCTAGACAACACTAAGACTGCTGAATGCCAAGGGCATGCTTGGTTGCAACGAGTCAATTCAGATTGAAATGGACCATTTTTCTACTATAAAAAAATGCCAAAAAAATCCATACACAACTTGCACATACAAATAAGACGAGAAAACTATACCACAAATTCAAAGGAAGGATTCGATAAAGCAAATTAGAGAGCTCATTAAAGGATTCATTATCTGACCTTTGTCTACGTGCTGTTTTCTTCTCCAGAAAATCCAAATGCCGACTAATATAAACACAATCACTAGAACACAAGAAATAACTATACCACAAATAGCTCCGACAGATAATTTAGCTTCTCCAGTGTCAGGCTTAAAATCTATGATAAAAAAGCAAAATGAAATACCGTTGTATAAACAATGATTATTGGAGGAAGAAAAACGATAACGCAATAACGTACTTGGTGTAACTGAGATAGCTGATATAAGAGGTCCATATACACCGATCTGAGGAACGGCATTTGACCCCTTTCCTGTCCACTGTAATTGCATCGCTAAAGTACTGCCATCAACAATAGTTGTAAACGTCTTAACGAGCTCTCTTCCTGTTCCATTTGCTTCTTCAGCAATATTAAAATCGTGCAACACCTTTTGCCCCTGCAAAAATGTAATAAATGGTGTGAATCTTAACCTCAAACACAATGACGAGGCAAAAGAGATGGTGAAATACATACATACCTAAATTGAAAGATCATCAAGAAATGTGTTAAGAGATCTATGAGCACTAAAACAAGGATATGAAGCATTCAGTGTCACTGCATGCTTAAAATGGATGAGAAGAAAACTGCAGCTTATAGCAATACATAACACCTTTTTAGTTAATCAGCGATTAGGTCACTCTCTCTATTTACGTCATATCGAGTCTAGCCCTAGGGGTGTTATGTGGCAATAATTAAACCAGGCAAGGGGAAATAAGGAAGGAAAACTATTACCCCTCATCAATTAATTTAACCGACAAGTCTGCACTCTTAGCTCTCTAGGTTAATATAATTACATAATAGATTTATTCTACATGATCACTGATTAAATTATTCCAACTGAGCATGCTCTCATAATCACCATCAAGATTTTGACATAACAATCATCATTACCTGAATAGACACATCAAATATGCGATTGCCATTGCTTGCGTATGTTTGATCATCCATAAATATTATCTCAGCAAAGTGGAGCTTTACTGTATAGTTTCCTTTCTGTAGGCACAGCCCAAAATACTCGAGCGAGAGGGGACTGAGACGAGCTGTCATATACAACTCTGGATCGGCCATTTTCAGAACTCATGCGTTTTTGGTAACATATTTTGTATTTGTATTGCCAGTAAAGTCTCCCGTGCTGATATAAGCCCATTTTCCACTCCCAGAAGTTCCATACATTGATGGCCCTTGTTGCGACGTGTCCTCTTCGTATACGTTTTCTCCAACTGTCTCTCTATTGCCTCCACAATTTATGAACAGGTTATAATCTGCAAATGATAGAAATGGTTTTGAAAAATCTCACCATTAAAATAACATAATTCACAAATAATAACTGCGCTCACTTTTTGCATCCCCTGAGCAAGGGAGGTTCCTCCTAAAGCATGAAGCTATCCTATAAAAAATTATATGGAGAAAGGTCATGATTCTGAAACGTAAGCAATTAAAGTCGTACATGTCCTGATTCAAATATCACATAAGAATTCTGAAAGAGCTTACGGGTTGCTATATGCGGGCGAATAACTAGCAGCCAAATTCCTGTAAGTAAAATAAAATATTATGGACTAGATGATGAACAAATAGATCCACCAGCTTAAGACAATAAAAATCTAAGACTTACACATTTGCTTGTTGACAACTACTTGGCCACGAAGGTCCTGAAAAATTGTTACGAGATATATCTCTGCAATATTCAACCTCTGACATGATGGATTTTTTTATTCATTCATTGGAGAATAATGACTCCATTATTATTGTAAGCTGAAAGTATAAAGAGACGTAACATACATGTTCTGCATGCTTGACAAGATCCAGGCTGGTATGGAACCATTAAGAAAGTTGCTAGTTAGGTACCTGCACAAGGGGGAAAATCACGTATGATAGGTATTTTTAAAGAATTGAGGTTATTGGAACAAGTTGTAGATAATGGTATTTGTATGCTTACATAAAATTTAGACCTGCAAGATTCTCAAAGGTGCTTGGAATTTCACCTGACAAGTTGTTAAAGCTAAGATCTCTGCAAGAAGACACATTCTATTAGAAGTAGTAAAAGCTTTGTTTCCATTTTCATGTCTAGATATCTCATTTTCTAGAGTTAAGAAAAACTTTTTACACGACGCATGGTACATAACTCTGAATGATATTTCAACTGCATCTTAATTTATACGGGAAAATGCTTCCACAGCCGCTAATTGAAAATGATTTGTTTCCTAACTCATACGGTTTCATAAATGCTAAAAAAACCCGTGAAAATCAATACTATTCTTTAGACCTAAAAATGCATTTGAAATATATATATATATATATATATATATATATATATATATATATATATATATGAGGTTAATGGAGGAAAGGTGCCATAGGAGGGGATTTCCTCCTATGGCGTCGGAAAAATGCACCCTCCGTGATTTTTTTCGACAATCGGCATACATCACCTCCATCTTTATCATCTAAGATGTGGATACACCAAATTTCATGTGATTATACCATTTTTTCACCATTGATTTAGTTGGTGCAAAATTAATGGTTTACCGACAATAGAATTTTTTACATTGCTAATTCAACGGTGAAAAAGTAGTGGAATCACATGAAATTTGGTGTATGCACATCTTAAATGATAACGATGATGATGATGGATCCCGATCGTCGGAAAAAATGGTGGTGGTTGTATTTTTTCGACGCCATAGGAGGAAATCCCCTCCTATGGCCTCTTTTCTCCATTATTCTCTATATATATATATATATATATATATATATATATATAAAGTGACACTGTTGGAAATTCCTACATTGGCGGATGACGTGGCACAATATCATCTCTTGATCCATATGTATGGTTATCTTGCAACTACATTCATTAATTACACTTGAATTAAAAAAGTTAAAGTGAGGAACCCATGAATAGTGTATTGCCATGTATCCCGACACTGTAGGAAATTCCTACAGTGGCACTGTATACTCCATATCCTTATATATATATATATATATATATATATATATATATATATATATATATATATGAGTGATTTATTGCAAACTGGTTCGCGTTTTTTAAAAAACGGGAACACTCGATATACAACATATTTGAACGATCCGATCCGTTCAAATTGATTATCCTACCCTCAAATGTATGTGTATGAAAAATCAAAGAATTTAAGGACCTCTATCCCATGCATCACATGGATGCAAAAATGAACGTCTTTAGATAATGCAACCTAAATTTCATCTGATGCATAGATTAGAGGTCTTCAAATCCTTTGATTTTCATATACATGCATTTGAGGGTAAGGTGATCAACTTGAACAGATCGGATCGTTCAAATATGTTGTAGATCGAGAGTTCCCTTTCTAAAAAAAGTTTCTACACATAACTACCCTTGTTTCAACCTAGAATCCATCTCAACACCTAATTAACCCTAGCTTAATGTATTGTTCCTCTCTCCCCCTAGAGTAATTAGTTTTATGTTATTGTGCCCCTCTCTCAAGTAAACCCAATTTACTCCATATGATCTCCTAACTCATCACCATTGTAGACATCAAAATAAATCTGACATTAAGACCAAGTTCACATCGATATCTAGTCTAGTTACAAAAACGCAGCAAACCCCTTCATGTAAGTATATTTTGGGACCTATGGAAACCCATGCCCCTTTTAACCTCTTCTTGACGTTACAAAGATAAGGACAAAATCTTGCAATTGTGTATTCTAATTTAACAATTTAATTAATAGATTTAAGATCTATGTCGTTCATTCTTTTGAGATCTCTGATTTTGTTAATTATTTGACCTGAGAAACGGTTTGCAAGGAAACCAATTAGTCTGAAATTGGGAACGAGTTTTCAATAATAAGGGTACAATTGGAGTACTGATGTATTCAATTCAGTATTATACAGTTTAGAGGTATATGAATATAAAATTTCTGTACATATTGTATATTGGGGGTTTAGAGACAATTTTGAAACTTAACGGGATTAAAAATATATCGATATCAAACTTTGGGTCTGGAAACAAAGTTCACTAATTTATAATGGTTGGGAGGAACGCTCGGACATTTCTCATCTGTTGATTTTTGCAAAGTTTTTGGGTGAAATAATATATGCAAATCTGTTAGCTTTCTCAAGCCTACGGAGAAGTGGGAATACATTTCTAGTGTCAGAAAACGGAACAACCAATTGCACAGTTGCATTGATTAGGATATTCTTGATATATCATAAAACCATATGATCTGATTTTCAGGCTTCTGGTAGTAATCTGCAACAACAAATGTGGTGCTTGTCATAACTTGGTTTTTTTCTCATTCAATTCTCCTCGCCATAAATGCATAGTTTTAAACAGTAGAGATTACATATTGAAACTAGCAAATAAATATCCTTTCTGAGAATTCTTTGTGTGGACTTACAGAGTCTTGAGCATCGCCATATCTCCAATATAATCCGGGATTGGGCCAGACAGAGACAAGTTCCTTAGAATCCTGCATCATTACCACCAACTTCAGAACCTCATTGATATGCCAATGCAAAATCTTTAAGTGTATAAAGATTGATATGCACTCACAATCCTTGCATATTTTTCATATTTTTCAGCGGGGGAAACTTTCCACCGCTGCCATTCAGATCAGATACTCTCCTGCAGCACAAACCATGCCATGTCAACAAGGATTTTTTTTTATTATTCATTTTTAACTAGTCAGGAGTAAACATGTAAAGAATATTTCAACTACAGCTCTGATAAAGTCTCGAGCAAAGAGAAGCTAGCAGGAAACGGCCCCTCCAAAGATGTCCCTTGCATGTCCCTGCAAATCATTTATTTATGTGAATCCAAATTTCCATCTGAGGAGCTAAAACTAGCTCCACTACGAACTGAGTTAGTTACTCACAGTCGTTGGATAATTGTCCAGTTAGCAATGAAGCTAGGAATTTTCCCAGATATTGGATTCCCATCAATCCTACTGAAAAAGGGGGGGAAATATATATAAGCATTTACTTCAAAGCTAATTCCTGGAGTCTCACAGTTAAACCTGAATAACCTGCTGACTTACAAATCCGTCAATTTCTTAAGATTTCCGAGCGTATCTGGCAACTCCCCGGTGAAATTATTCGAACTAAGAACACTGCAGTTAATCGGTAAAGTTGAGAATAGTAATAAGAAGTCACAACATTTGAAGGGGAATAAAAACAATTAAAACATGGATTTAAAGCATAGAAGGTGCTCACAGTCGATCCAAGTTGACCAAGTTGCCCAATGACCGAGGAAGCGGGCCTTCCAGCTGATTATCTTCCAATACACTGTCCGAAAATGGAAAATAAAAAGAATTATGTCTGTTCATGTGTTTAATTCCGATTCATTAACGACAAAGGGGAATAGCATTTACAGGGTTCTTAGAGTGGTGATCTTTCCAAACTCCTCAGGGATTCTTCCAGAGACCCGATTTCCAATAAGGCTCCTAAATACGTGATACGTGAATTGCAACAATTACATCTTATCTGGTTTCAAAATTATAAAAGGTAGAAATTTTTAATTACAAGTTGGTGAGAGGGAGCGAAGCCCATGACAGCGGTAAAGATCCAGAGAGGTAGTTCCATGTGAGATCTCTGCATTGTCCATGGATATCACAGTTAAAGATATGTTATCACATTACATTTAGTTTTGGTTTATGGTGCATAGCAGCTTACATTACTTGTAGCGAAGTAAGATTGGTAAATTCATCTGGGAGTGCACCCCTTAGGTTTAAACCCTTGAGCTGGCTGAATTTAATGGAAAAGAAAAAAATATAAATAAGAAAAGAAATGCAAAGAGCCGGTGGTAATAGAGGGAATTTAGCATGAAAAGATTTTTTCTACTGCCGTATAATCAATAAAACTAATCTAGTGGGGGTTTGATTCTACTTTTGAACCTGCTGACCGTCATAAATACCAATAATCTAACTTACGGAAAATAGAAATACAGGGAAATGAGTTTTTGGATACAGATGTAAAGAAGTCTAAACCATGCTAAATTACCATGAACTTTCAGCATTATCAGATAAATATCTTGACCTTCATATATTACATAGAAATGCCATGAACATTGTCCCATTTTAATACCCTTACGAATCGTAGCAAACTTTGTGAACGAATTCACCCATTTTTTTTATCAGAATTTTGCAATAAAGCGAAAACAACTGATAACTCTATTATGAATTATAACAAAGTTATTGGAATTACTGTGTAGTTCATGTAACCTTCGAAGTTCAAGGTATTTATCTTTAAAACACTCAAAATGATGCCATTTTATATAGCTTAGCCTTCAAAGGACTAGTGCAGAAGAAAAGGATTATACATGGTGGTATATGGTTTCCAAAGTGACCAGCAAGTACTAAACCAGTTCCTCATGTATTTTACCATCGCGATTTTAAAAATTATAAGACAAAAAAGTAATCCATAATCACGATCATCAGTTGTTTTCTGACGTTAAATTTCCAGAAAATGGCATCTGGCTGGAGGGGAAAGAAAGGCATAGAAAAGTAGACGTTCGGGTTGTACATGTTTGTCACGTGACAACTGTTGGAGGTGGAAGTGCAATCGCAGGTGACGTTTCTGGCCAAGGGGCTTATCATGGATATTGCCCATCCTCGATCTCTACTGCATGGGTTGACACTGAAGTCCCAGTTCAATCCCAAACTTGCTGATATTTTCTTAAGCGCGCCAACTGAAAAGCCCAAGGACGATACATGATCGGTTAGTCAATGCTCATATAATTGAAAAATAAATGCGTCCTATGCATTTAGTAACAAGACCACTTGCTTGGTGCTTTTCAGGATGTTGCGTGTATCAATTGCAATGGAATTCCAAATGATGTGAAAACTATGCAATATATTATGCAAGACAAAAATAATGGATGTGCCCTGTATCGAATTACCATTGTGAATTACAATGCTCTAAAATCGTTTTACTCGGCCGAGTACGCATACTCGGTCAGAAAATGAACCGGAACTCATCTACTCGGTGTATTATTCGGTCAAAGTGGGTACTCGCTTAAAAATCCAGTTAATCGGTCTGATTACTCGTTTTGGGCCGAGTACTCGGTTTTCAGGGCTGAAAACATTTCGAATTTGAAAGTTAAAACTAAGACCCAATAATTATGGCCCAAACCGAAAGCTAATAATTCTTAAAAGTCTCCCGGTCTCTAACTCGTGGGCAACTTTCGATCTCTTCACAAAAAAAAAATTTGGTGTCTTCGAACTGGAACTCAACAACTTTCGACGTCTTCGATTATATATTTTTCGTGTGTGTGTGTGTGGCCGTATAATCTTCATAAAACGATTAATTACCGAGTAATCCGATTATACACTACCCGTTGGCTGAACGAGTACGTTTTTTACGACATTGTTGGGAAATGATAAGATTCATATTTAAAAGAACTTAAATTGAGCTAGCGAACAAGGTATCCTAGATGTGAAGTTAAGAAAGAAGATGTCCCTTAATGGAGCTAAATGGAGAAAAGGGCTCCATGGACCCCAAATTGGTTTTCCTATATCGGCAGATCCGAGATGCCCTCTTCCAATCCAAAAAATGACTAAGTTCCAACACTTAGATTTCAAACCTTGGTATTGGGTTCACAAATTGGTTATTACAGTTTTAGAACAAGGCTCCTCAATGGATTAGTGGGTTATTAATGGATTATTGATTTATCTAACATCATTAAATACTAAAGAAATGTCAAAAAGTTTAGAGTTGTGTTTACAACATATTTTAGAAACCATTCTAGGCATAATTAGTTAATAAAAAACGTGTCAAATTGTTTTATAATATTTTTACTATTTATTAAAACTAGTAAAAATTCATTTACTCAAAAGATTTAAAATCCGATATTTCTTATCCAAGATGGAAGATATGGTTGATTATGATCCCAAAAATGATCATCCAATATGGGTACTGATGCCCGGATTTTTAACCTTAATCCATACTTGCGAAATAGGAACAGATCCGGAAGTCTTCTCTCTCTCTCTCACTCTCTCATTCTCTCTCTCACTCTCTCTCTCACACACACACGTGAAAGAGAGAGAGAGAGAGAGGATGCTGGTTATACACAATTTTCAAACACTTACGCTGACCAACTTTATATAACTTAGTTTTCTCTTGAGCAATAAAAGACTGATACCCTGGTTGTTGAAGATTGATCATGAAGCCCACTAGTCTGGCCATAGTTTCATACTAAAATCTTTTTGAGAAGTGGACCTGATCCTCATTTGATGGCTTCCCTCACAAGCATTTGATCACCCAACTTTTCGAGAACCTCATCTACCATATGTCTTTATGTTTAATGCATATGCACGATTTAACATCTGATAAAAAAAGCAACTATCACGGTCATTACGAACCAATTGCACTAAAGGCTCTAGACGTATCATCTTAACCTAGCCAAGAACACTTCAGTATATATATGCCAAAAAATAGCCTCAAGAATTCTCTCTCTGAAGATGTAAGAAACAAAAAGATTTCAAGCAACATTATTGTTCTCATATATCCTTGAGAATCAAATTTGCAATGCCAAAGGAAGAGGAATAGCCTTCAGGACTAATAGACCTGCAACTGAAATGGAATGACCCTCCAATCATAGCTTGGTGGATGTAACTCGAAATCCATGATTCACATAACCTTCCTAGTAGCGGACAGCCCAGCCAATGAAGTTGTGATGCTTTGCAAGTCGATAAAGTTTTGCTCAAACAACATGACCATGCTCATTGCGACATTACACCAACATCTGTGATGGAAAATTCCTTGACTAAGCAAATCATTGAGCATCTATAGTCACTCCAGATGCTGATGAAATTGAGTAAATACCCAGCTCGTGGCACCAAAATTCTCTTCATGCTACCCTATTTGCTTCATCCATAATACCATCCGCCACAACCCCTACCACCGTGACCGACCATACACATTTATTACTTGGGTCGCCGCCAACGTACTCACACCATGGTCACACCGAGTATGGATGGTATCTATCTTCAAAGTAAAAGTATGTCTTTCTACCAAGCACCTTTTCACAGATGATGGCCAAAAGGAAAGAGATTGAAAAGAAAAGGAAATTGGACACAACGCATTATGCATCTCAAAACCTAAGAATATGGGTATGAACACACTATATAGGATCGAGAAACCGAGATTGGTTCTGGATCAAATGCAACTGTTTTAAGGGATGAAAATTTCTAAATTCAGGGGATCGATTGGTCTAGCCACCCATGTTTTCTGACAGCCCTTTATCCAAGTACTTGTTGGAGATGTCTTAACAATGGCAAGTCGAAAGTGCTATATAACCTCAAAGGCAGCGGATTATCTAAACTGAGGAGTGAATACATAAATGCCCTCTTGTAGCAAATCCCTGCTCAACAAGCATTCATCCTTCCTCCATGCCCATCACAAACAATTTCAAAACCAAAGTTTAAAAGCCTTCTCTGAAGAAAAAAACCCCAATTGGAGTTTTGAGTTTGTCGAATGTCAAATCTTCCATGGTTCACAGCGGACCCCATATTGATGGGAAAATGATTAGATGACTATAATTGATGATGATGATGATGATGATGATGAACTCTTGTTCATGATAAAATGGCACTGCCCCAAATTAATTACAAGGAATAATGGAAGGAAAACTTGTATATAAAAAAAACGCATTAATTATAAATTCACTTACTCTCATTGTTGAGCGGCAGAGGGAGCGTGTTTGGACCACAAGCTTGGAAGCAGATGAGAGCCAGACCCAAACTGATGAATGGTTGAGTTGCCCACATGCCCCCCCTCAATTCCTTTTTCCAAGGATGCAAGTGAGATGGGTCATATCACAAAGGTTGATGACGGCTATACATGATGTGAAAAGAGGGGCCGCTAGCTGTCTTGTCTTCTAACTTCTACGTAACTTGTCCTGAATGAGCAATATTGGCCCCCTGACTTTATTACATAAAAAATGCGATGTATATCATATATTGAAGTGGACCAAAGGAAACATGTAGGAATAATACTGTTTAATAAGAATAAGTTCCTAGTTTTTTTTAATTAAACATTTGATTGATTGTGAAGCATTCTTTACTTTCTTAATCTTCTCAGGTTTGAAGCGGGGCCTGATCTTCCGCTGTATCATCAAAATGTTATGTGAACTTCATTTCAACAGAACAATGCATTAACTGTTAATTTGTTGGGTCCGATCCCGGTACAAGCTATTTTAATTTATCCAACAAATCTGCACCATGTAAACTCAACCGGTATTTTAAGAAGCGGTTAAAATCCAACGGGTCTTATTTAACCATCACTTAAAATGGCGGTTAAATATCAAACCGCCACTTAAGTAATTTTTTTCCAGCCGTTGAGGAATATATCATCTATCGATTTTGGAATCCTAAGTTCTGCTAGAGCACTCTACATCTTTCTCAACGAAGTTTTTCGAAGTGATGCCTCGATTTTAGAATTCTTGCTTCCGCCAAAGCATGTCTATGTCTTTCTCAACGAAAATTTTCAAAATGATTATGGTAAATTTTTTACTTCTACGTTTACATATGCTAGCATGTTGATTAATCTAGCCTATGAGTGGAATATCCCTGAATTAGAATAAGGAGAAAGAATAGTAATGGAAATAGACAAGATCAACAAACCCTATGTTATAAAATCGATCCAAGAAATACGAGAATATCAAGCAACAATCGCAATTCAAATCACAGAAAAGAAACCCCAAATTTAATTACATCTTAAATCCCAAACAAAAATCTCAAAAAAAAATAACAAACCCTATACTAATTAAAATAATCAATTTACCTTATCAGATTGATCCACGAATCAAGAGAATGGCAGCAAGAATCGCAGTTTAAATCAAAGCAAAAAACGCTCAATTTCGATCTGTAACCCTTAAACCGCTGAAATTGAGCTGAAACTGTTAGAGCGGTGACACTTTTTATTAAATAGGAACTGCTACTTAAAGTAGTGGTTAAATATGAACTATTCAATTTTAACTGCTAGTTAAAATAGTGGTTAAAATTAACAGTTCAAATTTGTTAGATATAACAATTTATCCAACGCTATATAATATTCCGCTTCATAATTTGCTATCCCGTGCTGAAGCTGTCACCAAAGAATAATAGGATATTTAGATTCCAAAAGCAAGCACATTGCGTTATAGGCAGGGGCGGACCCCGTATGCTCAGTGGGGCCATGTGCCCTACTGAGATTTTAAAGAAGAAAAAACTACTTCGATCTATAAATGCAATAAAACCCACCGTTGCCGGTCCCAAGTCTAGATGAGAAATGGTGAGGGTTGTGATAGACTTGTGACGGCCAACGTAAAACTTTGTCACATTCTATGACATGAACCATAATAAGAATATCGTTAGGGCGTCCCCTACTCAGCGACGCGCTACATCGGATCCCGGGTGTAGTGTTAAGTATGCAAGGGCTTCTAGGTCGTTGTCCAGAAACGGCGCGCTACATCGGACCCCGAGTGTAGTGACAAATAAGCAAGGGTCGTCGTCCAAAAACGACGTGCTACATCGGACCCCGGGTGTAGTGACAAATAAGTAAGGGTCGTCGTCCAGAAACGGCACGCTATATCGGACTCCGGGTGTAGTGACAAATAAGCAAGGGTTTCATAGGATCCGTCTAGCTTCCTGGAACATAGGTTCCCTCACGGGTAAACTAATAGAATTAGTGGATGTGATGATTAGGAGAATAGTTGGTATTATGTGTTTGCAAGAAACTAAGTGGGTAGGTGAAAAGAGTAGAGTCATAGTGTCTTGGGGTTATAAGCTTTGGTATACGGGTAGAGATAAAAATCGTAATGGGGTAGGCATAATCATAGATAGACGGTTGCTTGAGGATGTAGTTGTAAGTCTACGGTAGCGCCCCGGCCGTCTATCCGAGGCCAAAATGCGGAAACGAAAACTTTTTCTAAACTTGAAACCGGCGCTATCACAGACTTTAATCCCGGATCGAACCATTAACCTATAACTAGCTAACTAGAGAAGGGTTGGAAAGGCTATACTGATCGATCCGTGTCCTTCGGTCTTTGGCCACCTTCCCAAGCTCCTCGCGGCATCTCTGATCTCCGATCTCCTCGTTGGAAAGGGCACCACATCTTCGAATCCTTTTACGGGCTCCCGCTTCGTCCGAAGCAACTCAGACACGAAGTTTACTAGCCGACGTGTCCAAGGTGATGTTGAGAATGTGTGTGATCACTTTGTCTCTTGCATCCATTGATTCTCAACGCATGAGAGTGTATGGATGGAGGTTGAAGATGAAGCCATTGGAGGAAATGGTGAGCTAGAGGAGGAGGAAGAAGAAGATTCTTTTCTTTCTAATGTTCTATGATAAAAATGAGAGAGTGAGATGAAATAATACAAGAGCAAACTCTACCCTTTGGCTGCCCTCTCTCTCTCTTCTTATCATATCAACACTTAAATCAATCACTAAACATGACATAGTTCAAAGAATAAGACCGTGAGTCACCACCCTTGTCCATGTCATAATTAATGCACCTCATCATGAAATAAGCTCAATATTTCCACCAAAGTAAACATTAACCCAAATGTTCACAAAAATAAAAAGATACGGCAACATCTAAAGTAAACTCGTGACGGATCACAAGGATACCCCTCATCTGTATATACATACCTGCATCCGCATTCCGACCGAATGCGAATGCGATGAGACTAAAGTAATCCAACAAATCTAATACTAGGATTCGGCTTAAACCAAAGCCCACTAGTATGATCCGCCCGATCATGATCCGTGCACTACTGCACATATATGATCGAACTCTGCCATAATACCATACGGCCTCTACAACGTTTCGCCCGAAACTTGAGAAACTGTCTGTGGGGGACTCTAAAGACTCGTCAATATTTTAGTTGTGGATTTAACCACTAGCACGTCAGTGGTACTAGCCGTACATAACGGGCTACCAGGTATTGACCAAAAGGGGGGTCGATGAGCGAACTCATCCTGACACCCTACTGAGCCTGTCAGTGACAATATCCGTACAGTCCGGTCTGTTCGTCTATGAGCATCGCATGTCGGGCCTAGGGGGTTGGTAAAAGTCAGACCCCAAAAAGCGGTACAAGTCATGTCGGAGTGTAGCCCAGAACACCCTGAGATACTACTGGAATACCCACCAGTAAATCTCCTGCCTTGGCCAAGGACTTCGTATAATGGCTCTCCTAGACACAGCGCGATCTCACCCCTAATACCGGGAGAGACGAAACCCCTGCCGATCCGCTCACTGCTTCCATGAGGCTCGGGACTGTACCCAACTAAAACTTGTTTGCACGACTCCTTTGAGCCGTGGTAGGGTAGTAATCAAAGCACAGTGGGAACTCACACGAGACAAATGACGATCTCAGGTCGATGAACTAACATGTACACATGTCACCAGGGAACTGCTATCTGACATCAGGTATAATACCAACTAGCATGTTCCCGGCAAGTCCTGTCCGGTGAACTCATAACCCAATGAGCACCTGTATACATCTTAGGTGAACCAACTGACACCAATGGCTTGTGAGACCGGCCACCGTCCCTCGTCGGGGTCTCGACTGTATACACTAGTCTACTAATGGAGTATCAATGCCCAGTCTCAAAACTCTCACGACTAGGGACCACTTTAAGGATGTGCTTATAGACCCCAGCTCCCACGTATATGATCGCCATCATACTGCTGGCCGTCAAGCAAGAATTCTATGGGCTCTATCAATGTGTAATAGTGACCTGTAATGTCACCTAAAGCTGTACACGATGATAAAGTAAACCAGATAGCATACTATCATTTTGAGTAAGACTGTCCTACCGGCATAGGTCTTCCCTCAATCATTGCAATCACGTTCCTGTGATCCAATAATTGACTTTGAGGGCACTATATCCAACAATCTCCTACTTGCACTCAAGGCAAATTATTGCGATGTCGCATACTCACAGCCCGTGTGATACCGAACACCCAACTCCTTTACTAATCAGTTTCACAAAGCCCGTTTGCGAAACTATTGCATTCGAGGAATAGCCTCAGTGAGTGGATCCGCCCTAATGTTTCTTTCTATGTCTCTCTTTATCTCAAGTTCGCGGAGAAAGCCATCTCCCGAAATGAGCAATACCTGTCTTAGAATATGTCTGGATATCTAATGGGACCCAGTTAATAAATGAACTCCAAATCCAAACTTCTTAGACTGTATCGTCAACTGAACTTAATCAGTATCCTGCGCCATGCCTCCCTCGGTATCCGCTTGGACCTCCTGTCCAAACAAATGCCCCTCGTCAGAGGAAAAACTATTACTCTGATAATCACTCTGTCATCCAGGTCACCTTGGAAGACTGGAATGATAACCGTCTCCCAAAAGAGGCTGTTGTTATCATATCCCTAGAACATCCACTTATGTTCTAAAACTGCTTCCGATCGTTTCTCCAGAATTGGATTAATATCAACTTATTGCATCTTATGCAAAAACAACATCTGGTGTGGTACTTGACATCTCATGATCAACTCAATTGCCTAAGCAAGTGATCTGCCAATCATGCACATCCCTCTCCCCTTTAGTCTGTAAGACACCTTTAGAGAGGGTGACTCCATCACCTGCAGGTACACTACCGTGCCAGGAGTCGTCCATTCTAAAACACCTTTAGAATGCTGTCTAAGTACCCAAATTGGGAAACTACCCAAACCTAGATCTAAAACCATAAATCTAGTAACCAGAATGTCTGATATAATATCCAAGCTTTATGTGGAAAAACCACTGTGTGACAACCAAAGTATAACCGATCGTAGTATATGAATTTCACTTCCTACTCTGTGTATGTCATCCAAATACCAGGACATCACACCCTACTACCTTCTTAACAGATTCATCTCCTATTCTGATGAAGTCAAACCTATGACTGTCACATCAGAAATAGATGATCTATCTCCGCTATATCCGCTTTAGTCCATAAATAGACATAAGCTACTTGTCCACTATGCTTCCGCTGCTCCCACTGACTACGAAAACCCTCTGGCAGAATCATATACACGTACACTTCTAAAACTAGTTTAGAACGACGCTATACTCATCCTCCTGCCGGGTCTCACAGTCTGGAACAACAGCAATGGCAAGTCTGGGTAAACAAGAACTTACCTGTCACCGTCCTTGAGGCTACCGGAGTACCTCTCGGGTGCCTGAGGTTACCCACCATATCTGCGGAGTGGCTAATGGAATGTCAAACCAGATTGAATCTTTAGGTCCTATTAAATTTTCAGCAATCGTTTGCGGTTCTGGAATCACTTCCAGTTCTATCATACTCCTACTACTGTTTTCTGAAAAAATCCATTTTTATCAAAACGGTGGTGAGTCAAGAACAATATCACTATTGATCTTCCAGATGGTAGAAAGTTAACCATCGTCATGGCCCGGGTCAACCCACAAACAGCCATTACAGAAACGTGCCTTGAGTTATCCAGAGTCTGGTTTTAAGCATAAGCCGGACAACTCCCCGTACCTTAACAATGTTAAGATATGAACTATGCTATATCCAATATAGAAGCAGAGGCACTGATTAAATTGGAACCAGATTCAAATCATGCAGCTGTCTCCAGTGCATGTCAATTAAATGGAGAGAGGCCAATCAGCACTACTCAACTTAGGAATACATCCAGATATGAGCAACCTGAAAGAGAAGCAAGTTCTCATAATCATTACTATCAACTGAATACCATACACAAGTATCTACATCTTCGATCACCTTGAAGAATACTTGAAATACCCGGTTCTCTACTTTATTCATATACCTATAACTTCTCAAAACTTGGACCTTGTATTTCTATGAAACACATGTCTAAGAACTAGAGAAGTCATAAGTAAACAGAATATAGTACGAGTACCAACCCCTCTGTCCTAATGAACACTGGACAACATACAATACTCTGTATAAGTCCCCTGAGTCTAATAACTCATTCCCTGTGTGTCGTAGATTGAAAATTGTACTTATGGTTAAGAAGAATTACACCGTTGTTTAATGCTCCTTACCTAACCATCCACTGATATAGGTAAATATCATAGACATAATTTCAAAAAGTTATATCTCACTTTATAAAAATAAACGTACAGATATATCAATTTGAAATTGGTGCATAACAACGGATATTCAAAACCAAATATTTGCCATCCGGCAAACAACCCAGGCGATTTCCTCAAATATCACCAATTACAATGAATCCCGATATAATGAGGATGATCACCCAATTCCCAATAACTTACTCCCACTCATCATCTGTAAAACCATACAGATGTGAGAATCAAACCTGGTAAATATATACCCTGGAGCAAGGGCTAATTGGGAAATCAGTTTTCTTTTAACAATACACAGTGAAACTGAAACATGTAAATGTTTCGAAGGGGTATCCTGGTATTCCTAGTAATGCCTCTTCCGTTATCAGATTTACAACTGTAACTGTATATTTCTTTGCCATCTCTCCAAATCCCTTTATATGTCTTTAGTCGTTACCTTCTGCACACCATCGTTAAGCTAAATGGTTTTCTTCCTTCCCTACCGTTCGGCACCAGCCTATGGTCTGGAAAAAGACTATCCAATAAGCGTAATAGGTGTACTGTCCTAATCCTAGGAGCACTCGCAACCCGAGAAAATGTAAAGATAAAAGACAACTGAATAAACCTTATTCCTATTTCTCCTGAACCAGAATCCATCTCCGAACTGGAACAAGTCCCTTCGAGTTCGTATATAACCATATGATGGAGTATCCAATAAACTGTGGATCTTCATAGTGATACGGGGTGTTCCGGAGAAATATAAAGGTGAAATAGGAGTGGCGATGAAATACTTGGTTTGGTCGTGAATGATAACAGTCGCAATTTACTTTGCTCTCTTACTAATCCCTTTATTTGTCTTTACTTAATACCTTCTGTACACCTTTTACGCTAAATGGTTTTCTTCATTCCCTACCGTTCAGCACCTGCCTATGGTTTGGATGAAGACTATCCAATTAGCGTAACAGGTGTACCGTCCTAATCCAAGGAGCACTCGCAACCTGAGAGAAGGTAAAAGGAAAAGACAACTGAATAGTCCTATTTATTTTCTCCAGAACCGGAAACCATCTTCGAATCTGGAACAAGTTCCTTCGAGTTCGTATATAACCATACGATGGTTTTATCCAATGGAAGTGGATGTTCGTAGTAATACGGGGTGTTCTGGAGAAAAGGGTAAAAGTAGGAGTGGCAATGAGGTATGCAACTCAGACAATCCAAAAGCCAGTGTTTTAAGAAGGTACAGTTAACTTGGTCACTGAGTTAAAGTCAAAGGTCGGGTCATGGTCGCTGCCAAAGAGAGAGAGAGAAAAGAAACACTCTGCGTGCACTCTAACCTAGATCAGAATGGTTATCACTTTATCTAATCAGGAAACCTCCCACTGTAACCTCAAATTCTCCTCCAAACCTGAAAGAAGAATTAGTCGGGATCACCCGAGGAGTAAACCAACTCATCAGTGGGAATCGGGATCCAGCTATCATCACATGATAACGTGATGGAATTCACTCGCGTTATCACACTCCAGAAGGTATGCTCATGCCTGGCAAGTTTCAGTTTCTTTAGAAACTCCCGATGTGATTTTTACCCTATGCTCTTATGACCTTGACGAAGGTCAACAAATCATAAGTCACATGTCAAGTTCCACCCGTCATTGTCCAGGTTAAATTGAACCCACCCGTACAAGCTCTTGACGAAGGCCAACAAGGCTATACGACTGTCCCAAATCAACGCATCTATCTATGCAACAGAAAGGTAACAAGCAGCTACCATTCACTATGCCTTGACGAAGGTCAACAAACATAGCATGAATACTAAGTGCTACCCGTCTAAAATGACGGAGGGCTACGAATGGTTTTTGGCGAAAAACCTTTAACGTAATGAACTTGATATCGTTGAAGGAACATGATAGCTTTTTATAAAAATATAGTGGCGAAAACCTTCGCTAAAGAGGTCACTCCCGGTGAAGGGATATCGGCTCTTTCCCCGTAGAATGAGGTGCGGAATATTCCAACTGAATACCACGATACAAAGCAAAAAGTAATCGACTATAGTGAAGTTATTACCCTGATGCAAACTTCTTCCCAAGGGGTCACTCCCGGTGAAGGGATCTCGGCCCTTGCCTCTTCGACTGAGGTGCTGGATATTCATAGCCGAATACCACTATGCAAAACAAAAGAGAACGTCCTTGCAATAATAGCCTTTTGAAAAATGTTCCAACAACATCAGAATAGGTTTGTTTAGCTTGCATTGATCCGAATCAATGCGGTCCCATCAATTGATCACACCAATAAAGAACGAAAATACGATGTACGTATATGCCATCTGCATTCGCCACTGGGTCCCGTCATCACCCGTTAGGTTACTTAACTAACGACAGAGCGGGGACTGGACTAGCGCGGGTGTAAAACATATACAACATCTACTAGTATATATATAGAAATATATAATAATCGCTCCAGGCGTGATAAATGCAACATCACAGAAATGTAATAAGCATCACAGAACAATACAGATAATCTGGGATCCCCGGGTTTCATAGAGCCGCTACTGAAACCCGATGTTCCCCTGGTCGTGTGGATAGCCTGTGCAATGAAATCGTAGATCTCTACGGGCGCGGCAAGTTACCCGCCAAAACCTGAAGCGAGGCAGCCCCCTACAGCAAAGTGAATGGTCCACCCAGCACTTTACGGAATCCGGTAACTTGAGCACCCCTACGAGTGCGGCGAATAGCCCGCCAATTCTAGAGTGAAGCCCCCTCCGTCTCAAAGCCATGAGATGCGGTCTCGTTTCCCTCTAGAACCCGGCTATCCGTCCACCCCACCGCGGGGTAATCCCAGTACAGAAAGTAACATATATATACAACGGGTATATCGACCTCAGCCCGGTCGTGCCCCAAAAGAATAATATACAAACAGGCAGTGACGGCAGTCCACATGTCGGGCGCTCGCCCCGCAATATCAAATGTAAAAATACAACCAAACTGTACTACCATTGCATCCAGGCTATCCACCACGACAAATCCGTAACATCACAGCACAATACAGAACATCAACGTGAATGTCACGTTCGCAAATCCGTCTAAAAGAGCTATAGCAATTAGACAAGATTTACCGCTCGAATGGCATTCACAGTCGCAGATATAAAGTAAGTACTGTGAACTAACTTATTTAAAATTTTCGATCGACAAAATTTTCCGAAGTGGGCCCCAAGCACAAATCCAGCACTCAAAATAATCTGGGCCAAAACTAAAAATACCAGAAACCCCAATTCCAAGTCAGAGACCACAGTAGAAAAATTGGTGCACTGAAGCTACAAGAGTGCGGCGGAACCGCGGCCAAAACGTGGGTAATGCCGCGGTTCCGCGGCGCTATGGTGGAGTCACACTACCAAATTTCTACAGTGGTCTTAGTAAAGCCTGCATGATTTTCTGACGTACCCAAAATAATTTTTAGACCACAAAAAAAAATCGACAGAAACTTCATGAAATGGAATCGCGGTTTTGGAAATTTCGTTCGATCGATATTTTAAATACGTTAGAGCAAGCTAGTAAAGATTAATGGCGTAGCTCTGATACCATGTAAGTCTACGGTAGCGCCCCGGCTGTCTATCCGAGGCCAAAATGCGGAAACGAAAACTTTTTCTAAACTTGAAACCGGCGCTATCGCAGACTTTAATCTCGGATCGAACTATTAACCTATAACTAGCTAACTAGAGAAGGGTTGGAAAGGCTATACCGATCGATCCGTTTCCTTCGGTCTTTGGCTACCTTCTCAAGCTCCTCGCGGCATCTCCAATCTCCGGTCTCCTCGTCGGAAAGGGCACGACATCTTCAAATCCTTTTATAGGCTCCCGCTTCGTCCGAAGCAACTCGGACACGAAGTTTGCTAGCCGACGTGTCCAAGGTGATGTTGAGAATGTATGTGATCACTTTGTCTCTTGCATCCATTGATTCTCAACGCATGAGAGTGTATGTATAGAGGTTGAAGATGAAGCCATTGGAGGAAATGGTGAGCTAGAGGAGGAGGAAGAAGAAGAGGCTTTTCTTTCTAATGTTCTATGATAAAAATGAGAGAGTGAGATGAAATAATACAAGACCAAACTATACCCTTTGGCTGCCCTCTCTCTCTCTTCTTATCATATCAACACTTAAATCAATCACTAAACATGACATGGTTTAAAGAATAAGACCATGAGTCACCACCCTTGTCCATGTCATAATTAATGCACCTCATCATGAAATAAGCTCACTATTTCCAACAAAGTAAACATTAACCCAAATGTTTACAACAATAAAAAGATACGGCAACATCTAAAGTAAACTCGTGACGGATCACAAGGATACCCCTCATCTGTATATACATACCTGCATCCGCATTCCGACCGAATGCGAATGGGATGAGACTAAAGTAATCCAACAAATCTAATACTAGGATCCGGTTTAAACCAAAGCCCACTAGTATGATCCGCCCGATCATGATCCGTGCACTACTGCACGTATATGATCGAACTCTGCCATAATACCATACGGCCTCTATAACGTTTCGCCCGAAACTTGAGAAACTGTCTATGGGGGACTCTAAAGACTCGTCAATACTTTGGCTGTGGATTTAACCACTAGCACATCAGTGGTACTAGCCGTACGTAACGGGCTACCAGGTATTGACCAAAAGGGAGGTCGATGAGCGAACTCATCCTGACACCCTACTGAGCCTGTCAGTGACAATATCCGTACAGTCTGGTCCGTTCGTCTATGAGTATTGCATGTCGGGCCTAGGGGGTTGGTAAAAGTCAGACCCCCAAAAGCGGTACAAGTCGTGTCGGAGTGTAGCCCAGAACACCCTGAGATACTACTGGAATACCCACCAGTAAATCTCCTTCCTTGGCCAAGGACTTCGTATAATGGCTCTCCTAGACACAGCGCGATCTCACCCCCAATACCGGGAGAGACGAAACCCCTGCCGATCCGTTCACTGCTTCCATGTGGCTCGGGACTGTACCCAACTAAAACCTGTTTGCACGACTCCTTTGAGCCGTGGTAGGGTAGTAATCAAAGCACAGTGGGAACTCACACGAGACAAATGACGATCTCAGGTCGATGAACTAACCTGTACACATGTCACCAGGGAACTGCTATCTGACATCAGGTATAATACCAACTAGCATGTTCCCGGCAAGTCCTGTCCGGTGTACTCATAACCCAATGAGCACCTGTATACATCTTAGGTGAACCAACTGACACCAATGGCTTGTAAGACCGGCCACCGCCCCTCGTCGGGGTCTCGACTGTATACACTAGTCTACTAATGGAGTATTGATGCCCAGTCTCGAAACTCCCACGACTAGGGACCACTTTAAGGATGTGCTTATAGACCCCAGCTCCCACGTATATGATCGCCATCATACTGCTGGCCGTCAAACAAGAATTCTATGGGCTCTATCAATGTGTAATAGTGACCTGTAATGTCACCTAAAGCTGTACACGATGATAAAGATAAACCAGATAGCATACTATCATCTTGAGTAAGACTGTCCTACCGGCATAGGTCCTCTCTCAATCATTGCAATCACGTGCATGTGATCCAATAATTGACTTTGAGGGCACTATATCCAACAGTAGTTGAGATTAGGAGAAAAGGTGATAGAATTTTACTGGTTAAGCTTATTCTAGGTGGAGAGATCCTTAATCTTATTAGTGCTTATGCACTACAGATAGGTCTTGATGACGCCAGTAAGCGTCTATTCTAGGAGGATTTAGAAGAGATGGTGCAAAGTATACCTAGTGTAGAAAAGTTATTTATTGGTGGTCATCTTAATGGACATGTAGGTACCAGTCATAGTGGGTTTGATACTATCCATGGAGGTTTTGGTTTTGGACAAAGGAATGAAGTAGGTGACTCGATTCTAGATTTTGCCTTATCTTATGACTTGATCTTAGCAAACACCTGGTTTAGGAAAAGGGAGTCCCACCTTATCACTTTTAGGAGTGGATCAAGTGCTAGTCAAATAGACTTTTTTCTGACGAGAAGAATAGATAAAGGTTGTTGTATCGACTGTAAGGTAGTGCCAGGTGAGAGTGTAACCACTAAACTTAGACTTTTAGTTTTAGATTTTCGATTTAGAAGAGGACCTAGGAAGATTAGACGTAAGGTAGAGCCTAGAATTAAATGGTGGCGATTGAAAGAAGGTAACCAAAAGACTTTTATAGATCGTGTAGTCAAAGAAGCGGATTGGCAGTCGGAAGATGATTCAGACAGAATATGGAACAAAATGGCTAGTTGTATCAAGAAGGTAGCTAGAGATCTACTTGGTGAGTCGAGAGGTGGTGCTCCACCATCTAAAGACACATCATGGTGGAATGAAGAAATAAAGGCTGCTATTAAAATTAAAAGGGATTCTTATAAAAATTTGAAGAAAAATAGAGATGTGGAGAGATTTGAGAAGTATAAAATGGCTAAAAAGGAAGTTAAGAAAGCTGTTCGGGAAGCTAAATCTAAGGTCTACAAGGAGGTGTACGAGAAATTAGACACTAAAGAGGCTGAAAATGATATATACCGGATTGCTCGGATGCGGGAAAGGAAGACTGGAGACTTATGTGCGGTGATGTGTGTCAAAAGTGAAAATCAGAAGGTTTTAGTTCGAGATGAGGATATCAAGGAAAGATGGAGAGATTATTTTGACAAATTGTTCATTGAGAGCTTTACTAAGAATTTGGATGGACTTGTCATTCAATCTCAAGATATAAACCGTGATTTCATGCGTAAAATAAGACTACCTGAGGTTAAAGAAGCTTTGAACAGAATGAGTTTAAGAAAAGCGGTTGGTCCTGACGGGATTCCTATCGAGATTTGGAGATGCTTAGGAGAAATAGGCGTTAAATGGCTGACATATCTGTTTAATAAGATTTGGCAGACAAAAAAGATGCCAAATGAATGGAGGAAAAGTATCCTTGTACCTATCTACAAGAATAAGGGTGATATTCAAAGTTGCTCAAACTACAGTGGGATAAAACGTATGTGTCACACTATGTGTTAGTGTATATGCCCTAGGGGCCATTATTGTATCATACTAGTTTGTATATTACTTAATGGAAGCTTGGGATATTCAAATGTATATAACAGTCTTGCTAAACATGGTAGTATGCTACTTGGTTTTTCTATCTTAATATGTGAGTATACGTATTGATAGAGCTCTTAGGATCTTGCTTGACTACCAGCGTTGTGATGGCAGTCACACTAGTGGGGGCTGGGTAGTCTACAAGCATATCCTTATTCAGGTCCCTAGTCGTAGGATTATCGAGACAGGGCATCGATACTCCGGAGTAGACTAGTGTGTACGCTTCTCATCCCAGTTGGGGAGATGGTCTGTCCCACAGCCGTCAGTACGTCGTACTGGAGATAGTATGCAGGTGCTCGTTAGGTTACGGGTACACCGGACAGGACTCACGGGGAACTGTTAGTTGGTATTATACCTATCGTCAGTTAACAGTTCCCAGGTGACATGAGTACAGCATAGTCCGCAGACTTGACACTGCTACTTCGCCTCGAGTGTGTCCCACTGTTCTTAGATTGCTACCCTACCACGGCTCAAAGGAGTCGTGCAAACAGGTAGCAGTTGGGTGCAGTCCCGAGCACTTGGAGGCAGTGGCGGTTAGACAGGATTCGTTTCTCCCGGTATTGGGAGTTGATATCACGCTGTGTCAGAGAGCCATTACGCAAAGTCCCTGGCCAGGGCAAGCGAGATTTACTGGTAGATTCCAGTGTTTTCTCAGGGTGTAATGGGCTACGCTCCGACACGACTTATACCGCTATTAGAGGACTGACGCTTGCCACCCCCATAGGCCCGATATGCGATAGTCTTAGACGAACATACTGGACTGTACGGAGATTGTCACATCAGACTCAGTAGGAGTTCGGATGGGTTTCCTCATCGGCCTCCTTATCGACATCTACCCGGGGACCGTTACGTACAGCTAGTACCGCTTGCGGTCTGTGGTTAAACCCACTGCCAGCGTAGTAGTCGAGTCTTTAGAGTCCCACACAGAGAGTTTCCCTACTCCAGGCGAAACGATATAGAGGTCGTATGGTTTTACGACAAGGGTTCGGACGCATACGTGTGTTTACGCACGTACGACATCCGGACAGTTTTTACTAGCCGGCTTTGGTTTAAGCCAGTTTCTAGTATCCGGTTATTGGATTTATACAGTCTAAAGTTTTTCTGTGTTTTCACGGATAGGAGGGGCATTCTCGTAATTTCGCGAGAAGCTTCTAGAAGGTTGGTGACTTGGGGGTTAAGGTGGCATAAGCATTAAATGAGATTAGTGACTCATTTGTGTGATTCATCCTTGTCATTAATGCATCATAAATGCTTAATGACTCATGTAGATGAATCACTCATTTGTATTTATGAAGCATGGTTGTTAAATCCTTTATTTGATTTATTTGATAATGATAATGCTTCATATATATATCATGAGAGATCATTATCTCATTCCATTCTCTTGCTCACTTTCTCTCTCCTCAAGCTCTCTCTCTTCAAACCCTAATCCTCCCCTCTCATGTGTTGAGACAAAGGATTAGAATAGACTACTTAATCCATAACCCTTCTCTATAAACCTAGGTTACTTAGATTAGCACTTTAAGAAACCTAGTTACCTCAAGTTAGAGATGAAGCTTGAAGTAAAGCTCTCGGGTGGATCATCTACTACATAGAGAAGGCCGGAGAGGAAGTGGAGAACGAAAAGACGAAGGACACGGTTCATTAGGTATAATCACTTTTCATAGTAGTTGTCAACTTCTATGATTCTTGTTAGTTATAGTTTAGCAAAGATTCTCGGTTAGTCGATGTTTATGCAAAGAACAAGATCGTTTTTCAATTTTCCGCCTCCCCGCAAGTCGTGGGGTGTTGTAAGTCGATGTACAACACCCCACGACTTGCGGGGAGGCGGAAAATTGAAAAACGATCTTGTTCTTTGCATAAACATCGACTAACCGAGAACCTTTGCTAAACTATAACTAACAAGAATCATAGAAGTTGACAACTACTATGAAAAGTGATTATACCTAATGAACCGTGTCCTTCGTCTTTTCGTTCTCCACGTCCTCTCCGGCCTTCTCTATGTAGTAGATGATCCACCCGAGAGCTTTACTTCAAGCTTCACCTCTAACTTGAGGTAACTAGGTTTCTTAAAGTGCTAATCTAAGTAACCTAGGTGATATAGAGAAGGGTTATAGATTAAGTAGTCTATTCTAATCCTTGGTCTCAACAAATGAGAGGGGAGGATTAGGGTTTGAAAAGAGAGAGAGCTTGAGAAGAGAGAAAGTGAGCAAGAGAATGGAATGAGATAATGATCTCTCATGATATATATATGAAGCATTATCATTATCAAATAAATCAAATAAAGGATTTAACAACCATGCTTCATAAATACAAATGAGTGATTCATCTACATGAGTCATTAAGCATTTATGATGCATTAATGACAAGGATGAATCACACAAATGAGTCACTAATCTCATTTAATGCTTATGCCACCTTAACCCCCAAGTCACCAACCTTCTAGAAGCTTCTCGTGAAATTATGAGAACGCCCCTCCTATCCGTGAAAACACGAAAAAACTTTAGACTATATAAATCCAATAACCGGATACTAGAAACTGGCTTAAACCAAAGCCGGCTAGTAAAAACTGTCCGGATGTCGTACGTGCGTAAACACGCGTATGGGTCCGAACCCTTGTCGTAAAACCATACGACCTCTATATCGTTTCGCCTGGAGTAGGGAAACTCTCTGTGTGGGACTCTAAAGACTCGACTACTACGCTGGCAATGGGTTTAACCACAGACCGCAAGCGGCACTAGCTGTACGTAACGGTCCCCAGGTAGATGTCGATAAGAAGGCCGATGAGGAAACCCATCCGAACTCCTACTGAGTCTGATGTGACAGTCTCCGTACATTCCGGTCTGTTCGTCTAAGACTATCGCATATCGGGCCTAGGGGGGCGGCAAGCGTCAGTCCCCTAATATATGTATAAGTCGTGTCAGAGCATAGCCCATTACACCCTGAGAAAACAACTGGAACCTACCAGTAAATCTCGCTTGCCCTGGCCAGGGACTTTGCTTAATGGCTCTCTGACACAGCGCGATATCAACTCCCAATACCGGGAGAGATGAATCCTGTCTAACCGCCACTGCCTCCAAGTGCTCGGGACTACACCCAACTGCTACCTGTTTGCACGACTCCTTTGAGCCGTGGTAGGGTAGCAATCTAAGAACAGTGGGACACACTCGAGGCGAAGTAGCAGTGTCAAGTCTGCGGACTATGCTGTACTCATGTCACCTGGGAACTGTTAACTGACGATGGGTATAATACCAACTAACAGTTCCCCGTGAGTCCTGTCCGGTGTACCCGTAACCTAACGAGCACCTGCATACTATCTCCAGTACGACGTACTGACGGCTGTGGGATAGACCATCTCCCCAACTGGGATGAGAAGCGTACACACTAATCTACTCCGGAGTATCGATGCCCTGTCTCGATAATCCTACGACTAGGGACCTGAATAAGGATGTGCTTGTAGACTACCCAGCCCCCACTAGTGTGACTGCCATCACAACGCGGGTAGTCAAGAAAGATCCTAAGAGCTCTATCAATACGTATACTCACATATTAAGATAGAAAAACCAAGTAGCATACTACCATGTTTAGCAAGACTATTATATACATGTGAATATCCCAAGCTTCCATTAAGTAATATACAAACTAGTATGATACAATAATGGCCCCTAAGACATATACACTAACAATCTCCCACTTGCACTAGGGCCATGTACTGGCATATCGAAGACCGATGATCTCGAGTAGCCTCTCGAACTGAATCTGAGGTAGGGCCTTCGTGAATGGATCAACAATGTTCTCTTTAGTAGCAACTCTCCGAACCTCGATCTCTCGACGATCAATGATCTCCCTGATCAGGTGATACCGCCTTAAGATGTGTCTGGACTTCTGATGGGACCTTGGTTCCTTCGCTAAAGCTATAGCTCCGTTGTTGTCGCAATACAGAGGTATTGGATCAACAATGGTAGGAACCACTTGAAGTTCTGTTAGGAACTTCTTCATCCAGACCGCTTCTTTTGCGGCATCGCAAGCAGCAATATACTCCGCTTCCATCATCGAGTCAGCAACGGTGTCCTGCTTGGAACTTTTCCAGCACACCGCCCCTCCATTGAGGGTAAAGACATAACCTGACATGGACTTGGAATCGTCCTTATCACTCTGGAAGCCGGAATCAGCAAAGGCCTCCATCTTGAGGTCTTTTCCACCGTAAACCAAGAACATCTCCTTAGTCCTCCTCAGGTACTTGAGGATGTTCTTTACTGCTATCCAGTGCTTCTCCCCTGGGTCTGACTGATACCGGCTTACCACGCTCAGTGCGTAAGCTACATCTGGTCTGATGCACAACATCGTATACATTATAGAGCCTACCGCAGAAGCGTAGGGTATAATAGACATGCGTTCCCTTTCCAAATCAGTCTTGGGAGACATCTCTTTGGATGGGGTTATTCCGTGACAAGCCGGTAGATTACCGCGCTTAGAATCTTCCATACTGAATCTTTTCAGTACAGTGTCGATATACCTGGACTTCGAAAGTCCCAACATCCTCTTGGATCTATCACGATAGATCCGGATCCCCAGAATGTAAGAGGCATCACCCAGGTCTTTTATGGAGAACCTGTGTGATAAGAATCCTTTGACAGATTGCAGCATAGGAATGTCATTTCCTATCAATAGAATGTCATCCACGTACAAGACGAGGAATACGATAGTTCGTGCTACAACTTTACTATATATGCATGGTTCATCTGGATTTTTGATAAAGTCATATTCTTTAACTATTTTATCAAAACAGATGTTCTAACTCTGCGATGCCTGCTTTAGTCTATAAATGGACTTAAGCAACTTGCATACTTTCCCGCTGCTCCCACTCTGATTGAAACCCTCTGGCTGATCCATATAGACGCACTCTTCTAAATTTCCATTCAGAAAAGCCGTCTTTACGTCCATCTGCCAGATTTTATAATCATGGAAGGCAGCAATAGCAAGAAGGACCAGAATGGATTTAAGCATAGCCACTGGAGAAAAAGTTTCGTCATAGTCCAAACCAGGTCTTTGACGTAAACCCTTTGCAACAAGTCTAGCCTTATAGGTTTCCACCTGTCCATCTACACCAATCTTTTTCTTAAAGATCCATTTGCATCCTATGGGTTTTACCCCATCTGGAGCAAAGTCCAAAGTCCATACTTTGTTGGTGTACATGGACTCCATTTCGGTCCGCATTGCATCTAGCCATCATACCAAGTCGCCGCTCTGGATGGCCTGCTGGAAGCTAGTAGGTTCATCATCATCTATGATGCAATCCTCTCAATCCCCATCTATGAGAAAACCGTAGTATCTCTCAGGCGGATGAGACGGCCTACTACTCCTGTGGAGGGGTGCGGGAATGTCCTGTTCTTCTTGAACTACCGGTTCCACCAAACTTTTAGTAGTAGTTTGTGGTTCTGGAATTTCTTCCAGTTCTATTTCGCTCCCACTTATTTCCTTTTCTAAAAACTGATATTCTAGAAAATGGGCATTACGAGAAACAAACACCTTTTGTTCCTCTGAGTAATAGAATAGATACCCCTTGGAGTTCTTTGGATATCCCACAAACTTACACTTTACTGATCGTGCCTCGAGCTTGTCCACATGCTACTTTTTAACAAAAGCTGGATATCCCCATATCTTCAGATACTGAAGATAGGGTTTCTTCCCACTCCACATCTGATATAGGGTGGTAGGCACAGTCTTGGTAGGAACCATGTTCAAAAGATATGCCGCTGATTCTAGCGCCTAACCCCAGAAAGATCGCGGTAACTCAGCATTACTCATCATGGAACGTACCATATCCAATAGGGTTCGATTCCGTCTCTCCAATACACCGTTATGCTGTGGAGTGTATGGAGGAGTAAGCTGAGAGAGAATTCATTTCTCTTTTAGGTAACCTAGGAACTCGGCACTTAAGTATTCACCACCTCGATCAGATCTTAGTGTCTTGATACTTTTGCCGGTTTGGTTTTCTACTTCATTCTTATACTCTTGGAATTTCTCAAAAGCCTCGGATTTATGTTTCATCAGATAAATGAATCCGTACCTTGAGTAATCATCCGTAAAAGTAATGAAATAGGAAAAACCACCTCTTGCATGTGTAGACATTGGACCACATACATCGTTGTGTATGAGTCCTAAGAGCTCGCTCGCTCTTACTCCATGTCCAGTAAATGGAGTCTTTGTCATCTTTCCTTTGAGACAAGATTGACAAGTAACATAAGTTTGATATTCGAACGAGTCCAAATATCCTTCTCTATGTAACTTAGTCAACCTTCTCTCATTGATGTGACCCAGTCTACAATGCCATAAGAAAGCTTTATTTAAATCTGGAGACTTTCTTTTTAGTGTGTTCTGGACATTGAAAATTTAGAGTTGGTTTAAGACATATATACCGTTATCCAGTGTACCGGACCCAATCAAACTATGATTAAGGTGGATGTTAACAATATCACTTACAAACGTGAAATCATAACCTTTATTTGATAACAAGGAAACATATATGATATTACACGTTAAGCTGGGTACACAAAAACAGTTATGTAAAACCAAAATGTGTCCACTCGTCAATCCCAGGTGATAATCCCCTATGGACACAGCTCCCACGCTAGCTCCGTTAGCAACCATCAGGGTCATATCACCATCCTTCAGCACTCTACAGTTTCTCAGTGCCTGCAATGAATTGCATATATGAGATCCTGATCCGGTATCCAATACCCAGGAAGTAGAGTTAATTGACAGACAATTATCAATTACAAACACACCTGAAGTCGAAGCCACAACTTGCTTCGGTTCCTGGTTCTTGGTGTTCCACGCCTTGCAATCTTTCTTCCAGTGCCCTTTCCTATGACAATGGAAACACTCATCCTGGGCCACTACCGGTACCGCAAACTTTTTCTTTCCCTTCGCTCCCATCTTACTTACACTTCCTCTAGGTTTAGTGGCGGCCTTCTTTTTCCTTCCTTTGGCCCTAGCCTTGGACCCGGAAGAAGAAGCACCGCTAACAAACATAGCGGGTGTTTCCCTTGCCTTCTGCAAGGTGCCCTCTGCACTCCTCAACATGTTAAGGAGTTCCGGAAGTTCAACTTCTTTTTTTTGAATGTTGAAGTTCAGAATAAACTGGACGTAGGTGGAAGGAAGGGACTGGAGAATAAGGTCTGTATAGAGCTCATTATCCAAAGTCGTCCCAAGGTCTGTGAGCTCTTCTATGTAGCCAATCATCTTTAGGACATGTTCTCCTACCGATGATCCGACGGCCAACCTCGCTCGAAACAAGTTCTTAGAGGTCTCGTATCTTGCTATACGAGATTGCTCTCCATAAAGTTCTTTTGAATGGAGAAATATAGAATCAAGATCCATATCCTCGTGCCTCCTCTGATGTTCATTGTTCATCGAGGCAAGCACGATGCACTTGGCCTTCGTGCAATCATACTCCCAGGTTTTGCGGATTTCCTTATCCGCATTACTGGATTTGGGACTGCAGGTGCCTTAGCTGTGAGGACGTACCCCAATTTGTCATAGGTCAAAGCCATTTTGACATTCCGCAGCCAATCTTTATAGTTTTGCCCTGTCAGTATATTTTTCTCTAAAAGTAACTGAAGTCCAGTCATTTTCAGGGTCGCTGCAAGTAGGAGAGAGAGAAGAAACACTTTAGCTTGATGCTCTTGCAAGTTTAGAGTGGTTTTTAATTTATCTAAACTGGATGGCTCCCACTGTTTCTCGAATCCTTCCTCAAACCATAAAAGAAGAATTAGCTAGGACTATTCTCACTGTACAATACTTGCTTAACCGTTCAGCCAGGCTGGTGTCGGTACTTCGAGGGAGGTTTTCCAATGCTTTCGCGAAGTTCCTTAATTAAATAACCACTTTTCTCTGGGGGCGTAACCCCGCTGGCACCTTTCTTGACACCTACTTGGTTTATAGCATTGATCGTTAAGTGACGAATCTCCTGATGAGTAGCATATACTCACAGTAGGATCGGGATCCAAATATCATCGTATGATAATGTTGAAGGAATCCTAACAACATTCATCAAACTCCAAATGGTATGCATCTCTTTGCTAATTTCAGTTTCTTTAGAAATTCATGTTCCCCTCTGAACGGCGGCCGACGACGTTAGGACGTCTTGCCTGAGATTCGGGGCAGATGCTATTTGGTTTTATTCGTCTACCTCTCCGAAGATGCCAAGTTGATTTATGGCACCGTGTATCGGAGGTTTAGACGGATGCAGCCGATGTAGCAGACTTCGTCAGATTCCCCCTCGCTTGAGGGGTTTTTGATTGTGGGGACGCTCTTCCCTGCAGGCGCAAGCCCCTGCAGTTAATTACACTACCGCATCGCGGTATCAACTTTCTCATTCTCCAGAATTTCACTTCATGTCGTGTATGTTTGTTTTGTTTGTGGTTGCCCGTGGATTTTATACGGAGACTAAGCGATATCGTCGCCCGTAGGACGTGGATTAGTCCAAATCCGTATTTACTTAGATTTGGGTTTGGTGTTTTGGTTTAAGGATACGTTAGCCGTATTTAGGCTAAGATCGACTTAAACGTTTGTTAAGGGTATGTTAGTCTGATTTGAGACTAAGATCAACTTAACGGGATCGTTTGGATCCGACAAAAGAGCATTTGGGGGCTCTATTGTTCCAGTTTAGGGACATAGTGGTCCATGTTCCAGTTTAGGGACATAGGGGTCCATATTCCAGTTTAAGGACGTGATGGTCCATCGCCAGTTTAGGGACGTGGTGGTCCATGTTCCAGTTTAGGGATGTGGTGGTCCATCGCTAGTTTAGGGACGTGGTGGTCCATCATTAGTTTAGGGACGTTTCGGTCCAGCATTAGTTTAAGGACGTTTCGGTCCAGCATTAGTTTAAGGACGTTTCGGTCCACGAGTTTAAGGACCCCGCAGTCCGTATACGTATGTGTGTGGTCGTCGAGACCCGTCACCTCTCTGACGACTTTGAATGATTACAACAACATGTGTCAGAGGAGTTCGGAGATGTACACTCGAACCGGATATAAATTGATTTAAGAGAGCAATCTTGCTCAGTCAATTTAATTTGAAGACTTACGGCCAAAATTGGGCTAAGTCCAGTTGAAAATGTTCAACATTTTATTTGCTTTTGCATTGCATTTCTTTTTATTTTTATTTGGGCTCTACCCATAAAAGATGCAGAGCATCAATTTGTTTTGGGCTCTGCCCATTTATAAATGATGCAAAGCATCTACTTTGTTTTGGCTCTGCCCTTTTTTAAAATGCAGAACATTTTTTATTATTTCGTTTGGGCTCTGCCCATTTATAAATGATGCAGAGCATCAATTCTGTTTGGGCTCTGCCCTTTTTATTGCGTTACAATTTAATTAGGCCTGCTTGGTCTTTTTGATTTGGGCCTGGCCCTTTAGGAAATGCATTGCATTTATCAGGCGCTTTGCGCCAATCAGATAGCGCAAGCGCTTGTAGTGTTGACACGTGTCACGCAAGCGCAGTGCGCTGCGCTAATGCGTTGCGCCTGCGCTGCTGACACGTGGCGCGCTCTGGTGGCTTGCGCCAATCCAGGAGCGGAACAGCGCAGTTTGCAAGTGTAAGGCACTATGATTTGAGAATCTTTTAGATTCAAGAACCAATGGTTCATAAAAGAAGTGCAAAGCACTATTCATTTTCTTGATCTAATTTAGATCAAAGAAAAACAAGTTTTTTTCTTATTTCAGGAACCAAAGGTTCATAAAAAAGTGCAAAGCACTATTCTTTATTTTGTTTTTCTTATTTTAAAGAACCAGTGGTTCATAAGAAGTGCAAAGCACTGTTTATTATGCGAAGATCATTGATCTTGTTCGTAGATCAATGATCTATTAGAAGAAATTTCTTCTATTTTATGAAGGTTTTTTTAATCTTTTTCTTGAAACTTCTTCAGAGTTCTCTCTGTTTGAAGCTCTTGATTTCTCAAGAATGTTCATGCCTTTGAATTGAGGTCTAGGGTCCTTTTTATAGTGCCCATAAATTAGTTAAAGAGATCTTTCTCTGAGTGATTTGGGGAATTTTTCCCACCATTGGATCTTTGATCCAAGGGCTTCTGTTTTACAGAAGAAAATCTTCTTATTTTAACAAGAACAGAAAGATTTCTTTAGAATCTTGATTCTGTTTGGCACAAATGCCCCAGCGCGTAACACGTGTCAAGCGGCGCACAGTGCAGCGCAACTGCGCTGACACGCGTCGCGCAGCGCAAAGCGCAGCGCAACTGCGCTGACACGCGTCGCGCAGCGCAGCGCTTGCGCAACTGAAGCGTTGCTTCCTTTAATTTTTGCTTTAAATAGAGCTTTGCTCTGATTGGGTGCGCTGCTTTGGGCGCTGCGCTGATGTGTCTGCGCCTGACACGTGGCGCGTTGCGCCCGGGATTTGAAGCGTTGCTTCAAAATTTGAATTTTGAATTTCCAACAGAGCTTTGCTCTGATTGGGGGAAACAAATGCCCCCCCACCGTTGCGCTCACGTGGCGCGCACGTGAGTGCAACGGTGGCAAGCTCCTGACCGTTGGATCAAGGGGTGAGCTGAAGGGGCGCAAGCGCCTTATAAATAGGATCTATGGCCCTTAAAAAAATCTTCACCATCTTTTAAGATTCTTGATTTCAACAGAGCTTTGCTCTTGCTTAAGAACTTCAGAGCTTTGCTCATTTCCAAAATTAGAAACTTTAGGTAAAACTTAATTTAAATCAAATTAATTTAAACTAATCTTAACCAAAGAGCTTTGCTCTCACAGATCTTTTGATCTAAAGAGATCCCCATTGGGGTTTCATACACAGAGCTTTGCTCTCAAAAACTTATAGATCTGCAGAGATCTTATTCATGGGTTCTAACCCATGAACAGAGCTTTGCTCTTGAATCAACTGTAGATCTTTTAGATCTGAAAAATGAAGAATTTTTCATAAGTTTTTCATGGATTTTTCAAGATTCCAAAAAATTTTAATTCTTTTGAGTGTAAAATTTTTTTTTTGATGGATCTTTCCATTATTACCACAGAGCCATGCTCTTTTAAGGAATTTTATTCCTTTGAGACCAGAATTTGACAAGTGTCATTCTGTGACAGAGCTTTGCTCTGAAAGAGGAGATTTTCTCCTTGTCTCTAGGGATTCCCCATTGATGAGAATATTCTCTTGGGGATTTTTTTCTTTAACTGACAGTCTCATCCAATGATGAGGCTGTCTTATTAAATGAGTCATTTTCATCCAGATTTTGTGGGTCCTCATTTGGTCTCCCACCTACTGCACTGCAGTGTGGTGTAATTAATTTTAATTTAATTGATTTTTAAATTCAGTTAATTGGAAATTTTTAAACGCCAAGCGTTGGAATTGCAGCACTAACGACTATTTCTTGTTCCTTTGCAGTGACCATGTCTCTCGATACCTCGTTCCCGTTCGTCCACTCGGAGGAAGGGTTTCCTGAAGCGCCCTTGGACCGTGACGTCTTGGCTATGATTAGGGACTACGACCCGGAATATAAGAGTCTCCACCTTTGGGGGTCGTGGTATAACCAGATCATCATGGATCGACGGAGCTTCACGTGCGCCGTACCGTCAGAACCCATCACGGCGATTCACTATGCTACCCCATCCTCGGTGCAGTATGCCGTGGAGATGGTTGATTGGACCTCAAAGGGCTTTCTTCATCCTGCTATGGATGCAATTCCGGTCCAGCGTCCTATGGTTTTGGATATCCTAGGACGCCGTATTTGTCAGGGCGAGGTGCGACCTTAGGGGCAATCATATAACATTGGTCTGATCCCCCGTCACCCGATCGGTTATCTGCCGTGGGCCCGGTACATCCTGTCGATGAAGAAGTCGCAGTTGATAAAGTTAGGATTGTATACCGCGGTGTACGTCTCTCTGTTCCAATATCCCACGCTCCCCACCTGGTGGTTCAAGTCCTTCCTGGAGCAGTGGAACATTCCTACCCACACTTTCCTCGCCATGGATCGGGAAGTGTCAATCTCTCTGGAAGAGTTTACGGAGGTATCCGGTTTACCGGTTATAGGGGAACACTATGAGGAGTTGTTCCTGACAGACGAGTACGTCTTCGGTGCTAAGCCAGTGGTAAGGGGGCTCACGCCGGAGAATGTTGTTCAACACCAATTCCCAAGCTTGATTAAAGTGTTGAACATCTATGAGTCCCTTTTTATCGAACATGGGAGTCGGGGAGTTAACTTTGAGGATTTCATCGCTCGGTTCCTTCTCCCAAGTGTCTTCTCATCAGAAGCTGCCCAGTTCGCTACCCTGGATGACCCTTTCGGTCTAGGTGTGGACAACCTGCCGGAGAAGGAGATAGACCAAAAGGGTTTTTTTTTCCTTCCGGACTTCCCGACTATGTCTTTTGTAGAAATTGCGGCCCCCGGGATGGACGAGGAGGCCTTTTTCTTGGGATTTCTCGGGTTGTGGCTGAGTTGGTTTGTGATCCCAATGAACTCTCACCGTATGCGGCCTTCTGTCTTTTACCCAGCCCACCGGATGGCCATCGGGGTAAAGGTAGCCGTTGGGATCACTGGCTTGGCAAACCTATATCATGGCCTTAGTCGAGCAGCGGATGCCAATGAGCCCGGGGTACTGCACGTGGTATTCCCGATGCACTACTTTGTATCGTGGCTCGAGCTACACACGGCGGGTGTCTTCGGCATGCACAAAAGGCCCTCGTTCTTCGACAAGTGCTGTTTCCCTCGCATTATACAGCTGATCGGCGCATCAATTGTGACCCCATCACCACGGAACGCCAGGGGTTTACTCTTTCTCTCTCACACCGTTGGAGCCAGGATGTCCTTTATTGACAAGGTGTTGACTATTGGAAAGGCGTCCGCCACTGCGGTGCGACCATTACAAGACTCCTTTAAGGATGGAGCCTCAGTTTTGACGGCCCGGGAGACCCTTCACTTATACTCTATTAGACCGGGCTTCCTAGTCTTCAGGCAGAATGGTGCGGCGATTTTCATGAGATATAACCCGCATCGTTTTGCCCAACAACTGGGCTACGATCAAGGGGTCCCCTTGGAAGCTTTCCTGCTGGAACCCGCTGCCACTGAAGAAGGGATGGAGAACGCGCTGCATCATTTCATGCGCCTGAATACGGGTTCTCATTTTTTTATTAGTACGCCAGCTTGCGCTCCACGACTCCTCAACGTATACAAAGACTGGTACAATCATGCAACAGGAGCCGTTATGAAGGAGGAAAGGTGATTGTCGGTCGATCGCAAGGGTGCGCCTCCAGGCAGTGACCGCAACGCTCCTTTGGTTCGTAGGACTCCAGTAGTTGCCCCTCTAAAAGAGGTTAGAACCGTGCCATCGCGTGCGCGAAGTCCTCCGCACGGATTGCCGCTCCCCGATACTACAGATGCAGCCCCAGTGCCCTGTGCTCCAGTGGAGACAGTGGTTGTAGCCTCGCCGGAGTCTGGCGTAGGTGCAGACATCGGGACCCGCCGTCCCAAGGTGGCTGCTAAGCGTAAGTCGATCCCTCGTGCACCTAGGGTCGGAGGGCAGAAGAAAAAGAAGTCGCTCTTCGCTGCAGACGTCACGTTCAGTCAGGAACCCCATGCTTCCTATGCCGAGGGCCTGAGTGAATATGGGACTAACGAGGGATTAGTCATGCCGCCGCCGGATGATACAGACTTGGAGGTCGCTCTCGAAACTTCAGCGTGGTTGGCAAGGCATGACGCCTGGCTGGCTAAGCTTGCAGATTCAGGTAATCACTAGTCGCATTTTCTATTGCATCATATCTTTATTATTACCTTTGACTAATATTTTTCCTTCTTTTCTTCCAACAGGCATCACCACTGAAGAGGCCATTGCCGCTTCACTCAAGACCTTCCAAGAGGAGGAACGCTTTAGAGCGTCTTTAGGCCTCAGTAAGTTTTGATTTATCAAGTTTTTATTCTCCTTGTGTTATGGTCAATCTAATCTCTCCCTTTTTTATTGGAAAAACCATAATGTTGTTCCCGCCAAGTGACGCAAATGTTTTGCCAGCTGCCGATGTTCCTGCTTCTTCTGGGCTACTGCAGGAGGTTCGTCTTGAAGAGCCGATGAGAGACACCTTAAAGGCTCTGGAGGCATCTTTAAATGAGGACGACGACGCTTCGATGAAGGAAGCGTCAAAGAGGTCCATCGTGACAGCCCGGGAGGAACGGAAGCGGTCAAGGCGCGAAGCAAAAGCACGCAGGGCTGCCTTGGCCATTGGAGCGGGCCCAAGCACCATCCCTCGTGCCGACACCCCGTCAGAAGAGCCCCCGGTCGCCCTGTCCACAGCTCATAGACAGGCGATCCGCGCCAATAGAAAGGCTAACGACAAGTCTACCTCAGGTAATACTTCTTTCAGAATTTTGTTATAAAACTTATAAAACTGTCGGTTCTTATATGTTCTACCCTGCAGGGCCAAGCCCAACCGAGGGGAGGCGGAGACTGTCGAACCTGAGGGGCTGAGGGGAGAGACATTGGTCGAGCCCGAGCCGGTGGCGTATGACACAGCTGGGATTGCTGGGCCCGAGGTAGTGGCTGACGAACTGGTCATGTCCGCTATGCCTGAGCAGGCGGTTGTTGTTGAGCCCGAGGTAGCAGCGGGCGGAGTGCCTGAGGCTGATAATCTTGTGGTGACGGTGGACGAGATAACCTTGACTGCTGAACCCGAGGGAGTAGCGAGTGAGGTGGCCATGATTCCTGAGGACGAGCCGACCGCTCCTTCTCAGGAATCTGGCAATGCTCCAGTCATAGCCCTCCCCGTCTATGGTCCTCCGCCGTCTCCAGGTCTCGCGAGCACGAAAAACGGTTCCCATTGAGTCGGGTGATGAGGCCACGGGCGGTGGCCTCATGTTGATGGAGGAAGGAGCCGCCTCCGTTTCGGCCGGCAGCTCACCAGGTAAATCCCAAGTTACTGTCCTCTTTATCTTACAATCCTTTCTGACAAGTTCACATTTGTTCGTAACGCAGGTGCAGCCAGTGCCGATGCCCCATTGCTCGAGGGAGCGCCTTCAACTACTGCCTTGGCGGTGGTCACCTCTCAGCCCTCTCTCATACCGTCAAAGATGTTGGAAGGTATGAATTTGCAACTTATTAATCTCACTTTTCAGACGTATAATTTGTGTACTAAAGTCATACTGTTGTGTCTTTCAGGAGTGCTTTTTGACCATCTTTATCAGGTGTTGCTCCCACACTTCTCCTTCCCATCCGAACTCGCTTCTTCCTCTGGTGGCGTTGGTGAGTATGATTTCCAATGATATCTTTCTTTTTCATTGATGGAATTACTTCTAACCCTTTTTCTCATCTCGACTGCAGTGCTATAGATTGAAGGAGGGGATAAAAGATCGGTTGCGCCACCGGCCCTTCCGACCTTGCCACCTGTCTCAGCTGGTACGACGACTATCACATCGATAATTCCCCCCCTTTTATTTTCTGTACTGTTATCTGATCACATCCTATTTCTTTTCAGCTGTCGTTCCGGTCTCGGCGCCCTTCGAGCCTTGCATTACAATGCCGGCGGGTCCTTATTTGAGACGTCCATCTTCGAAAGGCGCCGCGAATAGTCTGTGCATGTTGAGTGACTACGTCGAGGAACTCGACGTTGAAACTCCTACATCTGCCGCAGACTTCGCTACGGCGGTTAACCCGATGCTGGTGATCCTTGTGAACTTTCATGACAAGGGTATCATCGCAGCTTGGGTTAACCATTGCAGGGAGATCGAGGCCCGCCTGCATCAGTTGGAGTCGCTGCGTCCCGCTCCCGAGACCTTAGCCGCCAGTAATCAAAGAGCAGCATGGATTGAGCAGAGCGCTTCTTACCTCCGCCATCTCGAACAAGAAGTCATTTCAAGGCGTAAGGAGCGCGGTGAGACTTCGAGCAAATCCGCCCAACTACATGCTCGGGTGGGGGCCAACGCTGCGCGACTGAAGGTTATTTTTGAGGGCCTTTTGCAATGCCTCTCCGAAGGGTTATCACTGAGGCATCAGCTTGACGTTGTTGAGCGGGATGCACCTAGCCAGGAAGCAGCCCAGAAGGCGGCGGAGGAGCAACATTCATCCTTCTTGCAGCAGCGAGCCGAGGTGGAAGCGGAAGTGGCTACGGCAGCCACCCAGGAGGAGGCGCTAAAGGAAGTTCGAGAGCAGCTCGCGGATTTGTTAAAGACACTTCCTCTCCAGTAGCTATCCGTTTTTGTATCGTTCGCACTTGTAGATAAAAAAAATGTGTATATATATTTTTTTATTCTTTAACACAATGTATCATGTACCCAATCAAGTTTATGAATAAAAGATACACATTTTTTTTAATGTCTTGTGTCATTTCTCCGTCTTCTCTTTCTTTTATTATCAGCATGCCACCTTAGTAAACATGGTTGACGGATGATTAGAGCAAGTATCTTGACTTTCTCAAGAAATAGCGATAGCTTAGGCTGCAGGTTCAGATCTGCTGCCTAAGACTTTTCAACTCTATGAGCCGTGAGGGTCTCATAGAGATTTTTCTCCCTACGGATCGAGAGGATTTCGTAGGTGTGTTTTCTCCTTAGGAATCGTGAGGACTCCTAAGTGTGTTTTCTCTTATAAGTCGTAAGGATCTTATAAGAGAATTTTTCCCTCGTACGAGTCGAGAGGATTCGTAAGCGGTTGTTTCCCTCCTTGTCGAAACTCGACTTTGGAGAGTGAGACCCGTGAATAGTATGCAAGAGACCGTTTTAGATCGACTTGCAGGGTCCCATTGTTCAGGAAGCAAGTTTCTTAGTCCCTGCTTCCTGAGGCTTCATCTTGTAAGTTGAGACGAATCGGGAATTTTCCCGCGGAGACACTGATTTCTCTGTGAGCCGACGCGGATCAGGAGGTTCTCGTCAAGGATTATTTGTTTTCCTGAGTTGAGGTTTTTGCCAAGGATTATTTATTTCCTTGGTGTTGAAACGAGTCGAGAATTTCCCACGGAGGCACTGGTTGCTCTGCGAGTCGACGCGGATCAGGAGGCTTTCATCAAGGATTGTTTGTTTCCTTGAGTTGAGGTATTTGCTAAGGATTATTTGTTTCCATAGTGCCAAGAATTATTTGTTTCCCTGGTGTTGAAACGAGTCGAGAATTTCCCACGGAGACGCTGGTTGCTCTGCGAGTCGACGCGGATCAGGAGGCTCTCGTCAAGGATTGTTTGTTTCCCTGAGTTGAGGTATTTGCCAAGGATTATTTGTTTCCCTGGTGTTGAAACAAGTCGAGAATTTCCCACGGAGACACTGGTTGCTCTGCGAGTCGACGCGGATCAGGAGGCTCTCGTCAAGGATTGTTTGTTTCCCTGAGTTGAGGTATTTGCCAAGGATTATTTGTTTCCCTGGTGTTGAAACGAGTCGAGAATTTCCCACGGAGACACTGGTTGCTCTGCGAGTCGACGCGGGTCAGGAGGCTCTGGTCAAGGATTGTTTGTTTCCCTGAGTTGAGGTATTTGCCAAGGATTATTTGTTTCCCTGGTGTTGAAACGAGTCGAGAATTTCCCACGGAGACACTGGTTGCTCTGTGAGTCGACGCGGATCAGGAGGCTCTCGTCAAGGATTGTTTGTTTCCCTGAGTTTAGGTATTTTGCCAAGGATTATTTGTTTCCCTGGTGTTGAAACGAGTCGAGAATTTCCCACGGAGACACTGGTTGCTCTGCAAGTCGACGCGGATCAGGAGGCTCTCGTCAAGGATTGTTTGTTTCCTTGAGTTGAGGTATTTGCCGAAGACACTGGTTTCTTCGGAGTTGGGATGAACCGTCGAGATTTGGCTTCGTTTTCTGGCGGATCCTGTTGGGAAAGTATGGTTCCCTCTTCATTTGCGCCCTTGGATTGTATACAGGGATCGATGTGATCTCAGCTGTAGGGCCAAAGTTTTATCATCATCATTTTTTTTGTTTTATTTCCGCGATGCTCTATCATTTCAAATTTTATATCGCGAAGGTCGCGATTGCCCAATCATTTCGGCTATTTCTCGCGGTGCCCAATCATTTCGGCTGTTTATTTTGTTTTCACTCGCTGCTTTTTATTGCGAGTTGCCCAATCATTTCGGCTATTTTGCATGCATACATTTTACTTGCTGCTTTTTATTGCAAGTTGCCCCATCATTTCGGCTATTTCGTATGCATGTGCGGCCTACTGGCTTTCCGCCGTAAACCTGAAATTAGACACCGATTTCGGCATCAGCACCGCTACAACTGGGATATTGCCAGGAGCGAATCATCATCTGCCTCTGTCGATGTCAGACAAAGGTGGCTTAGAGATCAGGGTTAAGGTCCTGTCGACTAAGACTTTCGACTTCGTGAGCCATAAGGGTTTCATAAAGGTATTTCTCCCTACAAGTCGTGAGGATCTTGTAGGTGTATTTTCTCCTTAGGAATCGTGAGGATTCCTAAGTGTTTGTTTCTCTGTAAGTTGTAAGGATCCTACAGGAGGGTTTTCTCCTTGTAAATCGAGAGGACTTACAAGGGTCATGCGAACATATCCCCAGTCACGGATGGATCTTGGTTAGGGAAATGTTTATTCGCGCCCGTGGATTGTATACAAGAACCGGTAGTGGACCACTTGTAGGGCAATATTGGAAGTTGTAGGGGTTGCTTAAGCACAGGTTTAGGTCTTTGTAACTTAAGACTTTCAAATCTTATGAGCCGTGAGGGTCCCATAAGAGAGTTCTCCTTACAAGTCGTGAGGATCTCGCAAGTGTATTTTCTCCCTAGGAATCGTGAGGATCCCTAAGTGTGTTGCTCCCTTATCAGTCATAAGGATCTCACACGGGTGGTTTCTCCCTACAAGGTCGAGAGGACCCTGTAAGTGTCTTTTAACGGGTTGCGCCCTTTCGGGTTTTCACAAACACTCGCCGGTAGTCCTGCTGTTTTTACTCACGGAGCCCTTTCGGGTTTTCATCCGTGCCCATTTTGCTTATGGACATACCGTTTTTATTTTCTATATTTTTTTCTTCTTCTCTCTTTTTTTTTACGAGGTCGCGCCCTTTCGGGTTTTCACGAACACTCGCCGGTAGCCCTGCTGTTTTTACTCACGGCGCCCTTTTGGGTTTTCATCCGTGCCCTTTTTTGCTTATGGACATACCGTTTTTATTTATTTATATTTTTTTTATATTATTTTTTTATTTTGTCAGCCTATGGATGTTGCTGTATTAGCTTAAGGACGTTTCGGTCCGCTATTAGTTTAAGGATGTTTCGGTCCGTCATTGAGAAGGCTGGCTACTGCTTATAAAGCTTGATCTTAGGAAGATAGCGAGCGGACATAGTCGTCGTCATCTATCATTGACCTAGGCTGTGACTCATTAAGCGTAGTATTTCTTTAGGAAGCAACCGTTTATCGGCCTGAAAGGCCTTTCACCGTGCATATCCATAAGTAGATAGGCTCCACCTTGGTAGACCTTGTCTATGATATACGGGCCTTCATAGTTTGGCTCAAACTTTCCCCGCTTGGCGCGATCGGGGATCATAGGCCTTTTGACCACTAGCACGGGTTCACCTTAGCGGAATGTCCTCGGCCGGGTCAATCTTTCATATGAGCGCGTCATCTTTGCTTTATAGGCCTCCAGATTTTGTTGCACTATGAGCCGGGTCTCATCAAGGGCATCGAGATCTTTAAGCCAAAGGTGAGCATTTTCTTCATCTGTTAGCTCGTAGTGGACTGCCACTCGTAGAGAGGGCAACTCTATCTCGAGGGGGAGTACTGCTTCTGTACCGAAGACCAGCGCATATGGCGTTGTGTTTGTGGCTGTCTTGAACGTAGTTCGATACGTCCAAAGAGCTTCTTGCAGCTTCTTGTGCCAGTCCTTCTTATTTCGGGACACCGTCTTCTTCATAATCTTTGTTAAGGTCTTATTGAAGGCCTCAGCTAGACCGTTAGCTCGCGGATTATAAACCGAGGAATATCTCCAGTCTATATTGTGTTGTTGCGCGAAGCGGCTAATCTTGTGGCTTCTGTAAGCTGGCCCGTTATCGGAGATGATCCGGCACGGAGTTCCAAACCGATATATGACGTGCGTCTTGAAGAAAAAGAGGATATTCTCCATCTTAACTTTCTTCAGCGGTACTGCCTCTGCCCATTTGGAGAAATAATCAGTCGTTTCCAGGATGAAACGATGTCCTCTGGATGATGCTGGTTCGATAGGGCCGACTATGTCAGTTCCCCACATTTCGAATGGCCAGCTAGCCACTGTTGGATGGAGTGGATTTGGATGTTGGTGGATGAAGTCTCCATGGATTTGGCACGAGTGGCACTGCTTCGCATACTCAAGGCAGTCTTGGATCATCGTGGGCCAGTAGTAGCCCATCCGTTTAATCTTCAACTTCATCTTCGGGCCCGCTTGGTGAGAATCGCAGAGTCCGCCGTGAACTTCCTGAACGACTCTTTTTGCTTCATCAGGTCCGAGAGATCTCAGCCACAGAGAATCAAATGACCTCTTTGTAGGGTTCCTAGGCACACTAATGAGGTCTCACAAGTGATCAAACATGGCCAATTCAAATTTTTCCAAGTGCCTACAAACCCTAATACGGATCGTTAACTAGATGTATAGGCGATGCAATGCAAGTTAACAACTTTAACTAAAAGGGAAAGGGCTACAACCTTTGTAGATCCGGTCTTCCACCTCCATAGCTCCGTGATGAAGTCCCTCCGCTGTACCCATCGGATCTCGGACTCTCGCGGTGGTTTCATCGAAGAATTGATCGGGCTAGGTCGTCGACTTCGATGCCGAAGATGATCTACGTCGAGGCAACTCAAGATCAAACTCCAACTTCACCAAGTCATGAAACTTGTGAAGAAAACACCATATACTACTTGTCAAGTGGTAGAGGATGAAGAAATAGGAAGTGGGTTCACTTTAGAATTGGATTTCTCACTCTTTTTCTCAAGTTGCCATTGATGGAGGCAAGCTTTCTTCCTTTGTTGAAGAAGAAGAAGATGAAGAAAGAATATGATAAGTATTTTCAAAATAGAAAATAAAATGAATACATATCATATAGAAACCATGGTTAAGTGTAGAGACTAAACTAGGGTTAGGTTGAATGGTTAGGTTAAGGAAAAGAATAAGAATGGTCAAGCTTTCAACACTTCAAGAAGTTTCAACAAAACAACAGAATAAGCCACCATTCTTTTTATCTTTCCAAAATGAATAAATAAATAAATGAATAAGTAAATAAAAAACCTAACCATTAACATAACCATGGTTTAAACTAAACATACACCCAAACATTCATGTATCATCAAACATGATACAATCAAGTGCACAAAAATATATCGCATATACAATGTGCACATCAAGTGAGAAAATCCTTTTAAAGTGAACAAATACTAGTTAATGCAAAGTAATATATCAAATATATAATTATGCATTAAATCATTAAATCAACACTTGATTTAACGATCCGGTCATATCGCATATGACCGACTAATATCCAATGTATCGACTTATCGAATCAATCCTTGATTCGATAACTAGGTTATATCACATACAACCAATCGATACATTCATCGCGAGAATAGAATATGGTATCACATACACGCATTATTCTCGGTCCCGCACATATCTCATATGCGCTCCTATTTCGTTTCGCTTGAGCCAGGAAACCTCTGTATAGGACTCTAAAGACTCGTCAATACGCCGGCAGCAGGTGATGATCATATCAAACACCCACAAGCCGCAAGCGGTCTGCTAAACGTAACGGCCACCCGGGTATTGAACGATCAGAAGATCGACGAGCAAGCCCGCTCACACTCCTGTGAATCCAACCAGTAACACTTACCGTACAGTCCGGTCTGTTCGTCTGATATGTCGCATATCTCGCCTAGGGATGGTAAACGTCAGACCCCAATAGCTCGATAAGTCATGCCGACGTGAGGTCCATAACATTCGTGAAACTACTGATAACTCTTACCAGTATATCACTGCAACCCTGGCCAGGGATTTCCTGTTATGGCCAGTCGAGCATAGCGCAACATCAACCCCCAATACCGGGAGAGATGAATCCCCTCCTATCGCTCATTGCCTCCATGTGAATCGGGACTGTACCTAAAAACCACCTGTTTGCATGACTCAGTAGATCCGTGGTAGGGTGGAAATCAAAGAACAGTGGGAGACACACAAGACTCTATGACGATCTCGGGTCAACAGACTAAGCTGTACCAGTGTCACCAGAGAACTGCCATCTGACGTGAGGTATAATACCATCTGGGAGTTCTCGGCGAGTCCGTTCAGTGTACCCAGTCTCCACTGAGCACCCGCATACCCTCTCTGATGTCAAACACCAATGGATATGGGATCATCCATCGCCCATCACATGGGTCGAGAAGATATACGCTAGTCTACTCTGGAATATCGATGCCCCGTCTCGATATTCCCACGACTAGGAACATTGAAGGATGTACTCATGGACTACCCAGGCCCCACTAGTATGATCTACATCATAGTCCTGGAAGTCGAGTACACATCCTAAGGGCTTTATCAACATGTAATCAGAGAGACAGAAACTATACATGTTAAGATAAAGAGCAACCAGATAGCGTACTATCATGTCGAGCAAGAAAGTTCTACCTATATATGTCCCAGCATCCATTACAATATACATCCAATGTACAGTAATGGCCTCTAGGGCATACATATAACTAACACTCTTGTACAGAGTATCATTGACGAAGACGAAAGACAGATCTCGTTTCATAAGCTGATGTCTTGAGGACGCATCTTCGGGCGTTCGATGGTATTTGAAGTAGTCTATAAAGACTTCTCTCCAATCCTCGGTATTTTCCCAATCTTTTATTTGCAGGGTCGTCTGCTCACTCGCTCCTTTTTCTTCGAATGATTCCGGAGATATTTCTGCTGGGGCAAGCACGCGACGGCTCTATACCACGATTCTGACGTCATCGAGGTTCTCATCAGCCAATTCTTTAGCAAGCTTGGCCAACGCGTCTGCTTTGCTATTTTCCGCGCGTGGTATGCTTTCCAAAGTGTAGGAGGGAATTTGGGTCAACAGTTATTCCACCTTTTCACCGTACCTTACCAACTCTAGCTTGCACATTTGGTAGTTGCCATTTACTTGACTAACGACCAGCTGGGAATCTCCATATACGAGTAGGTTTTCAATTCCCATGTCGACTGCGATCTCGAGACCTGCTATCAAGGCTTCATATCCGGCTTCGTTATTCATCCTCGGCTCTGTCAAGGAGAAAGCAAAGCGCATTATCCCTCCTTGTGGAGTCACGAAGATAAGGCCTACCCCCGATTTGATTATTGGCGTTCTTTGTTTGCGCTTCTTCATGGAAGACGCTCCATCGAAATAAAGTTCCCATCGGGTATCGTTCCCATCGATAGTGTCAAACGCATGTTCGTCTGGCAACTCGCAATTTAGAGGAGAATCGGCATGTATCGGGTGCTCAGCAAGGAAGTCGGCGATGGCCTGGCCTTTCACTACCTTGAGAGGTTGATACGTTATCGAGAATTCCATCAAGAGCAGGGCCCATTTAGCGAGTCGTCCCATCAATATGGCCTTTGACATTAAATACTTAAGAGGGTCTACCTTCGAAATGAGACGAACCTCATGCGCCAACGCATAGTGCCTGAGCTTTGTTATCGCGAAGATCAACGCCAGGCAGTGTTTTTCAATGGGAGAGTAGTTGCTTTCTGCCCCCAGTAGAACTCGACTTAAGTAGTAGAGTGCTCTTTCTTTCCCTTGGTCGTTCTCTTGTGCCCATAACGCGCCTAAAGAACCTTCGAGGGCGGTTGTATAAAGAATGAGGGGCTTTCCCTTGACCGGAGCAGCCAACACTGGCGGGTTCTGCAGGTATTGCTTGATCTCGTCTAGCGCGCTTTGGCATTTTTGGTCCCAGACGAACGGGGTTCCCCTCTTCATCAGGTGGCTGTAAGGACGGCACTTGCCTGAAAGGTTAGCTATAAATCGCCGTATATACGCGAGCTTCCCTTGGAGAGACCGCAGCTGTTTGAGTGTCCTTGGCGGAGGCATTTCCATGATCGCCTTGATCTTTGACGGATCTATTTCGATACCCCGATGTCGGACGATGAATCCCAGGAATTTGCCCGAAGAAACTCTGAATGCACACTTGAGAGGGTTCATCTTCAAGTTGTATTGCCGAAGGCGTTGAAATACGGTCTTCAGATGCTCAAGATGTTCCTCATATGATTTACTTTTAACCACGAGATCGTCGATATAGCATTCTACGATTTCATGTATAAGGTCATCGAAGATTTTCGTCATGGCCCTTTTGTAGGTGGCGCCGGCGTTCTTTAAACCGAAGGGCATCACCTTATAGCAGAATATACCCAAAGGAGTCCTGAAGGCGGTGTGCTTCTGGTCTTCGGGATGCATCTTTATCTGATTATACCCCGACGAGCCGTCCATGAAGGAGAAAATCTCATGAGTGGACGTATTGTCTATCATCAGTTCGGTGACTGGTACTGGGAAATCGTCCTTCGGGCAAGCTTTATTAAGATCCCGGAAGTCCATGCATATGCGTACTGTCCCATTTTTCTTCATCACCGGGACGATGTTGGCGATCCATTCTGGGTATTGAACTTCCTGGATGAAGCCAGAGTCGATCAACTTCTTGACCTCGGCATTGATACTCATTTCAAGCTCGAGCCGCATTCTTCTAGATGCCTGTTTGACTGGCTTGACGTCCGGAGATATTGCCAATCTGTGCACAGCAATTTCTGGATCTAGTCCTGGCATTTCGGAATAGTTCCACACGAAGCAATCTCTATGCTGTAGAAGCACGTCCTTTAACGCAGCCACCCTTTCTTCAGATAGCAGCTGGCTGATGAATGTCGGTCGCGGGTCATTCACCGTTCCCAACTCAATTTTCTTAAGGTTATCTGCAGTGGTATGGATTCCATCTTCCAGCTCTTTTGGCGCTGGTGGGAATTCTGAGATCACCTCATCATTGCTGTTTTCGAAGCACCAGGGAAGGTCATCCATGTTCTCGGGCTCTTCTTTTGACATCGTTATCATGTGACAAGTACAAATTCGCTTCTAATCCCAATGTGGAACTGGTTCTTCTTCTGTGGCCTTGGGCTCGTGCTTCTGTGGCAGCGCTACCCTCCAGTTGTCGGACAGAGCGAACTTGCCAAGCTGATACTGATCTTAGACCCAATTCTTGAAGGTGAACCAGTCTTCGAGAGGATGCCCTACCACTCGGTGATAAGAGCAATAGTCTGGGTGTGAGACCTCGCCTGCTTGTTCGGGGTGTTTAGACTCCGGTAGTGTAAGCATCTGATGTTTTAAAGCGAGGTCAAGTATTTTCTTCGTCTTGTCCCGAGGAAAAGAGTATGCTCGACTCATTTTTCTCATGAGGGATAGATTGGAACCGCTCGATTTTCGCTCGCGTGGCCTCTTAGCCCCGCTTCGTTGCTGTTGAGTGCCTTTTTCGCGTTTCGACTTGTTTCTGCCTCTGCGTCGGGCCTTCTTTATAACAGGTTGACAAGGAGCGGCATTTTCATCTTTCATGGCCTGTTGGAGAAGGCGTTGCGTTTTGGTTTTCTCGTAGATGACCATTTCGCGGTTATGATCGTCCCGGACTTTTTGACTCGCTTCCTTTATAAGCTTGTCCATTTGTTCTTCGAACGACGGACTGGGCTCCTTTGCATCTGGAACTTTCATTGGCTCAGGATTAGCGTCCTCTCATTGAGCATCCGCTTCTTCATCGAAGTCATACATGACATAGCAGCTGTTTAGTAGCTCTCGTTTCTTTGACCGGATGTATCCAAGTCCTTTTGTCTCCATTCTCCCATTAGGCAGTTTGCGTTGAGTCCCGGGAATGTTCCAGACTTTGTCATAGAACTTGGCTTTTCGAACGGTCTGCTTGAAGGATATCCCTTGGCGTTTCAGCAGCTTTTTCAAACCTTCCGTATAATATCTGGGAAGACGGATAGGCTGAAGCCTATCGAGCGTAGGATCCGCGCCATGCCAGATTTCTTTCTCCACTTTGGTTTCTTCAGAGCGGTAGAATAGAATTTCTTTTTCGCTTTCTCGCCTGGGAGGGATATAGAACGTTCGCAGCTCTTCTACACTGTAGATATCAAGCGCATCCGGTTCCTTATGGTATTTAAGCGGCACCATGGCGACTTATAGACTTTGTTCTTCATCAGTGAACGTTCGTATTGAAGGTCGAGCAGAGAATACAGCATGGATCTCATTTTCCGAGTCGCTACCAAAGATCAACGTAGGTGCGGACGGTCCTGGCTTGTTGTGTTGGGGCGGACCCGAATACACTATCTCCTCTTCCTCCTCGGTATCTCTCCCGAAAACAGGGATGGTGGCGTTAGCTTTGTTTTCTGGCTTGTGACACCTCTCCGTGTCCTCGAAATCCGGTAAGAAGTATTTGGCATCTTCATATTTGCGGACCTCGTTCATGGAGAACGGGTTCAGTTCTCCCGCCACGGTATACTCGAGACCATCCTTAGCGTATTTCATACACTGATGTTGTGTAGAAGGGATGACGTTGTACTCGTGCAACCATGGTCGGCCGAGCAGAGCATTGTAGCATGTCTTGGCATCTATGACGTGGAACTTAATGTCCGTGACGAGTAGCCCAAAGAGTAGCGTCAGTATCACAGACCCGAGAGTTCTTGATGATTGGGAGTCGAACCCGGAGATGATGATCTTGTCCCGAGCAAGGTGCTGGACACTCATGCAGATTTCTTTTAACACCCGCATATTGAGGAGGTTAACGGAGAATCCATTGTTGATCAGGATTTTGCCGATCTTTATATCGTGACAGTATCCTGAGACATAAAGGGGGCGATTGTGTTCGCACGTCCCGAGGAGAAGGTCTTCATCACCAAAAGCGACATCGGCCGTGTGCACTTCCTCCAATTCATCTTTCATCTTTTCTTCAGCCAGGAAAGCTTGGAATTGTTCCGGATCTTGTAATGCTTTGACTAACGAATCTCTCGCCTCCTTTGATAGTAAAACGGTGTCAAGAATGCTGAGCTGTGAGGGTAGTTTTCTCAGATGCGCTAAGACGTTGTAATCCACCTTATTCCTCTTCGGCGGGTCTTTGGCACTTAGCTCTTCCACCACTTGGTCATCTAAGACGATATCTTCAGAGACCTTTTCTTTCCCTTTATCTTTTCTGTTTGAGGGCCCGAGATTCTTTTCGGGGAGCGTGCGATTACGTAGCCGGATATTTTCGCAGACCTTCGGCTCTTCTTCTTTTCCCAAGGTGGATTCTTTAAAGAGAGGGCCAAGCTCTAGCTCCTCATTAGAATCGCTCCCGAATGTAGGAACTTGTGACCCGCCGGTGCTAACCATGCGGCAATCGCCGGTAGTTCTTTTAAGCCCTTCGGTCGTATTTCTTTGCTCCCGACGAGTTTTGCGCTTTTCCCGCTTATAGCGTTGCCGATGAGCAACGTATCCTTGCCACCATCTATCAAAAGCTTTGCACTCTTGAGTGGGGTGCGAAACCTTCTGATGATATAAGCAATAGGAGGGGTGCATTTCTATTTCACCGGTGACGTTTCCTTCGGAGGATGGTAGCTTCATGCCCATTGATATGGCCTTAGCAAACCTCTTCCTCATCTTGAATTGGCTTTTGTCGGTAGTGGAGGTATTTTGCTCCAGCGGGATCGTCTCAGCTCTTTCATCAAGTCGCTGGCGCTTGGCCCTTTCAAATATGACCGTCTCGTGTTCTCGATCAGCTTTACTTTTCAACCGAGCTTCATTAAGGAATGCATCAATTACTTCATCTGATGGCCCCAGAATTTTTGGTTCAGCATCTTCCCCCAACGTTTCAATACAAGGAGTTTCCTCATCGTCCATGAACGAATGGGAAATCACATGACAGCTCGCCACGCATTCCTCAGATTCATCAGATGAACTTTCTCCCTCATATTCCTCTTGAAAGACATGACTGAGGAACTCTTGGAGTGTAATGGGAGTCCGTGTCTTCTGGTTGTATTCCTCTGGCGCGTCAATTTATTTTTGCAAGTCCGTGCGCTTGTCGCCAGGCTTCACGGGCTTCTTAGATTTCTTTTCTTCTTTTTCGAAGATTTTGACGGCTGGTTGCGAGTGCTTGGGCTACCACCATCGGTCTTTGGAGTTGTACGTGGCTTCAACATCCCCTTAATGACCTGCGGTTCCAACGGGTTCTTCCACCTAATCGCTGAACATGTCTGAAGATCGTTTAGCATTCTCTTTGTCTTGGTTGATAATACAACCTCCTAAGGAGCTTCTTCAACGACGGAGCATGTTGCCCCCGGCGTATTCGTCCCCTTAGAGGTGTGGGGTTGCGGGGGATTCACCTTCCATTTGTCAGATAACGTGAATTTACCCTGTCGGTACTGGTTTTCAAGCCAATTTTTGAAAACGTAGCAATCTTCGATCGGATGGCCCAGTACTCGATGATAAGGACAGTAGTTGGGCTCATTGACATCACTTGGTTGCAACGGACGTTTTGGATCCGGCAGATTTATGAGTCTGTTGCGCAACGCCAGCTCGAATAACCTTCTCGTTTTATCGCGGGGAAAAGAGTAAGAACGTCCTAGCCCCTCTTCAAGGGCTACGTACGGACGCATATTATTTTGACGAACAACCGGCTTCGAGTCGCTCGGTTGTTATTGAGCATTAGCGACAACGATCGCTTTTCCCTTCCCTTTGTCATTTCGGGAGTCCGGCTTTGGAAGAGGGGGTTTATGGCCCATCTGATCCATTTGCGCTAGCTTGTCGATCAAGGCCTGAAAGGTAGTCGGCTTGAAAAACATCATAAATTGCGAGATGGTTGCTTGCGGATCAAGGGTTCCCACAAACATACCCACCGCAGGAGCTTCTTCAATGCGCTGCTCGCACTTCGACCATAAGTTCCGCCATCGTATAGCATATTGAACCCATGTCTCGTCTGGCTTTACCCTGGCGTTAATCAGTGCCGTCATCGGGGTGCGTTCACTGGCGCTTGCAAAACGCTGAGTAAACAACAGCTCCATCTCCGCGAAGGTCTTGATAGAGTCATTCGGGAGCTCAGAGTACCACTCAAACGCCGTATCTGATAAACTTCCAACAAACTGGCGAAGCAACAGCTTGTCGTCATCGCCGGTGTTGCCGCAGAGTGCCCTGAACTGGGCAACATGCTGGTGAGGATTGCCCGTCCCCTTGTAGACATGGAACTTGGGAATTGTATAACCAGGTGGGTATTTGATTTGATCGTACCAACTTGGATATGGCCATCCTGTTTTTACAACCTGGCCGGCTGCTTCGGTCGCATGATGAACCCGTATTTGTTGGGCTATGTACTCGTCCAAATCAGCTTTGGAGATTGTATCCTCCTTAGCTGTTGATAGAGCTGGCGGAGGATTCGATGTCTCTCCCCTATCGTCTCCAAGGACGATCGGGGGATCTTCAGCCGGAGGATCTTGTTGGATCATCATCCTCACCATGTCTTGGAACAGGAGGCCCATACGCTGTATGTTGGCTGCTTGTTCAGTAGCCTCTTTGTCCTTCTTTTCCAATATTCAACGAAGGAATTTGGCGTCGGTTTCTTCCTCTTGGTGTTCATCCGAGGACGTTTCAGGGTTTTCTTTTGGCCCAGTAAGTGCGGCCATAGCGTTCATCATCTCTTGGAGCTTCTGCTGCTGCTCCTGGGCTTTGGTCACTGATCGCGTAAGAGGTCGATGACTCGTAGATATGCGATTGTCCTCTTTACCAGACGCCACGTAGACGGTATGAACTACAATGCCCCCTGACTTAGGGCGTTTGGGTTCACTACCTCTCATATTTGTCGCCAGCATGGGGGTTTTCTCCGGCCTTCTTCTTTTGTAGGCCGCTGAAGTTGAAGGGGCCGTTGCAGTGGGCACCCTAGCGATTGTTGTCCTCTGCTGTTTAACAGGATGGTCTTTTTCTTTTTGCACCTCCGTCTTCTTTTGTTGCCGAGAGTGATCTGGGTCGATCACGGAGTCTTGAACCCTTCGCCAAACCTTGTATATTTTTGAGGACAGCCGTTGAGGGGGCTGTTCTTGCTTTGTTTCCAGAACTCTCTCCACGGGCGGAGGAGATCTTTTCAATGTAGCGGTTGGAGAATTCTTACGTACCCTCCTCAGCAGTTCAAAGCTGTTCCCAGTTGGAACAGCAGCGTTGACTTCTACCACTGGAGCGATGGAGTTAGCCCTGAGGGGGAGTTGCCCCCTGTCTTCCTCACTCGTCGCCAATGGCGACGTCGAGCATGACGAGCCGTTGGGACTGGCTCGGAGATTGAGACAGCTTCTTTTTGCCCCCTGTCTGAATGAGGCGCCGCTGGTGTTAACCTCTTAAAGACTGAAGTTGTCTTTTGAGGGATGATATTCAACCTGTCGAAGACAGATCCTCGAGCAGGGGCAGGAGCAAGAATCGTCAGTCTTGAAAAGACTGACTCTTTGACAGGGGAAGCCGCCTTGACGACTTCTGGAGCAGCAGTTATTGCCTTCCTTGGGACAGCCAATTTAGAGTTCTGATCCAGCCTGACGAAAACAGAGGCTGTTAGTTTGGTAGTGGGCGACCCGCTGACAGGGGCCGTCGTAGCAGTGAGCCGGTCGAAGACCGACTTCTTGTTCACTTCCGGTGTAGGTATTGGCATAGAGAAGCTTGTAGGTGGGATCATGGTCCCGAAAAACAGGCCGGTGGTGGCCTGGGTCACCTGGTCTACCGGCAGAGCGAGGAAGGAAGCCGCTTAGGGCCCATATGCTACACCTCCGGGGGAGGTGGAGCGTCCGTTGCAGTGGCATTTCGAGCAGTTGGTACAGTTAGAGGCCATTGATACTTGAGTTCTGCGCCAGGAAAAAGACCAAATCTTAGTAACTTAAAATCCAAAGGCAACCATTTAACAAACCGCGATTGGTTCGCGAAGACGACACACGAAGTGTGGAGTGGAAAGAGGAAAAGGTCCCACCGGGCGTGCCAGAATCTGCTCCCCTCCGAACGGCGGCCGACGACGTTAGGACGTCTTGCTTGAGATTCGGGGCAGATGCTATTTGGTTTTATCCGTATACCTCTCCGAAGATGCCAAGTTGATTTATGGCACCGTGTATCAGAGGTTTAGACGGATGCGGCCGATGTAGCAGACTTCGTCAGATTCCCCCTCGCTTGAGGGGTTTTTGATTGTGGGAACGCTCTTCCCTGCGGCGCAAGCCCTTGCAGTTAATTACGCTACCGCATCGCGGTAACAACTTTCTCCTTCTCCAGAATTTCACTTCGTGTTATGTATGTTTGTTTTGTTTGTGGTTGCCCGTGGATTGTATACGGAGACTAAGAGATATCGTCGCCTGTAGGACGTGGATTAGTCCAAATCCATATTTACTTAGATTTAGGTTTGGTGTTTTGGTTTAAGAATACGTTAGCCGTATTTAGGCTAAGATCGACTAAACGTTTGTTAAGGATATGTTAGTCTGATTTGAGACTAAGATCAACTTAACGGGATCGTTTGGATCCGACAAAAGAGCATTTGGGGGCGCTATTGTTCCAGTTTAGGGACATAGTGGTCCATGTTCCAGTTTAGGGACATAGGGGTCCATATTCCAGTTTAGGGACGTGGTGGTCCATCGCCAGTTTAGGGACGTGGTGGACCATGTTCCAGTTTAGAGACATGGTGGTCCATCGCCAGTTTAGGGACGTGGTGGTCCATCATTAGTTTAAGGACGTTTCGGTCCAGCATTAGTTTAAGGACGTTTCGGTCCACGAGTTTAAGGACCCCGTAGTCCGTATACGTATCTGTGTGGTCGTCGGGATCCGTCACCTCTCTGATGACGTTGAATGATTACAACGACATGTGTCAGGGGAGTTCGGAGATGTACCCTCGAACCGGATATAAATTGATTTAAGAGAGCAATCTTGCTCAGTCAATTTAATTTGAGGACTTACGGCCAAAATTGGGCTAAGTCCAGTTGAAAATGTTCAACATTTTATTTGCTTTTGCATTGCATTTATTTTTATTTTTATTTGGGCTCTACCCATAAAGGATGCAGAGCATCAATTTGTTTTGGGCTCTGCCCATTTATAAATGATGCAAAGCATCTACTTTGTTTGGGCTCTGCCCTTTTTTAAAATGCATAGCATTTTTTATTATTTTGTTTGGGCTCTGCCCATTTTATTGCGTTACAATTTAATTAGGCCTGCTTGGTCTTTTTGATTTGGGCCTAGCCCTTTAGGAAATGCATTGCATTTATCAGGCGCTTTGCTCCAATCAGAGAGCGCAAGTGCTTGTAGTGTTGACACGTGTCACGCAAGCGCAGTGCGCTGCGCTAATGCTCTGCGCCTGCGCTGCTGACACGTGGCGCACTTTGGTGGCTTGCGCCAATCCAGGAGCGCAACAACGCAGTTTGCAAATGCAAGACACTATGATTTGAGAATCTTTTAGATTCAAGAACCAATGTTTCATAAAAGAAGTGCAAAGCACTATTCGTTTTCTTGATCTAATTTAGATCAAAGAAAAACAAGTTTTTTCTTATTTCAGGAACCAAAGGTTCATAAAAAAGTGCAAAGCACTGTTCTTTATTTTGTTTTTCTTGTTTTAAAGAACCGGTGGTTCATAAGAAGTGCAAAGCACTGTTTATTATGTGAAGATCATTGATCTTGTTCTTAGATCAATGATCTATTAGAAGAAATTTTTTCTATTTTATGAAGTTTTTTTTACCTTTTTCTTGAAACTTCTTCAGAGTTCTCTCCGTTTGAAGCTCTTGATTTCTCAAGAATGTTCATGCCTTTGAATTGAGCTCTAGGGTCCTTTTTATAGTGTCCATAAATTAGTTAAAGAGATCTTTCTTTGAGTGATTTGGGGAATTTTTCCCACCATTGGATCTTTGATCCAAGGGCTTCTGTTTTACAGAAGAAAATCTTCTTGTTTTAACAAGAACAGAAAGATTTCTTCAGAATCTTAATTCTGTTTGGCGCAAATGCCCCAGCGCGTGACACGTGTCAAGCAGCAACTGCGCTAGCGCATCTGCGCTGACACGTGTCGCGCAGCGCAACTGCGCGAGCGCATCTGCGCTGACACGTGTCGCGCAGCGCAAAGCGCAGCGCAACTGCGCTATCGCATCTGCGCTGACACGTGTCGCGCAGCGTTTGCGCAACTGAAGCGTTGCTTCCTTTAATTTTTTCTTTAAATAGAGCTTTGCTCTGATTGGGTGTGCTGCTTTGGGCGCTGCGCTGATGTGTCTGCGCCTGACACGTGGCGCGTTGCGCCCAGAATTTGAAGCGTTCCTTCAAAATTTGAATTTTGAATTTCCAACAGAGCTTTGCTCTGATTGGGGGAAACAATTCCCGATATATATTTTTGCCCCATGCTCTTATGACCTTGGCGTTGGTCAAAATGTCATAAGTTACATGTCAAGTTCTACCCATCATTATCTTGTTAATTTGAACCCATCCGTACATATCCTTGACGTTGGCCAAAATGGTAATACGACTGTCCCAAACTAACTCATCTATCTATGCAACAAATGAATACCCAGTAGCTACCAAACACTATGCCTTGGCGTTGGTCAAAATACATAGCTTGAATACTACTGAATACCCAAATGAAATGACGGAGGGCTACGAATGGTTTTGGCGAAACCGTGAACGTAGTGAACTTGATATGACCGAAGGAACCTGATAGCTTTTAAAAGGAGTGGTTAAAGCCCCGCAATTAAAAATATCAACTGTTTTAAAATAACCAAGTGGTTTCTTTTAAATTGTTCCAACGATTCAACTTTTGGTTTATTTTCTTTGCCTTATAAATAATGCGTCCCATCATTAACCTATCATTGCAGAAAACAACGAAAATACAACGTCCTCTTATGACATCCGCATTCGCCACCGGGTCCCGTCATCACCCGTTAGGTTACTTAACTAACGGCAGAGCGGGGGCTGGGCTAGCGCGGGGGTAAAACATAAGTGACGTCTAAATAGCTATCATATATAGATATTGTATATTCGTCAGACGCAATAATAGGTATTCCAGATCTCATATGAACATTATTGGATTTGCAAGCAATCCGCGTTTGTTTAGAGCCTGCAACAAAAGACGGATTACACAGTTGTGATGAATAGCCATTACCCCACCCTAGACCCCTACGGGTACGACAAACTACCCGCCAAATACCCGAAGTGAAGCGGTCTCCCTCAACAACGTGAGTAGGCCACTAAACACTTCAAAGTACCCGGTAGTTTGTGCACCCAACCTTGGGTCTATCCTTGGAGCAAAAACAGTAAAATGAAATAATACAATGGTGGCTACAACCGCAACCTGGATGTGCCCCGCAAAATAATATTACAACATATTACAATTACATTGAATGAATGAATATAACAACCCATCTCAAAATCCCGGCTAATCATCACAACAGTCCAATACAGTTCACAACCACAAACAGTAAAAACTATTACAGAAATGTGCAACCCCTTCCAACCGACATACTAGCAGTTACGGGAGGTTTACGAACACATTATACAATCACAGATATAATCAAATTAGCAAACATCGTATAATTTCGATCGAGCAAACATATCAGATTCTACTCCCAAAACTTCTCTGTGCACCTGAGACTTGAGCAGAAAATAAACATTCCAGAAAATACAAAAATATCACAGAAGAGTTACTGGAGCAAACTGGGTTGAATCGGCCCCAACTCGGCCGCGGATCCGCGGCGGATCGGTGGGATCGGCCGCGGTTCCGCGGCTGTATGGCCGATTCAGGAACCCATTTTTCTCCAGTGATCTTATATTTCTCTGCTTGTTATTCTGAAGCTCCCTGAAAAAATTTTAGAGCCAGTTTTAAATTCGACAGAAACATGGTGATATCGATGTCTTTTTCGGTTCGTTTTGCGTTCGAAATTCATACGACTTTGCTAATGAGTTAATTATTGTTTAGCGAGGCTTTGATACCACTGTAAGTCGATGTACACTATGAAACTTTGGGAGAGAGTGATTGAACACATGCTAAGAAAGGATATTAAGATAACAGAGAACCAGTTTGGGTTCATGCCTGGACGATCGACGACTGAGGCTATTCATTTGCTTCGTCAACTTGTCGAGCGTTTTCGAGAGAGGAGAATATATTTGCATATGATATTTATTGATTTAGAAAATGCGTACGACAAGGTACCTAGAGAAGTATTATGAGGGACAATGATGAAGAAGGGGGTCCCCGTCAAGTATATTGACATAATCAAGGATATGTACGATGGAGTAGTGGCAAATGTCAGAACTTGCGACGGCTTAACGAGTGATTTTCCGATTACAATTGGTTTACATCAAGGATCTGCATTAAGTCCATTCCTGTTTACCATCGTGATAGATGAGCTTACTAGAACTATCCAAGATGAGGTACCTTGGTGTATGCTATTCGCTGATGATATTGTTCTAGTAAATGAGACGAAAGCAGGGGTTAATGCCAAATTGGAATTATGGAGGCTCAGATTGAGCAGGTCCAAGACAGCATATATGCATTGCAAATTTAGTAACCAGAGAAGTCAAAACCTGTCACGACCCGAAATTGGCACGTGACGGCCCTAATACTACACAACGTCTACAGGCGTAACGCAGTAAAAGAAAACCAAAACCCAGAAATCTAAACCATTAAAAGACAAGAAAAGATAAGGAACATTCTTAAAAAGTCTTTGAAATCACAACCCAAATTCTTTAAAAGTCCAACTTTCTTTCTTTAAAATTTTGGTAGCGCCTCCTTTGTAAAAACTAGCCCCAAAAATGGGTACAACATAAATATAAATAAAGCATCCCCAAACGGGAGCAAAAACACGCCCAAAGGCGGAAAACAACCACCACAATAAATATACGACGCCGAAGCGAAGAAAATAAAAGACGATAGAAAGGAAACTGTAAAAAGACAACAAGTCACAAAATAATATACAACATCGTCATTACACAAGTCTCTAAGTCAAACATGAAAATATAGTAGATGGAGAGTACAAGAATACAATGAATATACAATACAACACGAATAACCACAAACCCACCTAAGCAAAAACTGCACACTGTGAGCCGATGCGGTATCCGTAGCAAAAGATGATAGATAGATGAATAGCCTGCCTCGACTACTCTGGGGAACACCCTGCAAAACAACTGTGGCACAACGGGGGTGAGTTGCCAACTCGTGAATAGAAATAACATATGCAGGTAATCGCAAGTATGTACGTACATCGCGAATCTAACATATGTAATCTAAAAGCAGCAAAAGGTCATATGAATACGATAATCATGAAAGGTACACTAGCAGGTACAACTAGTACATGAAGCAATAATATGACAATCTGTATGCAACAATCATGCAATAATGATATGAAAATGTATATATGCAACAGTCATGAAAGGTACACTAACATGTACTACTAATATATGAAACAGTGCATAAACAATAAATGTAGAGTATGGAATGAAACATGTCAATTCCACGGAATCCTGACATCGTGGTAGGATCACAATCTATCAAGACAAATCCAAAATCCCAATTCCTCAAATCAGCCCCCAAATTGGCTCTCATATCATATAAGTCTCACAAATCCTGAATGTACAATATCGAATAAATCTCATATATCCTGAATGTACAAATCAGCAAATCTCATATATATATCCTATATCCAATCTCAAATAAATCACCTATATCCCAAATCAAATTATCAAGTAAAATCTAACATCCTAAATATATTTGCATGAATAAATATGATGATGTATATAAATTAATGTCAATACACATATATTAGCGTCCCATTCCACTAATATTGGTGTAAGGACATATATAATAGCGTCCTAACCCACTGTTATATATACAAAGAAGTAAAAATGTCAATACACATATATTAGCGTCCCATTCCACTAATATTGGTGTAAGGGCATATATAATAGCGCCCTAATCCCTGTTATATATACAAAGGAATAAAAAGAAATATCATGAAAACAATGTATCAAGCATCGACACAGAAATGCAGGTCTATCAGGTGCTGTCACCACGACTGGCACCCTGATAGGTATGTATCATACGCTATCCTGAAAGCTCGAGTGCCTAGCTTTGACCCTCGCCTCTCGACGTATCTATACGTACATGACTTCCGTCGGTATCCCCATGATAACCGCTGAGTCATTGGTAATGTCACCGGAAAGTATGGTTCCCCTGTAACTCATCGCCTAGCACCACGACTTCATTCTTTCCTCGGGGTACCTCCGGGCCCCACCATGTACCCGCACACGGACCCCTCCGTTCCTCGCATGGGGTATATATATATATCCGAACCGATAAATCTCATGGTGGCTGCAGAAATATCATATCAAGGGAAACCGGGTTTTTCAAATAATGCATAATTTCATGAACTCCCACAGTCCCCAAATCCAGAAAATATCATGAAAAATCCATATAACAATGCGAAAATCCATGAATATAATATATGCAATATAAAACTGTAATGAAAGCATATAAAGGAAAAACCGCTAATTAACTGCAACAAGTTAATATAAATATCATGCGGTTCCTAAATTCTCCAATTCTAAATAACATCAAGTAAAGATAAACATGTAGCTATAACTAGATATATGTGAAAACATAAAGGTATAGCAAGATATATGTATCTACCTATAAGTAAATGATGTAATATACCCCCTGGGTATAAGTGAAATAGGTGTGCAAGGTTTACATGTAGCTATGTCATAAAATGTGTATGTATCTATCACTAATGATACAATACTCTATAGGTATACAGGTATCTAACATGTAAGTATATGAAGGCATATGTGTAAGCATGTAGGTATACAGGTATGTTATAAGTCCTATGCGATAAGAAATATGAATCAATGTCTCAATGTCCCTAACCAAGCAATATCATTTCTATATGTGGGTTGTGCGTGACATGGCAATTATTGACGATGTGTGTGGCATGCAATCAGTGCTCGTGCAACATGAATCGTCAATAATATGTGCAGTGTCCTAAAGATACTAGTCCAGGCACAACAATATCTAAATAATAGGGTAAATGCGCAATTCTAAATATGACATAGAATATGCGACAGAAATAACATTTCTAGCCCAAACGCATAACTCCATGCGGGCGATTCCCCTATAGATGTTAAATCTATTCACCAACGCTCCAAGCTAGGTGAAGTCTGTTAGTGTATATGCCCTAGAGGCCATTACTGTATCATACTAGTTTGTATATTACTTAATGGAAGCTTGGGATATTCACCTTGTATAAACAATCTTGCTCAATATAGTAGTATGCTACTTGGTTTGTTTCTACTTCAATGTGTACTTGTGTTTATTTTACTATATCACTTATACGCATTAGTGGAGCCCTTAGGATCTTTTGCTTGATTACCAGCGTTGTGATGGCAGTCACACTAGTGGGGACTGGGTAATCTATAAGCACATCCTTATACAGGTCCCTAGTCGCAGGACTATCGAGACTGGGCATCGATACTCCGGAGTAGACTAGCGTATGCGCTTCTCATCCCAGTGTGGGAGATGGTCTGTCCCACAGCCATCAGTACGTCGTACTGGAGATAGTATACGGGTGCTCGTTGGGTTACGAGTACACTGGACTGGACTCGTCGGGAACTGACAGGTTGGTATTATACCTATCGTCAGTTATCAGTTCCCAGGTGACATGAGTACAGCTTAGTCCGCTGACTTGACACTGGCACTTCGCCTCGAGTGTGTTCCCACTGCACTTTGATCACTACCCTACCATGGCTCAAAGGAGTCGTGCAAACAGGTGGTGGTTGGGTGCAGTCCCGAAGCACTTGGAGGCAGTGACGGTTAGACAGGATTCGTCTCTCCCGGTATTGGGGGTTGACATCGCGCTGTGTCTAGGAGAGCCATTACACGAGTAGTCCCTGGCCAGGGCAAGCGAGATATACTGGTAGGTTTCCAGTGTTATCTCAGGGTGTTTTGGGCTTCACTCCGACACGACTTGTACCGCTATTGGGGGACTGACGTTTTACCGCCCCCTAGGCCCGACATGCGATGTATCAGACGAACAGACCGGATTGTACGGAGACTGTCACATTCAGACTCAGTAGGAGTTCAGATGGGGTTCACCTCGTCAGCCTTCTTGTCGGCATCTACCTGGGGACCGTTACGCACAGCTAGTGCCGCTTGCGGTCTGTGGTTAAACCCACTGCCAGCGTAGTGTCGAGTCTTTAGAGTCCCACACAGAGGGTATTCGCCTCTGGGCAAAACAGAGTAGAGGTCGCATGGTTTTGCGACAGGGTTCGTTCTCATCCGCGCACTTGTGCACGTTTGGAGTCCGGACGGATATTACTGGCTGGCTCTGGTTTGAGTCAGATACTGGTATATATTTTGGGGTTGCTTTTATCTCTCAGTATTCATGTTCCTCGGAACAAGAATGCAGGTGTGTATGCACAGTTATTTGAGGAGGAGGAAGAGGACTTTCATTAGGGTTTCGGAACGGGTGCGCATGCACAGTTGACAGTCATCTTTTTCCAAACCCTAATGGATTTATGTTATATCAATTAATAATATTAATAAAATGAAATTGTGTCATGGTTGGTTTTTGTTGACTAGTTGACCATGGTTGACTTGTTGACCATGGTTGAAGTTTTGACCATCATCATTACAAAAGCAAGATGCTTTTTGATTCTTGCAAAACATTTAATGTTTGAAATGATAATGGTAATTCCTAAACCTTCCATCAACTATTTCATTTTCATTTTTATTATTAATTAGATAATTCTTTTTCTTTTGGCATTATGGTTGCAAGAAAGAAAAAGATAGCTCATTCTTTCATAACCATTCTCTCTCCTCACTTCATCTTCTTCTTCCTCAAGCTCAAGGTGATTCCTTCTCATGTGTTGAGAATCCCTCACCTTGAAAAGAAAACAACCCCTAGACACTCTCTACTCATTCTAGGATCAAGGGTTTAGCAAGCCGGAGATTCTAGTTCACTCAAAGTTCGAGGAAGAGCCCGAAGGTTGAACCCTCAGGTGGATCCATCTTCGACGGAAGAAGGCTACGAGGAAAGAACCATCAACCTCCACAAAGTTTGAAGAAGAAGGAGTTCAAGTTTAGGTATAACCATCTTCATCCGAGTAGCTAACTCTCTTTAGCTAGTTTGTTAGTTTTAGTTTAGGAAAAGATCCCGACTTTGTTTAGTCCATGTTGCCCCTTGCGCTAAAAATTTGTTTTTTATACCGTTTCCGCCTCCCCGTAAGAACCGGGGGTCGCAACGTGGACTTACAGTGGTATCAGAGCCTAACTAAACTTAAACTAGCTTGGTAGTAAAGTGTAACGAAGTTCGGAACCGAAAAATCCAAAAACCAAACTTTTACAAAACCCTAGTTTCTGTTAAATTTTTTTCTGGTCAAAACGAGATTTGTTATGCACCTAAATTCGGCTCAGGGTTTTGTGTGAACACCCAAGAAAAACGATACACTGATTCATTCAAACCGCCGCGGTTCCGCGGCATGAGGTAGGCATGTGCCGCGGAACCGCCGCCGTTTGTTGTCCTCTCGTCATCGTTTTTCGTGCTGTGTGTCTCTGTGTTGGTTTTGGGATTTTTAAGATATATTATATGTGCCCAGATTTTCCAGAACAGAAATTTACTTTTGGGGTCCTATAATTCCGTATTTTTTCCGAACTTCACTGCACTTTGACTATGATGGTTATATCTGTGATGCTTGCATGTATTGAACGTCGGCTAATCGCTATAAGTCGATTGGTCGGGGTTATACATGATCTGTGTTTGATATTGGAATGTGTATATGAATGTGTTGGACTGTCGCGGGTGAATAGCCGGGGTGGATGTGAGATGAGCTTTTGTTTTTCTTTCATTCATTGTAAATGTAAATTGATGTAATATTATTATTTGTTTGGCCGCACAACCGGGTCGGGGTTGTAGCCGTCATTGTATAATTCTTTTTACTGTTTTTGCTCCTAGGATAGACCCATGGAAGGGGTGCACAAACTGCCGAGTACTTGGCGGGTAGTTTGCTGCACCCGTAGGGGTCTTGGGTGGGGTATTTGGCTATTCACCGCGACCATGTAATCCGCTTTTCATTGCAGGCTCGAAAGGATTGCGGATTGCTAGTATATCCAATGTATTCATCTGTGATTTGTAATGTCTATCATTGCTTTCTATTTAGGCGTTGCTTATGTTTTACAGCCGCGCTAGCCCAGTCCCCGCTCTGTCGTTAGTTAAGTAACCTAACGGGTGATGACGGGGCCCGTGGCGAATGCATATGGCATAAGCGTACGTCATATTTTGGTTGTTTTCTGCAATGGTAGGATTAAATGATGGGACGCATTAAAAGTACTAATGCAAGAATATCACGCATTAAAAGAACTAATGCAAGATAATAAACCAAGTTAAAATCGTTGGAACACTTTCGAAAAACCACTCGGTTCTTTTCAAAACTAACTTTTAAATGCGGAGCTTGAGCCACTCCTTTTAAAAGCTATCTCGTTCCATCGATTATATCAAGTTCACTACGTTCACGGTTTTACCAAAACCATTCGTAGCCCTCCGTCGCTTCGCATGAATAAGCAATAGTATTCAAGCTATGTATTTTGGCCAAAGTCAAGGCACAGTGATTGGTAGCTATTGGGTGTTCATGTGTAGCATAGATAGATGCGTTGGTTTGGGACAGTCGTGCTGCCATTTTGGCCAAAGTCAAGGGTAGGTACGGATGGATCCAAATTAACCTGGATAGTGACGGGCAGAACTTGACATGTGACTTATGATATTTTGGCCAAAGTCAAGGTCATAAGCATGGGGCAGAAATCCACATCGGGAGTTTCATAAGTACTGAAACTTGCTAGATTTGCATACCATTTGGAGTGTGGTGATTCTGGTAGGATTCCTTCAGTTTCGTCACGCGATGATATTTGGATCCCGATCCTACTGTGAGTATATGCTACTCCTCGGGAAATTTCTCACTAAACGATCAATGCTATAAACCTAGTAGGTGCCTAGAAAGGTGTTAGCGGGGCTACGCCCCCAGGGAAAAGAGGTTATTTAATTAAGGAACTTCACGAAGGCGTTGGAAAACCTCCCTCGAAGTACCGGCACTGGCCTGGCTGAACGGTTAAGCAAGTATTGTGCGGTGGGATTGATCCCGGCTAATTCTTCCTTTGTGGTTTGAGGAGGGATTCGAGAGACAGTGGGAGCCATCCTGTTTAGACAAATTAAAAACCATTCTAAACTTGCAAGAGCATCGTGCTAAAGTGTTTCTTCTCTCCCCCCTGCAGCGACCAAATCGAAATGACTGGACTTAAGTTACTTCTAGATAAAAACATATTGACAGGGCCAAACTACAAAGATTGGCTCAGGAATGTCAAGTTGGCAATCACTTATGACAAGCTGGGGTATCTTCTTACCACCAAAGCTCCCCCCGTCCCAGGTCCCACCTCCAGCGTCGCGGATAAGGAAATCCGTAAGACTTGGGAGATTGACAGCGCGAAGGCCAGGTGCCTCGTACTTGCCTCGATGGACAACGAACATCAGAGGAGGCACGAGAATATGGATTTGGAATCCATATTTCTTCATACAAAAGAACTGTATGGAGAGCAGTCTCGTATCGCAAGATACGAAGTGTCGAAGAAGTTATTCTCGACAAGGTTAGCCGTCGGATCATCAGTAGCGGACCACGTGCTTAAGATGATTGGCTACACTGAGGAGCTCGCGGAACTTGGGACCACGTTGGACAGTGAACTCTATACGGATTTAATTCTCCAGTCCCTTCCATCCACTTACGCCCAGTTCATACTGAATTTCAACTTGCAAGAAAAGGAAGTTGAACTTTCAGAACTCCTCAACATGCTGAGGAGCGCAGAGGGCACCCTACAGAAGGGTAGGGAAACACCCGCTTTGTTTGTAGGAGGATCTTCTTCCTCTAGGTCCAAGGCAAAAGCCAAGGGAAAGAGGAAGAAAGCCCCCGCCAAACCAAGAGGCGGTGTTAGTAAAGTGGGTACGAAGGAAAAGGAAAAGGCAACAAAGATTGCGGGGAAGCTTGTGGGTAAAGAGGAATGCTTCTATTGTCACAAGAGTGGACACTGGAAGAAAGATTGCAGGGCTTGGAAGGCCAGGACACAGGAACTGAAGCAGGTTGCGGCTTCAGCTTCAGGTGTGTATGTTATTGAAAACTGTCTTTCTATAAACTCTACTTCCTGGGTATTGGATACCGGATCAGGATCTCATATCTGTAATTCTTTGCAGGCGTTGAGAAACCGTAGGTTTTTGAAGGCAGGTGACATGACCCTCAGAGTTGCGAACGGAGCTAGCATGGATGCTAAAGCCATGGGGGACTATCACCTGGGAATGTCAGATGGGCATGTTTTGGTTTTGCGTAATTGCTTTTTTGTACCCAACGCAACTTGTAATATCATTTCTGTATCTTTGGTTTCTAAAGAAGGTTATGAATTTGCGTTTGTAAGTAATGTTGTAAACATTCACCTTAATCAAGTGCTGATTGGGTCAGGTACACTGAGCAATGGTATATACGTATTAAACCAACCACAGATTTTCAATGTCCAGAATACACACAAAAGAAAGTCTCCAGATATCAATCAAACTTTCTTATGGCATTGTAGACTGGGTCACATCAATGAGAGAAGGTTGACTAAGTTACATACAGAAGGGTATTTGGATCCGTTCGAATATCAATCGTACGCCACTTGTCAATCCTGTCTCAAAGGAAAGATGACAAAGACTCCGTTCACTGGACACGGAGTAAGAGCGAGCGAGCTCTTGGGGCTCGTACACAGCGACGTGTGCGGTCCAATGTCTACACATGCGCGAAGCGGTTACTCTTACTTCATTACTTTTACGGATGATTTCTCAAGGTACGGTTATGTCTTCTTAATGAAACATAAGTCCGAAGCTTTTGAAAAATTCCAGGAATATAAGAATGAAGTGGAAAACCAAACCGGCAAAAGTATTAAGATTCTAAGATCGGATCGAGGTGGAGAATACTTGAGTGCCGAGTTCCTGAATTATTTAAAAGAGAACGGAATTCTCTCTCAGCTTACTCCTCCATACACTCCGCAACACAACGGTGTATCGGAGAGACGGAACCGAACCCTATTGGATATGGTACGGTCCATGATGAGTAGCGCTGAGTTACCGCGATCATTCTGGGGGTATGCGCTAGAATCAGCTGCGTACCTTTTGAACCGAGTTCCTACTAAGACTGTACCTACTACACCATATGAGATGTGGTGTGGGAAGAGGCCCCATCTCAGTCACATTAAGACTTGGGGAAGTCCAGCTTTTGTTAAAAAGCAGCATGCGGACAAGCTCGAGGCACGCTCAGTACTGTGTAAGTTTGTGGGATATCCAAAGAATTCCAAGGGATATCTCTTCTACTACGAAGAGGAACAAAAAGTTCTTGTTTCTCGTCATGCCCACTTTCTAGAACACCAGTTCATAGAAAAAGAAACAAGTGGGAGCCCAGTAGAACTGGAAGAAATTCCAGAACCACAGACTATTACTGAAAGCTTAATGGAACCAGAGGGTTCAAATGAACAGGACATTCCTATGCCGCTCCGCAGGAGTAGTAGGCAGTCTCATCCGCCCGAGAGATACTACGGTTTTCTCATAGACGGGGATAGAGAGGATTGCATCATAGATTAAATGAGCCTACTAGCTTCCAGCAGGCCGTTCAGAGCGTTGACTCGGTAAAATGGCTGGATGCAATGCGGACCGAAATGGAGTCCATGTACACCAACAAAGTATGGACGTTGGACATTGCTCCAGACGGGGTAAAACCCGTAGGATGTAAGTGGATCTTCAAAAGGAAGATTGGTGTAGATGGACAGGTTGAGACCTATAAAGCTAGACTTGTAGCAAAGGGTTTTCGTCAAAGACCTGGCTTGGACTATGACGAAACCTTTTCTCCAGTGGCTATGCTGAAATCCATTCGGATCCTTCTTGCCATTGCTGCCTTCCACGATTATGAGATTTGGCAGATGGACGTAAAGACCGCTTTTCTAAATGGAAATTTAGAGGAGTGTGTCTATATGGATCAGCCAGAGGGTTTCATTCAAAGTGGGAGCAGCGAAAAAGTGTGCAAGTTGCTTAAGTCCATCTATGGACTAAAGCAGGCATCGCGGAGTTGGAACATCTGTTTTGATGAGACGGTCAAGGAATTTGGCTTTATCAAAAATCCAGATAAACCATGCATCTATAGTAGATTTGTAGCGAGAACTGTAGTATTCCTCGTTTTATACGTGGATGACATTCTCTTAATAGGAAATGACATTCCTATGCTACAATCTGTCAAGGGGTTCTTGTCACACAGGTTCTCCATGAAAGACCTGGGTGATGCCTCATACATCCTGGGGATCCGGATCCATCGTGATAGATCCAAGAGGATATTAGGACTTTCTCAGTCCAGGTACATCGACACCATAGTGAAGAGATTCAGTATGGAAGATTCCAAGCGCGGTAACCTACCAGCTTGTTACGGGATCACCCTCTCTAAAGAGATGTCTCCCAAGACTGATTTGGAGAGGGATCGCATGTCTATTATACCCTACGCTTCTGCGGTAGGCTCTATAATGTATGCGATGTTGTGTACCAGACCGGATGTAGCTTATGCACTGAGTGTGGTAAGCCGGTATCAGTCAAACCCTGGGGAGAAACACTGGATAGCGGTAAAGAACATTCTCAAGTACCTAAGAAGGACTAAGGAGATGTTCTTGGTGTATGGCGGAAAAGACCTCCAGATCGAGGCCTTTGCTGACTCCAGCTTCCAGAGTGACAAGGATGATTCCAAGTCCGTGTCGGGTTTTGTCTTTACCCTCAATGGAGGGGCGGTGTGTTGGAAGAGCTCCAAACAGGAAACCGTTGCAGACTCGACTATGGAAGCGGAATACATTGCTGCATCTGATGCCGCAAAAGAAGCTGTCTGGATGAGGAAGTTCTTAAAAGAACTTCAGGTGGTTCCGTCCATTGTTGACCCAATACCTCTGTATTGCGACAACAACGGGGCTATAGCTTTAGCGAAGGAACCCAGGTCCCATCAGAGATCCAGGCACATCTTGAGGCGGTATCACCTGATCAGGGAGATCGTGGATCACAAGGAGATCGAGGTTCGGAGGGTTGCTTCAGAAGAGAACACTGCAGATCCATTCACCAAGGCCCTACCCCAGACTCAGTTCGAGCGGCTGATCGAGATGATAGGTCTTCGATACGCCAGTACATGGCCTTAGTGCAAGTAGGAGATTGTTAGTGTATATGCCCTAGAGACCATTACTGTATCATACTAGTTTGTATATTACTTAATGGAAGCTTGGGATATTCACCTTGTATAAACAATCTTACTCAATATAGTAGTATGCTACTTGGTTTGTTTCTACTTCAATGTGTACTTGTGTTTATTTTACTATATCACTTATACGCATTAGTGGAGCCCTTAGGATCTTTTGCTTGATTACCAGCGTTGTGATGGCAGTCACACTAGTGGGGGCTGGGTAATCTATAAGCACATCCTTATACAGGTCCCTAGTCGCAGGACTATCGAGACTGGGCATCGATACTCCGGAGTAGACTAGCGTATGCGCTTCTCATCCCAGTGTGGGAGATGGTATGTCCCACAGCCATCAGTACGTCGTACTGGAGATAGTATACGGGTGCTCGTTGGGTTACGAGTACACTGGACAGGACTCGTCGGGAACTGACAGGTTGGTATTATACCTATCGTCAGTTATCAGTTCCCAGGTGACATGAGTACAGCTTAGTCCGCTGACTTGACACTGGCACTTCGCCTCGAGTGTGTTCCCACTGCACTTTGATCACTACCCTACCACGGCTCAAAGGAGTCGTGCAAACAGGTGGTGGTTGGGTGCAGTCCCGAAGCACTTGGAGGCAGTGACGGTTAGACAGGATTCGTCTCTCCCGGTATTGGGGGTTGACATCGCGCTGTGTCTAGGAGAGCCATTACACGAGTAGTCCCTGGCCAGGGCAAGCGAGATATACTGGTAGGTTTCCAGTGTTATCTCAGGGTGTTTTGGGCTTCACTCTGACACGACTTGTACCGCTATTGGGGGACTGACGTTTTACCGCCCCTAGGCCCGACATGCGATGTATCAGACGAACAGACCGGACTGTACGGAGACTGTCACATTCAGACTCAGTAGGAGTTCAGATGGGGTTCACCTCGTCAGCCTTCTTGTCGGCATCTACCTGGGGACCGTTACGCACAGCTAGTGCCGCTTGCGGTCTGTGGTTAAACCCACTGCCAGCGTAGTGTCGAGTCTTTAGAGTCCCACACAGAGGGTATTTGCCTCTGGGCAAAACAGAGTAGAGGTCGCATGGTTTTGCGACAGGGTTCGTTCTCATCCGCGCACTTGTGCACGTTTGGAGTCCGGACGGATATTACTGGCTGGCTCTGGTTTGAGTCAGATACTGGTATATGTTTTGGGGTTGCTTTTATCTCTTAGTATTCATGTTCCTCGGAACAAGAATGCAGGTGTGTATGCACAGTTATTTGAGGAGGAGGAAGAGGACTTTCATTAGGGTTTCGGAACGGGTGCGCATGCACAGTTGACAGTCGTCTTTTTCCAAACCCTAATGGATTTATGTTATATCAATTAATAATATTAATAAAATGAAATTGTGTCATGGTTGGTTTTTGTTGACTAGTTGACCATGGTTGACTTGTTGACCATGGTTGAAGTTTTGACCATCATCATTACAAAAGCAAGATGCTTTTTGATTCTTGCAAAACATTTAATGTTTGAAATGATAATGGTCATTCCTAAACCTTCCATCAACTATTTCATTTTCATTTTTATTATTAATTAGATAATTCTTTTTCTTTTGGCATTATGGTTGCAAGAAAGAAAAAGATAGCTCATTCTTTCATAACCATTCTCTCTCCTCACTTCATCTTCTTCTTCCTCAAGCTCAAGGTGATTCCTTCTCATGTGTTAAGAATCCCTCACCTTGAAAAGAAAACAACCCCTAGACACTCTCTACTCATTCTAGGATCAAGGGTTTAGCAAGTCGGAGATTCTAGTTCAATCAAAGTTCGAGGAAGAGCCCGAAGGTTGAACCCTCAGGTGGATCCATCTTCGACGGAAGAAGGCTACGAGGAAAGAACCATCAACCTCCACAAAGTTTGAAGAAGAAGGAGTTCAAGTTTAGGTATAACCATCTTCATCCGAGTAGCTAACTCTCTTTAGCTAGTTTGCTAGTTTTAGTTTAGGAAAAGATCCCGACTTTGTTTAGTCCATGTTGCCCCTTGCGCTAAAAATTTGTTTTTTATACCGTTTCCGCCTCCCCGTAAGAACCGGGGGTCGCAACGTGGACTTACAAAGTCTACCACCTGTTTTCCCCCGGTAGCAGTGTCCGAAGTCCCCGCCTACGAACCTGCAACATTAAAACAATAACACAAATATATATTAATAATAGATCAAAAATGCGTATAACTACATTAGACCGACGCAACAACACAAAACATACTTTCAAGTGTTCGTATTGTGGCTAACGTGCATAGCGACACGACGAAACCAACCCAAGAGCAAAACCACACAAAGTGCACGATCTGTGTCATATAACGTATCGCGCGGACACAAAACACTAGAAACTACCTAGGTGATCCCAGATTTTGCATACAGAGAAAACTAAACAAACAAACAGAACCAAACACACCCCAACCACAGTATAGACCAACCCTCCAAAACCCAAACCCTAACTCCTCAGAAAAACCGACGTCGCCGGAATTGGGCTTCTCGTCGCCGGCCCTGGCCGGTCTGGTGGGTCTCATGTCTAAGGTGGGGTCTTATGGTCACAGGTACTACAAAACTACATTGTTTGGTTTTCTCGTACACTTTCCGGGTCACAGCAGATCCTATAAGTCACAAACCGACACTAAAAATACGATATTATGCACCAAACTAAACTTTACACTATCTAAACTGAAACTAACTAGCTACATAACACAAAAACAACATAAACAACAGAAAGAAAACATTACCTACACAAAAGAACTCAAAGATCCTAGCGATGCACACTCCAAGGCATCTAAGAGGCAAAAGTGAGATAAAAATGTGATTTTGATGAAGTTTGTGATGTTTAGTGATGGATTTGAGATGAAAATGAGATAGTGTTCAGTTTATGAGAGGGGAAGAGAGAAAAAGAAAAGAGATAGAGAAATGAGAGAGGGGGGATTGATAAAGAGAGAGAGAGAGAGGTGAGTGTAGGGTGAGAGATGAGGGTGAGTGTAACCATAGCATTAATTCCTCATTAATGCCTTCACACACACATCATCACTCCAAAAAAATATCTTCTCACTCACACAAAAGATTTAGGGATTAGGGTTAAGGATTGGATTAAAGAAATGATTAGGATAAACAAAGGATTAGGTTAAGTGTCAAGGTTGCTAAGAACAAAATTAGCACAAACAAATTCTCGCATTTACGTGCACACGTGCGTGCATGCTTATAACAAATAATAATAAATTATTAATTAAATGTTATAAAATGTGAGGAACCCGAATTGGTAAACCTTTTTACAGTAAACCCGTATTAACGTCTAAACAAACACTAACCGAAATCTAAGGCGTTACAAAACCATATTGGTATAACATTGGAAGGGCAAGAGATATCACCGAGCGACCAGTTTAGATATTTAGGTTCCATCATCCAAAAGAATGGGGAGATCGATAGTGATGTTAATAAAAGGATCTAAGCTGGTTGGTTGAAATGGAGGAGTGCAACAGGGATTTTGTGTGATCGTAACTTTCCGTTAAAATTGAAAGGGAAGTTTTATCGGAGCACTATTCGGCCTGCCTTATTATATGGTACAGAATGCTGGGCTCCTAAGAAGCATCATACACAGAAGATGCACGTAGCGGAGATGCGCATGCTTCGTTGGATGTGCGGTAACACTAGAAAAGATAAGGTGTGAAATGAGGATATTCGTGCAAAAGTTGGTGTAGCACCTGTGGAGGAGAAAATACGGGAAAACCGGCTAAGATGGTTTGGTCATGTGCGACGCAAACCTATGGAAGCACCGGTTCGATAAGTAGATACTCTCGATATGGGCAATGGCAAAAGGGCAAAAGGGAGACCAAAGAAAATATGGATGGAGTTGATACGAAACGATATGGTTGCCAAAGGACTCAATGAAAGTTTATTGTTCGATAGGAGTGTGTGGAGGCGGAGGATTCATGTGCTGGACCCGGCGTGATTCTCATGTTGGTTCATGTAGCCTACCCCATATGCTTGGAATAAAAGGCTCAGTTGTTGTTCTTGTTGTTGATCTATAAATGTAATAGAGTGTGTGTGGTGGGATGGGGGGTGGGTGTCAAAATAAAAAGACAATAGATCACCCAAGTGGTTGTATGGGATATTTTGAAGCAAGTGGTTATGAGTTCAATTCCTACTATTGGCTTATTTAATTTTTGTTTTAATTCACTTGAGTATTAATTCCTACCGTATTTTTTTTTATTAAAATAAAGAAAATGATAAAATATTTTAAATAAAATCTTGTTTTATAGATGTGTTCTTAAGTATTCTCTTCTACCTTATCCTAAAAAAATACGAATATCTCCAATATTATAATGCTAAAACAAAGGGTCTTTAATTTTGAAATCAATTTGATGATGTGACGTCATTATTTGCAAGAGAAATCAACTAAAAATTCTTAAAAAATCAAATCAAATTTCATAACCGCATCTAAACCCACTATCAAATTGAATCCAAACCTCTTCCATAACAGCTTTCTCTTTCTATTTTTAAGTCTAATTTATCAAATTTGTGCATAGCACGTGAAATATACTAGTTTTTATAGCTTTAAGATAAATCCGTACATTGCAATTATTCTTAATTCACAGCTTTGATGACACACACATACTTGGGTAAAAATTAGTTTATTTGTATGGTATAGTTTATATATAAAGTCTTGCAAAAATATTATCGCAAAGAATACCTTTTCATCTATGGTTTAATTACTCAAAATTATATTATATATTTTTAACTAAAATTACTTTTATATCATACATTTGGAATTTTCAATGGATCCTTACTAGATATGGTGCCTCCTCCAATCCAGGAATCCGCCATTGGTTATAGGGTTAAGAAGTCACAAGTTGAATCGCTAGTGACATGATTGATTCGAAAGAGTGTTTTTGTTTGTAGTTAACCACAATCAATAACGGTGTCGCGTGTAGCTAGACCGAGATGAGTACGGGTCGTCCTATGGGAAACGTGGAACCTTTTACTTTTACTTTAGATGTGTTGAGAAAGAGAGGAGGAATAAAGAATTTTATAGAATGGTTTCTAGATCTACGTTAAACAAGAATGTAAAATATATCTCTAGATTATTTTAAAGATGTAGATAATATAATAAGAGGGCTTGTAGGGTTCGTTAGGATTTAGTAGTTATGGACGATTAATTAAAAGTTACCCTTTTTATCCATTAATAGATTTAGAACTAGAACGACAGTGATGCGTGTAGATTAGGGTTTCTGGAGGGAAAAGGAATCCCACTCTTAACCCTTATCTCGACACGGAACTCCGTTCATATCTAGCCTTTACCAAAACAATCATTAATCTAATCTCTAATTACGGTCGGAACTAGCAAAGAATTGCTAGCGCGCCCGATTAGGATGTTAATGATTCTTTTAATAAAGTTCCTAAACTTTATAGGACTTAAAAAGGGTTTAGTTATTTTCATCGTCCATTAGCCTACCCTAATCCTACGAACCCTAACAAGCGGAGAATTACTCGCGCATGTTGGGAGAAGAAGATGAAAAGAAAGAGAGGGAAAACATAATGTAAAATGCAAAAGAATTAAATAAAATAACTACCTTTATTAATCAACTGAACAATCTACACTTTTATTCCGTAGAAAATGATTACAAAACTTGGTTTGCTTCTCGATCTTTCCTAAGGAGGTAGACGAACAGTTGATGATCAGCCTGGATACGTGAGCGTCTGGGGCTTCGTGATCACGTCGGCTTGATAACTTTTCCAAGAGGCTCTCGGTGCTCTTTTATAGTGCAAAGCCAGAATCTTTTAGTTGGAAACTTGGTAAAATTCAGCAGAGATTTACGCCAAAAAAATCTTGTGCTCTGATTCCCTATAATTGCGGCGGATCCGCGGCCCAAGGGGGGTTTGGCCGCGGATCCGCGCTCAAAGGTGAGGATCTCTTGATCAAAATTCTTAGGCTTTCTTCTTGTGACATGTGGCAATCCTAGGCACCTTTAGAATTCAGAAATCTTCTCTCGGTTTCTTCGAGACTTGGTCTCCAAGTTTTGCTTCTTAATTAGGCAAGTCTTCTTCAACAGCTTGATTTCTTTGATATATTCTGCATAACAACTTGGAAAATTCTGCACAATAATCTTAAATAATTTTAGTAGACTTAGTTCTACTAGGATTTGGTCAATGAATTTATTTGCATACATTTTTCTACCAAATGCTAATTAAAATATATTAACACATGGAAAATAGTGTTTTTACACATAAACCCTCATATGTATAATATATCATAATAAAGTCCTTTTTTTTAATATGAAAATGGTAGGAAAAATGTAATACAAATGTGCAGTTTTATCAACTGAACAAATACCCCCAAACTTATCTTTGATCGTCCCGAGCAAACTAGTTTATTTAAGAGGAGAAAAAGAAAGGAGAAAACTAAGCACACTTTCGTAGGCAGACACGATTGCACTGAGCATGTGCAACAAGCCGTTAAACCTTTAGGTGTCCCTAGTAGGAGGAGTGTTGTCTCCTGAGGGTTTTCAGCGGATTACACCCACAAAATCCAATAACAAAAGAAAGATGGTGAAATTTACATATAAAGATAAGAACCATAAAAGAAAGGCCTTGAAAAGAAGAGTTTCCAACTATACTAGCTTTTCAGTTGTCATGAGCCCTATCTTAATAGTCATGAAAAAATGTTAGAAATCATATCATCCCTCAATAAAACATCGTCTTTATTCTTCATTCCTACCTTTCATCCAAACATTGATCATATAACTCCACGTGTGTGTAAAGAACATCCCTACACTCGGAGAATTCAATTCAAGCTATCATACTCTTGTCCATCTGCCTTAGTACTTTTTAATTTAATGAATATTAAGATTTGCTCACACATTTTCATGCGACCGTTAATACTTCTTGAGGTACTAACCAACCGATTACTCATATGCTTGCTGATTAGGTGATAATATTTTCCTCGTCTTGCACCACCTAAGGCTTAGCAGTGACTCCCAGACCAGTTGGCCTTAGGGCACTAGGTGAAGAGGCACCCTCGCTATATTTTTTTATTGCTGCCTTGGCGTAACAAAACCAGTGTTCATTTTTTTTTCTTTTCACCATTTTTATATTTTCTTCATTTTTTTTTTCATTTCCTTCATACTTTGGCTTTTAGACAAGAGCATTTCAAGGTATTCTCTACTATCCCGAGTTTCAAGACGTGTGTAAGTGAAAATAGTAGGGTATCAACATTCAAATGTTTGGCTTCCAGAATAGAAACTATTTTTCAGACTTATTTTTATCCTCAGATTAATGACTTCCTTCATCTTACTAACCCTTGGGACAACAGCTCATAACTACTTATTACCAGTTCGTTTAAGAAAACTTCTAATTTTTTTGGTTTTCTTAAACTATTCCTATCTTTTGGATGTAATTTTTTTCACCTTCTACTCTTTTGTTATAAAATAATTTTTTTTTATTTAAATTTTTGAAAATGTTGTGCTTATGCAAAATATGATGCAAATTGATGTGTAAATAAGCACAAACCTCCCCCAAACATGTTTACAGCAGTGTCCTCACTGATGTCATTCGTTAAGCTCAAAAACCTGTAGACTTGGGAGGAAATTATTAATGGGGCAAGAATATATGAAAGTGAAAATCCTCCCCCAAACTTATTATAGGCTCACAATTTTGTAAAAATCATTCTTTCAAGAGCCAAAATATACCACCCCCAAACTTGAGTTAAACAATTTTAATCTTTTAAAATCACACGAGGGGGTCAAGGTTATTGGTCAATGCCAAGCTTTGCAAAGACCGAAGGTCAACACCAACCATTCAAAAATTTTATCGATGAAGCACCAAGGTTGGTGGAAGAACATGTCACTTATGGACGTGAAGAAGTGGGGAGGTGACAAGAGGTGTAATGGAAAAAGATTGCGTCTCAATTTGGAGAGACGACACAGTGATTGTAATGATGGATTACTCGCATTATCATGATTGTCCAAAAGAAGGAATGGATGTCCAATTTCTTCATCTTGGAGTTGATTCATCTCAACTCCGTGTCTTGTAAAAATTCGAGTTCATCAGCGAAAATTTCCTCAAAGCTTTCATCGATACCTCGAAGAATAATATCATCAGAAAAAATGGGGTGATCGTCAGACTCTATAAAAGGTTCCTCATCAGCGTTAGATGTTGACCCGGACAACTCGGTGGAAGAGTCCGTGTCAAGCAACAACATATGAAAAGAGTCAGAATTATGAGGTTGATCAAATTCGCTGCTGTCGACATCCATTAATTCGACAGAACACACATGAGCATAGGGTTCGGAGGGTTCACTTCCCAACCTGTAAATGTTAAGCTCAATTGACTTCTTTCCAAAGGATAGGGTCATAGAGCCGTTTCTACAATTGATTACTGCGTTGGAAGTGGCCAAAAAGGGTCGACCGAGTATCACCGGGATTTGATTGCGTGGGTTTGCTACAGGTTGTGTATCTATAACGATAAAGTCCACATGGAAGATGAATTCCCCGACTTTGATTAACACAACCTCTAGCTCACCCCTAGGTTGGGTGATAGATCGATCGGCCATCTGAAGAGTGCAATGCACAGGTTTTAACTCTCCGATCCCTAATTGCTCATAAACAGAATACGGAAGCAAGTTTACACTAGCACTTAGATCGAGTAGAGCACGATTGATATTTTTACCCCCAATGGAAATAGAAATTGTAGGACTTCCGGGGTCCTTTCGTTTCTTGGGTAGTTGTTGTGTAAAAGCAGTGCTCATATTACTCGCAAGGAAAACTTTTTTAGGTACTTGAACTTTTCTCTTCCTAGTGCACAAGTCCTTTAGGATTTTCGCATAAGACGGAACTTGTTGAATAGCATCTAGGAGAGGAATGTTTATGTTAACTTGCTTAAAAATTTCCACAATTTTCTCCATTTGTGGACTTGGTCTGTTGCCCCTTAACCTGTTTGGATAAGGTACTTTATCAATAAGGGTTTGGTCCAACATTGGAGAGGATTGTGGGGACGGATTCGATCCCAAAACTGGAGTGGGAATCGACTTAGATAGATTTGGCGAAGTGGGCGAAGGGTTCGAGCCTTGGGGAAAACGGAGAATAGGCTCGGGTGAAGGTGGGAGACTAGACGAATTAGAGGAAGAAGAAGAAGAAGCTGGGGTATCATTGGTGTCACTATCATCACACTGCTCACCCACTCGGTTATTCAGCACTTTTCCCGATCTCAACGTGGTAACAGCACTCACATTATAACTTTGTGAGTGGCCAGGATTAGGTATGGGTTGAGATGGGAGTTTCCCTTTCTCTCTCGCACTCATTGCGGCGTTTAACTGTGCGATTTGGTTTTCTATTGATTTAATACTCTCACCATCGGAGGCGGAGTTTTTCGTTAAGGTATCAATAGAAGACCTCATCTCAGCCGAAAATTGCATGGATTGTTTCATGAACATATCCAAAGTTTGTGCGAGTGAAGAGTCATCAGTACCGACCATTTGTGGTGTAGAAGTGTTGGCCGGATTTTGAAAATTTTGTGACTGAAAGGGGGGATGATTCTGTGGTTGTGGTTGCTGTAGAGGAGGTCTTTGATAATTGCTTTGTTGGTTTTGATTCCAAGCAAAGTTAGGATGATTCCTCCACCCTTGATTGTATGTGGAAGAATAAGGGTCGTTTCTAGGTCGCTGCTGAAAAGCAGCATTAGCTTGAAACGATGCATTCATAGGACATTCTTCCGTTAAGTGTGAAGGATCCGAACAGCAACCACAAACGGTCTTAGGGAGCGTGACCTGATTTAGGGAGAATGATGAAAATTTGTTCTCAATAGCATCGAGTTTCTTTTGTATCGCTGCTATTTCGGCTTTTACTGCGATAGAAACATCGAGCTGGTGAATACCTCCCTTAGTTGAAGGTGGTCTTACTCTTTCCCACTGCAAAGTGCTTTCTGCGAGATCTTCCAGATATTTCCATGCTTCACCGTCATCTTTAGACATGAAAATGCATTGACACATTGTTTCAAGCATCTGCTTTGTCGCTGGATTAATGCCTTCATATATAATCCGACATAAATCCCATCTTTGTATTCCGTGATGGGGGCATTGGACAAGCAGATCTTTGAAACGTTCAAAGCACTTCCAAAATGGTTCATTGGGAAGCTGGGTGAACTGGTTGATCTCGCTCCTAATGTGGGCAGTCTTATGATTTGGGTAAAACTTCTTAAGAAATGCTACGACGAATTCATCCCAATTAGTGATAGAGTGTGCGGCAGTATTATAAAGCCATTTTTCTGCCAAGTCGCACAGTGTAAATGGGAGAAGACGTAAGCGCATAGCATCTAAAGTCAATTGTGAAGTACCCATCATTGCGCATACGTTTTCGAATTTGGTGATGAAAACGTACGCGTCTTCCGACTCAAGCCCGTGAAATTTGGGCAGCAGATTGATGTAGTGGGGTTTAATTTCGAAATTATCCCCGTTAGCTGGTGGAAGAGATAGACAAGTGGGAAGAGGACCACGGATAGGATAGCATCTCTCTTGGAGAGAGATGCGCGGTGGATTCTGCGCACCTACGGGCGGTGGCAGTGTGGTGTTATATTCTGATGGAATGCCGTCCATCTCGGTCGTTGTGTGTGGAGGGGGAAAGAAGATGAAGAAGTACCGACTTCGGCGTCGATAGCAGGAACGCGGACAAGACGGGCACTAGGATCCCGTGTCCAGCCGAGCATGCACTAAGCGGGTTTAGTGCAAATGGCAGCGTGTGTGTGGTTTAAAAATTGGTTTGTTTTTGAAAAAGTGGGACTCAAGACAAATCTCCCTTAGATGCACAAGCAACCCTAGAACTAAGGTCACCTAGGTCCAGTCTCTAGACCGCTCCTAGACTTCCAAAGGACAAGCCGCAGGATCAATCCTCTACCGCCTCCGTACTACCCTTGTAGCCAGGTAAGTGCCAGGTAAGTGGGAAGGAACCACGTCGTGGGCCTAATTAAAAACCACTAGCCTTTGACACACTTGCCTAGGCACTACAAAAATAATGCAGATAAACGATAGATTACCCACGACCTTCCTTTGTCCTTATTGAGCGCGACAGTCCTTAGAGTCTGGTCTAGATATTTTTTAAATTAATGAAGGGTTGATCTATATGCTCAGTTTGTGATTTGTGGGGCTTAGGAAGGGTGATGAAATCCCCACCTAATCTTGATTTGGTCCTTGCCCCTTAAAGATCCGTATTAAAATATGCAAAAACAAACCGAAAAACAAAACTTTGCAAAAAGATTTTTGAGCGGCGATATTTTGCAAAGAATCCTGCAGAAAATAGATTTTATTGGATTTTAGAGGAGAGAAGGGAGTTAGAATCTTACCAGAGAAGTGTGAACCCTAGATCTCCTGTTTCCTCAAGTCCGTGACTCCAGATTTCCTCACAAAAAAAATTCACACAATAATCGTTAAATATACAATTTGCAGTTTTGTTTTAATAATGATATGACTCGTCTAAGAATTCAACACAAATAGTAAAAATAAAAAATTACGCACGTTTCCCCGGCAACGACACCATTTGATTGATTCGAAAGAGTGTTTTTGTTTGTAGTTAACCGCAATCAATAACGGTGTCGCGTGTAGCTAGACCGAGATGAGTACGGGTCGTCCTCTGGGAAACGTGGAACTTTTTACTTTTACTTTAGATGTGTTGAGAAAGAGAGGAGGAATAAAGAATTTTATAGAATGGTTTCTAGATCTACGTTAAACAAGAATGTAAAATATAGATCTAGATTATTTTAAATATGTAGATAATATAATAAGAGGGCTTGTAGGGTTCGTTAGGATTTAGTAGTTATGGACGATTAATTAAAAGTTACCCTTTTATCCATTAATAGATTTAGAACTAGAACGACGGTGATGCGTGTAGATTAGGGTTTCTGGAGGGAAAAGGAATCCCACTCTTAACCCTTATCTCGACACGGAACTCCGTTCATATCTAGCCTTTACTAAAACAATTATTAATCTAATCTCTAATTGCGGTCGGAACTAGCAAAGAATTGCTAGCGCGCCCGATTAGGATGTTAATGATTCTTTTGATAAAGTTCCTAAACTTTATAGGACTTAAAAAGAGTTTAGTTATTTTCATCGTCCATTAGCCTACCCTAATCCTACGAACCCTAACAAGCGGAGAATTACTCGCGCATGTTGGGAGAAGAAGATGAAAAGAAAGAGAGGGAAAACATAATGTAAAATGCAAAAGAATTAAATAAAATAACTATCTTTATTAATCAACTGAACAATCTACACTTTTATTCCGTAGAAAATGATTACAAAACTTGGTTTGCTTCTCGATCTTTCCTAAGAAGGTAGACGAACAGTTGATGATCAGCCTGGATACGTGAGCGTCTGGGGCTTCGTGATCGCGTCGGCTTGATAACTTTTCCAAGAGGCTCTCGGTGCTCTTTTATAGTGCAAAGCCAGAATCTTTTAGTTGGAAACTTGGTAAAATTCAGCAGAGATTTACGCCAAAAAAATCTTGTGCTCTGATTCCCTATAATTGCGGCGGATCCGCGGCCCAAGGGGGTTTGGCCGCGGATCCGCGCTCAAAGGTGAGGATCTCTTGATCAAAATTCTTGGGCTTTCTTTTTGTGACATGTGGCAATCCTAGGCACCTTCAGAATTAAGAAATCTTCTCTCGGTTGCTTCGAGACTTGGTCTTCAAGTTTTGCTTCTTAATTAGGCAAGTCTTCTTCAACAGTTTGATTTCTTTGATATATTCTGCATAACAACTTGGAAAATTCTGCACAATAATCTTAAATAATATTTAGTGGACTTAGTTCTACTAGGATTTGGTCAATGAATTTATTTGCATACATTTTTCTACCAAATGCTAATTAAAATATATTAACATATGGAAAATAGTGTTTTTACATATAAACCCTCATATGTATAATATATCATAATAAAGTCTTTTTTTTTAATATGAAAATGGTAGGAAAAATGTAATACAAATGTGCAGTTTTATCAACTGAACATGACATAAAGGAAAGAAGAAACAAACTCTATTAATTAGACCAAAAAATCAAGAGAAAATTGTCTAAAACCCACTGGCAGAGTTTTCTGTTGTCGAAAAATGTCCGGTTCAAAGAATTTCGTCAAAACCTCCTGGAAAATTTTCCAAGCTGTCAAAAATCCATTGCATGCAATATCAATTTAACATATACATATTGCTGGTAACTATACAGACATGTACACATTGTAGGAAACTACATGTATATTACATGCAATTAGATATCACAAGCAACTATACAGATGTCGTAGCCAGAGATTTCCTGACAGAGGCAAATGTTTCTACGTTTTTTTTTGGACGAGATTCTTTGGGCCAAGGGTTTTGTGACAGCCGAAAACTTTGGCAAAGATTTTTGACAATTGCCCCCACAATCAAATGCTCCATGTGCCTTGGAAATCCAAAAAAAAAAAGAAAAATAAGAAGAAATTCACAATTTTTGGCTTTTTGACTGACCAAGCATGTGCTCGCCAACATCTAAGATCTCATCAACGGAAAGTATTTACCGTTGCACGTCCTTTAGTTGTGGCAAGCCATGTGCATGCACCACCCATTAATGCCCCTTTCCGGTCCGCCGCTCCTCCGTGTTGAGCGGCGTCCGTATTGGTAGCGTTTCTCACTGCTCCTAAGAGTGATAGAGAAGAAAGGGAGCCGGCAGTCCCGTCTTTAACCTTTGTATTTATTTTATATTTTAAAATTTATAATGAGGCCCACCTGTTTAATTTTGTTCTTTAAATGCATTTTTAATATACACACGCTATTTTGGTAATTTATATTTAAAATCATGGTTATAAAATCATGGTTCTGGTTATCAAAATATTCTATAGTTACAAAACCGTGGTTCCACACCACTCATCCGAACACATCTCTAAATATGGTTTGGTTATAAAATCATGGTTTCACAACCATATTTCAAAACCATGGTTTCATGCCGCTGATTCGAACCAGGTCTAATTCAATATTCAATTTGGCACTCTTCAATTAATATAAGTTTCATCAATACATACATGAGCATTTGCCTTGTAACAACTCATCTCATCATATTTGGGAGAGGGACCCATATGAGTACAACCTTATGCCTCAAAGCTAACCACTTCATATCATACATTTATATGAAAGAAAAAAGAAGACAAAAACAGTTTGGTTATATGGCTGACAAAGTCAATAAAACTGAAAATAATGCAAAAGAGGGTTCATACATATAAGCCAAAAATGCTCACATATACATTGGTTGTGCCGAGAGCCATCGAACAACAAATCGGACACCTACATATAAGATATTTCAATCAGGAGTTGGCAATGCGATAATATTACACTACACGTACAGTCAATTGAAAGAAGGTTCGATCCAAGACCAATTTTTTAAGCACAACTTATTTCGTAATCGCCCGTGTAGGACAGGACAATCGCGCCACATCTTTCTCCTTATCAAGTCGACTAGAAGCAGACGCCGCATGCAGTATCCAGGCGGGAGTCACAAGGGCATTTGTACTTGGAGGATGCTCACAACGCTCGACATTGTAGGCCGAAGTGTTGGAGATGGATTGGTACAGAGGAGAGCCAAATTCGGCATCTGGAGCGCCTCATTCTGTGAGCAGTCGGAACCCAAGCTGGGGTCGACAAGTTCGATAAGAGTGCCTTGCTCTTGTTGGACATAAGCCTGCAGGTCATGGAGAAGAAATATGAAGCACATCCATTTCGTTAAAATCGGGAAATATAAACTAATCTACAAGATGCATTGAAAAAAGATCATGTCACTCGGGAGCTTGGATTGCAGTTTATATGCCCACTAGCAAGGGCCTTTGCGCAGCACGCGGGTTCAAAATCCAAAATCAAGAAAAATCATATTAATTTAAAAATATAAGGTATTTAATATAGGCCTTTTAAAACATTGTTATTTTGAAAAAACACCTCCTAAAACTTTATATTTTTAAATACATCTTCTAAAACTTTTAATTAAACTAAATTGGCCACTACACTTAATTATCATCCCTAACACCAGTAGAAATCTCCGTTAAGAAGCTAAAATGAAAACTAAATTTGTTCTTTTAATGGTTTTATATTTGCATTGGAAAGAGAAAAAGAAAAGAGAGATTATTAATTAATGTCGGAGGATTAAAGAAGAAAATATGGGTTTTGTATTAAGGAACAGAAAAGAAAGTAAAATGGATTATGCATCAGGAAGAAAGAGATGACGAGACGGGGAGTGGGGTGGGGGGGGGGGGGGGAGATTGTTAAATAAGAGGATTAAATATGAGTTTTGGATTGAAGAATCAGGAAGAGAGTGAATTGAGTTTTGGATGGAGAGAGAGAGAGTATTTTGTAGATGAGTTTGAAAAAGTGAGATTGATGGGTTTTGCATGAAAAATGAAAAAAGATGAGGATATTGATGTTATATAAAACTTTTTATCTCACAATTCTTCATATTAGCTCTAATCCAATTATTAATCCTAATTAACTTAAGAAAAATGGTGTTTTTAGTGAACATAGAGGTTTTAAAGGGTGTATTTAAAAATATAATGGTTTAGGGGGTGTTTTTCCAATGGACCAATGTTTTCGGGGGCCTGCACAAAAAGTCCTAAAAATATATTGTTATATGATTTATAAGTTGTAATATCACAAATTTATAAACTATATATGCAAAATATATGAAGGATTAATTGGAAAATAATTAGGTATTTTTTTTTCAACTTTTTAACATTTTACTTGTTATGGCATAAAATCATGAAATTTTAAAAAATCTAAATTTTCTCTTATTTGTTTCCTTCAATATTTTGCTTGTTATAGGATACAAGAATCACCAAATATACAAAACTCTTAATTTTTTTTCAAATTTTGCAAGTCATAAGAATATTGCAAAACATCAAAATTTATGTTTTCTTTGATTTTCCAATATCTTGTTGCCGCAACATAAGAAAATCATGAAATATTCAAAAATAAAATATTTTTATTTTCTTCGGTGTATCAATATTTCCAATGATATAGCACACGAAAATCATAAAATTATAAAAAATCGATGATTTTTCTTCTTCGGTTTTTAAATATTTTGCATGCTATAAATCACATGACAATCACGAAATTTACAAAAATCCCAAAATTATTTGTTTTTTTCAAATTTATAATATTTTGCATGCTACAACATGAAATTTGTGTATTTTTCAAAAATCTCAAACATTTTTAGTTTTCTTTGGTTTTTAAATATTTTGCATACTATATACACGAAAATCACGAAATTTTCAACTAAAATTTATTTAGTTTTATTCAATGTTCAATATTTTGCATGTTCTAATTGCACATGAAAATCGCGATATTTCAGAAATCTTAAAATTTTATGTTTAATTTTTTAATATTTTGCATTCTATGGCATATGAAAATCACGATATCTTCAAAGCTTTTCTATTTTTTTTTTTAATTTTCAATATTTTGTATCTTATTTATTTAGCAAATGAAAATTGCGAAACTTTTAAAAATCTCAATATTTTCGATTTTATTTGGTTTGTCAATATTTTGTTTGCTATAGCGCACAATATCACGAACTTTTCAAAATATAATATTTTTTTGTTTCTTTCCTTTTTTCCAATATTGTGCTTATATAGTACACGGAAATCATTAAATTTTTAAAATGTCAAAATTTTTTATTTTCTTCATTTACGATTTTTTGTATGCTAAGCATGCAAAAATCGCGAAATTTTCAAAATTATCAAATTTTTTGTTTTCTTCAGTTTATTATTATTTTGCTTTATATATAAAGAATGAATATTGTAATGTATTCAAAAATCCCAAATTTTTTTGTCGGATTTTCATCATTTTGCTTGTTATAACAAAACGAAAATCGAAAAAATATTTAGAAATCTCAAAAATTTATGATATCTTGACTTTTCAATATTTTGTACGATAGCACATGAAAATCGCAAAATTTTCAAAATTCTCTACAAAATTCTATTTTCTTCATTTTCTTATTATTTTGCTTGCTGCGTAAGAAATCATGAAATTTCAAAAATACTAAAGTTTTTGGAGAATTTGGGATATCAAGCACACAAAAAATTATGTGAAGTAAAATAAGAAAAAATCGCCGATTGTTAATAGAACTTAACAGAACAAAAAAATCCAGTTTGAGTGACTGAGAACCCTAACAACACAAAGAGGAGGCCTCAGAAGTCTTGAGGAAAAGCACTCCAATATCATCAAACAATGTTCGAGATAAAAGAAAGCTCCAACTAATGCTTTATTGTATTAAGTTGCTCCACATAATTTTTTTTATATTCATTTGTATTCACTTCTATTTTCTATCAATACTTCTCCACTAGGTCTATTCTATAATTAAAATATGATATCCAACTAGTGGTATCTTAGCTTACTCCAATTTCTAACATAAAATTGTAAAAATAATAGAAAAGGTTTTAGATCGAGACATGTCAAATTATGATAACCAGATGATTTTATTAATATAATGTTGCTTTATTTATAGTGGTATAGAGCATGCAGAAAATAGGAAACGGAATAACTTAGAAAAAGAAAAATACATAATTCAGATTTGACCTAATAGTGAAGGTAATACATCTTGCTTAATAAAGCAACCTAATAAACAATAATATGAAATAATTAATCATAATCTTTTAACAAACCTACTCAAACATGAAATAATTTAATACATGATTGGTTACCACCAATGTTTCTTTTTGCAAAAATCACAATTAGATAAAGAAAAGTAGATTGTGACCATTATTTAAGAAATGTTCTCACTAACCAAATGTCAAGCTCATAATTTAATATTTTTTTCCTAACGGTTCCTCCCAAAGTCTTCCACTTCTTAACACCTTATCACAACCTCAGTGTTGTATCACCATGGGGTTTTGGATCTACCTTCTTATTTATTGAAGCTAAAAAAACCAAATCATGAGACTTCAAAGACAGTTCCACATTGAAAACAACAAAATAAACACATAGGTATAAAATATAAAATGAGTCACACTTTAACAAGAATTGAGTCTTATTGTTAGAACCCACTTATCATTAAAAGCACATGTGCAAAATCCCATCACTTCTCCAACCCTTCTCTAATTTTAAACTCTACTCTACTTTAAAAACGGCAGTCCCACATTGGAAACAACAAAAGAAACACATGAGTATAAAATATAAAATGGATCACAGCTCAAGAAGAATTGATTCTTATTGTTGAAATCACTTATCATTAAAAGCCCATGTGCAAAAGCCCATTACTCTTCTGGAACTTTAAACTCTATTCTATTTTAAAAATAAGTTTTACATTATCCATATACATTATTTCAGAGCATAAATAAGACTTCTTGTGAATGTGTGTACTGTCTTAGTCATTTCTCAAGTACCTATCCACTTCATAATCATAATCATAAACTGTATTTTTCATATACAAATAAAAGTCTATTTTATATTTTATTTATTTATTTTGAGCCAATATTTATTTTGTGGGATTTTAATTTTAATTTTGAATAAATAAATTGGTTAAACGTTATTTGGCTTTTAAGAATTTTTATTAAAGAAATGATTTTGATTCTTGAATACGAAAGAATATTATTTTTTAAAGAGAAAAATTTATTGGAATAATTTTTACTTGAAGAAAAGAGTTTGATTAGATTTTAAGAGGATTTATTGTTAATTAAAACCGTTTCTTTCTTTCAATTTTTTTTAAATAAAGAAAAGAATGGAATTGAGTTATTAAAGAAAAGATTACTCTAGATTTTAGAAAAGAGGATTTGTTAAAGAAAAGATCTTTAAAACGTTATTTTTAGTATTTTTCTAAATTAACAGAAAGATTTTTTTTAATTATTAAGAATTTTTTTGGCAGGAGAAAAGAATTGGTTTGGATTTTTCTTATCTAGCTGCCGTTGTTTTAATTTTATGAGATATAGAATCCGCAAATTTCTTTTATATACCATAACCCTAAGATTTGTTTCTCATAGAATCGGCTAGGTTTTTTTTATATACTGCGACCTTATGATCTGTTTATGATAAAATCTCAACTCCGAAAATAAGCGCCCCATCTTTGTCTTTTCTCATCTCCAACCTGCTCTCTTTAAAGCTAAGGAACTAATAATCAAAGGAGAAGAAGGAATCAACGATCTAGGCCAGGCAAATGAAACGATTCGGTCCGACTCGCTTCGCGAATCGCTCGACTTGCATCATTAACGAGGTGAGTTGAACTCGTCTCGCTTAACCAGCGAGACTAGTTCAACAGTAGACGGACTCAACCCTGCTTTCCTTGCCGTTTCGTCTAGGCGAATCATGAGGCAAGGCAAGCTGACTCGAGCAAGTCGACTCGTCTGACTCTGAATTTTTAAATAAAAAAATCCTTAGAAATTTATAAAAAATGAATAGAGTTAAAATAAATGAAAAATAAACTAAAATTTTCATTAATATAAATTAAATTACAATTAAACAATACAATTTATTATTTCTTTTATATTAGAGAACGAACCCACTTAGTCTGTTTACGTATCCCTCTGAAATATTGAGCTCAATGAGAGAGAATCGGGTCTACGTAGTTCTTTTTCTACTATTACTAGTTCCTACTCACTACTCGTTGCAGTCGGCTGTAGTTCCTTCTTCGGTGTTGAACTCTCCCGATCCTATAAGCTCTTCAGGTAGATAATCTGAGTCCAAAGTCATTTGATTTTGTTTCCTAACAGCCGTTGCTTGTTTATATCAGAATATTGCATTTATAACCGCTTATTCTTAATCACATTTGTATGTAGATAGATGCTTTTGATTCGTATTTGCTACATGATTACAGATTACAGGTTCTCAGAAGCATTCAGTCCAGAACAACGCAAATCACACACTTTCTCTGCAGAAATGATGCTTTAAGAATAGTCGGCCGACAAATAGATAAGATATGGATTTCAGTCACTCAAATATGTTAGGTACCGCCTACCAGTACAAGAGACAAGACAAAAGTGATGGTCACTCGTGTCTCGGACAGCACGGGACACGAAAGAGACAGCGCGGAGTACGAAGGAGGTGTACATGAATTGTAAGAAGATCTAAAGGAGATGTGAAGTGAGAAGAAGAAAAAAATAGTTGTCATTTTGGACTTCTGTTCATCCGAGATTAATTTTAAAGGATTTATCAAATATGACCATAAAAAGGAGCAGAATGAAGTACCAGAAGAACACTGAAGAAATCTTGAAGGCTAAATCCCTAATCCCCCATGAAGTCGTGGTGGCCAAAGAAGGAATCACGCCGGATTTGCGGCCGTAGTGACGGATCTCTAACACATATTTCAGCGGTGGTTCTGTAACTTTGTAAGGCTTCAGAAAACACCTCTAGAGTTTCATTCCAGTGCCTATAAATACCCCGGATCAGAAGCAAAGCAGGGAGCTCAATTCTTATGCTACGTTAGTTTAGTTTAGAGTTAGAATTAGATTAGTTAGCTTCTTCTTCATGTCAGGTTAGCCATTAAAATATTGTAGAATCTTGAGTTATCAAATAAAAGGTTTGTTCTTCTTTTATCTTGTCATTTTATATCATGTCTTGCTATTTAAATTTCTTAGATAAAATTGTTTCTGATTTGATAATTAGTTGTTGTTTTGTTTTCTTGACTTTTCTTTATCCTTTCTTCTTGATCTAATTTTTGAAGTAATGATACTCAATGGTTGTTCCTTGCTTTTGTGAGGACCCAATTAGTTAGTTTTCAGTATTTTCATCGATCTTCTCTTCTCTTTCTCTTTTTATTGTTTGTTTTATTTTTAATAATGAGTAATTAATTTCTCACTTGTTAGGGTTAAGAAGAGGGTAGTTCGAGAGATGGAAAAATCGCTTGTTCTTCCTTTTGCTGAACATATTTAGATTGAACTTCGACCAAGGAAACGTAATCCTCTCTTTTAGGCATCACATCCTACATGACAGTTGTGATCCTAATTAAAGGCTCGTCGTATTTACTTGATCGAAGGCTAGAACTGAAAGCAAAGAATGGAAGGACAAGAGTCAAATAGGACGGACTTAACATAGCCAAAAACTTGCAAGTACCTTTTTAAAAGCACCCTAATCCACGTTGTTTCCGATTACCCCAGCATCAATTCTAAAAGTGCACAAAAGAAAGAATACGAAATTCCTAACTTAAATACTTAATCCTAAATTCTAACAATTTGCTCTTTTTGGATATAATACATATCACATAGGATAGAAATGAACGCCCTTAGACATTTTGGACTTAACACGTCTAAAACAAGAATGAAAAACATATCTTCTCTCCGTGGATGACTCGTACTCATTGAGACTAGCTATAAGAGACACCGTCTTGATTGTGGTAAGTAGAATATCATAAAACACACAAGAGCACATCAATCAAATGGCGCCGTTGCTGGGGAGACGATATTGTATTTTTTCTTGATATTCAGGTTATTTTTGTATATATTTTAAAACTAAAAAAAACTAAAAAACTAAAAAAATAAAAAAAATAAAAAAATCCATCATGTTAGTTTTTACGATGCTTGTGTAAGTTTGTAGGGAAATCTGGAGCAATTGGAGCAATCAAATAGAGAACCAGAGCATTGAAAATACAAGCAGAGGAGGAAAAAAGTTCAGGGCTAAAGATTTAGGAAGTTTGGCCCAAAACATGCGGCGATTCACGACGCCTTGTGAAGAAATCGAGACGGTTTCACGGCTGTTTGGTGAGCCCTTGTTCCCAAAGTTTTTGGTAAGTTCCTCTCTTTCTTAAACCCCCTCTGAAGCTCAAATAAACTGTTTTATGCTGCAGGATTCTTTGCAAATTGCACCGTCAAAATAATATTTTTTTATTTTAGATTTTGATTGTTTATTCATTGTGCATATAATAATACAGACTTAAGGGGAAAGAAACCCAAATCAAAATTAGATAGGGATTTCATCACCCTTCCTAGGCTCCCAAAATCACAAACGAGCATAAGCATCACCTTTCATTAATAAAAAAAGATGTACACAAATCCTCTAACAACATTTGCGCTCAATTAGAATTGAGGAAGGTTGTGGGTAGTCTGTCGCTTATCTACATTAATCTTGTGGTGTCTTAGGAAAGTGTTTTTGAGAGATTATTCGAATTAAGGAACTTGGTGGAAGTTTTGGAAAACCTCCCTACCTCACTTGTACTAACCTGGCCGCTCAATTAGTAAAGATGCGGTAGAGGATTTATCCTGCAACTTGTCTTTTGGAAGTCTAGGAGCGGTCCAGATTGGATTTTGGTGACCCTAATTCTAGGGATTGTTTGTTGCATTTGGTTGTGATTGTTTGTGTGTCAAGTCCTCTTTTGTCCATTCCTTAATAAAAAAAGGGAAAAAATTAAAAAAATATCCCAAATTTTTTATAAAAACTCGCCCACTTTTCTTCCCTCTCATCATACATAGGTAACACAAAATGACCAACTCTTGCCGAGCTTTGCCGCCATGAACCAGATATTTTATTCTATCGTCCTTGCATCGGGAGACGTTCTAACGATGTATCCACACCTACCATTTCTTTGAGAGATAAGATAGCTCAAAATTCTATGGGACAACAATTCCAAACACTTCCATATCAAAGTGTTGATCCCAATTCCAATCTTATCTATGATATTGGTCCACCATTCCTTTCTTATCAACCTTACCAAACTTTCACACCATCTCACGTTGATACTCTTCTTGAGGTTAATGTGGCAACTCGTAAACCCATATCCATTGTGGAACACAATGAAAAACCTCGTAACCAATAATTCAACCCTTTCTAATCTTATCCAACTTTTGCACCTTTTCTAAACATTGCCTTTGAACATCAACTAGGGAGTTTCACGTTTCCAAATGAATTTGAATCTTTTATTGAAACTCCTTCAAAAACCATGTCTAGTCAAGAATAACATTAGAAGAATTTCAAGTAGCTTGCCGAAAAACAGATGAATTGGCTTCATCCATTGCCGCACTCATGCAACCTACCGAACCATCGACTAGTTCCCAAAAGGATATAGCTCAAGATTTTAACATGCATAATGAGGCAATATGACAAATTAATCAAAGGGAGCGATCCAACATTCCAAATCAAACCTACCCTTCTCTGATTGAACTCCACATCTTGAATCTTGAAAACCTATCGAGTAAACCAAATAATCCACCGATTGAGGATAATACGTTCGATGAGTTGTGCGAGTACGATGTGTTTGATTTGCCCAATTATGAAGGAACCCTTTCAAGTGAAACCAACACCATTCCTTTTGATCTCTACATCTCCAATCTACAAGAAAAGTCGAGTATGATTTGTAATCCACCTTTTGAAAACAATGTATTTGATGAGGTGTCTGAGAAGTTTAAGTTTGACTTGATTGAGGATATCAATGTTGGGGATATTTTTGAAAATGAACCCAAAATTTTGAATGATTTTTTCTCACTAGATCATCACTTTCATTCAAGTCCATCCGGAGATCCTGAACCTATAACTGTTTTTCCCGAATCTCATTTGCTTCTTAATATCATTGATGACGATTTGACTGAAGGGTGGATAAGCTTAATCTTGAAGGTAATTTTGAGAATATCTTTGAGGATGAACGCTTTTTATTGGATGAGTTGGAGTCTCTAATTCATCAAGTCCCTTCCAATGAATATGATCAATCTCTTAATCTTTTAACCGATTGTACTCTTCAATTAATTCCTCCTATCTTTTCCATTAATCTATCCAAATTGCAAGAAGATGTTTTGCTTTTGTCTCCCACATCTGGTTCATTAATTTCTTTCGTCCCATGTCTTCTTACGAATCTTTAGAAATTTGATCCCATTTCTAAAAATGTTGAAAAATTAGTACAGTTGGAAAATTCCAGATTTTCACTCCGATCATTAACGACTGCACTAATTTATTCAACAAATTTAAACCTCATGTTTGTACTCCATTTTGTTTACCCACTTCATTTCTTTCTCCCTTTCATTCTTCTTCTCAATTCCGTTCATCGAGACTTCATACCACTTCCTTCCATATACAGTCTCGATCATCTTTTGTTTACCATCGAAGACTGGGAAGACGAACGTCTTGTCTGAATTTGGGGACAGATGCTATATGGAACATATCCATGCACCTCTCTGAAAATACCAAGTTGATTTATGACACCGTCTATCAAAGATTTGGATAGATACGACCGATATAGCAGACTTATCAGATTCCCCCTCATTTGAAGTGTTTTTGATTGTGGGGACGTTTTTTCCTACATGCGCAAGCCCCCGCAGTTAATTACGTTATCATTACGTGATAACAACTTTCTCCTTCTCCATGTGCATTACTTTGCATCGTGTTATATATTGTTTATTTTGGGGTTGCCCTTAAATTATATACAGAGACTAATTTTGTCACCCGTAGGGTGCGGATTGGTCCAAATCCGTAAATCTCAGATTTGGAATGAACTTAGGTATTTTCTGCCGTTAGTTCGAGATTTTAAGGATTGTTAACCTTGTTTTAGATTAAAATCAACTTCGGATGTTTTTAAGGACTATTAAGCTTATTTTAGATTAAGGTCAACTTAAAATATAGTTAAGGCTCGTTAGTCGTTTTTGAGATTAAGATCAACTTAGATTCATTGATATTTTAATCAATGGCACATTCATGAGAAGCAAAAGCTTCTGTACTTAGTCTATTTTGACCAAGTGATCAAGTAATGGCTTGCTATTTCAAGTGCCATGTGCATGTGAGATGCACAAGCATGTTTTATTCTTTTGAAAAGGGTGCGCACGTGTCCGTCATGTGTTTGTGCACTTGTTGTTGGGTCAAGTTTGCATGTATCTGGATAAGTCAACTTCGTTGATTTGCGCACATGTGCCTTTCACGTGTCGTACATGTGTTCATTGGGGCATCATTTATCATCTGTGCTCACGTGGATATCACGTGATGTGCATGCCTCTACAAGCGGTGTTTGCTAAGTGCACACATGTGCCTTTCATGTGATGCCCATGCGCATACATGCTTTTCACAGCGCAAGTCTTATCAAGTGCGCACTTGATTTTGAGTGCGCATATCTTGATATGAAAGCAGAAGCTTTCAAGAAGAAGCAATAATTTTCTTTTTCTAGAAGCAAAGCTTCAGTCTTTACAATGCCTTGGCATCTTTGATGGGGGTTTTCCTTAAATCTTAGGATTAATTTCTCACAAAAGTCGAAACTTTTATAAAAAGAAGGATCAACCCTAAAATCTTTTGATCTTTTTTATGGTGAATCAATGGATTTGTTTAAAGAAGCGAAGGCTTCTGTATAAAGTAAAAGCTTTTTTTATTTTTGGATGAAAGCCATGGCTTTTATTTGAGATGGGGGTAGCTTTTTTTTAGTCTTGTTTAAGGAGGAAGGAGGAGATTTTTCTCGAGCTTATGGGGGGTCCGTCCTTTTTTTGATTTCTTCATATGTGGCTCCTATTTATAGTAAAGAGAAAAAATAGTGGTTGTTGGGTTTGTTCCTTACAAATCATCTTTGTTCTGATTTTATTTTTATTTAATTTAATCCGGTTTTGATTTAATTTAGATTAAATTGATTTATATCAATTACGGGGCAAGTGCGTACTGTTGGATCGATCCTAGTGCATGCGCACTGTCGGATCTCATGATCTCGTATCAATTTGGTTTGATTTGTTTTAACAAAGAAAATTTTATTTCTTCATTTGGAATTATCTATTTCGATTAGGCAGTTGCGCACTTCAAGGTAGTGCGCACGCGCATTACACGTGTCGCTCTATCTAGTGCTCATATGCGCAGTTGTTGGGAGATGAACTTTAGTCATGTGTGCACCTTTTGATTCATTAATAGGTGCGTACTTGTGCCTTTGTATGTCTTTGTGGTGAAGACCAAGTGTAAAGCTGTGATCCATTGGATTTGTATCGAGATTCGTGGAAATGCGAACCGTTTTTTAGACCCTATAAATAGGTGTCATTTTCTACATTTCTTTTAGAGTTGTACCCTTTCTGAAGCCCTTGCTTTCTGTTAGAAGCTCTTGCTTCTTGGTAAGTGAGCATATGCACCCCTGCCCCTTGCGCACTTGACTTATCTTAAGCTTGTGCATCCTTTGGATTGTGCACTTGACTTAACTTAAGATATCATAAGATGACTTAAGTTTTTGACTTCTCAAATTTGCGGACTGACGCCTTCCTGATTTCTTTTAGGTACCATGGCTGCTCATTTGTATGATGTCAGGGGGATTGTTTCTCATGATGATGTTTACTGGAATGACCCTAGCTATTCCGCAACTCAACACAAGGCCGTACTCCATCGTTTGGAGGATCACTGCGGGCGATTGCTCTCATGTCGGTCTTTTATTCTGTAGTTTCTCTTTCATGCGATCTGGAAGGACACACCTGGGCTTTTTAGGGTGATACTGCAACGTGCACTGGATCACGCTGAGGCTGAATCAGGCTGAGGATAAAGTACATTTAGTCTATCTGATGAGCTTAATCTCCAAGAACCGAAGGGATCGTTATGTAGATATCTTGTATTGGATCTACCAGAAAAAGACGATCATATCCTCTTATGCTAGAGCTGAAGATGTTGATGACAATCCTGGTGCTCGTGTTCATGAACGAAACCGCAAGGAGAGGGAGGCTACTACTTGGGAGTCCTTACAAAATCTTGTTTTTGATTTTTATAACCAATGTGCTAGTGATGATCTCTTGCCCTTGTTATAACTATTGAATGGGTTAGGATTTGTATTTTCCTTTTGTTTTGCAAAACTCATATCGGGCTGTTAGTTTGTAATTCATTTTTCGAAATATTAACGGAGCATAGTGATCAGTCAAAAATACTGTATCTTTTAACCAGCAATTTCCCTATCATCTGCACTCATTTAGAAGTGTACGGTATTCATATTTCACATATTAGCAAACCAGTCGTTAAATATCAGATTGCATGTGTTAGACTCTAAAACCGGCACTGTAAAGGAAATTGACTGCATTTCATGGCATCGCATCATCCCTATATTGTGCAACACTTGTTTCAAGAATTGTGCAGGAAATTGCAGGATCAAATTGAGCTGATAAATTACACCAACTCCAAGTTTTGAGATCTGGTAGCAATCCAAAAGGCAAAGTACAATTCAACATATCAGATAAAGCCCTACATGTTAGCCCAAGACCACACCAGAAGTTTAAAGTCCCAAGCCAACAAAGTGGCCGCGGAACCGCGGCCGGAGCCGGCTTGCGCCGCGGTTCCGCGGCGGCCTTGACACATCAGCACTTCAGCTTTGCTTCAAAACTCTTCTCTCAGGGCCCATATTCAGTTTATGTGCTTCAAGTTCCAGAAGACTCCAGAGGCTTCTGCCAGATCAGCAAACTAGGGTTTCTAAGCTTAATTAATCCTAGCTTAAAACCTAAGCTAGCTCCTAACAAACTAATTCTAGAAGCTCCTCAACAAACTTTTGGAGGGAATTGTAATTTCAAACCTAGACCTAGGGTTTAGAAAGTCTATAAATAGAAGCCTCGACCTAGGGTTAAGAGAGGAATCTATTAGCCAATCTAGTATCAATCTAGAGCCATTCAATCTCTTTACCTCTTTCTCCTTCTTCTTCCACAAGTCTAGTGACAAGACTTGTGTGAAACCCTAACCCTAATTCCAATCCAAATTCAAGAACACCGAGTACAATTCAAGCAAGAAGCCTTCAACCTTTTAGGAGCGAAGCCGATCTTCAACAGAGCAAGTGGTCCAAGCCGATCCACGACTCACGGAGAAAAGCGAAGCCAATTCAACAATCGAGTTCTTCCTCTTGTAGTTCTTGAGCGACTGTAATGAAATTGTTGATATAAATAAAAGGTGAAATTCTTTTATCTTGTTTTCTTTAAATTCTTGCATCATGATTCGATCTCAATTTCTAGTTGTAGTTCTTGTTGTGATGTTTGAGTAATACTCCGCTCGTCGAGGAGTCGAGACGATCAATAGAATGATGATGTAACATATCTTAAAATGATTCTTGATTCCTACGAGTTTTGTAAACCCTAGCAAGTTCAAGAATCGACGACCCAATTTTGTAGCGATGCTTTCTTGATTGTTATCGCTCGAAATTAGGGGTTACGATCGTTTCTTGAATCTACTAGAGGCTAGAATGTGAATGATATCGACGAAAGAACAAGGGAGAAATGATGAAACCCTAGTTTCACGAGAAATCCCTAACTCTCGTCGATCATCATCGATCTAGTATCAATCCTTCGAAGGACAAGAATACGATATCTTGAGATTACATCAACGTCTATAGATCCGATCGATTCCTGCGAGCCTCATTTAGATTCTTGACATTTGGTTGGAAATATCATCGAAACCCAATTCTCGATTGTTTATCATTTTCTTGATTCTTGATTAGACTAGTGACACTTGAATCAATCGATAAAATCTTGAATCATGTTTTCTTTTCTTTTCGATTAACTTTTCAATTCAAACAAATCAAACATAGAAACGAATCGCACAATCCTTGTGGACGATCCACACTCACTTACAATCTACATCGGACACCGTAGTTGATTGCGGTTAAATATAATTCTTTGATTGTGAATTTTATTCATTTTCTAAATACCGACACAAAGAAACTTATTCGTTTATTTCGACTTACAAAGTCTTGAATTTTATGATCAATCACATAGCTTTTTCCTTTTATGTTTGCACATCTTTTTCGTTTTGTGCTGAATTGGCTTAGCTTAGTTTATTTACTCATTTTGGAGTTTACCCTTAGGCTCATACATACGCACGTGTTTTGCACACGCGCATGGAATTTAGTGATTTTGCCAAGTGCGCATGGCAAGGATGCACATATGTTACTTCCTATATCATGCATCAGCCATCATATGCACATGTTTATAAGTGCGCAGATCAGTAGAGTCGTTATCCTTTTAACTGCACACTTGATATTGATGCGAATTAAAACAGGTGAGAACAAATTCCCCCATCGATTGCGTATACATGACCTACGCGTGGGTGTGATCGGTGATAAAATGCTAACCGCTAGATTGCCTCGAAATTCGTAGGAAACGAACTGACATTTGACCCCTATAAATAGGGCCCTACTCCCCTTATCGAAGTGCGCCATCTCATATTTTCTCCTTAGAACTTTAAGAACTTTATTACGCACTTGTCCCTTTAGTGCTTACGCACTTGTCGAAGCTTTTGCTTCCTATAGGAGCCTTTGTTTCTTTAATCATCAACTGGTAAGTGCGATACACACCTCTGCCCTTGATGCAAAATCTTTGCTTCCATTTTCTTAGTACGCATTTATGGGCCACGCATCCTACACTTAGAAAAAACCTTTTGATTTTTCATAAGATGCATGCCTCAAGTCTTGATTCTTCCCACGATATTTTTTGTTTTGCGAACTAACGCTCCCTGTTTTTCTTTTCAGGTAATATGGCTGGCCGTTTATATTTTATCAAGGAAATTATCTCTAATGAAGAGATTCACATTCAGGGTTGCCTTCAAGGCAAAGAGTATACTGTCGCTCAATACGATGATGTGATACGTCGCTTCTATTATCACAAAGGCCGATTACTCTCTCGTCGCTCTGCCCTTTCGAAGATTGTCATTAGTTCGATCTATGAAGCTTTACCTAGGCTTTTTGAGGCTATGTCGTTCCAGGCACTCGATGAAGCTGAAAACAAGGTGCATTTAGTATATCTGATAGGCATGATCTCGAAGAAACAAAGAAATATTCTCGTCACTATCTTGCATCGCGTCTTCCAACAGAAAGCAATAATATTCTCGTATCAGAGGATGGAGGATATCGGCGGTGATCCCGAAGCTTGCATATAAGAGAAGATACATGACAAGATGGTCGCTGAAGCTGAAGATGCTTTGCTCCAACTTGCTTTTAAGTTCGAGAACCCATGTCCTGATTTTAGCATTTTGCTACTATAGCTTATGAATGATGTAGTAGCGCTTGCTTCTAATTTTGTCTTTTGTTTTCTTTGTAGTCGTCTTCAGCTGACAGTATGTCGTTCCTCTTTCTGAAGTATGAATGAAAAGTATCTTTTCCTTTTATATTTGCATTTCTTTTTGCTTTTTGTGCTGAAATGACTTAGATTAGCTTATTTAGTCGCTCCGGGGCGTTCAGTTTATTCTTCCTTTAGGCATGCAGATAAACTTGTCCTAACGTGGCATACATAACTCCTATCGATATAGGAGTTCGGTAGATTTGTGGTGCTAGGTTAAGTCCATCGCATCATTACGTCAGCAGATTTATTCCTGACCCACGTCCACTCTGGTCGTTGGTTTCGAGTAGCCGCATATTTGCTGTATCACCCAACCTTACCGCTACAGGATACAACGTCTCAAATAACCTTCCTATGTCGGGATGTCTATATTGCCATCAAATGGTTCAACATTAGACACACTGTGGTGCTTAACCTTGAGATTAGACTCCTTTCTTTGAGGAGTCCATAGATTCAGAGCTGCATCCATCCGGGTGGGTTAACATCCAATGGTCTTTATGCTTTGCATGTATTGCCATTAAGACCCGAAGCTAGGAATATACCATCACTTAGCTTCATCTCGACCTTTGGGTCCTTGACGACGCCATAATCGCACTTCACCGGAGTTAGTCGGACGTCCGTGTAGTCTCTGTGCTATATAAGTGCCATCAAGACCCAGTTATTTATTTGACAGAGCGTGGAGAAACGCATCGCTCTTTTACATCCATGAGCTGCCTACAGAAGTCGAAATTCGAACCATCCATGGGGAAAAGAGAAAATTTTATTTTATCATTTATCCTTTTTTTATTCTCCGTGATACTCTATTATTTCAACTTTTCATATCGCGGAATTCGTGATTGCCCTATCATTTCGGCCATTTATTCTCTGTGCCCAATCGTTTTGGCTATTTTTTTGTTTTAGTTGCTTTTGATTGCGAGTTGCCATATTATTTTGTCTATTTTATATGAATTTTGTGTTTGATACCAGCTTTAGCATCAGTATCGCTCCAACTGGAATATTTCCAGGAGCGACTTATTATTTTCCGTTGCCCTTTTTTTTGGACAAAGGAGGCTTAGAAGATGGGGTTAAGATCCCGCCAACAAAGGCTTTTCAATGTTTACAAGCTGTGAGGATCTCATAAAGTTATTTTCTCCATATGAGTCGAGAGGATCTCATAAGTGCATTTTCTCCTTAGGAAACATAGGGACTCCTAAGTGAATCTTGTAAGTTGTAAGGATCCTACAAGAGTACTTATTTTCCCATAAATCGAGAGGACTTACAAATGTCGTCCACCATGTGGAACTTGGGTTTGTTTATGTTTATTCATGCCCGTGTATTGTATACAAAAGTCGAGATCGAACTACCTGTAGGGCTATCTCAGAGGGGTATATGATGGCTTAGAAACATGTTCAGATATGTAACTTAAGCCTTTTGAATTCTATAAGCCCTGATGGTCTTATAGAGGGGTGTTTCCTCCTTACGAGTCGAAAGTATCTCGTAAGTGTATATTCTCTTTAGAAATCGTGGGGATTCCCGAGTGTCTTTCACCTTTGTGGGTCGTAAGGATCTCACTTGGGTGTTCTCTTTGCAAGTCGAGAGGACTTTGCAAATGTATATTTTTATGAGTTGCAACCTTTCGGGTTTTCACAAGCTCGCCACAGTCCTGCTGATTTTACTCACGGAGCCCTTTTGGGTTTGCATTTGTGCCCATTTTGCTTATCTACATACTGTTTTTTTTGAAGAATTGTATCATCGGTGGAGCTTCATAGCCGGTAGAACTTCAGATGCAGCCTGCAGGTGAGACTTGATTTGCAGTCTTCGCCGGTGGGACTTCGGTTGCAATGCCGATCTCAATGAGCATATTAGTTTAGGGACATTGCAGTCTAATATCATCATATTTAGGGTGACATATTATTTTAGGGACATTTCGGTCCAACATCCCCGTATTTGGGGTGACGATTTAGTTTAAGGACATTTCGGTTCAACTTCCCCATGTTTGGGGTGAAGTGTTTGGCTCTCAGAGTTCCGACATAAAAAGAAAAGGAGTGGTGATTGATTAGTTTTCCGATTGTGTATATGAAAATTGTAAAGAAATCACAATCAAAGAATTATTTGACCGCAATCAAACTACGGTGTCAATTGTAGTTCATGAATGAGTGCAGATCGTCCACAGGGATTGCACGATTCGTTTGTATTATGATATGCTTGAATTGAAAAGTTAAGCTAAGATAAACGAAAACATGATTCAAGAATTTTGATTTTCAAGTGTCACTATTTTATTCAAAAATCAAGAAAATGATAAACAATCAAGAATCGGTGTATCGATGATATTTCCAATCAACAGTCAAGAATCTAAAAGAGGCTCGTAGGAATCGATCGGATCTATAGACGTGATGTAATCTCAAGATTTCGTGTTCTTGTCCTTCGAAAGATTGATCCTAGATCGATGATCATCGACGAGAGTTAGGGCTTTCTTGATGAAACTAGGGTTTCATCTTTTAACCCTTGTTCTTTCGTCGATATCATTCCTTTTCTAGCCTCTACCAAATTCAAGAAACGATCGTAACTCCCCAATTTCGAACGATATCAATCAAGAAAGCATCGAAACAAAATGGGTCGTCATTTCTTGAACTTGCTAGGGTTTTCAAAACACGTAGGACTCAAGAATCGATTAAAGCTATGTTACATCATCATTCTATTGACCGTCTCGACTCCTCGACGAGCGGAGTTTTATTCACACATCACCACACATAAAATATTTATGAAATGTAAAGATATCATGATGCAGAATTTAAAGAAGACAAGATAAAAGAATATCACCTTTATTTATCTCAACAATTTTGATTACATTCGCTTCAAGAACTACAAGAGGAAGAATCTAAATTGTTGATCGGGCGTCGCTCGGCTTCGTGAGTCGTGGATCGGCTCGGATCGCTTGCTCCGTTGAAGATCGGCTTTGCTCATAAAGGTTGTAGGGCTTCTTGCTTAATGGGTACTCGGGATCTTGATTTTAATTGGAATTAGGGTTAGGGTTTCCCACAAGCCCTCTCACTAGACTTGTGGAGGAAGGAGATGAAGAAGGAGATTGGCTAAAAAAAAAGAACTAAAATGAATCACACAAGTAATGGTTTGATTCTATCTATCTCCACATCATATCTCACCCTAGGTCTAGGCTTCTATTTATAGACTTCCCAAACCCTAGGTTTAGGTTTGAAATGGTAGTTCCTTCCAAAAGTTTGTTGAGTCTTCTAGAAGGTAGTTTGTTAGGAGCTAGCTTAGGGTTTAAGCTAGGTTTAATTAGGCTTGGAAACCCTAGTTTGCTGATCTGGCAGAAACCCCTGGAGTCTTCTGGAATTTGAGATACATTTCTGAACAGTGGGCCCTGAATGAAGCATTGTGCACCAAAATTGAGGAGGTAAATCCCTGGTTCCACCGCGGATCCGCGGCACAAGCAAGACATTGCCGCGGATCCGCGGCTCTTTGATGAGCTTGGGCTTTGGGTCTTCTGGTGTGGCCTTGTTCTGTATTTTAGGGTTTCTTCTGATATATTGATTTGTGATTGCTCCTTTAAATTGATACCAGATCTGAAGTTAGTGAGTTGGCGTATCTTTTGAGCAGCGTTGATTCGAGCACGTTTCTAGTTTCCTGCACAGACTTCAAAATACGGGTTGCGACATATAGAAATATTGCGATGCCATGCAATGCAGTCAATTTTCCTAGAAATGCCGGTTTTAAGGTCTAATACATGTAATCTGATAATCTGTGATAGATTTGCTAATATGTGAAATACGGATACCAAACACTTCTATATGAATGCAAATGATGAGGAAATTGCCGGCTCAAATATGCAATATTTTCGACTAATCAAGTGGACACAGACGTTATTATTTATCATTGACCTAAGTTGTAACCCCTTAAGCATAATACTTCTTGAGAAATCGACCGCTTATCGGTTGATATATCCTTTCTCTGTGCATATCTATGAGTTGGTAAGCTCTACACTGGTAGACTTCCTCTATAACACACAGGCCTTCATAATTTAGCTTGAACTTCCCATATTTTGCGTGGTTAGGGATCATGGGTCTTTTGACAACCAGTACGAGTTCGCTTTGGAAGAATGCCCTCGTTTTGGTCAATCTTTCATATGCTTAGCTCATCTTTGCTCGATAGGTTTCCAGGCTTTGCTGTACCACGAGACGGGTTTTGTCAACTGCATCAAGTTCTTCGAGCCAGAGGTGAGTGTTATCTTCATCCGTAATCTCATGGTGAACTTCCATCCTTAGCGAGGGAAGTTCCCAATGGGAGCACTGCTTCAGCTCCAAATACCAAGGTATATGATGATGTCTTTGTGGCCGTCTTGAACGTCGTTCGGTACGCCGAAAGAACTTCATGTAGCCTTTTGTGCCAATATATTTTATTCTTCGACACCATCTTCTTTATGATCTTTGTCAATGTCTTTTTAAGGATTTAGTTAGACCGTTGGCTCGAGGGTTATAGACGGAGGAATATCTCTAGTCTATCTTGTGCTGCCTAGTGAGGCGGCTTATTTTATGGTTTCTGTATACCGGTTCATTGGCTGAGATTATACGCCATCTCATAGGATCTTCTTCTTCTTTTTCAGTTTGGAGAACCTTCTCTCTAAGCATTTCTTCTTTTTCTTCGGGTGTTTCCACTGGAGATTTCGAAGAAAATTCGGCCGGCGATAGGATCTTGCGGCTTCGAACACTTATCATTACATCGTCAAGATTTTCATCCGCCATTTCTTTGGAAAGTTTTGCTAACGCGTCTGCTTTGCTGTTTTCCGCTCGCGACACGCTTTCCAGTACATAAGAGGGAATTTGCATCAGTAGTTAATGTACCTTTTCACTCTACATTATTAGCTCCGGCTTGATTGTCTTGTAGTCACCGTTCACTTGATTGATGACTAACTGTGAGTTTCCGTATATGACAAGATCCTTGATGCGCATGTCTATCACGATTTCGAGACCGGCAATGAGAGCCTCATATTCCGCTTTGTTGTTGGTTCTTGGTTCCGTCAATGAAAACTATAGCGATGTATCCCTTATGGAATCACGATGATAAGACCTACCCCGGCTTTGGTTATTGGGGTGTTCCTCTTTCGTGCCTTCATTGAAGATGCTCCGTCGAAGTATAGTTCCCAACGGTGTTTTCTAATTTCCTCTTCTTCATTTGTGTTGAACGCATATTCATCCGGTAGCTCGTTATTTAACAGAGAGTCGGACGAAATCGGATATTCCGTGAGGAAATCCGTGATGGCCTGTCCTTTCACCGCCTTGAGGGGATGATAAATAATCGTGAACTCCATTAATAGAAGGGCCTATTTGACGAGTCTGCCGATCAGCATAGCTTTAGACATGATATATTTGAGAGGGTCCACCTTCGATTTATGATGGACTTCATGCACTAGGGTTTAATGCCTGAGCTTTATGAAGGCAAAGATCAATGCTAGATAATTCTTTTCGATAGGAGAGTAATTATTTTCTGCTCCTAGCAGGACCCGCCTTAGATAGTATAGAGCCCTATCCTTTCCTTGATCATTCTCTTATGCACACAACACGCCTAGAGAACCATCAAGGGCGGTTGTATAGAGCATAAGGGGCTTTTATAGAGCATAAGGGGCTTTCCCTTACCCGGAGTGGCTAAGACTGGTGGATTATGCAAATATTGCTTGATCTCCACTAGCGCCTGTTGACACTTCTGATCCCATATGAATGAGGTGCCTTTCTTCATTAGATGGCTGCATGGACGACATTTCCTAGAAAGGTTGGCGATGAATCGTCAGATATAAACGAGTTTTTCTTGGAGTGATCGCAGTTGTTCGAAATTCCTTGGAGAAGGCATTTCCATAATTGCCCTGATTTTGGAAGGGTCGATTTCGATCTCTCGGTGGCGGATTATAAAACCCAGAAACTTTCCTTATAAGACTCTGAAGGTCCATTTCAGCGGATTCATCTTCAAATTGTATTTTCGGAGGCACTTAAAGACTGACCTTAGATCTTCTAAGTGCTCTTCATATGACATGCTCTTGACTACGTGGTCGTCGATGTAGTATTCAACGATATCATGTATTATGTCATCGAATATTTCAATGCTCTTTGATATATTGCCCCAACATTCTTTAGTCTGAAAGGCATGACTTTATAACAATATATGCGTAACGGTGTGCGGAAGGCCATATGCTTCTGATCTTCAGGATCTGTCTTTATCTGATTGTATCCAGAAGATCTATCCATGAAGGAGAAGACCTCTTGAGTGGAGGTGTTTTCGATCATCGGTTTTATGACTGGTACGGGGAATTCATCTTTCGGACACGCCTTGTTGAGGTCTCTAATGTCCACTCAGATCCAGACGATCCTGTTCTTCTTCATCATAGGGATGATATTGGCGATTCAGTAGGGGTCTTAGACTTCCTGGATGAAACTAGAATCTATTAGTTTCTTGACTTCGGCATTGACGCTCATCTCGACTTCGAGATGCATTATCCTCGGAGCTTGTTTGACGAGCTTTATTCTCGGCATTATGGACAGTTTATGGACTGCTACATCTGGATCAAGGCCTGGCATCTCAGAGTAAATCCACGCGAAGCAGTCTTTGTACTCCATGAATATTACTTTTAAACCAGCTACTTGTTCATCTGAAAGTAGCTTACTGGCGAACATAGGTCGAGGATCTTCTTTGGTTCCCAAGTTTATCTTTTTCAATTCATCAGTGGTGATATGGATCTCGTCTTCCAGCTCTTTTGGTGCTGGCGGCAGCTCCGAAATTTCTTCTTCTTTGTTTGCGAAGCAATCGAGGGTTTGAAGTTTATCTTCATCGCCCTTTCCATCGAGGAGTCTTGTCATATGGCAAGTGTGGGTGAGCTTCAGCTTCTTAGGCTGGTTACACTCTGACGTAGCGGGGTTGTCTCGTATCGACTCGTACTTTTGCGGAGGTTGCACTTTCCAGCTGTCACTCAGCGTGAACTTACCTTGCCTATACCGGTCTTCCGCCCAATTCTTAAAGAGGAAGAAATCTTCTATCGGATGACCGATGACCCGATGGTAAGGATAGTAGTTAGGGTGATCCAAAGCATTAGCTTCATGAGGCCACTTGAATTTGGGCAGCGTTAACATCTGGTGATTCATGGCGAGGTTAAATATTTTTCTCATCTTATCCCGGGGAAAAGAATATCCCTGTCATATACTTTCTTCAAGAAGTGGGGTTGAGCGACCTTGCGGCTTGGACGTGGATGGCGCCTTATCTTCAATGTAGCCACCTTGAAGATCTTCATTTATAAAAGCAAGTACAAGAAGCTGTCGATGATGAGGATCATGTCTCTTCTCTCCTATAGATTGCCTGCTTAAGTGCGATCTTCTGGTTGCTTGATACAGAGTTGTCTCACCCATTCGATAGGCTTCTCTCAATAGCTTCGCAATAGGGTCCTCTGGTGGCAGAGTCGCAGTGTTTTGCGGAGCTAAATTGATGCAACCTATTGCTTCATTATATCACCCGCTTTGGGGGTAATTGCATGACCTTTTTATGTAGGGCCATTATATTTTCTCCGAGTTCATCAAATTCCTGAATCATTTCTTTCATCAGCGACTCAAGCGACACTTCAGATGATCCGATCGGGATACTTTGTGAAGCTTCTTCACCTTGCTCGGTTGAGTTGTCTGCCATCTAAGTATCTTCCTTTTTGTTTAGGACATAGCAGCTATGAGCTCACTTCTTCTTCTTAGGTCGGACATAGCCCAAACCAGTGGTATCGAATTTCCTATGGGACACTGGTTGGCGGGTCCCTAGTACTTCCCAGATCCTTTTGAAATACTGGGCTTGACGGGCAGTCTATTCAAACGGTGTTCCTTGCTGATGAAGGAGTTCCTTCAAGCTCTTTGTATAACATCTTGGTATGGGAATTGGTTGCAACCTATCGAGACTCGGCTCAAGTCCATGCCAGATTTCTTTCTTTACCTTGGTCTCTTTTGATTTATTAAAGAGAATTTCCTTTTCTCTTTTACATCTGGGAGGCACATGGAAGGTTATTAGATTTTGCACGTTATAGATGCTGAGTGCATCGAGCTGTTTGTAGTGATGTGGCGGAGCCATTGTAATATGCAGGGCTTGATCGGCTTCATCGGGGACTTTCACCCGCGAATGTATGGCGAAAACTGTCTCATTTTCTTCTTCTAAGTCACTGCCGAAGATTGGAACAGGAGTTGGCGAGCTTGGTTTATCGGTTTCCTTTGGAGACTGACCTATGAATACTTTTTCTTCATATTCGGAGTCACTTCAAAAGATTGGGATGATCACCGCTTGGACTTTTTTGTTCGTGGGTTTATTGCACTTCTCTGTATCTTCATAATCCAACAAGAAGTACTTCGCATCTTCATATTTCCGTACCTTATTTACCGAGAATGGGTTGAGCTTCCCTGTGATGGTGTGCTCCCGGCTATCCTTGAAATACTTCATACATTGATGTTGTGTAGAAGAGATGACGCTATACTGGTGTCACTAAGATCTACCAATAAAGCTTTATAATAGGTTTTGCCTTCAATAACGTGAAATTTGACGTCTGTAACGAGTTGTCCAAAATGAAGTTTCAACACTATGGACCCCAGCGTTCTTGAAGACTGAAAGTTAAACCCGAAGATAGTGATTTTCTCTCGGCCGAGGTATCATACGTCCATGGACAGTTATTTGAGCACCTTAACATTTAACAAGTTGACCGAGGATCCATTATCGATGAGAATTTTATTTATCCTCTGATCATCGCAGTACCCGACGATGTAGAGCGGTCAATTGTGTTCGGACGTCTCTAAGCGAAGATCTTCTTCGCTGAAGGAGATGTCGTCCATGTATACCTCCACCATTTTATCCTTCATTGCTTCCTCTACAAAGTGTGCTTGGAAGAGATCCGGTTCTTCAAGGGCTTTAATCAAAGACTCCCATGATTCTTTTGACATGAACAAAGCATCGTATATGCTCAAGTGTGAGGGTAACTTTTTCAAATGGGCTAACATATTGCAGTCCACCTTGTTTTTCTTGGGGGATCCTTGGTGGTGAGTTCTTTGGCCATCTCTTCGTCAAGGGCGGTTTCTTCGAGCATTTTCCCTTTACCCATATCTTGATTCTTGTGATCCTTATTTGCGGCCCAAGATTCTTCTCGAGGAGAGTGCGGTTCCGCAGACGAATGTTGCCGCAGTCTTCTGCCTTTTCTTAGTCCTTTGATGAAAAGCTTCCATAGGGGAGATCGATGGGAGGTTCATCTTCTGAATCGCTTCTGAAAGTCGGCACTACTGAACTTCCTCCTTCTGAAGTCTGAGCCTTGATCATATAAATGCTCTCGGTGATCGTCCTTACTTGGCCATTTTCCTTGGGACTATTATGTTGGGGCGGGTAAGCCTTGGCCATCCGCTTCTCACTTTTAAGATGCATGTTATGGAGAACATATTTTCTGCACCATTTACCGAATGCTTTACACTCGTCAATGGGATGATAGACCCTTTGGTGGTAGACGCAATACTTTGGATGCTCTTTTCCACCTTCGAAGTCCACAACCCTTAGGGTATACATCCTTAAGGACGGCAGCTTCATCCCTTTGGATAAGGCCTTAGCGAAATGTTTCTCGGTCTTTCCTTTCTTCAGCAGTATCTTCTGCTTCGGTTGCATACTCTGCTTTGGTTTCGGAGTTACATAACTCATCTCTTCCGCGGCTTCCCTTTTTAGATGTTGCTGTCAGGCTTTTTCATAAATAACCAGTTTACGCCTTTGATTTTCCCAGCTTCTTTGAAAGGCTTCCCTTACGAGCTTCTCAACTGGGTCCTGTTGTAGCGAACTCAGAGTTTCAGGCATTGATTCTTCCCCGAGTTCGTCTGACTCGCTTTCAGACGTGGGTGGAGCCTTATGATTGTAGATGGAGGAGTGAAAGACTATGCAACAGCTTTCCATACGGTCTTCTGTTTCTCCCTCCGAGTCATCATCCTCATCTTCTCCACTATTTTAAGGGATGTGTTTAATAAACTCCTTAAAAGTAATGGGAAGACGCATTTTCTAATTGTATTCTTCTAGCACGTCAATATACTTTTGGATGTCTGTAAAGCTGTTGACATGCTCGGCTGGCTGTACAAACTTCTTCACTTTCTTTTTGTTTTTCTTCTTGGAAGACTTCTTATCTTCGAGGTCTTTCCCTTTATCAATAGTCTTCGGAATGGGACATGGCTTCAACATTCCTTCTATGATCTCCGGTTCAAGCGAGCTTTTCCACCTGATCGCAGGGCATGCTTGGATATCCTTTAGCATTCTCTTTGTTTTGGAGGACAACATCACCTCCCATGGGGTTTCTTCGATGACCGAGCATGATGCCCCCTGCGTATTGGTCCCTTTAGAGATATGCTTCTAAGGAGGGTTCACCTTCCATTTATTGGAGAGTATGAACTTGCCATGTTTATACTAGTCCTCGACCTAGTTCTTAAAGAAGTAACAATTTTAAATCGGATGACTTACCACTCGATGATATGGAAAATAAGTCAGACTGTTGATGTCATTGTCTTGATCCGGTCGCCATGACTCAGGTAAAGTCAGAAAGTCGCTCTTCAACGCAAGGTCGAACAACTTTCTTGTTTTATCTCGAGGGAATGAATATTTCCATCCCATTCTTCCTTCTGTTAAGAATATGTATGCCCTAGAGACCATTATTGTATGATATAGTGGATGCTTGGACATATATATAAAGGACTTTCTTGCTCGATATGATAGTATGCTATCTGGTTGCTCTTTATCTTAACTTGTGCACTTAGTATTATTATACTGTCTCTCTTATACATGTTGATAAAGCCCTTAGGATGTTAGTTTGACTATCAGGACTATGATGATGATCATACTACTGGGACTTATGTAGTCCACAAGCACATCTTTTAATGGTTCCTAGTCGAGGGGATATCGAGACAGGGCATCGATATTCCAGAGTAGACTAGTGTGTCCGTTTCTTGGTCCTATATGGGGGCGATGGTTGATCCCATGACCATTGGTATTTGACATCAAAGATTATACATAGGTGCTCATTAGAGAATGGGTACACCGAACAGGACTCGCCGAGAACTCCTAGATGGTCCCATACCTATCGTTAGATAGCAGTTCTCTGGTGACACTGGTACAGGTTAGTCTGTAGACCCGAGATTGTCATAGTGTCTTATGTGGTTCCCACTGCGCTTTGATTTCCTCCCTACCACGGCTCAAAGGAGTCGTGCAAACAGGTGGATTTTGGGTACAATCCTAAGTCACATGGAGGCAGTGAGCGATTGGAGGGGTTTCGTCTCTCCCGGTATAGAGAGTTGATGTTGCGCTATGCTCGATTGGCTATAACAGTAAGTTCTTGGCCAGGGCTGATGAGATTTACTGGTAAAAGTTATCAGTAGTTTCTCGAACCGTTATGAGCCATACATTGGCATGACTTCAAGTTACCGTGGTTTGACGTTTCTACCCCAGACTCGATATGAGACAATTAGATGAAGAGACCGGACTGTATAGTAAGTGTTACTCATAGGCTTCATGGAAGTTTGGACAAGCTTGCTTGTTGATCTTCTATTCGCTTAATACTTGGGTAGCCATTATGTCCAGCTAGTACTGTTGATGGCTTGTAGGTAACTGATGTGATCATTACCTACTGCCGGAGTATTGCCGAGTCTTTAGAGTTCCACACAGAGCTTTCATAGTTCAAGCGAAACGAAGTAGGGCATATATACTATGTGCGGGGGTCTGATTGAATACGAGTATGTGATACCGTATTCTAACTGGCGATAAATGTTATCGGTTAGGTATATGTGATATAACCGGATTATTGAATCAAGTGTTGATTTGATAACGTGATATACAGATAAATGATATTAGTCGGTTATATATGATATAACCGGATTATTAAATCAAGTGTTGATTTAATAATACGATATATATTTATATTTGATATAATTTTATATTAACTAATATTATCGCTCACTAATTAATTTCTTCCCTTAATATCTATATATATATATATATATATATGAGAATAATGGAGGAAAGAGGCCATAGGAGGGAATTTCCTCCTATGGCGTCGAGAAAATATACCCTCCATCATTTTTTCCGACGATCGGCACCCACCATCTTCATCGTTATCATCTAAGATGTGGGTAAACCAAATTTCATGTGATTCTATAACTTTTTCACCGTTGATTTAGTGGGTTCAAAATTAACGGTTTACCGACAATAGAACTTTTTACATTCCTAAATCAACGGTGAAAAAGTTGTAGAATCACATGAAATTTGGTGTACCCACATCTTAGATGGTAACGATGAAGATGGTGGATGCCGATCGTCGAAAAAAATGAGGGAGCGGGTATTTTTTCATCGCCATAGGAGGAAAATCCCTCCTATGGCATCTTTCCTCCATTATTCTCTCTCTCTCTCTCTCTCTCTCTCTCTCTCTCTATATATATATATATATATATATATATATATATATATAAAGCATGTAATTTCTATTTTGAGAAAATAGAAATGAGGTGGAAAATTGGGAGATATTTGAGGAATGGGTGAAGTATGGCTTGATCAATTCTTTATTGATTTTCTTTTCACTATAGAAGCATGGTTACATTTTATTATTGTAAAAAAAATGGTATGCTTCAATAAGTGAGAAGAAATAGAGAGCCATTCTTCACTTGGATATTTTTTTCTTAAGCTCATTTGCTTTTCACTCTTTCTAGCTCTCTCCATTTTCTTCTTCCTCCTCCCCCAAGCCCTAACCCTCACATGTGATGTGAACCATAGGCCTTTGGATAAATCAAAGTGAGCTAATTAACCCTTACTTCATCATCTGAATTTAGATTATCCATTTAAATTAGGGTGTTTCCTTCACTAATCAGTTTGAATTAGAGAAGCTTCAAGGTGGATCATCTTCGACATGAAGATCGTGAAGGAAACTCGATCCTTCTTCAAGTGGAGCCTAGTGGATTCATAGGGACTACTACTCGGAGCTATAGAAATGAAGGACACGATCTACAAAGATTGTAATCTCCATCACTTAGTGTAAAGTTAGTTTATATCATGCTAAAACCCTAATACTCTAGTTAGATTCTAGGTTAGTATAGCTTAATACCAAGAATTTTTAAAAAATAGCATGCTTGATGCTTGTGAAAACCCAATGGTGGTGCTAGGACACACTTTCATGGTATCTGAGCCAGACTAGAGTATTAGACGATGTATACAAATTGTGAAACCGAAACAACTCCGAAACTGTAAACCCAAAAACCTTACTTTCTGTCGATTTTCAAATGGTTTCTGAAATTTTTTTAAATGAGTGCAGAATGTTACATGAGATGTAACTAGAACACCAGAAAATCCAATCCCAAACTCACAAAATTGGTTAGCGAAACCATAAAAAAAACTGGCCTGGCCGGTTTTGTAGAAGAGTTAGGACTTGTATTTTTTTTGGTGTTCTGGGGTTTTGAATTTAGGGTTTTAGGTTATGTTTGTTTTTCCTAGATTACATGTGATGTTATCTTTTCTGCTGGGGCAATTCAGAGTGTTTCGTAGTCGCGTTTTAATATCGTTTCGGGTTTAAGTATTGATATATGATACAATATTTGGGATCCACATTTAGTTAGTTTTGTGAAAACTAGTTTGCTAATTGTAAATCTAGTGTTTTAGTCTCTATTGATCGATTGCCACGGAGTTTTGATTCGGATCAAAACTCCTTCGTAATCTCGTATAGTACGCGAATACTCACCGGATAACTCTACTAAATAGCCACGCCCCATAGTCCCGACTAAGTGACTTTAAGAGAATCCCTTTGCCAAAAGTATCCATTAGGTTGCTCGCGGCCACGGTGTTGCACCTAAGTGCACTTCGTCGACGGTATCGGGGGTGCGGCCATCTACTAAAATTCCCGACGAGCATTCGATCAGGTAGTAGGGAATCTTGTTGAATTACCCGACTAAGTTATTGAAAAGTGTTTTTGATTTGAGATAAAATGCAGGGTTTATAGGGTTAGGCATGAAATTCGGAATATGAGATATTCCGAGTTTATGATGTCTAAGGAATTTGCGGATTCTAAGTATTGTAGTTTTCTTTTCTACGACCATAAGTGTAATATGTGGGGTATCCCCGATCTCGTTTCTATATATCAACGACATTTGGGATACGCATATTTACTTACATTGATGACATGTGATGTTATGTGTTGCTCTGATATGTTATATTGGATCATCGTGATTGAATAGCGGTTTTTTTTTGTGTGAGATAAGAGTTTTTCAATTTTCATTCATGTAAAAAGATGTATGTAATATTCTTTATTGGGACACTTCTGGATTGAGGATGATGTCACCATTGATGTATATTATTTACTTTTCCGCATTAGGATAGACCCAAGACGGGAAGCACAAGTAGCCGGGTTCTAGAGTCTAGTGGAAGACCATCTTGAGGAGTCGAGACCAGGTCTCCTAACTCTAGAATTGGCAGGATTGCTTGCCGCTCTCGTAGGGATATAGGGATTTGGGTTTGGCTATTCATCATGACCGTGGAATCCATGTTTTTTATTACTGGCTTAATTTAAAACACGGACCTTCTAGTATATCCAATATTTCATATGTTGACTTCTGCTGCTTGGTTATGTGATGTGATTGTAACGTTTTAAAAATAAATAAATAAATAAATCGTTTAGGAGAATTTTCCGATAATCGGTAAAATCATTTGTGTTTTCCATAAAAACCAAGATATAATTATTTTGCCACATAGACTTAAATACACTTATTTAACTACGTAATTGCTAGTATTTGGTCTTTATTTAGTCACTTATAAATTATTAGTTTACTTAAATATTTTTCCTTAATTAATTATTTTAAATAATATTTTAAGCTTTCATTTATACATTAAATTAGTGTAAATTAAAAATTGGAATCGGTTGATTTTATTTTAGTGAACCATGACCACTTAACACTAAGATTGTAACATGTTTCCTCTCTCTTATTTTGTCTCCACAATTCTAGAAAATTCTAGTGGGGGGAATTTGTAAGTCGATGTTCAACACCCCAATACTTGTGGGGAGGCGGAAATATGGATAACAATCAAGTTCTATGATCAAACATCGATTAACCGTACGAATCGTTTGCTATACAAGTTTTAACAAAAGCTTTAGAGTTTTAATCTACTATGCGAAGAAGTTATACCAAACGGTTCTAGTCCTTCGTCTTGATGTTCTCTACGGCCTCTTTGGATCTCCACGCCCTCTTCGGCTTTCTCCCGTGATAGACGATCCACCCGAGAACCCTAATCCAAGCTATAACCTCTAAACTTGAGGTTACTTAGTTTCTCTAGTTGCTAAATAGAGTAGCTAAGGTGATGTAGAGATTGGTTATGGAGTAATTAGTCTTTCCTAATCCTTGTTCTCAACTCATGAGGGTAGGATTAGGGTTTGGTGAAGGAGAGAGAGCTTGAAGAGAGAGAGTGAGAAGATGATAATGATAATATTATATTGAATAAAGCTTCTCACTTGATATATATGAAACATAAAGAATATGAAAGAAAATGAATAATAAGTGAATATTCATCATGTTTCATTTAATCAAGTGGGTGATTCATTATGTGAGTCATTAAGCAATAAATGAAGCTTTAATGACATGATGAATCACTCACAATGAGTCACTAAATCAATAAATGAAAATGCCACCTCTCTCTTTATGTCACATCCTTCTAGAAGCTTCTCGGAAAATTACGAGAACGCCCCTCTCATCCGTGAAAACACGGAAAAACTTTAGACTGTATAAATCCAATAACCTGATACTAGAATCTGGCTTAAACCAAAGCCGGCTAGTAAAAACTGTCCGAATGTCGTACGTGCGATTAAACACGTATGCGTCCGAACCTTTGTCGTAAAACCATACGACCTCTATATCTTTTCGCCTGGGTTTCGGAAAACTCTGTGTGGGACTCTAAAGACTCGACTACTACGCTGGCAGTGGGTTTAACCACAGACCGCAAGCGGCACTAGCTGTACGTAACGGTCCCCAGGTAGTTGTCGATAAGAAAGCTGATGAGGTAACCCATCTGAAATCCTACTGAGCCTGTCTGTAACAATATCCGCGCAGTCCGGTCTGTTCGTCTAAGAGTATCACATGTACGGTCTAGGGAGGTGGTGGACGTCAGACCCCTAATAACCATACAAGTCGTGTCGGTATGGCTCTATCACCATCCGAGAATCTACTGATCAACCTATCAGTAATTCTCAATCAGCCCTGGCCAGGGACTTATGGTAATGACCAACCGATCACCGTGCGATATCAACTCCCTATACCGGGAGAGACGAATCCCTAACAGTCACTCACTGCCTCCACACGGCTCGGGACTGTGCCCAACTGAAACCTGTTTGCACGACTCCTTTGAGCCGTGGTAGGGTAACAATCAAAGCACAGTGGGAACTCACACGAGACAAATGATGACCTTAAGTCAACGGACTATCTGCACACATGTCACCTGAGAACTGCTATCTGACGTTAGGTATAATACCATCCAGTCAGTTCTCGGCGAGTCCTGTCCGGTGTACTCACACCCAGTGAGCATCTGTATACAATCTTAGGTGAACACCACCAATGGTTGCGGGACTAATCCATCGCCCCTCGTCAGGGTCTAGATATGTATACACTAGTCTACTCCGGAGTATCGATGCCCAATCTCGATACTCCTGCGACCAGGGACATCTAAGGGTGTGCCTATTGACTATCCAGCTCCCACTAGTATGACTGCCATCACAACGCCGGTAGTCAGACAAACACCCTATGGGCTTTATCAACATATATATATGAATACCAAGTAAAATATATTATACGTTAAGACAAAGTCAAACCAAATAGCATACTATCATATCAAGCAAGACTGTCATGTACATACATATCCCAAGCTTCCTATACAATGTAGGCCTCTAGGGCATATATATCCAACAATCTCCCACTTGCACTAAGGCCTATAATTGGCGCAATGAGTACCCACTGTCTCTACCAGATCCAGTTGCTTGCGTACCGCATGCCCAACATCTCAAAAAGCCTCTCGAACTGTACTTGAGGAATGGCCTTGGTGAATGGATCTGCCGTGTTGTCTTTTGTGTCTACTCTCCGTATCTCGATCTCCCGACGATCCACGATCTCCCTGATCAGGTGAAAACGCCTTAAGATATGCCTGGATTTCTGATGGGACCTTGGTTCCTTCGCTAAAGCTACAGCGCCATTGTTATCGCAATACAAAGGTATTGGATTGGCAATGGTCGGAACCACCTGAAGTTCAGAAATGAATTTCCTTATCCAGACAGCCTCTTTTGCGGCTTCACTAGCAGCTATATACTCAGCCTCCATAGTTGAGTCTGCGACGGTATCTTGTTTGGAACTCTTCCAACTTACCGCCCCACCATTGAGGGTAAACACAAAACCCGAAATAGATTTAGAATCATCCTTGTCACTTTGGAAGCCGGAGTCGGTAAAAGCCTCTACCTGGAGGTCCTTATTGCCGTAAATCAAGAACATCTCCTTAGTCCTTCTCAGTACTTGAGAATGTTCTTCACCGCTATCCAATGTTTCTCACCTGGGTCCGATTGATACCTGCTTACCACACTAAGTGCGTAAGCTACATCTGGTCTGGTACATAACATCGCATACATTATTGATCCTACCGCCGAAGCGTAGGGTATAATGCCCATGCGAGCCTTCTCTTCATCAGTCTTTGGAGACATGTCTTTGGAGAGGGTGATTCCGTGACAAGCGGGCATATTGCCGCGCTTGGAATCTTCCATACTAAATCTCTTTAGTATAGTGTCTATATACCTGGACTGTGAAAGTCCCAATATTCTATTAGATCTATCTCGATGGATCTTAATGCCCAGAATGTATGATGCATCTCCCAAGTCTTTCATAGAGAATTTCTGTGACAATAAGAGCTTTACTGATTGTAACATAGGGATATCATTCCCTATCAGTAGTATGTCGTCGACGTACAAAACGAGGAAGACTACTGCTCCTTCTACAATCTTTCTATAAACACATGGTTCATCTACATTTTTGATAAAGTCAAATTCCTTGACTGTTTCATCAAAGCAGATGTTCCAACTCCGCGATACTTGCTTTAAGCCATAAATGGATTTGAGCAATTTGCACACTCTTCCGCTGCTCCCACTGTCTAAGAAACCTTCTGGTTGATCCATGTAAACACTCTCTTCTAGATGTCCATTTAGAAAAGCTGTTTTTACATCCATCTGCCAGATTTCATAGTCATGGAAGGCAGCAATGGCAAGCATGATCCGAATGGATTTAAGCATAGCTACTGGTGAAAAGGTTTCATCATAGTCCAATCCTGGTCTTTGACGAAAACCTTTTGCTACTAGTCTAGCTTTGTGCGTTTCCACTTGTCCTAATGTACCAATCTTCTTTTTGAAGATCCATTTGCACCCAACTGGTTTTACCCCAGGAGGAGCAACTTCTAAAGTCCATACTTTATTGGTATACATGGATTCCATTTCGGATCTCATTGCATCCAGCCACTTTACTGAGTCGCTACTTGTGATAGCCTGCTGAAAACTAGTAGGCTCATCATCATCGATGATGCAATCCTCTCGATCCCCATCAAGAAGGAAACCATAGTATCTTTCAGGAGGATGAGAAAGCCTACTAGATCTGCGGAGTGGCATTGGTTCGTCATGTTCTATTGAAGTCTGAGATTCTTCTAAGTCTTCGGTTGCAGTTTGAGGTTCTGGAATTTCTTCCAGTTCTACCGCGCTCCCACTAATTTCTTTTGCAAGAAATTCGCTTTCTAGGAAGACAATGTGACGAGCGACAAACACCTTTTGTTCTTCAGTGTGGTAGACCATGTACCCTCTTGAATGCTTGGGGTATCCTACAAACTTGCACAAAACCGATCGTGCCTCGAGCTTGTCCGGATTATGCTTTTTAACATATACCGGACACCCCCATATCTTGATATACTTGAGATATGGTCTCTTCCCACACCACATTTCATATGGAGTGGTAGGTACAGACTTAGTTGGAACTCTATTTAATAGATATGCGGCTGATTCTAGAGCAAATCCCCAGAAGGAAAGTGGCAACTCAGCACTACTCATCATCGATCGCACCATATCTAATAGTGTGCGATTCCTTCTTTCTGATACACCATTATGCTGAGGTGTATAAGGAGGAGTAAGCTGAGAGAGTATTCCATTTGCTTTCAAGTATTCAAGGAAACTGGTACTTAAGTATTCTCCACCTCGATCAGATCGAAGTGTCTTGATGCTTTTACCAGTTTGTTTTTCTACTTCATTTTTATACTCCTTAAACTTCTCAAAAGCCTTGGATTTATGTTTTATTAAGAACACATGTCCATACCTAGAGAAGTCATCAGTAAAAGTGATGAAGTAGGAGTGACCACTTCTTGCATGTATAGACATCGGACCACATACATCACTGTGTACTAGTCCCAAGAGTTCGGTGGCTCTTTCTCCGTGTCCGGTGAACGGAGATTTGGTCATTTTTCCTTTGATACATGATTGACAAGTTGTATATGATTAATATTCAAACGAATCTAGATATCCATCTTTATGTAACTTAGTCAACCTTGTTTCATTTATATGACCAAGTCTACAATGCCATAGGAAGGCTTGATTTGAATCTTGAGCCTTTCTTTTACGCGTGTTTTGAATATTGAAAATTTGTGGTTGATTAAGTATGTATATGCCGTTTTCCAGTGTGCCAAACCCAATCAGTTCCTGATTTAGGAGAATGTTCATGACATTTCTTTCAAGCACAAAATTATATCCTTTATTAGACAATAAAGATACTGATATAATATTACACAACATACTGGGAATACAAAAACAGTTATACAATACCAAAATGTTTCCACTATTCAACCCTAGGTGATATTCCCCTATTGCAACTGCATCCACATGCATTCCATTGCCCATCCGGAGAGTCATATCACCTGCCCCCAGTACTCTACCGTTTCTCAGATCCTGCAAAGAATTACAGATGTGAGAACCAGAACCGGTATCAAGTACCCATGAAGTAGAGTTAACTGAAAGACAATTTTCGATTACGAACACACCTGAAGTAGAAGCAACAACTTGCTTCATGTCCTTGGCTTTGAATGCCTGACAATCCTTCTTCCAGTGCCCCTGCTTGTGACAATAGAAACACTCGTTCTTTTCTGCCTTCACCCTTCCTGCCTTGTTCGTTCCCTGCACCTTCTTGACCCCTCCCTTCGGTTTGGTGGCCTTCATCTTCTTCTTCCCTTTAGCTTTCGCTTTAGTTTTGGAAGAAGATGATTGGCCAACATACAGAACGGGGGTCTTCTCCTTTTTCAAGGAGGTCTCTTCTACCCTCAACATATTGAGGAGCTTTGGAAGGTCCGCTTCCATTTCGTGCATGTTGAAGTTCAGCACGAACTGAGAGAAGGTGTGGGGAAGGGACTGCAAAATCAAGTCGATGTACAAATCATTCTCTAGCACGCATCCCAGGTTTGCGAGTTCCTCAATGAGGATGATCATTTTGAGGACGTGCTCTCCAACAGGCGATCCTGGAGCTAACCTCATCTGGAATAGTTTCCTTGAGGTTTCGTACCTCGCGATACGGGAGTGTTCACCATACAATTCCTTGCAATGGAGGAATATGGATGCAATATCCATACTCTCGTGCTGTTTCTGGAGTTCATTATTCATGGACGCCAGCACGATACACTTAGCTCGCTCACAATCTAGATCCCAGGTTTTACGAACTTCCTTGTCCGCAACTGAGGAATCTGGTCCTGGGATAAGGGGAGGAACAGCGGTGGTAACATATGCAACTTTGTCATAAGTCAGCGCAATATTGACGTTTCTTAGCCAATCTTTATAGTTCTGCCCGGTCAATATATTCTTTTCAAGTAATAGTTTTAGTCCAGTCATGGTAGCTGCCAGAGAGAGAGAAAAGAAAACACTCAGCATATGCTCTTGCAAGTTTAGATTGGTTTATTAATTTATCTAAACAGGATGGCTCCCACTGTTTCCTCAAATCCTTCTTCAAAACCCAAAATAAGAACTAGTCAGGATTTAATCACACGTCACAATACTTGCTTAACCTTTCAGCCAGGCTGGTGTTGGTACTTCGAGGGAGGTTTTCCAACGCTTTCGCGAAGTTCCTTAATTAAATAACCTCTTTTCCCTGGAGGCGTAGCCCCTCTAACACCTTTCTAGGCACCTACTTGGTTTATAGCATTGATTGTTAAGTGAGAGAAATTCCCGAGAGTAATCCTACTCATCAGTGGGATCGGGATCCAACTATCATTGCATGATGCCCTAGATGGAAGCCACTCTAGTCACCACACTCCAGAAGGTAAGCTAAATCTGCAAGTTTCCTTTATGTTTGAAACTCCCGATGTGATTTTTACCCCAAGCTCTTATAGACCTTGACGTAGGCCAACAAGTCATAAGACGCAAGTCAAGTTCTACCCGTCGTTGTCCTGATCAATTTAAATACATCGTACAAGCCCTTGACGTAGGCCAACAAGGTGTACGTCTGTATTAAACTAATGCATCTATCTATGCAACAAATAGGCACACACACTGCTACCATACACTATGCCTTGACGTAGGCCAACAAGCATAGCATGAATACGATGTGCTGTCTATCTGAAACGACGGAGGGTTACGGCTGGTTTTTGGCAAAAAACCGTTAACGTAATGAACTTGATTTGATCGAAGGAACTATGATAGCTTTTATTAAAAGGAGTGGTTTAAGCTCCGCATTTAAAATTTGCTTTTTCAAGAAAACCGAGTGGTTTTTAGAAATTGTTCCAACGATTCAGTTTAGGTTTTATTTTCTTTGCATTAATAATAATGCGTCCCATCTTTAACCTATCATTGCAGATAACAACGAAAATATGACGTCCTCTTATGCCATCCGCATTCGCCACTGGGTCCCGTCATCACCCGTTAGGTTACTTAACTAACGACAGAGCGGGGGCTGGGCTAGCGCGGGTGTAAAACATAAGCGACATCTAAATAGCTATCATATATATAGCTATTTTACATTCGTCTGACGCAATGATATACATTCCAGAACACAGATAAACAATATTGGATTTGCAAGCAATCTGTATTTCTTTTGAGCCTGCAAGAAAAGACAGATTACACAGTTGTGATGAATAGCCGTTACCCCATCCAAGATCCCTACGGGTACGGCAAACTACCCGCCCGGCAGTTTGTGTACCCCACCTTGGATCTGTCCTAGGAGCAAAAACAGTAAAAAGAAATAATACAACGGTGGCTACAACCGCAACCTGGATGTGCCCCGCGAAATAATATTACAACTTGTTACAATTACATCAAATGAATTAAAACAATAACCCATCACAAAACCCGGCTAATCACCACAACAGTCCAATACAGTTTATATGCATAAACAGTTAAAACCATTACAGAAATGTGCAACCCCCTGCTAACCGACATACTAGCAGTTAGGGGAGGTTTACGAACACATTAAACAATCACAGATATAATCCAATATGCAAATACTGTACAATTTCGATCGATTAAACACTTTCAATATTGCTCCAAAATCTGCTCTGTAAAACTGAAACCTGAGCAAAAATTAAATATTCCAGAAAATCCCAAATCCAACAGAGAACCCACCCAAGAAAACTGGGATCATGACTCGGCAACTCGGCCGCGGAAGCGCCGCGGATCGGTGGGATCCGCCGCGGAAGCGCGGTCGTTTGGTCGAGTCATGGCCCCAAATTTCTTGGGTGTTCTTCTGGTGTCAATACAAGCTTTCTGAACATCCCTGAACCAATTTTGGACTTCATTTAAAATTCGACAGAAACTTGTAATTTTTAGGGTTTTCCGGCTTCGTTTTTCCGTTCGAAATTCGTACAAATTTGCGATTAAGTTAAAACTTGTTTAGCTAGGCTCTGATACCACTGTAAGTCGATGTTCAACACCCCAATACTTGTGGGGAGGCGGAAATATGGATAACAATCAAGTTCTATGATCAAACATCGATTAACCGTACGAATCGTTTGCTATACAAGTTTTAACAAAAGCTTTAGAGTTTTAATCTACTATGCGAAGAAGTTATACCAAACGGTTCTAGTCCTTCGTCTTGATGTTCTCTACGGCCTCTTTGGATCTCCACGCCCTCTTCGGCTTTCTCCCGTGATAGACGATCCACCCGAGAACCCTAATCCAAGCTATAACCTCTAAACTTGAGGTTACTTAGTTTCTCTAGTTGCTAAATAGAGTAGCTAAGGTGATGTAGAGATTGGTTATGGAGTAATTAGTCTTTCCTAATCCTTGTTCTCAACTCATGAGGGTAGGATTAGGGTTTGGTGAAGGAGAGAGAGCTTGAAGAGAGAGAGTGAGAAGATGATAATGATAATATTATATTGAATAAAGCTTCTCACTTGATATATATGAAACATAAAGAATATGAAAGAAAATGAATAATAAGTGAATATTCATCATGTTTCATTTAATCAAGTGGGTGATTCATTATGTGAGTCATTAAGCAATAAATGAAGCTTTAATGACATGATGAATCACTCACAATGAGTCACTAAATCAATAAATGAAAATGCCACCTCTCTCTTTATGTCACATCCTTCTAGAAGCTTCTCGAAAAATTACGAGAACGCCCCTCTCATCCGTGAAAACACGGAAAAACTTTAGACTGTATAAATCCAATAACCTGATACTAGAATCTGGCTTAAACCAAAGCCGGCTAGTAAAAACTGTCCGAATGTCGTACGTGCGATTAAACACGTATGCGTCCGAACCTTTGTCGTAAAACCATACGACCTCTATATCTTTTCGCCTGGGTTTCGGAAAACTCTGTGTGGGACTCTAAAGACTCGACTACTACGCTGGCAGTGGGTTTAACCACAGACCGCAAGCGGCACTAGCTGTACGTAACGGTCCCCAGGTAGTTGTCGATAAGAAAGCTGATGAGGTAACCCATCTGAAATCCTACTGAGCCTGTCTGTGACAATATCCGCGCAGTCCGGTCTGTTCGTCTAAGAGTATCACATGTACGGTCTAGGGAGGTGGTGGACGTCAGACCCCTAATAACCATACAAGTCGTGTCGGTATGGCTCTATCACCATCCGAGAATCTACTGATCAACCTATCAGTAATTCTCAATCAGCCCTGGCCAGGGACTTATGGTAATGACCAACCGATCACCGTGCGATATCAACTCCCTATACCGGGAGAGACGAATCCCTAACAGTCACTCACTGCCTCCACACGGCTCGGGACTGTGCCCAACTGAAACCTGTTTGCACGACTCCTTTGAGCCGTGGTAGGGTAACAATCAAAGCACAGTGGGAACTCACACGAGACAAATGATGACCTTAAGTCAACGGACTATCTGCACACATGTCACCTGAGAACTGCTATCTGACGTTAGGTATAATACCATCCAGTCAGTTCTCGGCGAGTCCTGTCCGGTGTACTCACACCCAGTGAGCATCTGTATACAATCTTAGGTGAACACCACCAATGGTTGCGGGACTAATCCATCGCCCCTCGTCAGGGTCTAGATATGTATACACTAGTCTACTCCGGAGTATCGATACCCAATCTCGATACTCCTGCGACCAGGGACATCTAAGGGTGTGCCTATTGACTATCCAGCTCCCACTAGTATGACTGCCATCACAACGCCGGTAGTCAGACAAACACCCTATGGGCTTTATCAACATATATATATGAATACCAAGTAAAATATATTATACGTTAAGACAAAGTCAAACCAAATAGCATACTATCATATCAAGCAAGACTGTCATGTACATACATATCCCAAGCTTCCTATACAATGTAGGCCTCTAGGGCATATATATCCAACAGAATTAAATAAAATGAAATAAAATAAAATAATTATTGAAAAGACTTAAAATGTGTAATAATTTGGGGATGCTTCTACACACACACACACACACCCTCACTTCTCTCTCTCCCTTGCTCAAGCCGAGCCCCTCTTGAGCAGTCCCCAAATTTTCCCACTTCATTTCCACTTCAAAAAATCTCAAAAATTGCATCAAAAATCAATATAAAACCCCACTAATTCCTAATTAAATCTTCAACCATTATTACTTGGCCAATTGTTGAGTCGAAAATATTGCACTTTCAACACGACAATTTCCTTACTCTTCTTAATCAACTAAAAGTGTTTGTTATAAATATAACACATATTAGAAGTTTGTCTGGAAAATATCAATTACCATGTGTTATATATTATAACCGACATTATGAAGAAAATTTTGTGTTAGTATTTCACGCATAATATTTTATATCTCACATTCTTCACTGAGATCTTTTGCCAGATTAGCTCAGGTCAGATACAGGAATCAGAAATCTGCCGATATAATAAAAGGAACCAAAGAATCAAATACTGGCAGCTACCAAGGAAACATTAGAAGATTCCAGACATCAAAAGAAGACCCAATGCCATAACCAGAACACTACAGAAGCTCCACAGCATGAAGCCACCATTCGGCCGCGGATCCGCGGCCGAGTTAGGCCGAGTCGTCGTGCATCTGCGGCCGATTCCGGGACAGAGCGGTCGAGACTTCTCCTGAAGTTTCCTTGTAACCTCCTGGCTTGTTGAAGACTCTTCATAACAGCCTAGCTTATCGAAGAAGCCTCCTTGTAATAACCTAACTTATGGGGGAAGCTTCATAACAACTTAGCTTCTTGAGGAAGCAATATCTAGGGCTATAAATAAATACCAAGGGCTAATGTGTTTTGGTTGTTGAGTGTTAGTTAGCTGTTAGAGGGAAAATTCAGATCTAAACTCCAATTCAAATCTCCAAATCCAATATCAAATTCAAGATCCAAATCAAGAAGAATTGAGAAAATCATCAAACGACATCATTCAAGATCCTTTACACGAACCCGATCGTCATCAACGAGCACGTGATCCTCGATAGATCCAAGACTCACGGTGATCGAGCGAAGCGAAGATCGACGGAACAATTACATCTTCAAGGGAGTGATCGAGAGCAATACTTCTTGTAATCTCGGATTGAAGAAAATTGTAATTCGAAGTTGAATAATAAAGGTGATCATTACTTTTAATCTCTCTCTTTAAATTTCTGCCTTATGAAATTCTTAATTGTTGATTCTTCTATTTTCATGATGTGCGAGTAAATCTCCGCTTGATTGGATTCGTTGGATTATGGTAGATCATTGGGTGAGAAAACACAATACTCTTTTTAAGTCTTATGAAGTTTATGAACTTGAGCAAAGAAATCTTCAACATCCTCATCGGGCGAATCATCAATTTCTTGATGACTTCGACCACGATTTGAGATTAGATTGATGATCTCTTTGTTGAAGGCTATATGTGAATGAAGATGAATGCAAGGACAAGGGTCAATAGTGACGAAACCCTAAGTTTCGCCCAAGGTACCCTAATCCGCATTCATAACCATCGATCTAGTTATAAATCTATCAATCGATAGGATTCATCCGTATTATTCATCCAAGGCTATTAAATCCTAAAGAATCCAACAAGCTATCTTCATTATCTTGATAAAGTGATTGGATCTTGAAACGGTTTTCTTGAACTATTCAATTAGATATTGACAACATTTATTTGAACTAGATCTTGAAACTTATTACAATTTGATGTTCTTTTGCCTTTTCTTTTCTTTTATTTCAACTCATCTAAATCAAGAAGTAATAAATTCCACGAATCCCTGCGGACGACCCGTACTCATCTCGGTCTAGCTACATGCGACACCGTTATTGATTGCGGTTACACTTTTACTAAAACTACTCACTCTTTTATATCAAAACAAATTTACAAACCAATCAAATGGCGCCGTTGCCGGGGATACGTGCGTAATTTTGTTTTTCTTGATATTTGAGTTGAAACATTATTATTCCATCACAATTCAAATCAAGATCGCATCGTGTGTTTAACGATTAGTGTTTGAATTTTGCGAGGGAATCTGGCATTACTGCAGCAGGGAGATCAAGATTCAGAGACGTTCTAAAGATTCCAGAGGAGCACAGGAAGCTACAGTGAAAAGATCATCACCTAACTCTCCTAATCCAATGTGGATCCATGGCGGATTCGAGGTTTTTGCGGCCGTTCCGCCGTTGTTTTGGTGATTCAGTGCTTAAATTTTCTGTGGTATAATCTCTTCTCTCTTCTCCCTCTTCTGATCTTGTCCAATAACAATTTTCTGCAGGATTCTTTGCAAAATTCGCCGCTTAAAAAAATATCTTGTTGTGTGTCTTGATATTGTTTGTTTGTGCATATTGTAATACGGATAACTAAGGGGCAAAGACCAAATTCAGATTAGGTGGGGATTCCATTACCCTTCCTAAGCCCCAAAAATCACAAAACGAACATCCGCATCACCCCCATTAATTAAAAAATATATAGACTAAGACTCTAAGGACCATCGCGCTCAATTAGGACAGAGGAAGGTCGTGGGTAATCTACTGCTTATCCGCATTTCTTTTGTGGTGTCTAGGCAAGTGTGTCTAAGGTAAGTGGTTACTTAATTAGGCCCGCTATTTACATAGCGGATACCTCCCACTTACCTGGCACTTGTCTGGCCATAAGAGAGATAAAGAGGTGGTAGAGAATTGATCCTGCGATTTATCCGCTGGAAGTCTAGGGGCGGTCTAGTGACTTGACCTAGGTGACCGTAGATCTAGGGTTGATTGTGCATTTTTGTGATTTTTTTTCTCAATCCGACTTTTTCAAAACAAACTTTTCTTTAATTATCACTAACGCTGCCACTTACGCTAAACTATTTAGTGCATGCTCGGCTAGACACGGGATTTTAGTGCCCGTCTTGTCCGCGTTTCTTCTATCGACTCCGAAGTTGGTATTTCTTCGTCTTCTTTTTCCCCACCACCCACATCGACCACGATGGACGGTTATCTATAAAATTTTCATGATACTACGCTGCTACCACCCGTAGGTGCGCAGAATCCACCGCGCATTTCTCTCCAAGAGAGATGCTACCTATACGTGGTCTCCTCTCTACTTGTTTTTCTATTCCACCAGCCAATGCAGATAATTTTGAAATCAAACCACATTTCATCAATCTTTTGCCTAAATTTCACGGTCTTGAGTCCGAAGATGCATACGTTTTTATCACCGAATTCAAAAACGTATGCGCTATGATGGGTACGTCACAACTTTCTATGGATTCTATGAGATCGCGTCTTCTCCCGTTTACTTTGTGCGATTTAGCCGAGAAATGGCTTTATAACACAACCGCACACTCTATTGCCAAATGGGATGAATTCGTTGTAACATTTCTTAAGAAATTTTATTCCAATCATAAGACCGCCCATGTTAGGAGCAAAATCAATCAGTTTACCCAACTTCCCAATAAACCATTTTGGAAATACTTTGAAAGATTCAAAGATCTGCTTGTCCAAATCCTCATCACGGAATCCATAGATGGGATCTGTGCTGAATCATATATGAGGGCATTAATCCTACGACAAAGCAGATGTTTGAAACCATGTGTCAAGACAATTTCATGTTTAAAGACGATGGTGAAGCTTGGAAATTCCTAGAAAATTTCGCTGAAAACACTTTACAATGGGAAAGTGTTAGACCAATATCATTGATGGAAGATATTCATCAGCTCGAAGTTTCCATCGCAATGAAAGCTGAAATGGCTGCAATGCAAAAGAAACTCGAAACTATGGAATTTTTTTATTAGCCTCCCTAAATCAAGTGACACTCCCTAAAACCATGTGTGGATGCTATTCCGATCCATCACATCTGACGGAAGAATGTCCTTTGAATTCTCCGTTTCAAGGTCAAGAACTCACTAATGCTGCTTTTCAGCAGCGATCTAGAAACGATCCTCATTCTGCCACATATAATCAGGGTTGCAGGAATCACCCTAATTTTGCTTGGAACCAAAACAATCTCAAAATACGGTTCTAAACCAAAATAACTATCAAAGGGTTCCTCTACAGCAACAACAACCACCACAGAGTCAGCACCCCTTCCAAGCACAAACTTTTCAAAATCCGGCCAACAATTCTGCACCTTATAATAATTCTTTCCAAACGGCCGGTACCAAAAACTCCTCTGCACTCGAACGCACCTTGGATTTGTTTATAAAACATTCCATATAAACGTCTGATGATATAAAGTCTTCTATACAAACATTAACGAAGGACTCCGCCTCCCACGGTGAGAGTATAAAAGCGATAGAAGGACAAATTGCATAGTTAAATGCCAAGATGAGTGCTAGAGAGAAAGGGAAACTTCCAGCTCAACCCCTACCGAATCCTGGCTACTCGCAACATCATGTGAGTGCTATTACCACGTTGAGATATGGAAGAGTGCTAAACAACCGTGTCGGCGAAGAGATTGATAATAAGGAATCAATCGATGATACCTCGGCTTCCACTTCTTACCCTATTTCGTCTACTCCACCTTCTTACGAGCCTATTCTCCGTTTTCCCCAAGGCTCGAACCTCCAACTCACTCTTTCTAGTCAACATAAGACGATCCCCACTCCAATTCTGGGATTTGTTCCACCCCCACGATCTTCTCCAATGTTGGACCCAGCCCTTATTGCTAAAGCTCCTTATCTAAATAGGTTAAGGGAAAACAGATCTAGTCCACAAATAGAGAAGATTGTGGAAATTTTTAAGCAAGTTAACATAAATATCCCTCTCCTAGATGCTATACAACAAGTCCCAGCCTATGCGAAAATACTTAAGGACTTGTGCACTAGGAAGAGAAAAACTCAAGTGCCGAAAAAGGTATTCATGTCGAGTAATGTAAACACAGCTTTTACCCAACAATTACCCAAGAAACGTACGGACCCCAGTTGTCCTATAATTTCTATTTCTATTGGGGGTAAAAATATCAATCGTGCTCTACTCGATCTTAGCGCTAGTGTTAACCTGCTTCCATACCCTGTCTACGAGCAGTTAGTAATTGGAGAGTTGAAACCCGCTCATTGCACTCTCCAAATGGCTGATCGATCTATCACCAAACCTAGGGGAGAGTTTGAGGATGTGTTGATAAAAGTAGGGGAATTTATATTCCCTATGGACTTTATTGTTCTAGATACAAAACCGGTAGCAAATCCACGAAACTAAATTTGGGTGATTCTAGGTCGACCATTTTTGGCCACTTCCAACGCTGTAATCAGCTGTCGAAACGGCTCTATGACTCTATCCTTTGGGAAGATGTCAATTGAGCTTAACATTTACAAGTTGGGAAGTGAACCTTCTGAACCTTCTGCTCAAGTATGTTCTGTCGAATTAATGGATGCCGACAGCAGCGAATTTGAACAGTTTCACGATACTGATCTTGACTCTCTTGATTCGTTATTGTTTGACCTAGCTATGTATTGTACACATACGGACTTTTCTATCGAGCTGTCCGGGTCAACATCTAACGCTGATTATGAACCTTTGATGGAGTCTGAGTATCATCCCGTTCTTTCCGATGAGATTAATCTTCGGGGTCTCGATGAAAGCTTTGAGGAAATTTTCGCCGATGAACTCGCATTTCTAGAAAACACGGGAGTTGTGATGAATAAACTCCAAAACAAAGAAGTTGAACCACCCCCATTCTTCTTGACAATCACGAGAATGCGAGTAATCCATCATTATCATTGAGTCGTCTCTCCAAATCGAGACGCAAACCTGTTCCATCACACCACTTATCTCTTCCCCACTTCTTCTTGGCTCTATATAACATATTCTTCCACCAGCTGGTGCGCTTCATCGATAAAATTTTCGAATGGTTGTTGTTGACTTTCAGTTTTTGTAAGGCTTTGCATTGACCGAAAACTTTACCCCCCTCTTATGATTTTAAAAGCTTAACATTGTTTAACTCAAGTTTGGGGGGAGGGATATATTTTGGCTCTTGAAAATAAATTTGTACACAAAATTGTGAGCCAAAATTAAGTTTGGGGGAGGTTTTCACGTTCATTATTTCATGTCCCCATTAATAAATTTTCCTCCTAAGTCTAAAGTTTTTTTTTGAGACTTAACAGATGACAACAGTGAGGACACTGCTGTAAACAGGTTTGTGGGAGGTTTGTGCTTATTTAAGCATTACTTTGCATCATACTTTGCATAAGCACAAAACATAAAATAAAAAAAAAATTGATAATGAAAGTTTAGAAAGTGAAAAATTATATATAAAAGATTGGAATAGTTTAAGAAAAACAGGAAAGTTAGATGTTTTCTTAAACGAAACTAGTAATAAGTAGTTATGAGCCGTTGTCCCAAGGGTTAGTAAGATGAAAGAAGTCACAAATCTGTGGATAAAAATAAGTCTGAAAAATAGTTCCTATTCTTGAGGCCAAACATCTGAACGTTGATACCCTACTATACGCACTTACACACGTCTTGAAACTCGGGATAGTAGAGGATACCTTGAAATGCTCTTGTTTAAAAGCCAAAGTATGAAGGAAATGTAAATAAAGCATAAAGTATAAAATGGTGAAAAGAAGAAAAAAACGAACTGCTTTTGTAATCACCAAGGCAGCATAAAAAAATATAGCGAGGGTGCTTCATCACCTAGTGCCTTAGACCAACTGGTTTGGGAGTCACTGCTAAGCCTTAGGTGTTGCAAGACGAGAAAATTGCTACTTACTCCTAATCAGTAAGCACATGAGTAATCGGTCGGTTAGTACCTCAAGAAGTATTAACGGTCTATGAAAAATGTGTGAGCAATTCCATCCAAAATATTCACCGACTAAAAAGTACTGAGGTAGATGGACAAGAGTATGATAGCTTGAATTGAATTCTCCGAGTATAGGGATGTCTTTTATACACACGTAGGGGTATATGATCGGTGTTTGGAAGAAAGGTAGGGATGAAGAATAAAGGCAATGTTTTATTGAGGGATGACGTGATTTCCAACATCTTTTCACGACCATTAAGATAGGGCTCATGATAACCGAAAAGCTAGTATAGTTGGAAACTCTTATTTTCAAGTTCTTTCTTTCATAGTTCTTATCTTTATATGTAACTTTCACTGTCTTTCTTTCATTATGGGATTTTGTGGGTGCAATCCGCTGAAAACCCTCAGGAGACAACACTCCTCCTACCTGGAACACCTAGAGATTTAAAGGCTTGTTGCACGTGCTCAGTGCAATTGTGTTGCTTACGAAAGTGTTCTAGTTAGTTTTTCTTTTTCTTTTCTCATTCTCTTTAATAAAAAAATAATAAGTTTGCTCGGGACGATCAAAGTCAAGTTTGGGGGTATTTGTTCAGTAGAAAATATTGCACTTTCAAGACGACAATTTCCTTACTCTTCTTAATCAACTAAAAGTGTTTGTTATAAATATAACACATATTAGAAGTTTGTCTGGAAAATATCAATTACCATGTGTTATATATTATACCGACATTATGAAGGAAATTGTATGTTAATATTTCACGCATAATATTTTATATCTCACATTCTTCACTGAGATCTTGTGCCAGATTAGCTCAGGTCAGATACAGGAATCAGAAATCTGCTTATATAATAAAAGGAACCAAAGAATCATATACTGGCAGCTACCAAGGAAACATTAGAAGATTCCAGACATCAAAAGAAGACCCAATGCTATAACCAGAACACTACAGAAGCTCCACAGCATGAAGCCACCATTCGGCCGCGGATCCGCGGCCGAGTTAGGCTGAGTCGCCGTGGATCCGCGGCCGATTCCGGGACACAGCGGTCGAGACTTCTCTTGAAGCTTCCTTGTAACCTCCTGGCTTGTTGAAGACGCTTCATAACGGCCTAGCTTATCGAAGAAGCCTCCTTGTAACAACCTAGCTTATGGGGGAAGCTTCATAACAACTTAGCTTCTTGAGGAAGCAATATCTAGGGCTATAAATAAATACCAAGGGCTAATGTGTTTTGGTTGTTGAGTGTTAGTTAGTTATTAGAGGGAAAATTCAGATCTAAACTCCAATTCAAATCTCCAAATCAATATCAAATCCAAGATCCAAATCAAGAAGAATTGAGAAATTCATCAAACGACATCATTCAAGATCCTTTACGCGAACCCGATCGTCATCAACGAGCACGTGATCCTCGATAGATCCAAGACTCACGGTGATCGAGCGAAGCGAAGATCGACGGAACAATTACATCTTCAAGGGAGTGATCGAGAGCAATACTTCTTTTAATCTCGGATTGAAGAAAATTGTAATTCGAAGTTGAATAATAAAGGTGATCATTACTTTTAATCTCGCTTTCTTTAAATTTCTGCATTATGAAATCCTTAATTGTTGATTCTTCTATTTTCATGATGTGCGAGTAAATCTCCGCTTGATTGGATTCGTTGGATTATGGTAGATCATTAGGTGAGAAAACACAATACTCTTTTTAAGTCTTATGAAGTTTATGAACTTGAGCAAAGAAATCTTCAACATCCTCATCGGGCGAATCATCAATTTCTTGATGACTTCGACCACGATTTGAGATTAGATTGATGATCTCTTTGTTGAAGGCTAGATGCGAATGGAGATGAATGCAAGGATAAGGGTCAATAGTGACGAATCCCTAAGTTTCACCCAAGGTACCCTAATCCGCATTCATAACCATCGATCTAATTATAAATCTATCAATAGATAGAAGGAGTCATCCGTATTATTCATCCAAGGCTACTAAATCCTAAAGAATCCAACAAGCTATCTTCATTATCTTGATAAAAGTGATTGGATCTTGAAACAGTTTTCTTGAACTATTTAATTAGATATTGACAACATTTATTTGAACTAGATCTTGAAACCTATTACAATTTGATGTTCTTTTCTTTTATTTAAACTCATCTAAATCAAGAAGTAATAAATTCCACGAATCCCTGCGGACGACCCGTACTTATCTCGGTCTAGCTACATGCGACACCATTATTGATTGCGGTTACACTTTTACTAAAACTACTTACTCTTTTATATCAAAACAAATTTACAAACCAATCACCAATCTAGCATGGATCTTGACGCAAGGAAGCAATTTGGGAGGCTAAGTTTGCATGTTTGATCTACAAATCTTTGAGGTATAAATCCTAACCCCATAGTTAATTTGTTGGTTAATTATTTTAATCAACTTAATTAGGTATTTAATTGGTTCTAATTGCAAGATTGTGATTGTAAAGAGAAAGGTTTTGAATTCAAGTTAGGGTTTTTATCATATCATTAAGGTTGCAATGAGTAGTTTAACCTTTTAATACATGCAAAATCAAGTCTAGTTGTTAATTTGTAAATTGTTACTTTAAAATTTTCCAAATTATATAATTTTGCAAACTAGATTTTTAGGATTAATGAAAAGAGGTGAGATTAAATTTTAGAAAATATCGGTGTGATCTAATTAAGATATTAGGTGAGTATTGTGGCCACTAGATTTGTTAAAACATCTAGATTTGAACTAAGATGGTAAATTGATGCTTACTAGTTTTTTTAGAATAAATCGATTTTAATTAAGTTTGAGGTTTTGACGATATACAACCTATTTCCTAATGTATTTAGTATGCTGTGAATGCGCGATAGGTACGATCGGATTCTAGGCTTGATAGTTGCCACGTATAGCGACCCTAGTTGTAGTTTGTGGCGTTGTCGCGAGCGCGTTTTGTGCACCAAGTGCGTGCGCGTCTAATTAGTGCGCGTGATTGACTTGTATCGTTGTTTCCGTGACTATTTGTATATTTATCCTCTGATTAACTTCTGTGCGATTCTAGGATCGGGTGCAGAGGGATCGGGCGTGGTGCGAAAAAGACATGGCTGAGATCGGATCAGATTAGCCGAGGCGTCCCGGTGAGTAGATGTACACATCTATGGGGTTATCGTATGGATGGCGCGATGTGCCCGATGATTTAGTATTATTTGTAGTATTTGCATTTATATACGTATTTTCCTAGTTATGCATCTCATTGTATTGCATCATCATCGTGTGTGTGTGTGTGTGTGTGTGTGTGTGTGTGTGTGTGTGTGTGATACCATCTTATAGGACACTTGCACCGTTATTATTGGTTCCTGCTGCACGTGCACTATTCATGCAAACACACATGCCTTTGGTAATTGCTATGCCACGAACACTTTAGACATGTGTAAATCAGTATCTCAACAATTGCATCATATACGATAGGTAACTTGTAGTTGTATATTCATTTCATCAGGATGGATAAATAGGGTTGCTAGTTTGTGTGCATATACTTCATTGCATTATTATTCATACATAGTTTTCTAGTTATAAACCGCATCGCATATTATTGATATTATATACGTCAATTATTACCGACATGTGTATATATTGTGATTCTTTTTGGAGATTTCAATATTGATGAGATTTCTGGATTTTGGGGAAAACCGCAAGAATTTTATAAACTTATTATCATTTTTAAAAATAGAAATTTGCGGTTTTCTCGTGATGTGATGTGTGTGGCGTCCACCATGAGTTTTCTCGGTTTTTGAGCAGTATCATATACCTGATTCGAGGAGGGGATGCACCGTCTGCGGGTACATGGTGTACCCGGTATGATACCCCGGGGCGAGATAGTTTTCGTGGGGATGACGATGAGCCCGGTAGGGGAGCACTACCTACCGGTTATTTATGACGCAACGGATATCCGGAGGATACCGATCGTAGTCATGTGATTTGATGATATAGGCCAATCCGGACCGACGGAGCCCGAGATATTGAGATTTTGAAATACAGAGATATTGAGTTATTGAGACTTTGAGATATTGAGATATTGAGACATTGAGATATAAATATTTTGTGTCGATACTTGACACGGATTTCTGTTGATTTCATTGATGATATTTCAGTCATTTCACAGAAGTTTTACTAAGATAAGAATACAGATTTTCTCGTGCCAAACATACTCAGGTTTCCTGTTGATTATGCATTCATGTTGCATACATACTAGTGCATCGTATCATATCGGTATATGCATAGGTTGTGACGCATTTGCGTGCATGATTACGATAGCCTTATTAGATGTTACTTACTACTCATGAGTTGGCAACTCACCCCCGTTGTGCCATAGTATCTTGCAGGTTTGACCTGTCAGCACAGTTGCGGCGGGCGTACTTCCTCTCTTTGCTTCATTGCATCGATTTGTAGCTTTGCTCATAGGTGGGTTTGCAAGGATACTTTTGTTCCATCTTGTATTATTTTTTGTATCTAGTATTCTCCATCTACCTTTATAAATTGGACTAGACGGCGAGACTCGTGAGACTTGTATTTGTGGTTTTTGGTGTCGATGCTCACTTGAGCCGACGTGATGTTTCTTATTTCTTGCTTTCAGATGCTTATTTTCGTGCTTTTGATATACATATTGTATGCGGTTATGATTCTACCTTTGGCGAAGAGCTAGCTCCCGCTTGGGGAAGCCTTTATTCATTATATATATGTATTTTCATGTGTTGTACCCGTTTGGGGGCCAGTATTTACAAAGGAGACTCTACCGAAATTTTTGGGAAATTTTGATACTGTTTTGTGCGACTTATTTTGTTTAAAATTTCTTTCTTTAACTAAGTTTTCCTTCACTCTATTGCTTTAAATGTTTTAGATTTCTGGGTTTTGGCTTACTTAGATCACGTTGTGCCTTGAGATGTTTCGTAATTTAAGTGCCAGTCACGTTCCGTACCTTTGGGTGGTGACAAAGTTGGTATCAGAGCGATAGGTTTTACATTTCTGAGTGTAGAATGACCTTTGGTAGATGGAGTAGGTGACTTAAGCAGAGTGACGTAGCGTGTGTATGTTCCGCGGCATACTTACGATACAGTACTCCGTCTAAGTGACCTTAGGATATATATTTATTGTATTTCTTTCCTTGATTCCGGAAATCCTTTGTTTCGATCGCAATGTTCCTATCAATCCTGTTTCTTGTTCCAGCCACTATACCGCCGGAGACTATGAGGGCCAGAGGGCTGCCGCCAGGGATGAGATTAGAGTAGGCTCATTTGAGACAAAGACCGATTAGGGCGGTACGCCTACCCCTCAGGGACAGATTGGTCCGCCTTTTCTAGGATGGCTAGGCTGGAGTCGAGTATGCAGGACGTGTGACAGATGGTTGGATTGTTAGTTGAGGCTAGCCGAGCTCCGAGAGCCGATGATGTCCCTCCTATTTCAGGGACTGTGATTGTACCTACTGCTCAGGTAGCTGTTTCTGTTGTTACCAAGATTATTCCATATCCTTAAAGGAGTTTTAAGGCTGAAGCCTTCAGTTGTTACCGGCACAGATGCAGCGGAGGATCCATAGACAATCCTTGATAGAATGGCTAGGATTCGTCGTTCACAGAGATGTTCTGACGAGATATGGGTTGAGCTTGCGAGTTTTCATCTAGAGAGGTTTTGCTCAGACGTGGTGCGAGTCAATTGAGAGAGGCCAAGCTGCAGATCTACTTCCTATGACTGGGATGAAGTTCACAGCTGTATTCCTTGCTCATTTCCTTCTGGAAAGCGTTCGAGATGCCTGAGCTCGTAGTTCTGAGTCTTTGCGCAAGACTCCAGGGATGACAGTGTTCGAGTACGATATTTAGTTTACTCAGCGGTCTGATATGCTTCTTACCTGGTAGACACTGAAAAGAAATGGATAAAGAGGTTCGTGTGGAGATTGGACATGCAGTTATTTCTTGCTATTGGCGGCCATCATTTTGAAATTTACGCCGCTGCTATGAACGCAACCTGATTGTTGAGGGAGCGCATTTCCGAGACTTCAATTGTTTTTGGACCGAAGCGGATTTGTACCGGTATGTTAGCTTCGAGGCGGTTAGATAGAGGCCATTGTGACAGGTATTCTTTCGGTGTTTTCTCCCGATGCGTATTTCTTTCTGGTGTCATTTGAAATGGTATCCACATACTTTGTATCGAAGTCTAGCCGATAGTAGTCCTTGCTAAATTAGCCGCTTGTTGTGATTTCTTCCGTAGGATAGTCCTTTGGTCGCTCGATATGTTTTTCGTTCGTGTTTGTTTTGTTCACATCAGAGATAAGGATTCTTCTTTCAATTTTATTCTTTTCGATATGTTAGACCTTGACGTTCTTCTAGCCTTGGATTAGTTAGCCACGTGTTATGCGTCTGTGGACTGCCGCGAGAAGGCGGTCGGATTTAGTTTTTCGGGTGCGCCAGTTCTTGTTGTTCAGGGAGATCGTAGCGCCACCTTTCCCAGCTTGATTTCTTCTCTTCGCGCTGATCAGCTCTTGCGGAAAGGGTTTCAGGGATTCTTAGCCTATGATTGTGATACTAGAGCCACAGAGGTCCCGTTGGACCAGGTCCCGATTGTGAGGGAGTTTCCAGATGTTTTCCCTGACGAGCTGCCTGGTCCACTGCCAGAGCGCGATATTGAGTTCTGCATTGACTTGATCCCCGGCACAGGGCCTATTTCTATACTGCCTTATCGGATGGCCCCGGCGGAGCTCAGAGAGCTGAAGGATCAGTTGCAGGACTTGCTGGATAAAGGGCTTATCCGACCGAGTGTGTCACCTTGGGGTGCTCCCATCCTGTTCGTTAAGAAGAAGGACGGTAGTATGCGCTTATGTATCGATTATCATCAGCTGAAACGGGTTACTGTGCGGAACAGATATCCCCTACCCCGCATTGACAATTTATTTGATTAGTCCAGGGTGCGGGACATTTCTCGAAAATTGACTTACGATCAGGTTACAATCAGTTGTGGGTTCGGAAGGATGGTATTTCGATGACTGCTTTTTGCACACGTTACGGGCGTTATGAGTTCTTGGTGATGTTGTTCAAGCTCACTAATGCCCTAGCAGTGTTTATGGATTGATGAACCGCATATTCAAGCCGTTTCTTAATCAGTTTATCATCATGTTCATTGGGAACATCCTAGTATACTTTTGGGAACCGAGTGGAGCCTAGACAGTAATTGAGGATTTCGTTGCAGACTTTGAGGGAACACCAGCTATTCGCTAAATTATTCAAGTGTGTTTTTTGATTGGATGGTGTTGACTTCTTGGGTCACGTCGTTATGAGAGACGGTATGTATGGAACCGAAGAAGGATCGAGGCCGTTCAGCACTGGCCCAGACCAGTATCCGTTACAAGAGGTTCGTAGCTTTTTGGGTTTGGCCGGATTTTATCGACATTCGTATAGGATTTTTCTCGTATAGCTATAACGTTGACCGGGTTGACCCGGAAGGGAGTCCTTTTTTTGGACTGAGGCTTGCGAGCAGAGCTTTTAGCAGTTGAAGACTCGTTTGGTTACGGCGCCAGTACTATCTTTGCCCTCAGAATCAGGAGGTTTTGTTGTTTATTGCGATTCTTCTCGGTAGTTGAAGAAGCACGAGCAGAATTATCCCACTCATGACTAAGAGATGGCTGTAGTGGTTTTTGCACTCAAGATCTAGAGACACTACTTATACAATGAGTCATGCTAGATATTTACGGACCACAAGAGTTTGAAGTACTTTTTTTTCAGCAGCGAGATCTGAAATTGAGACAACATAGATGGATGGGGGTAGTGGAAGACTATGACTGCGAGATTATTTATCATCCGGGCAAGGAGAATGTTGCCGCAGATGCTTTGAGTCGGAGGTCCGTAGGTAACTTTTCTTAGTTGAGCACAGTTCAGGGACAGTCGACGATAGATTAGCAGATTCTTTGTGACAGCTAAGTACTGTTTGAATTTACTTTGACCAGGGGACAACTTGCCAGTGTTTGTGCACGTCCAGAATATTTGACAGTATCAGTGAGGTACAGTCCGATGACGTTCGTTGTCAGAGATCATGGAGCAGGTTCGACAAGGCAGAAATTCAGAATTCGTGATTGATGATCAGGATGTACTACGATTTGGGATTCGACTGTGTGTGCTAGATTCCGAGAGACTGAGACGCAAGGTATTTAGAAGGGGCACATCAGTCGACATATATTGTTCATCCGGGTTCTACCAAGGTGTATCATAACTTAAGAGGTGCTTACCGGTAGGAAGGGATGAAGAGAGATGTCATAGATTTTGTTTTGGGATGTTGTCTTGTCAGCAAGTTAAGGCCGAGCATCAGGGGTCAGCAGGAGAATTACAACCTTTGCCCATTCTGGAGTGGAAATGGGAGCAGATCTCTATGGATTTTATCGTGGGTCTACCTAGGACCAGTTGAGAGTATGACTCTAGTTGAGTAATCATAGACCGATTGACGGAAAGCAACTCATTTCCTGCCAGTCAAGACCACTTTCGGATTCGATCAGTATGTTCGGATATATGTTGATAAGATGGTGCGACTATACGGCGTCCCGACTTGTATGGTGTCCGACAGATGCACCCAGTTCACCAGCCGACTATGGCAGAAACTTCAGGAGACTTTGAACACCAATTCAGTTTCATTGCAGTCTTCTATCTGCAGACCGACGATCAGTTAGGGCGGACCATTTGGACTCTTGAGGATATGCTCCGAGCTTGCGTTCTAGATTTCGGTGGTAGCTGGGATCGTCATTTTCCTTTGATAGAGTTCTCATACAATAACATCTTCCAGGAGACGATTCAGATGGCACATTTCGAGGCTTTATATGGGAGGAGATGTCGATCGCCCGTTTGTTGGATAGAGCTCAGTGAGAGCAGTATTTTGGGGCCGCAAATTGTGCCGGAGATGACCGAAAAGAGATTCAGTTGATTCAAGATAGGATGAGAGCGGCCCAGAGCGGGCCAAAATTTTATGTAGACTGACGTTGGCATAGACTTGAGTTTACAGTGGGCGATCTTACTTTCTTGAAGATTTCACCGAAGGATGTGTTGAGATTCTAAAGCGTATCGGCACAGTTGCTTAGCGTTTGGCTCTTCCACCCAGCTTTCCAGATGTTCATTCCATGTTTCATGTATCGATGTTCCGAAAGTACCTTCTTGACCCCTCTCACGCGATACAGCATCAGACGATCCATCTGGAGTGCAATCTTTCTTTCACCAAGCATCCGATAGTCATTTTAGATCGGCAGGTGAAGAAACTGAGGTCCGGGAACATACCGTCCATAAAAGTTCTTTGGCGTGGCCCGAACAGCGAAGAGGTCACGTGGGAAGCCGAGGACGAGATGAGGAAGAAATATCCCTATCTCTTCAAGGGTACGCGTAGCTAGATTTAAATTCGGGGACCGAATTTCTTTAAGGGGGGAAGATTGTAAGGTTTTAAAAATAAATAAATAAATCGATAACTAAATCGTTTAGGAGAATTTTCTTATAATCGGTAAAATAATTGTGTTTTCCGTAAAAACCAAGATATAATTATTTTGCCACATAGACTTAAATACACCTATTTAACTATGTAATTGCTAGTATTTGGTCTTTATTTAGTCACTTATAAATTATTAGTTTACTTAAATATTTTTCCTTAATTAATTATTTTAAATAATATTTTAAGCTTTCATTTTTACAATAAATTAGTGTAAATTACAAATTGGAATGGGTTGATTTTATTTTAGTGAACCATGACCACTTAACATTAAGATTGTAACATGTTTCCTCTCTCTCATTTTGTCTCCACAATTCTAGAAAATTCTAGTGGGGGGAAATTAAATAAACGAAATAAAATAAAATAATTATTGAAAAGACTTAAAAGGTGTAATAATTTGGGGATGCTTCTACACACACACACACACACACTTCTCTCTCTCCCTTGCTCAGGCCGAGCCCCCCTTGAGCAGTCCCCTAATTTTCCCACTTCATTTCCACTTCAAAAAATCTCAAAAATTGCATCAAAATCAATATAAAACCCCACTAATTCCTAATTAAATCTTTACCAATTATTCCTTGGTCAATCTAGCATGGATCTTGGAGCAAGGAAGCAATTTGGGAGGCTAAGTTTGCATGTTTGATCTACAAATCTTTGAGGTATAAATCCTAACCCCATAGTTAATTTGTTGGTTAATTACTTTAAATCAACTTAATTAGGTATTTAATTGGTTCTAATTGCAAGATTGTGATTGTAAAGTGAAGGGTTTTGAATTCAAGTTAGGGTTTTTATCACATCATTAAGGTTGCAATGAGTAGTTTAACCTTTTAAGACATGCAAAATCAAGTCTAGTTGTTAATTTATAAATTGTTACCTTAAAATTTTCCAAATTATATAATTTTGCAAACTAGATTTTTAGGATTAATGAAAAGACGTGAGATTAAACTTTAGTAAATATTGGTGTGACCTAATTAAGATATTAAGTGAGCATTGTGGCCACTAGATTTGTTAAAACCTCTAGATTTGAACTAAAATGGTAAATTGATGCTTACTGGGTTTTTGAAATAAATCGATTTTAATTAAGTTTGAGGTTTTGACGATATACAACTTATTTCCTATTGTATTTAGTGTGTTGTGAATGCGCGATTGGTGCGATCGGATTCTAGGCTTGATAGTTGCCACGTATAGCGACCCTAGTTGTAGTTTGTGGTGTTGTCGCGAGCGCGTTTTGTGCACAAAGTGGGTACGTGTCTAGTTAGTGCGCGTGGTTAACTTGTATCGTTGTTTCCGCGACTATTCGTATATTTATCCTCTGATTTACTTGTGTGCGATTCTAGGATCGGGTGCAGAGGCGTCGAGCGTGGCGCAAAAAAGACATGGCTGAGATCGGATCTGATTAGCCGAGGCGTCCCGGTGAGTAGATGTACTCATCTATGGGGGGATCGTCTGGATGGCTCGCCTCTCTGTTCCACTCGGGTGCCTCGCTTCACTCGTTCAACTCAAGGTGCCCGATGATTTAGTATTACTTGTAGTATTTTCATTTATATACGTATTTTCCTAGTTATGCATCTCATTGCATTGCATCATCTTGTGTGTGTGTGTGTGTGTGTGTGTGTGTGTGTGTGTGATGCCATCTTATAGGACACTTGAACCGTTACCATTGGTTCATGCTGCACGTGCACTATTCATGCAAACACACACGCCTTTTGTAATTGCTATGCCACGAACACTTTAGATTTGTGTAAATCAGTATCTCAGCAATTGCATCATATACGATAAGTAACTTTTAGTTGTATATTCATTTCATCAGGATGGATACATAGGGTTGCTAGTTTGTGTGCATATACTTCATTGCATTATTATTCATACATAGTTTTCTAGTTATAAATCGCATCGCATATTATTGATATTATATACGTCAATTATTACCGATATGTGTATATATTGTGATTCTTTTTGGAGATTTCAATATTGATGAGATTTCTGGATTTTGGGAAAAACCGCAAGAATTTAATAAACCTATTATCATTTTTAAAAATAGAAATTTACGGTTTTCTCATGATGTGATGTGTGTGGCGTCCACCATGAGTTTTCTCGGTTCTTGAGCAGTATCATATACCCGATTCGAGGAGGGGGATGCACCGTCCGTGGATACATGGTGGACCCGGTATGGTACCCCGGGGCGAGATAGTTTTTATGGGGATGACGATGAGCCTGGCAGGGGAGCACTACCTACCGGTTATTTGTGACGTGGCAGATATCCGGAGGATACCGACCGTAGTCGTGTGATTTGATGATATGGGCCGATCCGGACTGACGGAGCCCGAGATATTGTGATTTTGAGATACAGAGATATTGAGATATTGGGACTTTGAGATATAGAGATATTGAGATATTGAGACATTAAGATATACATTTTTTTGTCGATGCTTGACACGGATTTCTGTTGATTTCATTGATGATATTTCAGTCATTTCTGAAAGGTTCCTAGGCACCCTATAGTGGTCTCACAAGGCATCGATCATGCCAATTTCTGAAAATAGTGCCGAGAAACCCTAGACTACGGATCGTTTGCTAGAAAACTAGGCGAAACTAAAAACTAGTTAACAGTTAACTATAAGATAACGGAAAATACAACCTTTGTAGATCCGGTGCTCCACCTCCATAGCTCCGCAACGAAGTATCCTCGCTGTCCAAATCTAAATCCGGGCTCTTGCGTCGGCTTCATGGGAGAAGAAGCGGGCTAGGTCATCGACGACGTGCCGAAGATGATCTACGTCGAGGCATCGCTAAATCAAGCTCCGACTTCACCAAGTCAAGAATCTTGTGAAGTAAACACACTCTACTACTTGGCAAGAGGTAGAGGATGAAGAAATAGGAAGTGGGTAGACTTTAGATTTGGATTTCTCACTCATTTCCATCAATCACCATTGATGGAGGAAGGTATCTTCATGAAGAAGAAGAAGAGGAAGAAGATGATAATATTATGATAAGTTAAAAAGAATGGAAAAGAAAATTCAATCTTATCATAACACTTACCATAGTTAAGTGTAGAGAGTTAACCAAAGTTAGTGAGTGGTTAGGGTTTGGCATAAAACAAAAATGGTGGACTTTTCAAAAGTTCAAGAAACTTCAACAAAAGAAATAAATAAAGCCACCATTTTCCTTTTGCCAAAAATAAATAAAACAATAAATAAATCATTTAAAACCCTTAACCATTAACTAACTATGGTTTAAACATACATTTAACCAAGTATTGCATGCATCATCAAACATGATACAAGCAAGTGCACAAAATCATATCGCATATGCAATGCGCACACCCAAGCGAGAAAATCCATTTAAAGTGAACCGATACTAATTAATGAAAAGTAATATATCAAATATATAATTATACATTAAATCATTAAATCAACACTTGATTTAACGATCCGGTCATATCGCATATAACCGACTAGTATCCTATGTATCGGCTTATCGAATCAACGCTTGAATCGATAACTAGGTTATATCGCATATAACCATTCGATACATTCATCGCGAGAATGGAATACGGTATCACATACACGCATTATTCTCGGTCCTGCACATATCTCATATGCGCTCCTATTTCGTTTCGCTTGAGCCAGGAAACCTCTGTGTAGGACTCTAAAGACTCGTCAATACGCCGGCAGCAGATGATGATCATATCAAACACCCACAAGCCGCAAGCGGTCTGCTAAACGTAACGGCCACCCGGGTATTGAGCAATCAGAAGATCGACGAGCAAGCCCGCTCACACTCCAGTGAATCCAACCAGTAAAACTACCGTACAGTCCGGTCTGATCGTCTGATATGTCGCATATCTTGCCTAGGGGTGGTAAACGTCAGACTCCAATAGCTCGATAAGTCGTGTCGATACGAGGTCTATAACAATTCGAGAAACTACTGGTAACACTTACCAGTAAATCTCAGCAACCCTGGTCAGGTATTTCCTGTTATAGCCAATCGAACACAGCGCAACATCAACTCCCTATACCGGGAGAGACGAATCCCCTCCTATCGCTCATTGCCTCCATGTGACTCGGGACTGTACCCAAAACCCACCGTTTTGCACGCCCTCTTGGACGTGGTAAGATGGAAATCAAAGCACAGTGGGAACCACACAAGACTCTATGACGATCTCGGGTCAACAGACTACTCTGTACCAGTGTCATCAGAGAACTGCCATCTGACGTGAGGTATAATACCATCTGGGAGTTCTCGGCGAGTCCGTCCAGTGTCCCCAGTCTCTACTGAGCACCCGTATATCATCTCTGATATCAAACACCAATGGATATGGGATCATCCATCGCCCATCTGTATGGGTCGAGAAGGTACACGCTAGTCTACTCTGGTATATCGATGCCCCGTCTCGATACACCCACGACTAGGGACTTTGAAGGATGTACTTATGGACTACCATGTCCCCACTAGTATGATCTGCATCATAGTCCAGGTAGTCAAGTACACATCCTAAGGGCTTTACTAACATGTAATAGAGAGACAATCTGTGTACACGTTAAGGTAAAGAGTAACCAGATAGCATACTATCATGTCGAGCAAGAAAGTCCTCCCTATATATGTCCCAGCATCCACTACAATATACATCCAATGTACAGTAATGGCCTCTAGGGCATACATATAACTAACAATCTCCCACTTGCACTAGGGCCATCTGTAGCAGTGATTGTAGTATCTCATACTCAACCATCCCATAAAAGTCTCTCTCTGGGAACAGGCCTTCGTGAGTGGATCCGCCGTGTTATCCTCTGAGTCAGCTCTCCTTACCTCGATCACCTTGGAGATCAACCATCTCCATGATCAGGTGATACTGCCTTAGAATAAGTCTGGATCACTGATGGGACCGGCGTTCCTTGGCATAAGCCACGACTCCATTGTCTCACAATGGTAGGAACTTAGTTCATCTCATGAACTAATATACACCCAAACATCCTCTTTGGTAGCATCTTAAGTAGCGATGTATCCTGTCTTTATCGTCTAGTATGTCACGTTATCTAGCTTGGAACTCTTCCAACATACCGTCCCTTTACTGAGGGTAAAGACAATGCCTGCGACTGACATTCAGTCGTCTTTATCACTCTGGAACCTTTCCAGTGATTCTCTCCAGGATCGATTGATACCATCTCACTTCTACTAGTGAGTATTCTAACATCCAATTAGATCTATCTCATAGATCCAAAATCCAGGATTTAGTAGGTATCACATTGATCCTATATGGAGAATCCTTATGATAAGCGGAGATCGATCGAGCGTAGCATAGGAAACTCCTTCCCTATCAAGAGTATGTCATCCACGTACTCTACGAGGATCGTCACCATACTCCCTACTACCTTTTTGTTTATACAAGGTTCATCTACCATTTTGATGATGTCAACTTCTTTGACTACTTCATCAAAATAGATATTCCAACTCCGCGATGCCTGCTTTATCAGATAAAGCATCTTGCTCACGTTTCCGATGCTCCCACTGTCTACGAGGCCCTCTGGCTGTGTACTTATAGACGCTCTCTCTTCTAAATCATCATTTAGAAAAGCAGTCAAGACACCCAACCGCCAGATATCGTAGTCATGGTATGTAGCCGTGGCAAGTAGTATCTGGATGGACTTAAGCATAGGTACTGGAAAAGGTTTCATCATTATCCACGCCTGGTCGATGACGAAAACCTTTAACAGGTCTAGCTTTGAAAGTCTCAACTTTTCCATGTACACCAAGTAATCTTCTCAAGATATACTTGCTCCTGATGGGGATTTAACCCTTCAGATATAGCAACCAAAGTCCATACTTTGTTGGTGTATAAGGATTCCATCTCAGATCGCTAAGCATCCAACCATTCTTACAGAGTCTCACTCCTGATGGCCAGTTCGAAACTAGTTGGGTCATCATCTCATGATGCAATTCTCGCTCCCACTGTCATAGAGAAACCGAAGTATCTCTCAGGTGGGTGAGGAACCCTGCTAGATCGGCGGAGAGGCCGAGGTTCGTTGGTTACTATCGAATACTTTAGTTCTACCAAATCATCTGCTGTAGTTTATATAGCTGGAACAATTCCAGTTCTACATAACAGTATTTGCCTCGAGCTTGTTCGGATTTTGCTTTTAGACATAGGCCGGACAACCCCAAATTTTAACTGACTTAAGAGATGGGCTCTTCCCTTTCCATATCACATATGAAGTGGTAGGCTACTGATTTGATTGAAACCCTATTCAATAGGTATGCAACTTCTCAAGTGCATAACACCCAATAGGAAAAAGGTAACTCAGTAGTACTCATCATAGAGCACACCTTATCATATAGGGTGTATCTGCTTTGCCCGATATACCATCGTGCTATGGTGTATACGGAGGAGTAATGCTGAGAGAGAATCTCATTCTCCTTTAGAATAGTCCAGGAATTCTATGCACAAGTATTCTCCTCCCTGATCTCATCATAGGACATAATACTTATACCCATATTGGTTCTCTACTTCTAACTTATATTCTGTGAATATCTCAAAAGGTTCGGACTTGTGTTTCAACAGGAACATATGTCTGAATCTTGAGAGATTATCAGAGAATGTAATGAAGTACAAAGAACCGGTCTTGGTATGTGTAGACAGGGGACCTACATACATCAACATGTATCATCCCAAGAGTACACTAACTCTTTCTTTGTTTCAATAAACAGAGCTATGGTCATCTTATCTTTGTGACATGACTGGCGAGTTTCACAAGATGTAAATTCAAACTAATTTAAATATACATCTTTATGTAACTCTAGCTAGTCGGGTCACATTGATCTGACCTAGTCTACAATACCTCAAGAAGGATTCGTTCATTTCTGAACTCTTCCTCTTGTGTGTGTTCCGTATACTAAGAACTGTAGTTTGATTTAGAACATCAACGCTTTTAGATAACGTGCCTGAACCGATCAACTTTTGATATAGGAAATGTTAAAAACATTATCCAACAATACAAAATTTTATCGTTTCTTTACTAATAAAGAGACAGATATGATTTTGTATATCAGGTTCGGTATCTAATAACATTCGTTCAGAATCAATGTATCGGTAATACAGGGTGACAGTGACCAACAGACTTGGCTGCAACACTTGCCCCGTTTTCTGCCTCATGAAACTTATCACCCGTTCTCAATTTTTCTACCCTTTTGTAGCCCTATGTAACATCTTACATATCTGGGATCCTGATCCGGTATCAAATACCCTAGATACGGAGGATACTGAGAAACAGTTCTTTGTAATGAACACACCCGAAGACGATGCATCAACATGCACTCTCTTCGTTTAGGCGGCACGGGAAATCTGGTATTCCCCAATTTCCTGCTCTGTCTTATAACATTTATAAGTTGGAGCGGGACCCACGTTCCCCAGCTCAGTATACCAAGCGGGTTCGGTCAATAATCCGTATTATTATCTTGATTAAGGCGTGATATGGTCGCTACCGAGAGAGAGAGAGAAGAAAACACTCAGCGTGCGCTCTTGCAAGAATAGATTGGTTTTTATTTTATCTAATCAGGATGGCTCCCACTGCTTTTTATCAAATCTTCCTTCAAACCCTAAAAGGAAAGACTAGCCGGGATTAATTACACACTACAAGTTCGCCAATCTTTCAGCCAGGCCAGTGTCGGTACTTTGAGGGAGGTCCCCCGTGCTTTCGCACGAACCTAATTAATGTAAACCTCGTTTTCCCAGAGGCGTAACCCCGTTGACACCTTTCTAGACACCTACTTGATCGGCTAATTGTAATGTATAAAACTCTCCCAGGAGTAACTCTTACTCGCAGCGGGTATCGGGATCCAACTATCTCATAGAAGGTATGCAATCTCATTGCAAATTTCAACACTTGAAATTCCCGATAATATTTTGCCCCGAACGATCTATGACCTTGACAAGGTCAACAAACCATAGACCGCAAGTCAAGTTCAACCCGTCATTTCTTGATTGAATCAAACCCACCCGCACGACCCTTGACAAGGTCAACAAGGCCGCACGACTACCCTAACCCAATCTGCATTATATGCATAAGCAGATAAATACTGGTTAGCTACCGCACACTGCGCCTTGACAAGGTCAACAAACGCAGCACGAATACTAAACAGGACTTATCTGAAATGACGGAGGGCTACGACAGGTTTTGTCTGAAAACCTATTGCGTAATGAACTTGATATCGTTGTAGGATCGAATGAATTTTGAAATGGAGTGTTTTTGAGGCTTTTCTAGTTTTGCTAAAGGAGTCACTCCCGGTGAAGGGATCGTCGGTCCTTTCCTCGTCGAATGAGGTGCGAGATATATCATATATATCACTGTGCAAAGCAAAAACACTTAAAAGAAATCAAAAGACAAACCGAGTGTGTAGCATCTGCCAGTTATTGCTAAAGGAGTCACTCCCGGTGAAGGGATCTCGGTCCTTTCCTTATCGAATAAGGTGCAGGATATATCACATATACCGCTGTGCAAAGAAAAAACTGTAGCTACCTGTTTTATTTTGAAATTCGATTCTACAACATCTTAGGTTTCTTTTACTTTCATTAATTACATTAATGAAGTCCCATCATTTAATGTACCTAAACATCACAGATAAATACGACGTACACTTATGCCATCCGCATTCGCCTCGATGTCCCCTCGTGCACCGTTAGGTTAGGTAACTAACGGCAGAGCGGGGCAGGGCTAGTGCGGGTGTAAAACATAAGTAACGTCTATATAATATATCATATATACTATATACTGTATCTATCACAGAACATCACAGGATCACATCACAGATATCGCAGCAGAAGAATCATATGAAATATTGGATTATACTAGGACGTCCGTGTTTTTAATACGAGCCAGTATAAAAAACGGATTCCACGGTCGTGATGAATAGCCAATCCCACACCCCTAGACCCCTACGAGAGCGGCAAGCAACCCTACCGATTCTGGAGTTAAGAGACCCGGGCTCGACTCCTCGAGTTGGTCTCCCACTGGACCCCAGAACCCGGTTACTTGTGCCCTCCTCCTTGAGTCTATCCTAGTGCAGAAAAGTAAATAATATACAAAGGGTGACAACATCCGCTACCTGGAAGTGCCCCAATAAAAGAATATTACATACAAGTTTTTACATGAATGAAAATGAAAAACACTCATCTCACATAAAAACCCCCGGCTATTCAAACACGACGATCCAATATAACATATCCAGCAACACATAACATCACATGTCATCAACGTAAGTAAATATGCGCATCCCAATTGTCGTTGACATATAGCAACGAAACCGGCGATATCACATATTACACTTACGGTCACAGAAAAGAAAGTGTAAAACTACAACAGTTGGAATCCGCAACCACCTCAGACATCGCATGCCTGACCAAATGAATTACTTAGACATCGCATGCCTAACAATTATAAACCCCGCATTTTAGTCTCAAATTCGAAAACACTTTTCAATATCAAGTCGGGCAATTCAACAAGATTCCCGACATTTTGATCGAATGCTCGTCGCAAACTTCAGTAGGCGGCCGCACCCCCGATACCGTCGACGAAGTGCACGAAGGCGGAACACCGCTACCGCGAGCACCCGAACGGATGCTTTCGGCGACGGGGTTCTCCTACAGTCACTTGGTCGGGGCTATGGGGTGAGGCTGTCTATTAAGTTTACCCGGCGAGTATCCGCGTACGCTACGTGATTGCGACGGACTTTTGATCACATCAAAATTCCGTGGCAATCGATCAAGTGAGACTAAACTGCTATGTTTATAACATTCATTCAGTTATCTCATAACTATTTGTGAATTCCAATTATTGTATCACATTCCGGATAAACAGAAAATGTTAAACTTTCTGATCGAACAATCGAACACCCAAGTTTTCCCGATACAGATCAACACATGAAACAAGTCTAAAGACATTCAGTTCGTGCCTCAGTACCAACGGTCCAGCCGTAGAAGGGTCAAGCCAACGCCTCACATGTGGCACGCCGTACTGCCCCAAACCCGAAGGTTCAAAGGGCAGTTCAAGACGGTCACATAATCGAGTTAAGGTTTGTTGTCTTCTAGAGGGTCCATTGCGTTACTTGCACTACTTAGAACGTCGTTAAACTACGGAAAGATCCAACACTTGGAAATTTCCCGACAGGGGAAAAATTGGGTATTTATATCCGGTCGAACTTTTTAACATATTCTAAAATTTATCCGGAAAGACACACAGACAAAATTTGATAATCCGATCGAAACACCGAATCCCCAAAACAACTCCAGAAAATTCAACTCTTGAATAAAGTTTAAAAAATCCCAGGAAAACCAGCACAGAAATCTGAGAATTACTGTGAAAAACAAAATACACAAAACGACAAAACTGCCGCGGAAACGCCGCACGAGACATGCTCGTGCCGCGGATCCGCGGTTCATTAATGGAATTAGGGCATACGACTTCACAGTAACTCTTAGATATTCCTGCATGTTTTTCTGCATATTTTTAATATCGAAAAATCCACAATTTTCAAAAAAGGACAGAGAGCATGTTAGAAATGGGTTTTCGGGTTCGTTCGGACTTCAAACTCCGTCTGGACTTCGCCTAAGGCTCTAGCTAGGCTCTGATACCAGTGAAAGGTTCCTAGGCACCCTATAGTGGTCTCACAAGGCATCGATCATGCCAATTTCTGAAAATAGTGCCGAGAAACCCTAGACTACGGATCGTTTGCTAGAAAACTAGGCGAAACTAAAAACTAGTTAACAGTTAACTATAAGATAACGGAAATACAACCTTTATAGATCCGGTGCTCCACCTCCATAGCTGCGCAACGAAGTATCCTCGCTTTCCAAATCTAAATCCGGGCTCTTGCGTCGGCTTCATGGGAGAAGAAGCGGGCTAGGTCATCGACGACGTGCCGAAGATGATCTACGTCGAGGCATCGCTAAATCAAGCTCCGACTTCACCAAGTCAAGAATCTTGTGAAGTAAACACACTCTACTACTTGGCAAGAGGTAGAGGATGAAGAAATAGGAAGTGGGTAGACTTTAGATTTGGATTTCTCACTCATTTCCATCAATCACCATTGATGGAGGAAGGTATCTTCATGAAGAAGAAGAAGAGGAAGAAGATGATAAATATTATGATAAGTTAAAAAGAATGGAAAAGAAAATTCAATCTTATCATAACACTTACCACAGTTAAGTGTAGAGAGTTAACCAAAGTTAGTGAGTGGTTAGGGTTTGGCATAAAACAAAAATGGTGGACTTTTCAAAAGTTCAAGAAACTTCAACAAAAGAAATAAATAAAGCCACCATTTTCCTTTTGCCAAAAATAAATAAAACAATAAATAAATCATTTAAAACCCTTAACCATTAACTAACTATGGTTTAAACATACATTTAACCAAGTATTGCATGTATCATCAAACATGATACAAGCAAGTGCACAAAATCATATCGCATATGCAATGCGCACACCCGAGCGAGAAAATCCATTTAAAGTGAACCGATACTAATTAATGAAAAGTAATATATCAAATATATAATTATACATTAAATCATTAAATCAACACTTGATTTAACGATCCGGTCATATCGCATATAACTGACTAGTATCCTATGTATCGGCTTATCGAATCAATGCTTGAATCGATAACTAGGTTATATCGAATATAACCATTCGATACATTCATCGCGAGAATGGAATACGGTATCACATACACGCATTATTCTCGGTCCCGCACATATCTCATATGCGCTCCTATTTCGTTTCGCTTGAGCCAGGAAACCTCTGTGTAGGACTCTAAGGACTCGTCAATACGCCGGCAGCAGATGATGATCATATCAAACACCCACAAGCCGCAAGCGGTCTGCTAAACGTAACGGCCACCCGGGTATTGAGCGATCAGAAGATCGACGAGCAAGCCCGCTCACACTCCAGTGAATCCAACCAGTAAAACTACCGTACAGTCCGGTCTGATCGTCTGATATGTCGCATATCTTGCCTAGGGGTGGTAAACGTCAGACCCCAATAGCTCGATAAGTCGTGTCGATACGAGGTCTATAACAATTCGAGAAACTACTGGTAACACTTACCAGTAAATCTCAGCAACCCTGGCCAGGTATTTCCTGTTATAGCCAATCGAACACAGCGCAACATCAACTCCCTATACCGGGAGAGACGAATCCCCTCCTATCGCTCATTGCCTCCATGTGACTCGGGACTGTACCCAAAAACCACCGTTTTGCACGCCCTCTTGGACGTGGTAAGATGGAAATCAAAGCACAGTGGGAACCACACAAGACTCTATGACGATCTCGGGTCAACAGACTACTCTGTACCAGTGTCATCAGAGAACTGCCATCTGACGTGAGGTATAATACCATCTGGGAGTTCTCGGCGAGTCCGTCCAGTGTCCCCAGTCTCTACTGAGCACCCGTATATCATCTCTGATGTCAAACACCAATGGATATGGGATCATCCATCGCCCATCTGTATGGGTCGAGAAGGTACACGCTAGTCTACTCTGGTATATCGATGCCCCGTCTCGATACACCCACGACTAGGGACTTTGAAGGATGTACTTATGGACTACCATGTCCCCACTAGTATGATCTGCATCATAGTCCAGGTAGTCAAGTACACATCCTAAGGGCTTTACTAACATGTAATAGAGAGACAATCTGTGTACACGTTAAGGTAAAGAGTAACCAGATAGCATACTATCATGTCGAGCAAGAAAGTCCTCCCTATATATGTCCCAGCATCCACTACAATATACATCCAATGTACAGTAATGGCCTCTAGGGCATACATATAACTAACAATTTCACAGAAGTTTTACTAAGATAAGAATACAGATTTTTTCGTGCCAAACATACTCAGGTTTCCTGTTGATTATGCATTCATGTTGCATACATACTAGTGCATCGTATCATATCGGTATATGCGTAGGTTGTGATGCATTTGCGTGCATGCTTATGATAACCTTATTAGATATTACTTACTACTCACGAATTGGCAACTCACCCCCGTTGTGCCACAGTATCTTGCAGGTTTGACCCGTCAGCACAGTAGCGACAGGCGTACTTTCTCTCTTTGCTTCATTGCATCGATTTGCAGCTTTTCTCATAGGTGGGTTTGCGAGGATACTTTTGTTCCATCTTGTATTATTATTTGTATCTAGTATACTCCATCTACCCTTATAAATTTGACTAGACGGCGAGACTCGTGAGACTTGTATTTGTGGTTTTTGGTGTTGATTAGTCGAAAATATTGCATATTTGAGCCGGCAATTTCCTCATCATTTGCATTCATATAGAAGTGTTCGGTATCCGTATTTCACATATTAGCAAATCTATCACAGATTATCAGATTACATGTATTAGACCTTAAAACCGGCATTTCTAGGGAAATTGACTGCATTGCATGGCATCACAATATTTCTATATGTCGCAACCCGTGTTTTGAAGTCTGTGCAGGAAACTAGAAGCGTGCTCGAATCAACGCTGCTCAAAAGATACGCCAACTCACTAACTTCAGATCTGGTATCAATTTAAAGGAGCAATCACAAATCAATATATCAGAAGAAGCCCTAAAATACAGAACAAGGCCACACCAGAAGACCCAAAGCCCAAGCTCATCAAAGAGCCGCAGATCCGCGGCAATGTCTTGCTTGTGCCGCGGATCCGCGGTGGAACCAGGGATTTACCTCCTCAATTTTGGTGCACAATGCTTCATTCAGGGCCCACTGTTCAGAAATATATCTCAAATTCCAGAAGACTCCAGGGGTTTCTGCCAGATCAGCAAACTAGGGTTTCCAAGCCTAATTAAACCTAGCTTAAACCCTAAGCTATCTCCTAACAAACTACCTTCTAGAAGACTCAACAAACTTTTGGAGGGAACTACCATTTCAAACCTAAACCTAGGGTTTGGGAAGTCTATAAATAGAAGCCTAGACCTAGGGTGAGATATCATGTGGAGATAGATAGAATCAAACCATTACTTGTGTGATTCATTTTTAGTTCTTTTTTTTAGCCAATCTCCTTCTTCATCTCCTTCCTCCACAAGTCTAGTGAGAGGGCTTGTGGGAAACCCTAACCCTAATTCCAATTAAAATCAAGATCCCGAGTACCCATTAAGCAAGAAGCCCTACAACCTTTATGAGCGAAGCCGATCTTCAACGGAGCAAGCGATCCGAGCCGATCCACGACTCACGAAGCCGAGCGACGCCCGATCAACAATTTAGATTCTTCCTCTTGTAGTTCTTGAAGCGAATGTAATCAAAATTGTTGAGATAAATAAAGGTGATATTCTTTTATCTTGTTTTCTTTAAATTCTGCATCATGATATCTTTACAATTCATAAATATTTTCTGTGTGGTGATGTGTGAATAAAACTCCGCTCGTCGAGGAGTCGAGACGGTCAATAGAATGATGATGTAACATAGCTTTAATCGATTCTTGAGTCCTACGTGTTTTGAAAACCCTAGCAAGTTCAAGAAACGACGACCCATTTTGTTTCGATGCTTTCTTGATTGATATCGTTCGAAATTAGGGAGTTACGATCGTTTCTTGAATTTGGTAGAGGCTAGAAAAGGAATGATATCGACGAAAGAACAAGGGTTAAAAGATGAAACCCTAGTTTCATCAAGAAAGCCCTAACTCTCGTCGATTATCATCGATCTAGTATCAATCCTTCGAAGGACAAGAACACGAAATCTTGAGATTACATCACGTCTATAGATCCGATCGATTCCTACGAGCCTCTTTTAGATTCTTGACTGTTGATTGGAAATATCATCGATACACCGATTCTTGATTGTTTATCATTTTCTTGATTCTTGAATAGAATAATGACACTTGAAAATCAAAATTCTTGAATCATGTTTTCGTTTATCTTAGCTTAACTTTTCAATTCAAGCATATCATAATACAAACGAATCGTGCAATCCCTGTGGACGATCCGCACTCATCCATGAACTACAATTGACACCGTAGTTTGATTGCGGTCAAATAATTCTTTGATTGTGATTCTATAAATTTTCTAAACCGACACACAAAGAAACGATCAATCAAATGGCGCCGTTGCCGGGGACTATTTGAATTGATTTATACAACAAGAATTTATATCAGTCAGGTGTCGATGCTCACTTGATCCGATGTGGTTTTTCTTATTTCTTGCTTTCAGATGCTTATTTTCGTGCTTTTGATATACATATTGTATGTGGTTGTGATTCCACCTTTGGCGAAGAGCTAACTCCCGCTTGGGGATGCCTTTATTCATTATATATATGTGTTTTAATGTGTTGTACCCGTTTGGGGGCTAGTATTTAAAAAGGAGACTCTGCCGAAATTTTCGGGAAATTTTGATACTGTTTTGTGCTACTTATTTTGTTTAAAATTTCTTTCTTTAACTAAGTTTTCCTTCACTCTATTGCTTTAAATGGTTTAGATTTCTGGGTTTTGGCTTACTTAGATTATGATGCGCCTTGAGACGTTTCGTAATTTAAGTGCCAGTCACGTTCTGTACCTTCGGGTCGTGACAGTGATCATATAACTGCGTAAGACAAATGCTATATATAATAATCGTTGCTTATGTTTTGCACCCACGCTAGTCCAGCCCCCGCTCTGCCATTAGTTAAGTAATCTAACAGTGCATGACGGGGCTCTATGGCGAATGCGGATGGTATAAGCATACGTTCTATTTTCGTTTCTTTTCTGTGATGTTTAGGAAACATAAATGATGGGACGTCATTAATGAGATTAATGATAAGATAAGAAATCTAAAGATGTTGTAGAATCAAAATTTTCAAAAAGGTAGCTCTAGTTCTTGTTTTGCATAGTGGTATTTCTTGATGAATATCTAGCATCTCATTCGATGAGGAAAGAGCCGGGATCTCTTCACCGGGAGTGACCTCTTTAGAAAAACTAGCAAATACTATAACTCACTCAGTTTATCTTGATAGCTTCTTTAGTTCTTGCTTTACATAGTGGTATTCCTTGATGAATATCCAGCACCTCATTCGATGAAGTAAGAGCCGAGATCTTTTCACCGGGAGTGACCTTTTTAGAAAAAGCTAGGAAATGCTACTCGATTTGTTTTTGAAAACTACTCGATTTTAAAAGCAGAGTTTAAACCACTCCTTTTCAAATCACTAGATTTTACAATGATATCAAGTTCATTACGCTAAAGATTTTCTTAAAAAATAGTCGTAGCTCTCCGTCATTTCAGATAACTGCTATTTAGTATTCGTGGTGCGTGTGTTGACCTTGTCAAGGCGTAGTGTGTAGTAGCTGATTAGTGCTTATCTGCCACATGTGATGCGATTGGATTAAGGTAGTCATACGGCCTTATTGACCTTATCAAGGGTCGTGCGGGTGGGTTTAATTCAATCACGAAATGAACGGGTTGAACTTGACTTGCGGTTTATGGTTTGTTGACCTTGTCAAGGTCATAAACTACATGGGGGTAAAAACATATATTGGGAAGTTTAAGTGTTGAAATTTGCAATGAGATTGTATACCTTCTATGAGATAGTTGGATCCCGATACCTACTGCGAGTAAGAGTTACTCCAGAGAGAGATTTCCACTTTACAATTAGCTGATCCAGTAGGTGTCTAAGAAAGGTGTAAACGGAGTTATGCTCCTGCGGAAATGAGGTTATTTAATTAGTTCCATACGAAAGCATGGGGAGACTCTCTTAGAGTACCAATACCTTCCTGAATGACCGATTGGCGAACTTGTAAGGTGTAATTAATTTCGGCCAATCATACCTTTTAGGGTTTGAAGGAAGATTTGATAAAAACAGTGGGAGCCATCCTAAATAGATAAGATAATAACCAATCTAATCCTGCAAAGAGCGCATGCTAATGTGTTTTCCTTCTCTCTCTCTCTCCTGATAGCGACCATTACACGCCTTAATCAAGATAATAATATGGATGTATTGCCCAAACCCGCCTTTTATACTGAGCTGGGGAACGTTAGTTCCACTATATTTTATGACTTTCATAATTCTGGGGAAAGAATTGTTAGTTATATATATGCCCTAGAGGCCATTGTTGTACATTTGATGTATATTATAATGGATGCTTGGATATATATAAAGAGGACTTTCTTGCTCGTCATGATAGTATGCTATTTGGTTTCATTTTATCTTAACATGTTGACTTATATTAGTTTATTGTCTTACTCTCACAAGTTGATAAAGCCCTTAGGATATGTACTCGACTACTGGGACTATGATGAGATCATACTAGTGGGGCCAGAGTAGTCGATGAGTACATCCTATAACTGTTTCTAGTCGAGGGTGTATCGAGACAGGGCATCGATAGACCAGAGTAGACTAGCGTATACGCATCTTGACCCATATGATGGGCGATGGATGATCCCATATCCATCCGTGTTTGACATCAAAGATGGTGTACGGGTGCTCAGTAGAGACTGGGTACACTGGACGGACTCGCCGAGAACTCACAGATGGTATTATACCTTACGTCAGATGACAGTTCTCCGGTGATACTGGTACAGGTTAGTCTGTAGACCCGAGATCGTCATAGAGTCTTGTGTGATTCCCACTGTGCTTTGATTTCCACCTTACCACGTCCAAGAGGGCGTGCAAAATGGTGGCTTTTGGGTACAATCTCGAATCACATAGAGGAAATGAGTGATAGGAGGGGATTCGTCTCTCCCGGTATAGGGAGTTGATGTTGTGCTGTGTTCGATTGGCTATAACTGGAAGTCCCTGGCTAGGGCTGATATAGAGTACTACTGGTAAGTGTTATCAGTAGGTTCTCGACCTGTTATGAGCCTCACATCGACACGACTTATCGGTTACTTGGGTCTGACGTATACCACCCCTAGACTAGATATGCAACATATCAGACGAAGAGACCAGACTGTACGGGAGTGTTACTGATTGGATTCACAGGAGAATGTACAGGCTTGCTTGTTGATCTTCTGATCGCTCAATACCTGGGTGGCTGTTACGTTTAGCTGACCGCTTGCAGCATGTGGGTGTTTGATATGATCATCACCTACTGCCGGCGTATTGACGATTCTTTAGAGTCCTACACAGAGGTTTCTTGACTCAGGCAAAACGGAGTAGGAGCACATATGTGATATGTGCATGGCCGAGGATAATGCGATATGAGATACCGTATTATATTCTCGCAATATTTTGATATGAGCCGGGTCATCAGATCAAGTGTTGATTCGATGAATCGGTACATGATATATTAGTCGGTTATATGCGATATAGCCGGATTGTCGGATCAAGTGTTGATTCGATAATTTAATGTATAATTATATATGTGATATATTACATTACATTATCTAATATTGGCTCGCTTTATTGTTTCATTTTCTCACCGGATAATACATTGATATATATGCGATATATGCTAATTGTATTATTTTCTTTTGTTACAAAAATATATTATATATGTGATATATAATATTGTAACAAGTTATGATTACTAATGCAACATGATTAGTGGAGATTAAACATGATTAGGGTTTGATTTGGGTTAGCTTTTTCAAGAAGCTTCTAGAAGTTTTTCTTTTGTTTCTTGCAAAGATATTATGTGTTGATATTTTGGAGATATTTCCTAACCCAACCCAAACCCTTTTACCCTAGTTAAGTCTCTACATTGGTTAGCCCTTTCATCTTTGACCATGGTTGCATTTGTAATCATAATATCATTTTCATTATTCATCACAAAAGGATATTCATTCTTCTTCTTCTTCCTTGAGCTCACAAAAGCTTTCTAGGTTTTTATTTTGTGATGGATTAGTGTGAGAATTTGATAATAAAAGAGAGCATAAATCCTACTTCATCATTCTCATCTAGTCTAGCCAATTAGATTAGGGTGTTTACCTCATTAGTGAGTGAGAGCTTGAGTTAAAGAAACTTCAAGGTAGATCATCTTTGAAAAGGAAGACTACAAGCAAGCATGGATCATTCGGGTTGTGGAGCCTCTCTTGAGTCCGGGAGATCATGGATCACGACGAAGGGACTTCTACTCGGAGCTTATAAAGCGAAGGAGCGGACTACAAAGGTTGTAATCTCTTTCTCTTAGTTGTAAAGATGTTTACTTGCATGTTTAACCCTAATTATCTAGCAAAGATCCTCGCTCTGGGTTGTTCAGCACGTCTAAATTTTAAATCGGGCATGGTTGATGCCTTATAGACCCTTGTAAGAGTGCCTAGTAACCCTACAGTGGTATCGGAGCCTAGCTAGAGCATTAGGCGACGTGTATACGAAGTTAAAAGTCCGATCGAACCTCGAAACGGCGGTTTTGACCCCCTCTCTGGAATTTTTTTAAAAATTTGATTTTTTCCGTATTAAAAATACTCAGAAAATCCAGCAGGCAATTCTAAGGATAACTGTGAAATACGAGCCCCCAAGTCCCTCAAAGCGCCGCGGAACCGCGGCAAGAACATGCTTGTCGCGGCGGTTCCGCGGCTGCAAGTGGGAATTGGGGACACGTATTTGAAGGGTATATCCGTAGGTATTTGTATATACTTCTGGGAATTTTTAATCTTGCGCAAGTGTTGAGTCTCTGGAGATCTTTTGTATTCGTTGATTCGATCGGAAAGTTTAATTTCGTTTAGTTTTCCGGATAATTTAGAAAATATTAAAATGTTCGATCGGATATCAATAACTCATTTTTTCCCGACACGAAAAACTTTCAAGTGTTGAATTTTTCTTGAGTTTAAAACTTTCGGAAAAACATGCAAGCATATCTGTGGACCCTCTAGAAGAACGTAACCTTAACTCGATTATATGACCGTCAAAACTTCCACTGAACCTTTGGGTTTGTGGTAGTTTGACGTTGCCACATGTGAGGCGTTGGTTTGACTCTTCTACGGCTGGTTCACTGGGGCTGTGACATATTCTGGGATTTTTTGAACTTCGCTCAAGTGTTGAGCTATTTGGAAATTTTGGGTATTTGATTACTCGATCGGAAAGTTTAATATTGTCTATTTATCTAGAATGTGATACAATATGTGGAATTCATATAGTTAGGCATGAAATGCGAAGTATGTGATATTTCGGATTTACGATGTCTAAAGTGATTGTGGATTCCAAATGTTGTAGTTTTACACTTTCTTTTCTGTGACCATAAGCGTAGTATGTGGTGTATTGCCGGCTTCGTTGCTATACATCAACGACAATCGGGATACGCATACTTTCTTACGTTGATGATATGAGATATTATGTGTTGCTGTGATATGTTATATTGGATCGTCGTGTTCTGAATAGCCGGGGGTTTTATGTGAGATGAGGGTTTTTATTTTCATTCATGTAAAATTCATTTGTATGTAATATTCTTTTATTGGGGCACTTCCGGGATGAGGTTGATGTCACCAGTGTATATTATTTACTTTTCCGCATTAGGTAGACCTAAAGAGGGGAGCACAAGTAACCGGGTTCTGGGGTCCAGTGGGAGGCCATCTCGAGGAGTCGAGACCGGGTCTCCTAACCCTGGAATTGGCAGTGTTACTTGCCGCTCTAGTAGGGGTCTAGGGATGTGGGTTTGGCTATTCATTGCGACCGTGGAATCCGTGTTTTATACAGGCTCGAAATAAAACATGAACGTCCTAGTATATCCAATATTTCTTATGTTATCTTCTGCTGCAATGTTCTGTGATGAGATCATATTACTGCTTGAGACGAATGCTTATACTATATATATATGCTGATATATAAATATTACTGCTTTCGTTTCTACTGTGATGCTTAGGAAGCATAAGCTGATGGGATTTATTAATGAGATTAATAAAAGAAAAGAAACCTAAAAAATGTTGTAGAATCAAAACTTTATAAAAAGGGTAGCTACAGTTTTTGCTTTGCATAGTGGTATATATGATATACCCTGTACCTTATTCGATGAGGAAAGAGCCGAGATCCCTTCACCGGGAGTGACCTCTTTAGCAAAACTGATGCTATAAACTCGCGGTTTAGTTTTTGACAGCTTATATAGTTCTTTCTTTGCACATCGGTATATATGATATACCCTGCACCTTATTCGATGGGGAAAGAGCCGAGATCCCTTCACCGGGAGTGACCTCTTTAGCGAAACTAGAAAAGCCTAAAAAACACTCCTTTTCAAAAATCACTTGTTTCTACAACGATATCAAGTTCATTACGCTTATGGTTTTCTGAAAAACCTGCGTAGCCCTCCGTCATTTCAGATAGTTATTACTTAGTATTCGTGCTACGTTTGTTGTCCTGCGTCAAGGCGTAATCTGCGGTAGCTAACTAGTACTTATCTGCAACATGAGATGTGATTGGATTAGGGTAGTCGTACGACTTTGTTGGCCTGCGTCAAGGGTTGTACGGGTATGTTTAATTCAATCAAGAAATGTACGGGTTGAACTTGACTAGCGGACTATGGTTTGTTGGCCTGCGTCAAGGTCATAGAACGCTAGGGGTAAAAGCATTATCACGAATTTCAAGTATTGAAATTTGCAATGAGATTGCATACCTCCTATGAGATAGTTGGATCCCGATACCCACTGTGAGTAAGAGTTACTCCTGGGAGAATTTTACATAGGACAATTAGCCGATCAAGTAGGTGTCTAGAAAGGTGTTAACGGGGTTATGCCTATGGGAAAACGAGGTTTATTTTAATTAGGTCCGTGCGAAGGCACGGGGAACCTCCCTCAAGTACCGACACTGATATGGCTGAAAGATTGACGAAATTGTACGGTGTAATTAATCCCGGCTAATCTTACCTTTTAGGGTTTGAAGGAAGATTTGATAAAAACAGTGGGAGACATCCTGATTAGATAAGGTAATAACCAATCTAATCTTGCAAGAGCGTACGCTAAAGTGTTTTCTTCTCTCTCTCTCCAGGTAGCGACCATGTCAGGCCATAATTAAGATAATAATATGGATGTATTGACTGAACCCGCTTATTATACTGAGCAGGAGAACGTTGGTCCCGTGCTTTCTTATAAGTGTTATAAGACTGAGCAGGAAACATGAGAATATCTGGATTCTCATGCCGCCCAAACGAAGAACAATCATGTTGATGCACCTTCTTCGGGTGTGTTGGTTATTGAGAACTGTTTCTCAGTTCACCCTACGTCCTGGGTATTAGATACCGGACCGGGATTCCACATATGAAATTTATTACATGGGCTACGTAAAGGTAGAGAACTGGGAAAGGGTGATCATTCCGTAACAATAGGGAATGGTACACATATTGCAGCCAAAGCAGTTGGCGAATATCACCTTGTATTACCAAGTAGTAATACATTGATTCTGAATGAGTGCTATTTATACCGAACATGATGTGCAACATTATATCAGTTTCTTTATTAACTAAAGAAGGATATAATTTTGTAATACATGATAATGTTATGAACATCTTCCTAAATCAAAAGTTGATTGTATCAGGCTCGTTATATAATGGCATATTCATTCTCAATCAAAATACAGTCCTTAATATATGTTGGAGATAGTGCCCTCAGAGTCAATTATTGGATCACAGGCACGTGATTGCAATGATTGAGGGAGGACCTATCCCGGTAGGACAGTCTTACTCGAGATGATAGTATGCTATCTGGTTTACCTTTATCATCGTGTACTGCTTTAGGTGACCTGACAGGTCGCTATTACACGTTGATAGAGCCCCTAGGATTCTTGCTTGACTGCCAGCAGTATGAGGGAGATCATATAAGTGAGAGCTGGAGTCTATAAGCACATCCTTAAAAGGTCCCTAGTCGTGGGAGTTTCGAGACAGGGCATCGATTCTCCAGAGTAGACTAGTGTATACAGTCGAGACCCCGACGAGGGGCGGTGGCCGGTCTCACAAGCCACTGGTGTCAGTTGGTTCACCTAAGATGTATACAGGTGCTCATTGGGTTATGAGTACACCGGACAGGACTCGCCGGGAATATGCTAGTTGGTCTTATACCTGACGTCAGATAGCAGTTCCCAGGTGACATGTGTACAGGTTAGTTCATCGACCTGGGGATCGTCATTTGTCTTGTGTGAGTTCCCACTGTGCTTTGATTACTACCCTACCACGGCTCAAAGGAGTCGTGCAAACAGGTTTTAGTTGGGTAGAGTCCCGAGCCACATGGAGGCAGTGAGCGGATCTTCGGGGGTTCGTCTCTCCCGGTATTGGGGGTGAGGTCGCGCTGTGTCTAGGAGAGCAATTACACGAAGTCCTTGGCCAAGGCAGGAGATTTACTGGTAGGTATTCCAGCAGTATCTCAGGGTGTTCTGGGCTACACTCCGACACGACTTGTACCGCTTTTGGGGGTCTGACTTTTACCAACCCCCTAGGCCCGACATGCGATGCTCATAGACGAACGGACCGGACTGTACGGATATTGTCACTGACAGGCTCAGTAGGGTGTCAGGATGAGTTCGCTCATCGACGTTTCTTTTGGTCAATAGCTGGTGGCCCTTCACGTATTGGCTTATACCTCTGACGTGCTAGTGGTTAAATCCACAACCATAGTATTGACGAGTCTTTAGAGTCCACCACACTTACAGTCACTCAAGCTTTCGGGCGAAACGCTGTAGAGGCCGTATGAAGATATGGCAGGGTCCCATCAGATACGTGTGGTATTGCACGGATCAGGATCGGACGGTTGGTACTAGTGGCCGTATGGTTATATGGCAGGGTTCGATCAGATACGTGCGGTATTGCACGGATCAGGATCGGATGGATATTACTAGCCGACTTTGGTTTAAGCCGGATCCTAGTATAGTACCGTGTAGATTTTGTCTCTTTGCATTTGTGTTCAGTCGGAATACAAATGCGGGCATGTATTTGCAGAGGTGGGGTTTTTCCTGTAATTTATTACGGGACCAGTTTTCTGGAGTTGCCAGTTTGCATTCCGTTCCAGCCGGTTTTTCTTTGTTCTTTCCCGGCCGGACTTTTCCGATGGAGGGACTAATTTGCAATTGTGCAAATTGGTATTTGTGGAGGGGTTTTCTTGCAATTGTGGGGCTTCATGATGGTTCATAATCATGAGATGCTTTCTTAGTCTTTTCCTTGCTTTTTGGTGATAAGAAAGGATTTGAGGTTGATTTGAGTTTTGGTTATGATAATGTTTTTGGTTATGATCACTCTCCACCTTTTACTACCATCACCTCCCTCTTGCTTTTGTATTTTTCCCCTCCACCATTTTCCACAAGATATGGCCGGCCACTTCTTTGGAAGGAAATGAGAGAGTTTCATTTTTGCATGGGCATTATTCTTCATCTCATATTCTTCTTGCTAGAAAAATGAAAGCACCATTTTTCTTGACCTCATTCCTCCATCAAGGCAACATAACCCCAAAGAGACAAAGCCCTACACATTCTACAGCAAATCTTGGGCACGTTGACTCGCCAGCTTCGTGCCCGAGTTACCTCGGTATTGAGGTGGGAGCCCGTAAAAGATGCAGGCGATGTGGTTCCCTTCCGGCGAGGAGGCGACGACCGGAGTTTCCGCAGGAGATCGGGACGACGACGAGAAGACCGGAGGACTCGGATCACTCGGTATATCTCTAACCCATCTTGTAGTTAGCTAGAATTAGTTTAATGGTCCGATCCGGGTGTTTAGTGCGCGGTGGTGCCGGTTTTCTAAGTTCGCAAAATTTAAGTTTATCACCGCTTCCGCATTTGGCCGTCGGATTGACGGCCGGGGTGCCGCCGTGCACTTACATTGGTATGAGAGCCTCGCCATTAACTTCGTCTAGCTTTGTTTGATGTGTTTGTATTTCCGATCAACGAAAATTCCAAAAAAACCACATTTTCCTCACATCAGTTTTTTGTTGAAATTTTTTGATGTCCAAAATTTTTTCAGGTTGTAAAAAACTAATGTTCTGGAAGTTCTAAGAGTTCTGTAGAAATTCGACACAGTGAGTCGACTACAGGAGCGCTGAACCGCGGCAAATACCCCCTTTTCACCGCGGTTCCGCCGCACTATAGTTTGACCACTGCGTCAAATTTCTGCAGTTGCTTTTTGGGTTGATTTTAGGGTTTTTGGAATATTAAAATTGGGCCCAGAATTTCTGTGAGTGCTACAGTATTGCTTGGGGGCCCACTTGTTAATTTTTGATCGATCGGATATTTTAAACACATTATTTCACAGTATTTACATTATATCTGCGACCGTGAATGTCACTTGATCGGTAAATCAGTCTAACTGCTATAGCCCGGTTAGACGGATTTGCGAACGTGACTTTCACGTTGATGTTTTGTGATTTTGCTGTGATGTTGCGGATCGGTCGTGGGGGATAGCCTGGATGCAATGCTAGTACAGTTTTGTTGTATTATGTACATTTGATATTGCGGGGCGAGCGTCCGACATGTGGACTACCGTCACTGCCTGTTTGTACTATTATTTTGGGGCACGACCAGGTTGCGGTCGATGTACCCGTTGTATGTATATTTTACTTTCTGTACTAGGATTGCCCCGCGGTGGGGTGCACGGATAGCCGGGTTCTGGAGGGCAACAAGCCCGCATCTCATGGCATTGGGACGGAGGGGGCTTCACTCCAGAATTGGCGGGCTATTCGCCGCACTCGTAGGGGGTACAGGTTGACCCAGGAGGGGTGCCCAAGTTACCGGATTCCGTGAAGTGCTGGGTGGTCCATTCACGGTGCTGAAGGGGGCTGCCTCGCTTCAGGTTTTGGCGGGTAACTTGCCGCGCCCGTAGGGGTCTAGGATTTCATTGCACAGGCTATCCACACGACTAGGGGAACGTCGGGTTTCAGTAGTGGCTCTGTGAAACCCGGGGATCCCAGATATCTGTATTGTTCTGTGATGCTGTACATTTCTGTGATGTTGCATTTTTATCACGCCTTGAGCGAATATAATATATTGGTATATATATTAGTAGATGTTGTATATGTTTTACATCCGCGCTAGTCCAGTCCCCGCTCTGTCGTTAGTTAGCTAACCTAACGGGTAATGACGGGACCCAGTGACGAATGCGGATGGCATATACGTACATCAGTATATTTTCGTTCTTTGTGGTGTGATCATTTGATGGGACTGCGTTGATTCGGATCAATGCAAGTTAAAACAAACCTATTCTGATGTTGTTGGAACACTTTTTCAAAAGCTGTTATTGCAAGGACGTTCACTTTTGTTTTGCATCGTGGTATTCATTTGGAATATCCTGCTCCTCAGTCGACGAGGCAAGGGCCGAGATCCCTTCACCGGGAGTGACCCCTTAGACAAAAGTTTGCGTCAGGGCATTAACTTCACTATAGCCGGTTACTTTTGCTTTGCATCGTGGTATTCATTTGGAATATCCGGCACCCCATTCTACGGGGAAAGAGCCGAGATCCCTTCACCGGGAGTGACCTCTTTAGTAAAGGTTTTCGTCACTATATTTTCTAAAAAGCTATCAGTTCCTTTAATGATATCAAGTTCATTACGTTAAAGGTTTTCGCCAGAAACCATTCGTAGCCCTCCGTCATTTCATATGGGTAGTCAATAGTATTCAAGCTGTGTTTGTTGGCCAAAGTCAAGGCACAGTGTTTGGTAGCTGTTGGTTATTCATATGCAGCATAGATAGATGCGTTGGTTTGGGGCAGTCGTATAGCCTTGTTGGCCAAAGTCAAGGGCTTGTACGGGTGGGCTCAAATTAACCTGGAGAATGACGGGCAGAACTTGACATGTGACTTATGATTTGTTGGCCAAAGTCAAGGTCATAAGAGCATGGGGTAAAAATCCACATCGGGAGTTTCAAAAGAACTGAAACTTGCCAGATATACGCATACCTTCTGGAGTGTGATACCGTGAGCGGATTCCGTCACGTTATCATGCGATGATAGTTGGATCCCGATTCCCACTGATGAGTTAGTTTACTCCTCGGGTGACCCCGACTAATTCTTCTTTCAGGTTTGGAGGAGAATTTGAGGTACAGTGGGAGGTTTCCAGATTAGATAAATTGGTAACCATTCTGATCTAGGTTAGAGTGCACGCTGAGTGTTTCTTTTCTCTCTCTCTTTGGCAGCGACCATTGACCCGACCCTAGACTATGACTCAGTGACCAAGTTGACCGAACCTTCTTAAACACTGGCTTTTGGATTGCCAGAGTTGCAAACCTCATTGCCACTCCTACTTTTACCCTTTTCTCCAGGACACCCCGTATTACTGCGAACGTCCACTTCCATTGGACAAAACCATCGTATGGTTAGATATGAACTCGAAGGAATTCGAGGATGGTTTCCGGTTCTGGAGAAAACGGATAGGATTGTTCAGTTGTCTTTTCCCTTTTACCTTCTCTCAAGTTGTGAGTACTCCTTGGTTTAGGAGATAGTACACCTATTACGCAAATTGGATAGTCTTCTTCCAAACTTTAGGCTGGTGCCGAACAGTGGGGAATGAAGAAAACCAATTAGCATAACGATGGTGTGCAGAAGGTATTAAGATTAAGACAAAGCAAGGGATTAGTAAGAGGGCAAAGTAAATTGCGACTGATATTCACGACCAAACCAAATATTTCTTCGCCAATCCTAAATCACCTTTGTATTTCTCCAGGACACTCCGTATCACTATGAAGATCCACAGTTTATTGGATACTCCATCGTATGGTTATATACGAACTCGAAAGGAACTTGTTCCAGTTCGGGGATGGATTCTGGTCCAGGAGAAATAGGAATAAGGTTTATTCGGTTGTCTTTTGTCTTCACCTTCTCTCGCATTGCGAGTGCTCCTAGGATTAGGACAGTACACCCATTATGCTTATTGGATAGTCTTCTTCCAAACCATAGGCTGGTGCCGAACGGTAGGGAAGGAAGAAAACCAATTGGCCTAAAGGGGTGTGCAGAAGGTAATGATTAAAGACATATAAAGGGATTTGGAGAGGTGGCAAAGAATTATACGGTTATAGTTGTGAATCTGGATAATGGTAGAGGCATTACTAGGAATACCAGGATACCCCATCGAAATATTTCAATGTTTCAGTTCAACTGTGTATTGTTGAAAGAAAACTGATTTCCCGATTAGACACTTGCTCCAGGGTATGTATTTACCAGGTTTGATTCTCACATCTGTATGGTTTTACAGATGATGAGTGGGAGTAATTTATTGGGAATTGGGTGATCATCCTCATTATATCGGGATTCGTTGTAATCGGTGATATTTAAGGAGATCATCTGGGCTGTTTGCCGGTCGGCAAATATTTGGTTTTGAATATCCGCTGTTGTGCACCAATTTCAAATTGATATATCTGTACGTCTATTTTCATAGAGTGAGATATACCTTTTGATATTATGTCGATGATATTTACCTATATCAGTGGATGGTTAGGTAAGGAGCATTAAACAGCGGTGTAATTCTTCTTAACCCTAAGTACAGTTTTCAACCTACGACACACAGTGAAAGAGTTGTTAGACTCAGCGGACTTATACAGAGTATTGTATGTTGTCCAGTGTCCATTATGACAGAGGGGTTGGTCCTCTTACTATATTCTGTTTACTTTTAACTTCTCTAGTTCTTAGACATGTGTTTCGTAGAAACACAGGGTCTAAGTTTTGAGGAGTTATAGGTATTTGAATGGAGTAGAGAACCAGGTGTAGCAAGTATCAAGATTCTTCAAAGTGATCGAAGATGTAGATTCTTGTGTAAGGTATTCAGTTGATAGTAATGATAAAGAGAAACTGCTTCTCTTTCAGGTTACTCATAATTGGAAGCATTCCTAAGTTGAGTAACGCTGATCGGCCTCTCTCCATTTAGTTGACATGCACTGGAGACAGCTGCATGATTTGAATCTGGTTAAATTAAATCAGTGCCTCTGGTTCTATATTGGATATAGAACAGTTCATATCTTAACGTTGTTAAGGTACGGGGAGTTGTCCGGCTTATGATTAAAACCAGACACTGGACAACTCAAGGCACGTTTCTGTAATGGCTGTTTGTGGGTTGACCCAGGCTATGACGAGGGTTGACTTTCTACCATCTGGCAGATCAATAGAAATATTGTTCTAGACTCGCCACAGTTTTATTAAAAATGAAGTTTTTCAAAAACAGTAGTGGGAGTATGGTAGAACTGGAAGTGATTCCAGAACCGCAAACGATTACTGAAGATTTGATAAGGAACCTAAAGATTCAATCTGGTTTGACATTCCATTGGCCACTCCGCAAATACGGTGGGTAACCTCAGGCACCCGAGAGGTACTCCGGTAGCCTCAAGGACGGTGGCAGGGAGGTTCTTTTTTACCCACACTTGCCATTGCTGTTGTTCCAGGCTGCGAGACCCGGTGGGAGGATGAGTATAGCGTCGTTCTAAACTAGCTTTAGAAGTACACGTCTATATGACTCTGCCAGAGGGTTGTCGTAGTCAGTGGGAGCAGCGGAAGCATTGGTGGACATCAGGCTTATGTCTATTTATAGACTAAAGCAGATATAGCGGAGATAGATCATCTATTTCTGATGTGACAGTCATAGGCTTAACGTCATCAGAATAGGGGATGGATCTGTTGAGAAGGTAGTAGGGTGTGATATCCGGGTTTTGGATGACATACACAAAATAGGAAGTGATATTCCTATACTACGATCGGTTATACTTTGGTCGTCACACAGTGGTTTCTCCACAAAGGACTTGGACATTATATCAGACATACTGGTTACTAGATCTATGGTTTTAGATCTAGATTTGGGTGGTTTCCCAATCAGGGTACTTTGACAGCATTCTAAGAGTATTTAGAATGGACGACTCCTGGCACGGTAGTGTACCAGCAGGTGATGGAGTCGCCCTCTCTAAAGGTGTCTTATAGACTAAAGTAGAGAGGGATGTGCATGATTGGCAGATCACTTGCTTAGCCAATTGAGTCAATCATGAGATGTCATGTACCACACCAGATGTTGTTCTTGCACTAGATGCAATAAGTTGACATTGATCCAATCCTGGAGAAACAGTCGGAAGCAGTTTTAGAACATAAGTGGTTGTTCTAAGGGATATGATAACGACAGCCACATTAAGGAGACAATTATCATTCCAGGCTTCCAAGGTGACATGGACGACAGGGTGATCGTCAGAGTTATAGTTTTCCTTCTGACGAGGGGCAGTATTTTGGACAGGTGGTCCAAGGCAATACTGAGGGTGGCATGGCGCAGGATACTGATTAAGTTCAGTTGACGATACAGTCTAAGAAGTTTGGATTTGGAGTTCATTTATGAGCTAGGTCCCATCAGACATCCAGACATTCTGAGACAGGTATTGCTCATTTCGGGAGATGGCTTTCTCCGCGAACTTGAGATATAGAGAGACATAGAAAGAAACATCTAGGCGGATCCACTCACTGAGGCTATTCCTCGACCGCAATAGTTTCACAAACGGGATTTGTGAGACTGACTAGTAGAGGAGTTGGGTGTTCGGTATCACACGGGCTGTGAGTATGCGACATCGCAATAATTAGCTTTGAGTGCAAGTGGGAGATTGTTGGAGATAGTGCCCTCAGAGTCAATTATTGGATCACAGGCACGTGATTGCAATGATTGAGGGAGGACCTATCCCGGTAGGACAGTCTTACTCGAGATGATAGTATGCTATCTGGTTTTCCTTTATTATCGTGTACTCCTTTAGGTGACCTGACAGGTCGCTATTACACGTTGATAGAGCCCCTAGGATTCTTGCTTGACTGCCAGCAGTATGAGGGCGATCATATAAGTGAGAGCTGGAGTCTATAAGCACATCCTTAAAAGGTCTCTAGTCGTGGGAGTTTCGAGACAGGCATCGATTCTCCAGAGTAGACTAGTGTATACAGTCGAGACCCCGACGAGGGGCGGTGGCCGGTCTCACAAGCCACTGGTGTCAGTTGGTTCACCTAAGATGTATACAGGTGCTCATTGGGTTATGAGTACACCGGACAGGACTCGCCGGGAATATGCTAGTTGGTCTTATACCTGACGTCAGATAGCAGTTCCCAGGTGACATGTGTACAGGTTAGTTCATCGACCTGGGGATCGTCATTTGTCTCGTGTGAGTTCCCACTGTGCTTTGATTACTACCCTACCACGGCTCAAAGGAGTCGTGCAAACAGGTTTTAGTTGGGTACAGTCCCGAGCCACATGGAGGCAGTGAGCGGATCTTCGGGGGTTCGTCTCTCCCGGTATTGGGGGTGAGGTCGCGCTGTGTCTAGGAGAGCCATTACACGAAGTCCTTGGCCAAGGCAGGAGATTTACTGGTAGGTATTCCAGTAGTATCTCAGGGTGTTCTGGGCTATACTCCGACACGACTTGTACCGCTTTTGGGGGTCTGACTTTTACCAACCCCCTAGGCCCGACATGCGATGCTCATAGACGAACGGACCGGACTGTACGGATATTGTCACTGACAGGCTCAGTAGGGTGTCAGGATGAGTTCGCTCATCGACGTCCCTTTTGGTCAATAGCTGGTGGCCCATCACGTATTGGCTTATACCTCTGACGTGCTAGTGGTTAAATCCACAACCATAGTATTGACGAATCTTTAGAGTCCACCACACTTACAGTCACTCAAGCTTTCGGGCGAAACGCTGTAGAGGCCGTATGGAGATATGGCAGGGTCCCATCAGATACGTGCGGTATTGCACGGATCAGGATCGGACGGTTGGTACTAGTGGCTGTATGGTTATATGGCAGGGTTCGATCAGATACGTGCGGTATTGCACGGATCAGGATCGGACGGATATTACTAGCCGGCTTTGGTTTATGCCGGATCCTAGTATAGTACCGTGTAGATTTTGTCTCTTTGCATTTGTGTTCAGTCGGAATACAAATGCGGGCATGTATTTGCAGAGGTGGGGTTTTTCCTGTAATTTATTACGGGACCAGTTTTCTGGAGTTGCCAGTTTGCATTCCGTTCCGGCCGGTTTTCCTTTGTTCTTTCCCGGCCGGACTTTTCCGATGGAGGGACTAATTTGCAATTGTGCAAATTGGTATTTGTGGAGGGGTTTTCTTGCAATTGTGGGGCTTCATGATGGTTCATAATCATGAGATGCTTTCTTAGTCTTTTCCTTGCTTTTTGGTGATAAGAAAGGATTTGAGGTTGATTTGAGTTTTGGTTATGATAATGTTTTTGGTTATGGTCACCCTCCACCTTTTACTACCATCACCTCCCTCTTGCTTTTGTATTTTTCCCCTCCACCATTTTCCACAAGATATGGTCGGCCACTTCTTTGGAAGGAAATGAGAGAGTTTCATTTTTGCATGGGCATTATTCTTCATCTCATATTCTTCTTGCTAGAAAAATGAAAGCACCATTTTTCTTGACCTCATTCCTCCATCAAGGCAACATAACCCCAAAGAGACAAAGCCCTACACATTCTACAGCAAATCTTGGGCACGTCGACTCGCCAGCTTCGTGCCCGAGTTACCTCGGTATTGAGGTGGGAGCCCGTAAAAGATGCAGGCGATGTGGTGCCCTTCCGGCGAGGAGGCGACGACCGGAGTTTCCGCAGGAGATCGGGACGACGACGAGAAGACCGGAGGACTCGGATCACTCGGTATATCTCTAACCCATCTTGTAGTTAGCTAGAATTAGTTTAATGGTCCGATCCGGGTGTTTAGTGCGTGGTGGTGCCGGTTTGCTAAGTTCGCAAAATTTAAGTTTATCACCGCTTCCGCATTTGGCCGTCTGATTGACGGCCGGGGCGCCGCCGTGAACTTACAATATACAAAACACACACAAAAGGAAAAGTTCAGAAATGAACGAATCCTTCTTGTGGCATTGTAGACTTGGTCATATCAATGCGACACGACTATCTAAATTACATAAGGATGGATATTTGAATTCGTTCGAATTATCATCTTATGAAACTTGCCATTCATGTCTCAAAGGCAAAATGACCAAAACTCCGTTTAGTGAACACGGAGAAAGAGTTACCGAACTCTTAGGGCTGGTACATAGTGATGTATGCGGTCCCATGTCTACACATGCCAGGAACGGTTCTTCCTACTTTATTACATTCACTAACGATCTCTAAAGATTCGGATATGTGTTCCTAATAAAACACAAGTCTGAAGCTTTTGAGAAATTCAGAGAATATAAGCACGAAGTAGAGAACCAAACGGGTAAAAGTATTAAGATTCTTCGATCTGATCGAGGAGCAGAATACTTGAGCAATGAGTTCCTAGACTATCTAAAAGAGAATGTGATTCTCTCTCAGCTTACACCTCCCTATACACCACAAAACAACAGTGTATCGGAGTGGAGGAATCGCACCCTATTAGATATGATGCGCTCTATGATGAGTACAGCTGAGTTACCTATTTCCTTCTGGGGATATGCACTGGAGACAGCTGCAGACCTATTGAATATGGTTCCCACCAAATCTGTGCCAACCACTCCATATGAGATATGGAAAGGAAATAGACCATATCTTAATTATGTTAGGATATGGGGTTGCCCGACCTATGTCAAAAGACAAAAACCGGACAAACTCGAGGCAATGTCTGTTTTATGTAAGTTTATTGGATATCCCAAGTATTCGCGAGGGTATATTTTCTACCACAGTGAGGAACAAAGGGTGTTTGTTGCTCAACACACCACCTTTTTAGAAAATGAATTTCTTGCAAAAGAGATTAGTGGCTCTGAGGTAGAACTGGAAAAAGTTCCGGCAGAACAAACTACAACAGAAAATTTGATGGAACCAGAGGATTCAGTAGTTCCCGACGAACCCCAGCCTCTCCGCTGATCTAGTAGGGTTTCTTATCCACCTGAGAGATACTACGGTTTTCTCATTGATGGTGGGAGAGAGGATTGCATCATGGAAGATGATGACCCGACTAGTTTCGAGCAGGCCATCACAAGTGGTGACTCTGTGAAATGGCTGGATGCAATGCGATCTGAGATGGAATCCATGTACACCAACAAAGTATGGACTTTGGAAGTTGCTCCTGAAGGGGTAAAATCCATTGGGAGCAAATGGATCTTTAAAAAGAAAATTGGCGTAGATGGAAAAGTTGAGACTTTCAAAGCTAGACTTGTTGCAAAGGGTTTTCGTCAACGACCAGATGTGGATTATGACGAAACCTTTTCTCCAGTGGCTATGCTTAAGTCCATCCGGATCTTACTTGCTATTGCTGCATACCATGACTACGAAATCTGGCAAATGGATGTTAAGACCGCCTTTCTAAATGGTGATTTAGAAGAGTGCATGTACATGACTCAGCCAGAGGGCTTCATAGATATTGGGAGCAACGGAAAGGTGTGCAAACTGCTTAAATCCATCTATGGGTTAAAGCAAGCATCACGGAGTTGGAACATCTGCTTTGATGTTGTAGTCAAAGAGTTCGACTTCATCAAAAACGTAGATGAACCTTGTATTTATAAGAAAGTTGCAGAGAGTAAGGTTGTCTTCCTCGTTTTGTACGTCGATGACATACTCTTGGTAGGAAATGATGTTCCTATGCTGCAATCAGTCAAGCTCTTCTTATCACAAAGATTCTCAATGAAAGATCTAGGTGATGCCTCCTGCATATTGGGAATTATGATCTATAGAGATAGATCTAAACGGATACTGGGATTGTCCCAATCCAGGTATATTGACACCATACTAAAGAGGTTTAGTATGGAAGAATCCAAGCATGGTAACCAACCCACGATCTCTGGACTCACTCTCTCCAAAGAGATGTCTCCCAAGACTGATTTGGAGAGAGATTGCATGCAAGGGATACCCTATGCTTCGGCAGTAGGCTCTATCATGTATGCGATGCTATGTACCAGACCCGATGTAGCATACTCACTAAGTGTAGTGAGTCGGTATCAAGCAGATCCTGGAGAGAGTCACTGGACAGCTGTGAAGAACATTCTCAAGTACTTGCGAAGGACTAAAGAGATGTTCTTGGTGTATGGTAACGGAGAACTCCAGGTGGAGTCCTTTACCGATTCCAGCTTCCAGAGTGATAAGGACGACTCTAAGTCGCACTCGGGATTTGTCTTTACCCTCAATGGAGGGGAGATATGTTGGAAGAGTTCCAAACAGGATACCGTTGCAGACTCGACGAAGGAGGCTGAATACATCGCTGCCAACGATGCTGATAAAGAGGCTGTCTAGATAAAGAAGTTCATTAGTGAACTTGGTGTGGTTCCATCCATTGAGCATCCAATACCTCTGTATTGTAATAACAATGGAGCCGTGGCTTTGGCCAAGGAACCCAGGTCCCATCAGAAGTCCAGACATATTCTGAGGCGGTATCACCTGATCAGGGAGATAGTTGATCGCCGGGAGATCGAGGTCAGGAGAGTTGATACGAAGGACAACACTGCGGATCCACTCACAAGGCCATTCCTCAGATACAGTTTGAGAGATTATTCGGGATGCTAGGTATGAGATACTACAACAGCTGGCCTTAGTGTAAGTGGGAGATTGTTAGTTATATATATGCCTTAGAGGCCATTGTTGTACATTTGATGTATATTATAATGGATGCTTGGATATATATAGAGATGACTTTCTTGCTCGTCATGATAGTATGCTATTTGGTTTCACTTTATCTTAACATGTTGACTTATTTTAGTTTATTGTCTTACTCTCATATGTTGATAAAGCCCTTAGGATATGTACTCGACTACTGGGACTATGATGAGATCATACTAATGGGGCCAGAGTAGTCGATGAGTACATCCTATAACTGTTCCTAGTCGAGGGTGTATCGAGACAGGGCATCGATAGACCAGAGTCACTAGTAAAAAAGGGGGTTGCCCCTACGGATATTGGAATCCGTAGGGGCAGATTTAACTTGGCCCTACGGATTAATCCGTAGGGCTAAAGGGTTACTCCTACGGGCACAGACGTTCAAGAATTAAAATATTAATTCTTAATTTGGTGTTTTCCCCTACGGAGCCGCAAACAAGGGACCTACGGTTATATCCGTAGGGGCAAGTAAATATCGATTTAATAAGACCCCAGACCGATCGCCTACGCTCACTTTCTCTCTCTCTCTCTCGATCGGGCGCGAGAAAAATCCCCAAATCGCCACGCCGTCGTCGCCACCGTCGTTCTCCTCGTCGCCACCGCCGGTTTCGTCGCCACCGCAGTTCTCGTCGCCACCGCGGTTCAGGTCGTCGCCCCAGCCCCAGCAGCAGCCGTTCAGGTGAGTAAATCTCGAGGTAAATTAAAGAATTTTTGGATTATTTTGGGCTTAGGGTTCATGGCTTGGTCTGGGGTTGCGCGCGCGAGTTGGGGTTGGGCAGGGGTCGCGGTCGCGGTCGGGGTCGGGATCAGGGTAGGGTTAGGGTTGGGGTTCGGCTGCTGCTGGGGTGGGGCTGGGGTTAGGGTTTGCCTTAGGGTTGGTGTTGGGGTTTAGCTGGCCACGCTAGGGTTAGGGTTGGGCTGGGGCTGGGGGCTGGGGCTGGGGCTGGGGCTGGGGCTGGGGGCTGAGGCTGGGCCACGCGGGGTTTTGGGATCTTTGTAATTTGCTTGCTCTGTTTGGGGTTTCAGTTGATCCTCATTAAAAAATTGGTGATTGATCTCTTCAATCATATTATTATCTGTATTTAAAATTTTTGTGAAGCCTTCAGAGTTTGGGAAAATCTAGAATTACCGTTGAAATTCTGGCAACATTCAAAAACTGTGTATATGATGTGTGTGTGTGTGTATGCATGTATATACATTTGAAATTTATCTTTCTTCTATGATATAAAACGGTTAAACCGAAGAAAATTACTGGGGGAATTTTTCCTAAAATGTCTTGAGAGGGGGTTCAAGTGATGGGATAATTTCATTTGGTAATCTTTTACTTATTTTACATCTCTTATTTTTTCATGCAAAAATCTGAATAGGTTTCTTGCAATTTTGCCTATCGATCAATTATTATATTTATTTCTATTTTTTGTGGATGATTTGGCTTCAATTGAATGGAGGCGATGATGGCTTGCCTTCAAGCTTCCACTTTTATGAGCTTTATAGTTATGAGATTGGCGAGGCAAGCTGGTTTGTAGCCATCTTATTTCTTTTCTTAAATTCAAATCCAAATATAAACTGTCTGATTGAGAGAGAGAGAGTATGGGAGATTATGTATTATTCAATGTGTTTGGAAGCTGGCATGTTCTGAGCGTCATCTCTGCATGAAAGCTATGGTTTTGCAAAGGGTTTGCCCTAACTATTTTCTGTGGGGAAGCTGAAGGCCTGAAGCTTCATCAAACTCAGGATTGGATTCTGGTCGGGTATTGTAAATTCTTGTGAAAGTTCCGTTCAAGATTTGTTCAGAGCTTGCATAACATCCTTTTCATCTTTATGAGATCTTTATGCAGTCATTTTTTTGGGTTTATATATTTCTCGAGCCCGTTTGACTTTGGACTTAGGATAACCCCAAATCTCTTTCTTATTTTGATTCCTAAGCTGGCATATCTGAGGCTCGTATTCCAGTATCGTTGCTGGAAAAGCTAGGGTTGCGAACATTTTTTCAACGATAATTTCTGTATGACAGCTTAAGCACACATAAAACTTAAACAATCTTGAAGCACTGCAGTTTTTCACTAAACTACCTAAAAGTTTTTATATTGCTGCAAGCTTCCTTAAAGTGCTGCATCTAAGTGTATTTTAGTGGGAAAACCCTTGAAAGCCAAACTTCATGGGGTTTGTTGTTTGCCTTCTCTGTAGCTAGTTTGAGGTTTATTTAGTTTTGGATTTGTTTTGCAACACTCTCTGAGTTCCAAATCAACAAAAAGCTGAATGTTGAATCACAAGCAAGAAGCAGCCAAACTGGCCCTAAAGTAATCCTGAGTGATGATAATTTTCCAGGGAGTTTAAAATTTATAGAAATGGCGAGGCAACATTGGATTGTTTGCAAGTATTCAAGCAACCTGTTTGCAGCCATCATGCTATTTGTGATCCCAGTATAAAACTCAAACATGCCTCTTAGTTAGTTTACTTTAATTTGTTATTTATGTGTGTGTGTCAACATTGGATTGTCCCAAGTATAAAACCAAACCCACAAAACATCAAAACTGTCTCCGACAATCTTATGGTCATTAGACATAAGATTTATGCATATAGGTAACATCTGCCAATATGCCATATCCAGACCGCAATCTATTTTTGCCTATTGGCTAATATGAAAATATCGGCCCGCGTATATGACATAATCAAAGTTGTTAAATCTTAATACGGTTTTTGTTTCGTTTTTTTATTTATCAGTTCTATCAATGTTGCGTATAACGCTTTATGATATCAGTATCCTACATTTGTAGTTTTAATTGTTGATTGTTATAGATGAATACCATTGCAATAATAGTTTTTGGTCGATGAATGCTATTGCAATGTAGGATGATCAGTTCTATCAATCTTGATCTCAATGGTTTAAAATCATGTTACACATACAACACGAATGCACAACAAACGCATAATTAGAGAGCGACTCAAGATATTCAGGTTAAAACCAATATATGATACTCGATGATAATATGAAACCTTCATATTCCCATCGATACTCATATATAAAACTAAAAGCGCCACTTTGTCCCTACGGTGCCCGACATTTTAATTTAAAAATATTATATCTTAATTTGTTGTTTGGCCCTACGGGCACCTAAATGGGAATTTAATTAAAAAAGGCACAGAAATGCCCTACGCCTCGATATCTTTCCCTCTCGTTCCCAAAATTTTCTCTCGTTCCCGCGTCTCCAATTTTCTCTTCGTCGCCACCGCGCGCCCTCCGTTCTCAGCCCGCCACAGCCCTCGTTCTTCCTCGTCGAGTTCCTCGTCGCCGATATTTGTGCCTACATTGATGCCTCAAGCAACGAATCAAATGATGTGGATCACAAACTAATTAAATAAATTTTGAATACCAATCTGGACTGGGATTTGAATACCAATCCTAGTTTGCTATATTTTTTTATATATAGTAGATGGTGATACTTCTTTAAGTAAAAACAACCCTACACTTAAGCGAAATCATAAATCGAAACACACATATATAGAATACAACTCATACATGGGTATCCTCAAATCTAACTTTCATTGAATTTGCACGCGCACTTAAAATAACAACCTTTATACTAAAAAAATTATGTATGCCATTACTTAGTAGTTTATGGTTTTAAGACGCAAAAGTCATTTGAGAAATACTTTTTCTACCAACTATTAATCCATATTCTCAATATAGTCATTGAATTTGCACGCGCACATAATAAGAAGGAGAAGAGAATAATGTGGCAGAAGAAGAAGGAGAAGACAGTAATGTGGCAGAAGAAGAAAAAAATGACATTCCTCGTTCTCTGTTTCAGCATCAATCTTCTGATATGAACTAATGATGGCTTTCACATAGGCTTTTCCCATTAGAGACTTCTTAGTGTCCAATGGAAAGCATACATCAGATTTGTGCAGGTCGGGTTCTTCTATGACTTTCAAGAGTCTCAACTGATTCTGTTAATTACACTCTAGTTGGGTGGTACTTTTACCACTTCTCACTGCAGGTGCGCTCTCTAATATCCATTTTGAATGTAATATTATCGATATTCAAAATGGATATTAGAGAGCGCACCTGCAGTGAGAAGTGGTAAAAGTATCACCCAACTAGGGTGTAATTTACAGAATCAGTTGAGACTCTTAAAAGTCATAGAAGAACCCGACCTGCACAAATCTGATGTATGCTTTCCATTTGACACTAAGAAGTCTCTAAAGGGAAAAGCCTATGTGAAAGCCATCATTAGTTCATATCAGAAGATTGATGCTGAAACAGAGAACGAGGAATGTCATTTTTTTCTTCTTCCGCCACATTACTGTCTTCTCCTTCTGCCACATTACTGTCTTCTCCTTCTTATTATGTTCGCGTGCAAATTCAATGACTATATTGAGAATATGGATTAATAGTGGGTAGGAAAAGTATTTCTCAAATGGCTTTTGCGTCTTAAAACCATAAACTACTAAGTAATGACATACATAATTTTTTTAGTATAAAGGTTGTTATTTTAAGTTTTCCCTTATAGAGATATGATCTAACTGCATCTATCAACTATAAGTGTGCAGAAAATTATGATAAGAAATCATAAGAAAGGGTCGTAGCCATGCATAACCTTGAATCTACATACCAAATCATGCAAAAGCATGCACTTATTGTCATCTTGCCTTGGAATATAAAATATCTTGGAAGACTATAAGCGAGCATTTAAATCTTGATAGCTTTTGACTTCAACATATATTTTTCTCAAATACCATGAAATATACTTGCTCCGTATAAACCGTTTTCAGGAAGATGGATTAATAATGACAAATTATCCATTGTGACTCACTAGGTTAGAATTTTCTCTTCTATTGACCATCTTTCTAATCTGCTTGGTAAATTTATTCGGAACCGGCTGCGAATCATTAAAAGACATGCATAAGAAAGAAAACTAAAATACAGATATATAGCATACCGATACATCGAAACGTCATAGTTGCGATGGCAATCCAGAGATATTTATTTCTACACACGTGGTGCGCGTGCGAATGCGTCAGGCATCATGGACAAATATTTCAGAACATGAAAAGTATTATTCGTATAAAGTAATTAAAATTTTTAAACACCTTGGGTAGATATTTTCTTAGTTGATGCAATCATATCATGATGACTAAATTTAAGCTATTATACATATGCTTATGTATTTTTCTAATCTAATATATCACACACACAGAGAGAGAGAGAGAGGGGGAGAATACCAGGTAGATAGAGAAATCAGTTAGCAGGATCCTGAAGAAATGGAGTCCATAGCATTGCTCATCATCATCATCCGTGATCCCTTTGAAAAAATATTATCAAAGGGATCATGGATGATGATGATGAGCAATGCTATGGACTCCATTTCTTCAGGATCCTGCTACCTGATTTTTTTACCTACCAGGTGTTCTCTCTCTCTCTTTCTGTGTGTGTGTGTGATATTTTAGGTTAGAAAAATACATATGCATATATATATAATAGCTTAAATTTAATCCTCATGATATGATTGCATCACCTAAGAAAATATCTCTACCCAAGCTGTTTAAAAGTTTTAATTACTTTATACGAATAATACTTTCCATGTTCTGAAATATTTGTCCATGATGCCTGACGCATTCGCACGCGCACCACGTGTGTAGAAATAAATATCTCTGGATTGCCATCGCAACTATGAAGTTTCGATGTATCAGTATGCTATATATCTGTATTTTAGCTTTCGTTCTTATGCATGTCTTTTAATGATTCACAGCCGGTTCCGAATAAATTTACCAAGCAGATTAGAAAGATGGTCAATAGAAGAGAAAATGCTAACCTAGTGAGCCACAATGGATAATTTGTCATTATTAATCCATCTTCCTGAAAACGGTTTATACGGAGCAAGTATATTTCATGGTACTTGAGAAAAATATATGTTGAAGTCAAAAGCTAACAAGATTTAAATGCTCGCTTATAGTCTTCCAAGATATTTTATATTCCAAGGCAAGGTGACAATAAGTGCATGCTTTTGCATGATTTGGTATGTAGATTCAAGGTTATGCATGGCTACGACCCTTTCTTATGATTTCTTATCATAATTTTCTGCACACTTATAGTTGATAGATGCAGTTAGATCATATCTCTATAAGGGAAAACTTAAAATAACAACCTTTATACTAAAAAAATTATATATGTCATTACTTAGTAGTTTATGGTTTTAAGACGCAAAAGCCATTTGAGAAATACTTTTCCTACCCACTATTAATCCATATTCTCAATATAGTCATTGAATTTGCACGCGCACATAATAAGAAGGAGAAGACAGTAATGTGGCAGAAGGAGAAGACAGTAATGTGGCGGAAGAAGAAAAAAATGACATTCCTCATTCTCTGTTTCAGCATCAATCCTCTGATATGAACTAATGATGGCTTTCACATAGGCTTTTCCCTTTAGAGACTTCTTAGTGTCCAATGGAAAGCATACATCAGATTTGTGCAGGTCGGGTTCTTCTATGACTTTTAAGAGTCTCAACTGATTCTGTAAATTACACCCTAGTTGGGTGATACTTTTACCACTTCTCACTGCAGGTGCGCTCTCTAATATCCATTTTGAATGTAATATTATAGATATCCATTCCTGTTTATGTCAAAATTACTTATATTGTCAATGTTTGATTGTCTAGTTGTTGGTGATGCGTCCATATCAGGGACAGAGGCCACTCCCGTTCCTCCAGGTATGTTTATATATTATATAGGGCTTGTATATTGATTTAGAATGCTATATCATAAATATACACACATTTCTTTTGCTCTTAGTCGTCCAACTCATTATCATGGGCTGCTTGATGAGATTAGATTTGCGCCTGATGATCTACAAGAGCTTGTTCACTCCCTGTCATATGTGTAAGCAGCGCTATATGCGAGTTTACCTTGTTAGTATGTATGTACTGAAATTAATTAATATTATTCAAATTTTGATACATGCAGATACCAGAGGAGCACATCTTCTATCTCTGTAGGTAAGGCTTTGAATTTGTTGATTTTGGTGTTTCTTGTCAATTTTATAGACCAGTATGTGCTAAATATAATGTTCTGACAGTTGCTAGGGGGAAGGCAACATTCGAGGCTGCTGACCCCAGTCCTGGACGCCGCACACGGACGGCACCACGGAGGTTGGGAGAGAGGCCGAGGACTGGGCTCTAGCAGGGCCCATATGAGGTTGGACTCCACCCCGGTGGTTACTTCCTCCGTCTCCAGTGAGCGACGTATCCATCATGAACTGGATAGCTTGAGGGCCAGCGTTCAGGAGTTGAAGGAGATGCTGGTATGTATACTACTTTATAGTAAAATATCATTTCATATTATATACATATCAACATATCCATAATTAGTACGTAGCTTGAGCTTATTTGGTTTTAGACTTAAGTTTGATTAATCATACATACATATGTAATTGAAATAAACAACGCTTTTCCAAACTAGATATCCAAACAGGGTTTCGAAATAACTTAATAATGATACGAATTCGAATAATAAACAGTTCTTACACGCTTCTTACACACGTTATATCCAGACGCGACAGGGTAGATCGGCCGAGCCTCCACACGCAACTCCTTCGGCTGCGGCTCCGCAAGCCACTACATCGGCTGCGGTTCCGCAGACAGCTCCTGTAGCTCCACCGCCCACTCAGACTCCCGCAGCCGCGGCTCCGCAAGCGACTACCTCGACGGCGGCTGCGCAGACCACATGCCGGTCAGACTCCCGCTCGCGACAAATTGCATAGTTTATTGACCGAGGAGCAGGCGCGCGTTATTCTATCGTTATTCAGAGGTGGAGCTGGACCGAGCTAGGGTATATTTTTGGTTCTTTTTTTTTGAAACATGTATTTATTTATATCATACACATTGTACTACATTTTGAAACGATATTGATATTGGTTTGTATTTATATCATATTCAGTTTTTGTGTTTCTTTTGTATATTATATATATGCGTGAGATGTGATTATGAATACTGCAATATATGATTTGATTGATGTATATATTATTGTGCACAGGGCGGGAAAAAATCAAACAGCCCATTTTTAAAAAAAAATTCAGACAATATGTACCTACGGATTAATCCGTAGGCAAACATGTTACCCCTACGGATATCGCCGTAGGGGAAAAATATCAGCAGTAACTGATATTTCCCCCAGATCTCAGTACCAGGGGGTTGGGAAAGCCCCTACGGATATATCCGTAGGGGCCACTGACTCTCCCCTACGGCGTTATCCGTAGGGGAAAAATAACAGGAATCCTGAATTTATGCCCCTACGGAAACGTACCTACGCATATATCCGTAGGGGGTAGTACATGCCCCGACGGGTATATCCGTAGGGCAAAGTAATTTATTAAAATAAACCGTAAATAATATAAAATCTTATACCCTACGGCTTAATCCGTAGGGGCAACATGACCTACACAGATATCCGTAGGGGCAAGAATTTGCCCGTAGGGGCAAGTTCAGGGCCTCAACTTGCACCTGCGGCCTTTGCACCTACGGGGTATTTTTTCGCCCCTACGTATATATCCGTAGGGGCAGTGTGTTGCCCCTACGGATAAATCCGTAGGGGCAACCCCTATTTGTAGTAGTGAGTAGACTAGCGTATACGCATCTTGACCCATATGATTGGCGATGGATGATCCCATATCCATCGGTGTTTGACATCAAAGATGGTGTATGGGTGCTCAGTGGAGATTGGGTACACTGGACGGACTCGCCGAGAACTCCCAGATGGTATTATACCTCACGTCAGATGGCAGTTCTCCGGTGACACTGGTACATGTTAGTTTGTAGACCCGAGATCGTCATAGAGTCTTGTGTGATTCCTACTGTGCTTTGATTTCCACCTTACCACGTCCAAGAGGGCGTGCAAAATGGCGGCTTTTGGGTACAGTCCCGAATCATATAGAGGCAATGAGCGATAGGAGGGGATTCGTCTCTCCCGGTATAGGGAGTTGATGTTGTGCTGTGTTCGATTGGCTATAACTGGAAGTCCCTGGCCATGGCTGATATAGAGTACTACTGGTAAGTGTTATCAGTAGGTTCTCGACCTGTTATGAGCCTCACATCGACATGACTTATCGGTTACTGGGGTCTGACGTATACCACCCCTAGACTAGATATGCAACATATCAGACGAAGAGACCGGACTGTACGGGAGTGTTACTGATTGGATTCACAGGAGAATGTACTTGCTTTCTTGTTGATCTTCTGATCGCTCAATACCTGGGTGGCTGTTACGTTTAGCTGACCGCTTGCAGCTTGTGGGTGTGATATGATCATCACCTACTACCGGCGTATTGACGATTCTTTAGAGTCCTACACAGAGGTTTCTTGACTCAGGAAAAACGGAGTAGGAGCACATATGTGATATGTGCATGACCGAGGATAATGCGATATGAGATACCGTATTATATTCTCGCGATATTTTGATATGAGCCGGGTCATCGGATCTAGTGTTGATTCGGTGAAACGGTACATGATATATTAGTCGGTTATATGCGATATAGCCGGATTGTCGGATCAAGTGTTGATTCGATAATTTAATGTATAATTATATATGTGATATATTACATTACATTATCTAATATTGGCTCGCTTTATTGTTTCATTTTCTCACCGGATAATACATTGATATATATGCGATATATGTTAATTGCATTATTTTCTTTTGTTACAAAAATATATTATATATGTGATATATAATATTGTAACAAGTTATGATTACTAATGCAATATGATTAGTGGAGATTAAACATGATTAGGGTTTGATTTGGGTTAGCTTTTTCAAGAAGCTTCTAGAAGTTTTTCTTTTGTTTCTTGCAAAGATATTATGTGTTGATATTTTGGAGATATTTCCTAACCTAACCCAAACCATTTTACCCTAGTTAAGTCTCTACATTGGTTAGTCCTTTCATCTTTGACCATGGTTGCATTTGTAATCATAATATCATTTTCATTATTCATCACTAAAGGATATTCATTCTTCTTCTTCTTTCTTGAGCTCACAAAAGCTTTCTAGGTTTTTATTTTGTGATGGATTAATGTGAGAATTTGATAATAAAAGAGAGCATAAATCCTAATTCATCATCCTCATCTAATCTATCCAATTAGATTAGGGTGTTCACCTCATTAGTGAGTGAGAGCTTGAGTTAAAGAAACTTCAAGGTGGATTATCTTTGAAAAGGAAGACTACAAGCAAGCATAGATCATTCGGGTTGTGGAGCCTCTCTTGAGTCCGGGAGATCATGGATCGCGGCGAAGGGACTTCTACTCGGAGCTTATGAAGCGAAGGAGCGGACTACAAAGGTTGTAATCCCTCTCTCTTAGTTGTAAAGATATTTACTTGCATGTTTAACCCTAATTATCTAGCAAAGATCCTCGCTTTTGGTTGTTCGGCATGTCTAAATTTTAAATCGGGCATGGTTGATGCCTTATAGACTCTTGTAAGAGTGCCTAGTAACCCTGCAAGAATAGAGGCATATCAGGATTCCCACACAACCCGAACGAAGAAAGTGCATGATGATGCATATTCTTCGGGTGTGTTTTTAACCAGGAACCGTTTCTCAATTTTTCTCTACATCCTGAGTATTTGATACCGGATTAGGATCCCACATCTGTAATATGTTACAAGGGTTAAGAAGAAGTAGAGAACTGGGAAAGGGTGATCATAGAGGATGACAAAGGGGAAATATCAAACCCTCTTCCGGCTTTATCAACAGCTAAGGAGGAAACAATCTCCAAAGCTGCTCTGGATGACTATATAACTTAGCAAATACGCGCTCATCAAGCTAGTGAAGTGACTGGCCAAATCGTCAGAACTGGGCGACCGTATCCAGGCTGATATGATCAAATCAAATATCCGCCGAGATATACAATCCCCAAGTTCCATGTGTACAAAGGGACATGCAACCCACACCAGCACGTCGCTCAGTTCAGAGCTTTGTGCGGCAACACTGGAGGCGATGACAACCCTCCATGTGTCACTAAGAGCCATGCTCCAAATTATGCAAAAATCCACCTCATTTCCTCCACCTTTTAATGTATTAATCATTTAACCTAACTGTTTAATACATATATGAGGTGTCTTCTTCTAGAAGCAACGTTGAACAAATTACAAAAATGCCCCTCGTCCGTTTATACATACCCGTATCCATATTCCGAAAAATACGAATACAAAATAGACGAAAACAATTCATCAGTATAATACTAGGATCCGGCTTAAACCAAAGCCCACTAGTATTATCTGTCCGAATCATCATCTGTCTACAAGTACACATACGTGATCGAACCCTGTCGTAAAACCATACGATCTCTACATCTTTTGCTCGATGCAGGGAAACCCACTGTATGGGACTCTAAAGACTCAATACTATGCTAGCAGTGGTTTTAACCATAAGCCGCTAGCGATACTAGCTGCACGTAACGGCTACCCAGGTATCTGTCGAGAATAAGGCCGATGAGAAAAACTCATCCGAACTCCTACTGAGCCTATATGTGACAATCTCCGTACAGTCTGGTCTGTTCATCTAAAGTGTTGCATATCGGGCCTAGGGGGTGGTAATCGTCAGACCCCTAATAGCGCAATATGTCGTGTCGGAGAATAGCCCAAAACACCCTGAGAAACTTCTGGAGTACCTACCAGTAAATCTCGTTTGCCTTGGCTAAGGACTTTGTGTAATGGCTTTCCGAACACAGCGCGATATCAACCCCCAATATAGGGAGAGACGAATCCTATCTAACCTCCACTGCCTCCATATGCTTCGGGACTGCACCCAACTACTACCTGTTTGCATGACTCCTTTGAGTCGTGGTAGGATTGTAATCAAAAAACAGTGGGAACACATTCAAGGCGAAGTAGCAGTGTCAAGTCGACGAACTAAGCTGTACTCATGTCACCTGGGAACTACGACCCAATGATAGGTATAATACCCACCAGCAGTTCCCTACGAGACCTGTCCAGTGTATTCATAACCCAATAAGCACCCGCATACTATCTCCAGTACGACGTACTAATGACTGTGGGACAGACCATCTCCCCTGCTGGGATAAGAAGCGTAAATAATAGTCTACTCTGGAGTATCGATGCACCGTCTCGATAATCCTACGACTAGGGACCTGTATAAAGATGTGCTTATAGACTACCCAACCCCCACTAGTATGACTTCCATCACAACGCTGGTAATCAAGCAAAGATCCTAAGGGCTCCACCAATATGTATAAGCGATATGCTAAGAAAAACATGCACATATTGAGGTAGAAACAAACCAGGTAGCATATTACCATTTCGAGCAAGACTGTTATTATATCCATGTATATCCCAAGCCTCCATTAAGTAATATACAAACCAGTATGATACAATAATGACCTCTAGGGCATATATCACTAACATCGGCGAGTCTTATTCGGTACCCATTCTCTATTGAGAACCTGTGTACAATCTTTGATGTCAAACACCAATGGTTGTGGGATCAAACATTGCCCCCGTACAGGGTCAAGAAACGTACACACTATCTACTCTGGAATATCGATTCCCTGTCACGATATTCCCTCGACTAGGAACTATTAAAAGATATGCTTATGGACTACCCAAGCCCCACTAGTACAATTTACATCATAGTCCTGATAGTCAAGCAAAGATCCTAAAGGCTTTATCAACATGTATACAAGATATGAAATACAAAGTAAAACACATCACATGTTAAGATAAAGATAAACCAGATAGCATACTATCATTTTGAGCAAAGATTATTTCTGTACATATATATCCCTAGCATCCTATACAATAAAGGCATCTAGGGCATACATATCCAACATTGAGTTAGAGATTCTTCAAGGTGGATCATCTTCGGCCTCGAAGATCCTTAAGCATGCTCATTCCTTTCGCAAAGTGGAGCCTACGAAGAGTTCTACGGACTACTACTTGGAGCTTTAGAAGTGAAAGACCGGTCTATAAAGGTTGCATTCCTTTTTCACTTAGTGTAAAGTTTGTTTACTATCTTATTAACCCTAATTTTCTAGTATGATTCTAGGATAGCATGCATTAGTACACTAGATTTTTAAAAAATTATACACTTGATGCTTCTAAAAACCTAGTAGTGGTGCTAAGGCATACTTTCATATATAATGATATATATATATATATTTGATATATATATATATATATATATATATTTATATATATAATTTACTATTGTGCCATGGTAGATGATACATAGAACTTGGGTGTATGAGACATACCCTAGAGCCAAGGATAATATTGGGTGATTAATTATAAAGTGAAATAAAAATTAGTGGTAATGAGCATGGCTTAGATACTTTTAGAAGCATGTAGAAGTCATGACTCATTCCACTAATTTTGTTTTACTCTAGATATTTTCTTAGCCAACCATTTATCATTAGTCTATGTTTAACTTTCACTTATAACTTGAGATCTTTTCTTTCACCCAAGTTCATCTTCTTTCTCTCTAGTTTTTCTTGAGTTAGAAAATAAAAATAGAATTAAATTTCTAAAGTGAGCAAAATTACTACCTCATCAACTTACACTTTACTAGCCCTTTTGTACAGGTTGTTTGCTTCACTAATACCTTAATTAGTGAAGAGATAGTTTGAGTTAGAGATATTTCAAGATGGATCATCTTCGGCCTCGAAGACGATAAAGAAAGATCGTTCCTTTCACCAAGTAGAGCCTCAGAAGAGTTCTCGGGACTACTACTTGGAGCTTTAGAAGTGAAGGACCGGTCTACAAAGGTTGTATTCTCTATTCACTTAGTGTAGAACTTGTTACTTGCTTAGAAACCCTAATTCCCTAGTTTGATTCTAGGTTAGTGTAGCTTAGACCTATAGATTTTTTCAAATTGCATACTTGATGCATGTGGAAACCAAGTAGAGGTGCTAAGACATATTTTCATGGTATCAGAGCCACGCTAGAGCATTAGGTGAGGTCTAGACGATGTTAAAGTGTTCGATCGAATTTCGAAACCCGGATTTTGCTAAGTTTCTATCCATTTTTCAAAAGTTGGAATTTTTCAGATTAAAAATATGCAGAAAATTATGCAGGTTATTTGATGGAGCCCCAAGAAAAATGAGGCCCTATCTCCACTAAGCCGCCGCGGAACTGCGGCTTAAAGCTTAGTTTGGCTGCGGTTCCGCCGCAAGTTTATGGATTTGAGGGATCCTGTTTCTTGTGCTACTCCATTTTGTCATTATGCAATTTCTGGGTATTTTTAGTAAGGCTCAAGTTGTTGAGCTCTCTGTGATTTGTGGGTGTTTGATACATCGATCGAAATGTTTAACTTCGTCTAGAAGATTATGATATGCGATACAATATTTAGAATCCACATTAATTAGTTTTGTGAAAACTAGTTTGTGTTTTGTAAATCTCGCGTTTTGGTCTCATTTGATCGATTGCCACAGAGTTTCGATTCGGATCAAAACTCCATCGCAATCTCATATCGTATGCGAACACTCGCCGGGAGACACTAGTAGATAGCCATGCCCCAAAGTCCTGACCAAGTGACTATAGGAGAACCCCGTAGCCAAAAGCATTCATTCGGGTGCTCGCGGCCGTGGTGTTCCGCCCTAGTGCACTTCGTCGACAGCATCGAGGGTACGGTAATCTACTAAAGTTCCCGATGAGCATTCAATCATTTTATCGGGAATCTTGTTTAATTATCCAACTGTTTATTGAAAAGTATTTTCAATTCGAGACTTAAATATAAGGTTTATTGTGTTAGGCATGAAATTCGGAATATGTGATATTCCGGGTTTATGATGTCTAAGGTGTATGCGGATTCTAATTATTGTTGTTTTCATTTCTTTTCTGCGACCGTCAGTGTAATATGTGGTGTATCCTCGATCTCGTTGCTATATGTCAACGATATTCGGGATACGCATATTTACTTACGTTGATGACATGCGATGTTATTGTGCTGCTTGTGATATGGCATATTGGATCGTCGTGAATGAATAGCTGGGTTTTTTTTTTACGTGAGATGAGTGTTTTTCTATTTTCATTCATGTAAATATTATATGTAATATTCTTTTATCGGGACACTTCCGGATTGAGGTTGATGTCTCCATTTATGTATATTATTTACTTTTCCGCATTAGGATAGACACAAGGTGGGGAGAATAAGTAACCGGGTTCTAGAGTGTAGTGGGAGACCTTCTCGAGGAGTCGAGACCGGGTCGCCTAACTCTAGAATTGGCAGGGTCACTTTCCGCTCTCATAGGGGTGTAGGGATATGGGTTTGACTATTCATCATGACCGTAGAATCCGTGTTTTTTATTACTAGCTTAATTTAAAACACGGACCTCTAATATATCCTATATTTTATATGTTTACTTTTGCTGCTTGAGTTCTGTGATGTGATCATATAACTGCGTGAGACGAATGCTACTTATATATATGATATACTAGTAGACACTATATATATTTTGCATTCGTGCTAGTCCTAACCCTGCCCTGCCTTAAGTTAAGTAACCTTATGGTGAAGACCCGGGTCCCTGTGGCGAATGCGGATGATATATATGTGTGTTTTATTTTTGTTTCTTCTGTGATGTTTAGGTAACATAAATGATGGGACGCCATTAATGAGATTAATGAAAAGAAAAGAAACCTAAAGATGTTGTAGAATCAAATTTTTCAAAAAGGTAGCTCTAGTTCTTGCTTTGCATAGCGGTATTCCATTATGAATTCCCATCACCTAATTCGATGAGGAAAGATCCTAGATCCCTTCACCGGGAGTGACCGCTTCAGCAAAACTAGCATATGCTACAACCCACTCGGTTTGTTTTTGTAGGGTTTCCTCAGCACCTTACCTAGGGTTTGGAAGTATCACACATGCCACAATTAAATTTTTAAGGAGGTGCTAAGCTAACTAACCTAGGAATCGAACTAGAAATTTAGGGTAACAACTAATAGTATCACATACTATAAAGAATCTATCACTAAGTGGAGAGAGTACAAACTTTGTAGACCTCCTTGAGTGACTCCTTGGATCTCCTAGAGTTTGAACCGGCTCACTTGAATCCTTCCAAGTCCACGACGATTCACACGGAGTCCCTTTGCTCAAGCTCCAAGCTGCACTTGATCGATGAAGAAGTAAAGCAAACACCCTACACTAATGGGCTATAGTAGTGTAGAATGGTGATGTGGTTTGTATTCTCACTTAAAAAACCTTTATTTTTAAGTTTCTCATTCAAATGAAAACTCAAGAGAGCATGAAGGAGGAGGAAGAAGAAGATGGCAAAGCTTTTCTCAATATTGTGATAATCTCTTAATTAAAAGAAAAAGGAAAAGATATATATATGAGACACTCACAAATATAACCATGGTAAAAATAAATATCTAGATATTTTTGTAGATGAGTTAAAGATCAAAGGAAATCAAACTAGGGTTAAAGTCAATGATCAACCCAAGAAGAGTGTAGAAACAAAGAGTCATGTTTAATTTCCTTTTTCTTTTTACTCAAAAACAAAAATACACATATATTCATTCCATGTGAGTCATGCATTGCCATCTCCTATGTATCAACAACCATGATACACAAGTATGTATGTATGTGTGCATTCACATCATCATGTGCATGTATAAACATATATGCATACATCTATGCATACATAAAAAAAGGTTTAATAAAAGTGAGCTAAAAGTCAATATTAAATCAACACTTGATTTAATAAACCGGTCATATCACATATGACCCGACCAATAGAAAATGCCCGATTAATATACAGTATCATACACACGCATTTAGTCGAGCTCCCGCGCATATCTCATATCCACACCACATCGTTTCGCCTGAGCTAGGAAACTCCTGTGTGAGACTCTAAGACTCGTCAATACGCCGGCAGTAGGTGATGATCATATCAAACACCCACAAGCCGCAAGCGGTCAGCTAAACGTAACGACCACCCGGGTATAGAGCGATCAGAAGAAAAACAAGCAAACTTGTCAAAACTCCCGTCGAGCCAACTAGCAACACATACCGTACAGTCCGGTCTCTTCGTCTGATATGCTGCATATCAAGTCTAGGGATGGCATCATCGACCCTAATGACTCAATAAGTCATGCTGATGTATGGCGTATAACAAATCGAGAAACTATTGATAACACTTATCAGTAAATCTCAGCGGCCCTGGCCAGGGACTCCTTGTTATATCCAATCGAGCTCAGCGCAACATCAACCCCAATACCGAGAGAGACGAAACCCTTCCTATCGCTCATTGCCTCCATGTGCCTCAGGACTGTACCTAAAAGCCACCTGTTTGCACTACTCAGTAGAGCCGTGGTAGGGTGGCAGTCAAAATACAGTGGGAGCACACACAAGACTCTATGACGATCTCGGGTCTACAGACTAACCTGTACCAGTGTCACCTGAGAACAGCTATCCGACGATAGATATAAGACCATATAGAAGTTCTCGGCGAGTCCGTCCAGTGTACCCAGTCACCACTGAGCACCCGTATACAATCTTTGATGTCAAACATCAATGGATATGGGATCATCCACCGCTCATCATATAGGTCAAGAATGTATACGCTAGTCTACTCTGGTATATCGATGCCCCGTCTCGATACACCCATGACTAGGAACAGTTTAAAGATATGCCTATAAACTACACTTGTCCCACTAGTATGATCTACATCATAATCAGAGTAGTCAAGCAAATATCCAAAGGGATTTATCAACATGTACCAAATGAATAAAGTATATGATCAAATGAACATGTAAAGATAAAGTAAACCAGATAACATACTATCATGTCGAGCAAGAATGTCCTCTGAATATATATATACACATACCGATATATCCACTATCATATAATGGCCTCTAGGGCATACATATATCCAACAATCTCCCACTTGCACTAAGGCCAATTATTGGCGTATCTCATACCCAATATCTTAAAAAGTCGCTTATGCTGCGACTGAGGGAGGGCCTTGGTGAGTGAATCCGCAGTGTTATCTTTGTGTCTACACTTTTAATCTCGATCTCATGGCGATCAACTATCTCCCGGATCAAATGATATCGCCTCAGGATGTATCTGGATCTCTGATGGGACCTGGGCTCTTTGGCCGATGCCACAGCTCCATTATTATCACAATACAATGGTATTGGATCAATAATAGTTAGAACTACTCCTATCTCCGAGATGAACTTGCGCATCCAGACGGCTTCCTTGGCAGCATCATTTGCAGCAATGTACTCAGCTTCCATCGTAGAGTCTGCAAATGTATCCTGTTTGGAACTCTTCCAACTCACCGCCCTTCCGTTGAGGGTAAATGCAAACCCTGAGATAGACTTGCTGTCATTCTTATCACTCTGAAAGCTCGAATCGGAAAAGGCCTCCATTTGGAGATCCCCGTTACCATAAACTAAGAACAATTCTTTAGTCTTTCGTAAGTACTTAAGAATGTTCTTCACAGCAGTCAAGTGTTGCTCCCCTGGGTTAGACTGATACCTACTTACTACACCCAGTGCATAAGTTACATCAGGGCGTGTACACAACATCACATACATTATAGATCCAATGGCTGAAGCATAGGGAATAATGCTCATGCAAGCTCTCTCTTCATCGGACTTTGGGCAAAAGTCCTTGGAGAGAGTGACACCATGGCAAGCGGGTAAGGCACCCCGCTTGGAGTCTTCCATACTAAACCTTTTTAGGATGGTGTTGATGTAGCTGGTTTGGGACAATCCTAATAATCGTTTGGATCTATCCCTATAGATCCGAATGCCCAATATGTACATGGCATCACCCAGGTCCTTCATGGAGAACCTTTGTGATAAGAATCATTTGACCGACTGTAGCATAGGAATTTCATTTCCTATCAGAATAATGTCATCCACGTATAATACGAGGAATGTGACAGTACTCCCTACAGTCTTCTTATAAACACAAGGTTCATCTGGATTTTTGATGAAATCAAAGTCTTTGATAATATCATCAAAATAGATGTTCCAACTCCGTGATACTTGCTTTAATCCATAAATAGATTTAAGCAACCTACATGCTTTCCCGCTGCTCCCACTGTCAATGAAGCCCTCTGGCTGATCCATATAAACGTATTCTTCTAAATCACCATTTAGGAATGCAGTTTTAACGTCAATCTGCCAGATTTCATAGTCGTAGTGAGTAGCAATAGCAAATATGATCCGAATGGATTTAAGCATGGCTACCGGTGAGAAAGTCTCGTCATAGTCCAGTCCTGGTCTTTGACGAAAACCTTTTTCCACTAACCTTGCCTTATAGGTCTCTACCTTCCTATCTACATCGATCTTTCTTTTAAAGATCCATTTGCACCCTACGGGTTTTATCCCAGAAGGTACATTCTCCAAAGTCCATACTTTGCTGGTGTACATAGACTCCATTTCGGATCTCATGGCATCCAGCCACTTCACAGAGTCACCACTCATGATAGCTTGCTGAAAACTGGTAGGGTCATCATCATCCATGATGCAATCCTTTCTATCACCATCAATGAGAAAACCTTAGTATCTCTCCGGTGGGCGAGAAGTCCTACCAGATCTACGGAGTGGTTGAGGTTCATAAGATTCTGTTGCAATATCAGGTTCAACCAAGTCGTCATTTGTAACTTGTGTCTTTAGAACCTCTTCTAGATCTACCACATTGCCATCTGTATCATTTGTAAAAAATTCATTTTCTAAAAATTTGGCATGTCGAGAAACAAACACCCTTTATTCCTCCTTGTGGTAGAATAGATATCCATATGAATCTTTTGGATACCCCATAAATCTACACTTGACTGATCGTGTCTCGAGTTTGTCCGGATTCTGCTTTTTAACAAAAGCCGGACAACCACAAATCTTAACTCGTTTAAGAGATGGTCTCTTCCCACACTATATCTCATATGGAGTGGTAGACACGGTCTTTGTTGGAACCCTGTTCAACAGATATACTGCTGTCTCTAGTGCATGTCCCCAAAAGGAGAGGGGAAACTCAGCATCACTCATCATGGATCGTACTATATTTAATAGGGTTCGATTCCTCCGTTCCGACACACCGTTGTGCTGTGGTGTGTAAGGGGGAGTGAGCTGAGAGAGAATTCCATTCTCTTTTAGGAAGGTCGAAAAGTCCGTACTGCGATACTCTCCACCTCTATCCAATCGAAGTATATTGATACTCATTCCAGTCTGTTTTTCTACTTCAAGTTTGTACTCCTTGAATTTCTCGAAAGCTTCAGACTTATGTTTTATTAAAAACACATGACTGTATCTTGAGAAATCATCAGTAAAAGTTATGAAGTAAGAAAAACCGCCTCTCGCATGTGTAGACATTGGCCCACATACATCACTATGTATGAGGCCTGAAAGCTCTGTAGCTCTTTCTCCGTGTCCTGTAAACGGAGTTTTGTTCATTTTTTCTTTGATACAAGACTGACAAGTCGCATAAGATTTATACTCAAATGGGTTTAAATATCCATCTTTATGAAGCTTGTTTAGTCTTGTTTCATTAATATGACCAAGTCTACAATGCCAAAGAAAAGCTTCAGATATGTCTGAAAACTTTCTTTTATTTGTGTGTTGAATGCTGAAATCTGTGTGTTGATTCAGGACGTATATCCTGTTATTAAGTGTACCATACCCAACCAACTCTTGATTGAGGTTAATGTTCATAACATTATTCTGCAATACAAAATGATATCTTTTATTGTCTAACAAAGAAACATATATTATATTAAAAAGCATACTAGGTACATAATAACATGGGTTCAAAACCAATATACATCCTGACGGCAACCCCAAGTGATACTCTCCTACAGAAACTGCATGTACATTGGAACCATTTCCAACTCGGAGTGTATGATCACCGGTCTTCAAAACTCTACTATTTCTCAGCCCCTGCACAGAATTACATATATAAAAACCCGATCCGGTATCCAATACTCAGGAAGCAAAGTTAATAGAGAAACAGTTTTCAGTCACAAACACACCTGAAGCGGAAGCATCACCATGCTTCTTTTTCTTGAGCTCCAAGTACTCAGTACAATTTCGCTTCCATGTCCTGACTTCTTGCAGTAGAAACATTCTCCTTTCCCTGATTCCGCCGCTTTGGATTTGTCTTTCCCCTTCGCCTTCTTTACTCCTCTTCTCGGCTTGATGGATTTCTTCTTCGCCTTTCCCTTGGCCTTAGCTTTTGGGAAAGAAGAGGAAGAAGGCCCAGCAACCAGAGCGGGAGTCTTACCAGTCTTAAGGGTGCTCTCTGCACTTCTCAACATATTGAGAAGTTCAGGTAGTGACTTCTCCATGTTGTGCATGTTGAAGTTCACTATAAATGGAGCAAAGGTAGGGGGGAGAGACTGTAGAACAATATCAATATATTCCTCGTTCTCCATTTCCCATCCTAGGTTCTCTAGCTCTTCAATAAGAGCTATCATCTTCAAGACATGGTCACCTACTGATGCGCCAGGAGCCATCCGCATCTGAAACAACTTTCGATATGCCTTGTATCACTGGGTACGAGATTGCTCTCTATACAACTACTTTGTATGGAGAAAGATGGATTGTACGTCCATCTTCTCATGCGGCTGATGATGTGTGTTATCCATCGATGCAAGCGCGAGGCATTTAGCGGTAGCACAATCAATATCCCAAGTCTTGCGGATTTCCCTATCCGCTAAAGAAGATTCAGGACCTGGGACGGGAGGGGCTTTAGACGTGAGGACATATGATACTTTATCATATGTGAGAGCAATGTTAATGTTCCTCAGCCAGTCTTTACAGTTCGGTCCGGTCAGCTTGTTCTTATCTAATAAAAGCTTAAGGCCTGTCATTGGTATTTGCTATTAAGAGAGAGAAAAGAACACACTTAGCGAAAACTCTTGCAAAGATCAGATTTGTTATTATCTTATCTAATCGATGTCTCCTACTGCTTTTATCAAATTTTCCTTCAAACCTTAAAAAGAAAACTAGCCAGGATTTATTACAGTCTACAACTTCGCTAACCGTTCAGCCATGCCAGTGTCGGTACTTTGAGAGAAGTTTCCCGTGCTTTCGCACGGACCTAATTAAAATAAACCTTATCTTCCCAGAGGCGTAGCCCCGTTAACACCTTTCTAGACACCTAATGGGTTAGCTAATTGTAAAGTTCAAAACTCTCTTGGGAGCAACTCTTGCTCACAGTGGGATCAGGATCCAACTATCACAGAGAAGGTATGCAATCTCATTACAAATTTCAACTCTTGAAACTCCCGATATGGTTTTTACCCCTAGTAACTTATGACCTTGACTATAATCAACATATCATAAATACTAGTCAAGTTCTACCCGTCATTTCATGATTAATTAGACCTACCCATATGATCCTTGACTATAATCAACATAATCACATGAATGTCCTAATTAATCACATCGTATGCTATGTAGGAAGACATCACTTAGTTACCGTACACTACGCTTTGACTATAATCAACATACGTAGCACGAATACTAAGTACTTTACTTCCTAAAATGACGAAGGGTTGCGGATGGTTTTTAGGAAAACCTTTAACGCTTTGAACTTGATATCGTTGTAGAATCAAATGGTTTTCAAAAGGAGTGGCTTAAGCTCCGCAATTTTGAAACTTTGCTTTTTCATAAAAAGCCGAGTGGGTTTCAAATCTGATTCTACAACATCTTTTAGGTTTCTTTTTCTTTACATTAATCTCATTAATGTAGTCCCATCATTAAGTCCTTAAGCCATCACAGAAAAGAAACGAAAAATATAACGTACGCTTATGCCATTCGCATTCTCTACGGTGTCCCGTTATGCACCGTTAGGTTACTTAACTAACGGCATACCGGGACGGGACTAGCGCTGGTGCAAAACATAAGCAACGTCTATTATATATCATATATATAATATTCCATTCGTCTCAGATATATCAAGTGGTCACATCACAGAATATAAGCAGCAGAAGCACATATATGAAAATATAAAATATACTAGGAGGTCCGTATTTTGTACTTAGCCAACAATAGAAAATACGGATTCCACGGTCATGATGAATAGCCAATCCCACACCCCTAGACCCTTACGAGAGTGGCTAGTGACCCTACCAATTCTCGAGTTAGGAGACCCGGTCTCAACTCCTCGAGATGGTCTCCCACTGGACCCCAGAACCCGGCCACTTGTGCTCCCCACTTTGGGTCTATCCTAATGCGGAAGAGTAAATAATATACAACAATGGTGACATAATCCTCAACCCGGAAGTGCCCCAATAAAAGAATATTACATACAAATGAATTTTATATGAATAAAAAGAAAAGCTCTCATCTCACATAAAACCCCGGCCATTCAATCACGACGATCCTATACATCACATCTCAGCAACACATAATATCATATGTCATCAATTTAAGCCAGTATGCGTACTCCAATTGTCGTTGATGTATACAACAAAACCGACAATACACCACATACTACACTTACGGTCGCAGAAAAGAAAATGAAAAACTACAAAAATTGGAATCGTCACTGTCCTTAGACATCATAAACCCGGGATATCACATATCCTAGATTTCATGCCTAACAATGTAAATCTCGCATTTAGGTCTCATCCATGAAAACACCTTTTCAAAATAAGTCGGATAATTCAACAAGATTTCCGATTACCCCGAGATCGAAAGTTAGACTTATACGCAACAAATATTTTTGTAGATTCCAATTATTGTATCACATTCTCATAAACAAGGCGCAGTTAAAAAGTTCGATCGAACGATCAATCACCCAAAGAATTCTCAGAAAGCTCAACACTTGAGCAGTTTTAAAATATACCAAAGACTGCTATTAGCACATACGGGCCAGCACAAGAAGGCATAGCCCAAGCCTCACCAACGGCGCCGCATAACCGACGCCAATGTTGGGGTCGAAATTTACACCCCGGTTGACCAAGTCAAAATCAAAGTCAACCCCAAGCCAAGTGGGCCCAAACCCAGGTCAAGTGGGCCAATGCCCAGATCGAGCCCGAACATGGAGCGGTCGGCCTCCCCCCATGCCAAGATAAAAATTTTGTAATAAATAATTTTGGTGTATTACTTTTATTCTATTTTATGAATGAATGTAAGAAAAATGGGCATAAAGCCAAATTTTTGTAAAGCCTATGGTTTATGTGCAAAAAGAAATGGCACATGAGCCATGGGATGAGCAAAATGCCATTTTTGTAGAGCCCAAGGGCTAAATGTAAAGTGTATAGCCTATAAAGGCAAGGATCATGAAAATATTCCAACAACTTTTTTTTCTCTCTCCTAAAAAATCATCAAGATCTGTGATCTTCTCCTTCCTCAAGGTTCTAAAAGCTTCTTCTTTCTTTTGAATTAAATCAAGAGTTTTACTCTTCCTTTTATAAAACTTAATAATTATTCACCACAAAACCCACAAAGGGGAACTCAGATCTTCCATCAGATCTCAGAGAGGAGAGATTTTTAAAATCTCATACTTCTTGATCTTCAAGATCCGGCCAACAAAGGAAGAAGAAAAAGACCCATCTCCAGAAACCCCACTTTGGGGAAGATCCAGGGCTCAAGGGGAGAAGCCCTCTTCATCAGCTTCAAAATATCTTAAGAGTTTAACTCCTCATATATATACATATATAAAAAATAATAAGTGCTCCTTTCAGGGATTACAACTCCCATTACAGGGACCAAGTCCCTTTTGCCTCTCGAGCGCCCACGTACCCGCCACGTGAGGCGCTAGCGCCCACGTGCCTGGCACGTGGGGCGCTAGCTCTCAAAGTGCTAGTGCTCAAAGCCCTAGCGCTCTTTCCCTCAGAATGCTAGCGCCCAAAGCGCTAGCGCCCGAGCGCCCACGTGCCTGGCACGTGGGGGGCTAGCGCCCAAAGTGCTAGCACCCTTGCGCTCAAAGCGCTAGCACCTAAAGCGCTGGCACTTTTCCCACGCATCCTTTAGATGCCCTTTCCCTTTTTTTTTATATATATGTATATATACGTATACACACACATACTCCACGACACTGTCCCTGTTAGAAAAAAATTTCTAACGGGGCGCTGCCCCGCACCCCGCAAGGGGGCTGCTAGTCCCCTTGACCCCCAGCCCGCTATCCGGGTAGCGGGACCTCCGTAAAAACTCTGCAGGGCCCCCGATATATCCAAAACCCCCTTTCAAAACACCACACATATACACTGCACATTGAGTTCGCATGACCTGTTTGACCCGTTAATCGGAGGTTCCCTCGCTCCAAAGGCGAAGGATAATTAACGTCAGCTTAGTCCGCGGCTGTCGGAGATTTGGATCCCCGCAATCAATAAACCCCAGCCTACCTTAGGCAGGGGGAGTCTGTAATGCGCCTGACAAGTGCACGCGCATTCCCATCTCAATGGGGTGACGAAAAACACCCTACAGATTCTGGCACGCCAGGTGGGACCTTTCTCTCCTTCCATATCTCGGGTCAAGTGTTCATGCGAACTCATTTAACATATATGCCGATGTTTGTATTGAAATAATGTTTTTTCCGTACAGCAATCAACTTTCAACGAAAATGTTTCCTAAGACGAATTCAGTTTCCAACGCGACCTCGATCTCGTACATGGTCAAGATCAATGCTTATGTGGTTCTCCCCGTAAGCCTCAGTCGACAGTGGGAGGAACTGCCCCGCCAGTTTGGTTCCGTCGTCATCTACCCTGCCGGAAGTGCTCATCTGGCAGAATCCCGGCAAAACAGATGGCCGAGCCAGTCTCGAGGGGCAAGAGGCCGAATGTTGTGATCGCTAAGGCACCGCGACCGAAACTTGAGATGGTGTCTGAACGACTCTCTGGTGCTTCAGCTGGGGGCAAGACTTCCGGTACAAAGGGAAACATCAAATGTTGCGGACGAGCTCAGGAGATGACCCCAACAAATGGACAATCAGGCGTATTTCTAAAGTCCTCCATTGCCCGGTCTACGGCGGCTTCCCGAAGAGCCGTAATCAGCCAAGTGCTGAAAACAGAAAGGCTAAGACAGAAGCGGCTCAGGTATCGAGCTAACAAGAGGGCCAGGACTTCGGCCAGGTGGAATCCTGTGAGGTTCCAAGAGCAGGGTTACTCCGCGATGACGGCTGAGTCGGCCGTAAAAATCAGTAATTCCTTCGAACCTCTGAAGTGGGTTTAGAAAAATGCTATGACCGCCAGAATCAAGAAGACAGCGGTCCGAACGTCGCTACGAAGAGACGTGTCCCGGCCCCAACAGAAAAAGTATGACACTATCTCTTCAAGAGTCTATCAGGCGCTCTGTGCCGCGCGAAAACAGCGGGGCAAAACCAAAAAGGAAGCGTCAGCACCATTCAAGAATCTGGCCAGGCCAGCCGCCTTCAATCGACTGCTCGTTACCGAAACAGGGAGGGTCAAGACAGCGATCCGTGAAATCAGCCGCCGATAACAAAAAGACGGCTGGATATATTATCCATATAGTCTATATAGTGGGCGGGCACCCCAGCGACAACCTTCGCAGCAAAAGTAAGGATGGGGCCACCACATCCTAAGCACAATCTGGCTTGAATGTGGTTGCCGCTGCCCAAGAACAGCCGCCTCCGCTGGATGATGAAAACCCTCTCGATGAGGATGATAGGCAGAAATACCCCTCAGTCCATGCAGAGTCAAGCTCAGACAGCGAGGAAGAGCCGACTTTCCGCCCCAGGACCGCGGAGCAAGAGCTGCTTCAAGAGCTTCGAAAACAGCTAAGGAGCAAAGATAAAGAGATGGTCAAGCTCTATTCGAAAATTGACGACCTAACAAACGTTGTGACGCAGCTTATGGCTCAAATTGCTCGAGTGCCTCCCAATCAAGCACAAGTCGCTACTCATGAGCCGGATGATGACAATCCGAAGCGGCCGATGCCTTTCCCTTTGGGTCCAAGATTGGTCGAGCCGCATGAAAGCCGGCCACATTCTACTTCTGGGGACACCTTGGCCCCAGATAACACTATCCCACTAACACGAGACCGGATAATGGATTTGGTCACCAGCAAGGTTAAAACATTAGTGGCCGAAGCTGAAGCTCAAAAAGAAATTGGCAGTAGTGGGCGGCCATATCCCGCACAGTACGATCTGATCGAGTTCCCGAGAGGCTACGTCATTCCTAAGTTCGGAAGACTTGACGGGACGGGAAATGCAAATCAGCACGCCGTCCACTTTAAAGCATCATGCGGAAATACAGGGGGCAATGATGCGCTCTTTCTTCGTCAGTTTGTCAACAGCCTGATGATCGCACGCTTTTGGCGTGTCGGATGTTCAAAGAATTAAAGTATAACCGCGATCAGGACGGTGTCGCTATGCAGCTAGCCGGTTGAGCACGGGTCGGTCCACAGGGAGATGGTGGTATTTTACCTTCTTGTCTTAGACGAGTCAATAAAGAATCTGTATGAGTTGTTCGATTCTAACCTATGTGTTTATTTGCAAGTATAAAGCTGTTAAGAAAAGATACGAGATTATAAGCTAAAGAAATCCGTACTCGAAACCTTTGAGCCGAGTCTTGACCAATTGAAGCTAGAGCAATCGGCAACAACGTGGATTAGGGTATTTAAGCACGGTATTCGTGGAATACGGTTTATTTACCCTTGTCCTTCCGTTCTTTTCTATTGCTTTCGCCTCCGGCCAAACCGAACGCAACCGGTCGCGGTTAGGAATCACCGTTACCTTGTCAGGGTAGGGTGCCTAACGGAGCGCTTGCGTATGGTTTGGGCGGAGTTCAATGGAAAATAACGGGAAAAGGAAAAGAGAAAAGAAAATCTTTAACTTATAATATCGTATTTCTTCTTAACAATAATAATTACAACATTCACAAAATGAACAAAAAGAGAGCAAAAGAAAAGAACAAACAAAAGAAAAGAATACAAGTAATTAAGTGCATGGAATTTAAGTGCATGAAAGTAAAGCAAGGTAATAAAAAGCAAATAATAAATAAGCAATAAAAAGAACAAGAAAGTAATTACAAGAACATAGAACTCAAGACAAGCATGTGATCAATAGCCAACCCTTAAACTTGCAAGCTCAATTAAGAGGTTGCAAGATCAAGAGAAGGGTAGAGAACGCATGTGAAGTGAAGAACTAATTCCATAAGAAAATACGACCCTTGAGATCAATAACTAACCCTTAACCATTCAAGCTCAATGAAGAGGTTGAATGATCAAGAGAAAGCAAGAATCTCAAGGGGAAGAAGAAACACAAGAGAATGATACAAAAAGCCCTCATCTTCATTGATCTCCCACTCAAAAAGCTCTCACTACAATTTTCATGGAAAAAGAATGAAGAAGAAGAAGAAGAAAAAGACTAAATCCTAAAAAGAAAGAGGAACAAAAGAATGACAAAGAATGACCCTTGGCTTAGCTCAAATCTGCAGTATTTATAGGCTGGAGAATGGAAATCTAGGACAACCACCAGAATCTACATAAAAAGACCAAAATACCCACAAAAGTTGACAAGGTGCGGCGCCAGTACGGCCGCAGATCCGCCGCCAATACCCCCTATTGGCCGCGTATCCGCGCCCCTAAGATGGAGTTAGGGCATGGGCTTTTCAGTACGGCCCTGGTCTGCTGTCCCCTGTTGTCTGGTACATGTATTTTCTGATAATTCTTCCAGAATATCTTCATATTCTTAGTCCAAGATTGCATCTTTTCTTCACTTTTGACTTTATCTCTCTTGAGCTCCGCGCACCCATTGATTCTTGTGCTGCCCCCTCGTACTCTGTGCTTGTCCGAGACACGAATGACCACTGTCATATGTCTTGTTTCTGGAACTGGTACTCGGCACTGGACGGATATGGATGACCGGAACCCGGCTTTTATCTGCTGTGACAGATGTTCTGTATTTGGTGTAACTGTGGAGATTTTGTCTTGATTTGCAATATTTGGCCTAAAAACCTGTACTCTGTAAATATGTAATAAACACAGATTAAAAGTACCTACCTATAAACACACGAGCATAAGAATGGGCGGTATAAAATGCAGTATTCTGTTGTGAACAAATACCCCCAAACTTAACTTTTTCTCGTCCCGAGCAAAACCAATTATTCGCAAAAAAGAAAATCCTAACCGCACTTTCGCAGGGAACGCGATTGCACTAAGCATTTGCAACAAGCCGTTAAACCTCTAGGTGTCCCTAGTAGGAGGAGTGTTGTCTCCTGAGGGTTTTCAGCGGATACTACCCACAAAATCCGGTCAAGTTGGTTTTGTACAATAACTAAGATTCAAACCCTAAAGTTTTTGTTTCAGAAAATAACAATTCTATAATCCTAAGTCTAGACTATCGAACCTTTATTTTTCATACCTCGCTTCTTATTTAACTACAGATTTTATATGTCTTTACGTGCAGTGCAATTAGTGTCGTTAAGTTCCAGAAGGATCGATTAAAGTCATCATGTCGCACAATAAAGCCCAGATAACAATTTTAAAAGGATCACATAAGTTTTATAAAGAGTTAAGCATTTTTCAAGTTTCGTTTTCCAGTAAGGTTTCAACTTCAGAATTTCTATCTTCTTTAACAGGAAACTAAGTCGTATTTTTCACTCCACATTTTTCTTGTTTTCATTTCATACACACCTCTGTGAACGTGCAATAGTCTTTATCATAGAATAAAACCTTCATATCTCCGTTAATTTTTTTTTATAAAAGCCTGTCTTTTATCAAGATTATTCTCACACAAAGAACCGTTAGGAATTTTAACTCGGAGAGAACACTTGCTTGACTTTTTTTTAAACTGGACTTTCTAGGCTTCTTAGCGAGCTTTGGGCCAATGCACCCAAACCAGTTGGTTTTAGGGCATTAGGTGTAGAAACACCCCGGCGGACTTAATTACTCAAGTTACCTAGGTCCAAAAACAAAAGACAGTTTGTCGTGAAAATCAGATGATTTAATACGAACGGAGATATAACCGGCAGTTCAAATATTTTTTTTGGATAAAAGACGTGTTTAGTGAGTTTGGTGTGTAATCATTCCAATCAAGTTTCCGATGGGTTATTTTTCAGACTTAGCTCCAATTACGGCATCAATAATATTCCTTCATATTCGCTTTACTTCATAAACTATTCTTGACATTACTTATTTCAGAACAAACCTATTTGATCCTCAGAAAATCATTTATCTGTTTAAAAGTTTTAAACATGAAAGACTTGTCATCTAATTCCCAAAATTCACGACACGTGTAGTGTGATGTAAAGACGTATATCAGCCATAGTTAACTTCAAAGGAGAGTTATCTTTCAGGTTTTCAAAATCTAAATATAAGATTTAGTTATTCCTATTTTTTCAAACAAAAACCGTCGAATGTTGAATCAGAGTTCTTCCACAATCTAACTTGACAAAAAGTTTTTATAATTTTTGGAAATTTTTCGATTTTTGTGGGTTTTTAATAAGGTATGCAAATGCAAAATATACAAATGAATGCGAAGGAAGAAAGCTTACCGAGCACACCCCCAAACTTAAACTTGACAGTGCCCTCACTGTCAGGCTATACCAAGAGGGTCAAAATTGCCGGCGCTCCCTAAAAACAAATTATATACAACAAAGAAAACAAAAAATATATACAAAAAAGGTGTCCCCCCCAAACTTAAGTAAAACAGTGTTTCCACTGTTAAGCGTTGAAATTCAGGATTAGGGGGGAAAGAGAACAGTATCCATCTATACAAGGCCTTACACAGGCCAAAAGTTGACACCAACCATTCAAAGATTTTATCGCTATAATGTACCGGTTGGTGGAAGAAGGCGTAGAGAAAAGAGATGGAGAATACGCGAGACCATATGCGGAGAGAAGCGGGATATGGTCTCGGTATATGAGAGGAAGAAGAATGGCGGAAGGGAAAAAGAAGTGGAATACGAACTTGAGGGTGCAAATGGAGTAAATAGATTAGCACAATTTATGATGAGCGATGTGTGAAAAGTGATAGTGCTAATATATTTACTCGTCGAGAAATTGGGTCGAATCCCTCAAGATTCGTAAGAAACCATGGGTACGCCGAACTTGGTAAACAAGACATATGAAATGTAAGTGAAACGGGTTCTTGCAAGGTCGGAACGATGGAAAGGATGGAGGGAAGTGATCGAGGAGGGGCATCGGTTAAGGTTTCGGGAGGGTGCACACAGTCAATGAAAGAAACAGGATGAATTGGAAAATCCGACTCATCAATTAAAACTGTTTCATCCTCAAAACTATCCTCAATATTCTCCTCAAAATTTATCTCATCCATGCCTTTATCATTAATATCAAGACGCATATGAAGTTCGGGAAAAACAGTTAAAGACTCGGGATGATGATTTGAAGAGACAACCTTAGCCAAATCTACTGGTTCATCATCCAAAATGTTCCCAGCGTCAATATTCTCGATCAAGTGAAAATCAATATTCTCAGACACCTCATCAAAAGCATGGATTTCAATCAATTCAGGTTCTAGAGTGGAGGTGTAGAGGTCAGAAGGTTTGGGATCGGTTTCACTTGGAAGAGACCCTTCACAATCGGGCAAATCAAACACTACGAAGTCGCACAACTCATTAAACATTCTATCTTCAACTGATAATTCATTTGGGACACTTGATAGACTTTCAACATAGGAGTTGTGGGATTCAATTTAAGACGGGTAGGTTTGATTTGGAAGGGTATACAACTCACTCTCTCCACTCAAATTCACAGCCTGTCCTACCGCCTCATCATACATTGGAAAATTTGGAGCTAGCTGGAAACTAGCTACCGGGTCAGTTGGTTGTATGAGAGCGGCCATGGACGCATTCAATTCCATCATCTGTTGGCTTGACGCTACCCTAAAGTCTTCCAAGGACTGTTCTAGACTAGACATTGGTTGTGAAGGGGTTTCGGTAAAAGATTCAAAGTTGCTTGGATACTGAAAACTCCCAAATGGCTGTTTTGATGCAATGTCTAGGGAAGGTGCAAAAGTAGGGTAGGATTGGTAGGAGTTGAATGGATGGACAGGAGCAGGATCAACATTTGGATATGAAGGTGAATGGCATTGTTGATCCCAAGAATTTGAAGTGGTGAAAGGAGTGAAAGATCGGCTACGAGATTGTTCAATACGTTCTGCAATAGACATAGGTCTTGGAATTGCAACATGACTCGAAGAAGGGGTATCAACGTAAGAAGGGGTGAATGTATGAAATGGTTGATACGAAGTGGATTGCGGAGTCAAATTGTTTGTCCTAGACGCGTCTATCCGATCTCTCAACGAAATTTTGGGCATGGAGGGGTCGTTCGAAGTTCGGCCAAAGCAAGAACCGTAAGATGTAATGTCTGGTTGTGGGTACCAAAGTTCGGCAAGAGTTTTTCGAGGTGGGGTACCCATGATATAAAGAGAGAGAAAGAAAGGCAGAGAAAAGGAGGGGAAAAAGAATGTGATATTTTTTTATTATTATTTTTTTTATTAGTTGTTAGCAAAAGAATGAAATATACACAAAAAAGAATATGGACAAAAATAATCACGACATAAAAATACCACACACCTAATCGTTCTAGGGTTCACCTAGGTCAACTAGACCTGCTCAAGAACTTGATTGTTGAAGTGAAACTGTGTCGAGAAACAGACTCAAGATACACTGATCACGAGGCCAGGTAAGTGCAGAGATAAGGGGAGGTTTTCCAACGCTTTCGCGAAGTTCCTTAATTAAATAACCCTTTCTCTTTTGGCGGTTTCGCCGTTAACACTTTCCTAGACACCCCGTAAACAATATACCGTTAAGCAAGCTTCTAAACACAGTCAACTTCTCCTAGTGAGCGCGAAGTCCTTAAGGCTTAAAGTCTAGTTTCATTTAAATTTTGTGTGGGTAAACGTTATGCGCAAGTTCGTGATTTGTGGGCCACGGAAAAGGTGATGAAATCCTTTACCGTATGTTGTGGGGTTCGCTTGCCCTTAAGTCCGTATTAATTGATGCAATGCGCAATTCAAAAAATTCTATAAAGAATCAAACAATCGGTTTTTTTATTTTAAGCGCGGCGCTGCAACAAATACGGGTTAGTCAATTTTGGCGTTTGCTAGCGAACTTGCAAAGAATCCTGCAAAGAATAGTATATTGGAAGCGTCGGATTTGAGAAGAAGGTGTTAGTAAAGTACGTACCGTTTAAGTTTTGGGTTAGGAAACCCCCGTTGAATCAAATCTGGTAAGCTTGAAAGGTTCGCTTGCGTGGGTCAAACTTCCCGGATCTTTGGCACTGTACTTCGTAAATCACCTTTGCCTTGAATGCACACTTTGCTCCCACAATCGCAGTTTGCAAACTTGCAAAAATCTGCACTCTTGCCCACAAGAATTATCCAAAAAAAAAACAAAAAGATTTTTTTTATATACAAAAAGAATATTAACCCGAATAACAAGAAAGAAAATACGCTACCGTCTCCCCGGCAACGGCGCCATTTGATCTCACGCTTTTGGCGTGTCGGATGTTCAAAGAATTAAAGTATAACCGCGATCAGGACGGTGTCGCTATGCAGCTAGCCGGTTGAGCACGGGTCGGTCCACAGGGAGATGGTGGTATTTTACCTTCTTGTCTTAGACGAGTCAATAAAGAATCTGTATGAGTTGTTCGATTCTAACCTATGTGTTTATTTGCAAGTATAAAGTTGTTAAGAAAAGATACGAGATTATAAGCTAAAGAAATCCGTACTCGAAACCTTTGAGCCGAGTCTTGACCAATTGAAGCTAGAGCAATCGGCAACAACGTGGATTAGGGGATTTAAGCACGGTATTCGTGGAATACGGCTTATTTACCTTTGTCCTTCCGTTCTTGTCTCTTGCTTTCGCCTCCGGCCAAACCGAACGCAACCGGTCGTGGTTAGGAATCACCGTTACCTTGTCAGGGTAGGGTGCCTAACGGAGCGCTTGCGTATGGTTTGGGCGGAGTTCAATGGAAAATAACGGGAAAAGGAAAAGAGAAAAGAAAATCTTTAACTTATAATATCGTATTTCTTCTTAACAATAATAATTACAACATTCACAAAATGAACAAAAAGAGAGCAAAAGAAAAGAACAAACAAAAGAAAAGAATACAAGTAATTAAGTGCATGGAATTTAAGTGCATGAAAGTAAAGCAAGGTAATAAAAAGCAAGTAATAAATAAGCAATAAAAAGAACAAGAAAGTAATTACAAGAACATAGAACTCAAGACAAGCATGTGATCAATAGCCAACCCTTAAACTTGCAAGCTCAATTAAGAGGTTGCAAGATCAAGAGAAGGGTAGAGAACGCATATGAAGTGAAGAACTAATTCCATAAGAAAATACGACCCTTGAGATCAATAACTAACCCTTAACCATTCAAGCTCAATGAAGAGGTTGAATGATCAAGAGAAAGCAAGAATCTCAAGGGGAAGAAGAAACACAAGAGAATGATACAAAAAGCCCTCATCTTCATTGATCTTCCACTCAAAAAGCTCTCACTACAATTTTCATGGAAAAAGAATGAAGAAGAAGAAGAAGAAAAAGACTAAATCCTAAAAAGAAAGAGGAACAAAAGAATGACAAAGAATGACCCTTGGCTTAGCTCAAATCTGCTGTATTTATAGGCTGGAGAATGGAAATCTAGGACAACCACCAGAACCTACATAAAAAGACCAAAATACCCACAAAAGTTGACAAGGTGCGGCGCCAGTACGGCCGCGGATCCGCCGCCAATACCCCCTATTGGCCGCGTATCCGCGCCCCTAAGATGGAGTTAGGGCATGGGCTTTTCAGTACGGCCCTGGTCTGCTGTCCCCTGTTGTCTGGTACATGTATTTTCTGATAATTCTTCCAGAATATCTTCAGATTCTTAGTCCAAGATTGCATCTTTTCTTCACTTTTGACTTTATCTCTCTTGAGCTCTGCGCACCCATTGATTCTTGTGCTGCCACCCTCGTGCTCTGTGCTTGTCCGAGACACGAATGACCACTGTCATATGTCTTGTCTCTGGAACTGGTACTCGGCACTGGACGGATATGGATGACCGGAACCCGGCTTTTATCTGCTGTGACAGATGTTCTGTATTTGGTGTAACTGTGGAGATTTTGTCTTGATTTGCAATATTTGGCAAAAAAACCTGTACTCTGTAAATATGTAACAAACACGGATTAAAAGTACCTACCTATAAACACACGAGCATAAGAATGGGCAGTATAAAATGCAGTATTCTGTTGTGAACAGCTGACCGGCGTCTCTTTCGACTGGTACGCGAGTATACCAGACGGGTTCGTTATTACCTTTGCCCAAATGGAGTCTCTGTTTCGGCAAAGGTTCATGAGTGTCAGTGATAAAATCTCCATTGTTGACCTTGTGAGGACCAAGCCGGGGAATAATGAAAGTAATACCGAATTTATCGCCCGATGGCGTAATCTCACAGTCAAGTGCGAACCGCCGCTGGAGCAGGACCAGTCTGTCAGCCTTCTCATTGGGAACCTCAGCAATTGGATGGTCCCATTCTTGTGTACAGCAGGCCTCAAGACGTTTCAAGAGCTAACCAAGAAAGTCCAAATGCTGGAATGCTCGAAGCAAGAGTCTACCCCGGACTCTCAGAGAGACAAGACTTGGAAAAGCAAGCGGGAAAACAACTGTAGAAGCGGGAGTTCTAGCAGTACCAATGTCTTCAATGCGTCCGACAATGAAGAAAAGCGAATCCAAAACCAACCGGTCTCGAAAGCCATTGCTGGGAGGAGATGGGCCTTCCCTAGAGGAGAAAAAGAACAAGGTTTACTCTTTCAGAAGGGACAAGGTCCGCAAGATATTTAAAGATACCTTGAACAACGGTCTACAATTGCCAGAGTCGAAAAGACCTCAAGAAGCAAAAATGACCGACAATCCCCTGTATTGCCCGTACCACCGAGTAGTGAGCCATGCGATCGAGGATTGCTATATCTTCAAGGACTGGGTCGAGAAACAGTACAAAGCTGGAGAGATCGAGCTGTCCAAAAGTGTGTTGTTGAACAATCAAGTTGCAACCACCAACTTTATACAGACAGAAGTTGAAGCCTTCTGGGAGCAGACAGCTGAACCCGCTGCCCTGGGAAATGAAACTGACTCACCGCAATCTCCGTGGAGTACGCACATATCTAATAAGACGAAGAAGATGCTAAAGCTACTTCGGAAAGGGCCCAGAATGGAATGGGAAGGGCAGAAGAAGCCTACCGTACCAGCTGCCAATTCGGCTCCATCAGGCTCAAAATCTAAAAAGCTCAAGAAGAAGAGAAGTGCAGCTCGAAACGAAAAAGAGTCTGCAGGGAGATCGACCATTCAAAAATATATCGATTCCCTCGAAGACTATGAACAGAAGGAAAGAACTCTAATTAGATTGGAAGTGTTCTTCCCTGTAGAAGCGGCCGAGATTCTGGAGGAGTTAGAAGAAGACTCCAATGAAGAGATCTCTATAGTGACCTGCTACGCCATCCACCTGGGCAGCGAATCTGAGGAGGAGCTCTGTTTTCCCGAAGAGGACGAAGAGCTCGCCACTAAGGCCAACCAAATCTAGCTCAAAAGCGGCAGGGTTTTACCGCCAAATCAGGGAAACACCCCAAAAGGAAAGGAAAAATAGGTGGCTAATGAGGAAGATGGCAGAGAGCCGGCTAATGAAAACTCAAGTGCTTCTCCAGTAGACTATAATATCTTGGCTCACCTCCGAAAGCTTCCATCTCTCCTTAGCATCTACGATGCCTTGGTTCTATCTCAAGAGCTTAGAGATATTCTCATTCATGCTCTACAAAACCCTGAGCGGTATCAGGCTCGTTTTGCGGAAATTAATATGAAAGAAGCTCAGTACACTTTGCAAGCCGCCGCAGTCACGCTTAAGGATGAAGACTTGCTACTGGGAACGACTGAGCATAATCGGCCGCTTTACGTGACCGGGTACAGCGACGGAGATCGGATTAATCGCATATTGGTTGATCCGGGGTCCTCAGTGAACATCATGAACTTGCGAACACTGAAGAGTTTGTCAATGGACGTCCGACACCTGTCAAGGGAAAAGATTGCTATTCAAGGCTTCAATCAAATCTGCCAGCAAGTTCTGGGGTCTATAGCTTTGCCAATCAAATTCGGGGATCTGCAAACTGAAGCTAAGATATACGTGATCGACGCCGACATGTCTTATAAGATTCTCTTGGGACGGCCGTGGCTCCACGATTATCGCATCGTTCCGTCAACTCTCCATCAATGCATGAAGTATACTAAAAATGGCGAAGAAAGACGCATTGACAGAGACATCCAGCCGTTCGGTGTGCATGAAGTCCGATATGAAGATTCTCGGTACTTTATGAACCACCAAAATGCTAAGCCACAACTGACTGAGGATAGAGCGGCCCCAAGACTCAAAAGCAAATCTGAGCCGGCTGTCACTTTCAAAAGAAAAAACGCCCAAGTGAGCCAGCGTTTCGGTAGCAAAACTGATGAGTCCGACGCTAGAAGTCCGTCCTTTCGTAAAACTCGCCCTCGTTTCGGTAGCGATACAAACGAATCTGTTACTGAAGCCCCACCTAGTAGCAAAGTCCGCCCTCATCTTGGCAGCGACACTGAAGAGTCGGAGGAAGAGGACCTGCCGTACAACAACTGTGCAGATTGGACCCCTATGCAACAAACAAAACTACGAGAGACCTTCGAAATTGCAGAAGGGCCCCTAGTTTTCACAAGGGTGCCAGAGAAGATGTGCAAAGAGCTCGATGCATTGTTAGTCTCCACCGTGGACCAGCTGAAAACTTTCGACGTTCCCGGAAGGAAAAATGGACAGAAGGGCATCCTGTTTTATGGGTCAAATCCTGTTGTGCACCCGGACGATTTGTCTGTCGCGTGCCTTCCCTATGAGAGAGGCATAAGAGCCGTCCTCAATCCCAGATACTATGCACCCGAGATGCGGGAATATTTCAAAAAGTGCGGATGCCGGTTATATCAAATGGAGTCCAAAGCAAAGTTTTATGAAGGGCTATGGAATCCGCCCCAGGTACGAGCACTCATCGATGGACGAATTCCAGATAGACAGGGCATAGGCTACATTCAATCTGATTCCAAAGCGTGCTACATGATCCATGTTGGTGAGGCCAGCGAAAGATCAAATGATGATGACGAGATAGCCGAGCTAGAAGAAGCTCCTCAAGAGCTCGAAGATGGCGGACAAGCAACCTTTGACAAGCTAACCGAGATTGACTTAGGAACGCCCAATAATCCAAGGCCGACCTACATCAGCTCACTATTGTCAGAGTAAATGAAAGAGCAGATAATTGCCCTGCTGCATGAGTTCGTCGACTGTTTCGCGTGGACGTACAAAGAAATGCCTGGTCTCTCCCCTGAAGTGGCCGTGCATAAGCTGGCTATATCTCCTGATGCTAAGCCAGTCAAACAAGCTCCTTTAAGAATAAGAAGGGAGCTAGAAGAAAAGGTCATCGAGGAAACTAAGAAACTTATCGATGCTGGCTTCATTAGAGAAGAGAAATATGCGGGCTGGATCGCATGCATAGTCCCAGTGAAGAAGAAAAATGGGTAGATCCGAGTTTGTGTCGATTTCAGGGACCTCAACAAGGTATTTCCTAAAGACGACTTCCCGCTACAGGTCATGGAAATGATGGTCGATGACACCTCAAATTATGAGCTGTTCACCTTTATGGATGGCTCGTCTGGATATAATCAGATCAAGATGTCGCCTGAGGATGAGAAACACACAGCATTTCGAACCCCGATCGGAATATACTGCTACAAAGTAATGTTGTTGTTAGTGTATATGCCCTAGAGGCCATTACTGGAAGCTTGGGATATTCACAGTTGTATAGACAATCATGCTCAAAATGGTAGTATGCTACTTGGTTTGTTTCTACTTTAATGTGTGCATGTGTTTCTTTTAGCATATCGCCTATACACATTAGTGGAGCCCTTAGGATCTTTGCTTGATTACCAGCGTTGTGATGGCAGTCACACTAGTGGGGGCTGGGTAATCTATAAGCACATCCTTGTACAGGTCCCTAGTCGTAGGATTATCGAGACAGGGCATCGATACTCCAGAGTAGACTAGTGTATACGCTTCTCATCCCAGGAGAGGAGATGGTCTGTCCCACAGCCATCAGTACGTCGTACTGAAGATAGTATGCAGGTGCTCGTTAGGTTACGAGTACACTGGACATGACTCGCTGGGAACAGTTGGTTGGTATTATGCCTATCGTCAGTTATCAGTTCCCAGGTGACATGAGTACAGCTTAGTCCGTTGACTTGACACTGTCACTTTGCCTCGAGTGTGTTCCCACTGTTCTTAGATTGCTCCGCTACCACGGCTCAAATGAGTCGTGCAAATAGGTGGTAGTTGGGTGCAATCTAGAAGCACTTGGAGGCAGTGACGGTCAGACATGATTCGTCTCTCCCGGTATTGGGGGTTGATATCGCGCTGTGTCTAGGAGAGCCATTACACCAAGTCCGTGGCCAGGGCAAGCGAGATATACTGGTAGTGTTTCCAGTGTTATCTCAGGGTGTTCTGGGCTACACTCCGACACGACTTGTACCACTATTAGGGGACTGACGTTTACCGCCCCCTAGGCCTACCATGTGATACTCTCAGACGAACAGACCGGAATGTACGGAGATTGTCACATTCAGGCTCAGTAGGAGTTCGGATGGGGGTTCACCTCATCAGTCTTCTTACCGGCATCTACCTGGGGACCGTTACGTACAGCTAGTACCGCTTGCGGCCTGTGGTTAAACCCACTGCCAGCGTAGTGTCGAGTCTTTAGAGTCCCACACAGAGGGTTATTCGCCTTTGGGCAAAACAGAGTAGAGGTCGCATGGTTTTGCGACGGGGTTCGTTCACATCCGCGCACTTGTGCACGTTTGGTGTCCGGGCAGTTATTACGAGCGGGCTTTGTTTTAAGCCAGATCCTAGTATTTGTTTTGGGATTGGTTTTGTCTCATTGTATTCGTGTTTCTCGGAACACGGATGCTGGTGTGTATGCACAGTTGACAGAGGCAGAGGAACCTCATTAGGGTTATTGACCATTGACTTTTTCTTAACCCTAATGAGAATGATAGATATGATTAATGATATTAATTAAGGATAATTGTGCCATGGTTAGGTTGACCATTTGACTTTTGTTGACCTTTTGACTTTGGTTGACCGGTTGACTTTTGTTGACCTTTTGACCATCATCATTTCACTTGCAAGATGCTTCTTGTTTCTTGCAAAATGCATTTAATGTTGAAATGATAATGGTCATTCAAAACTAACCATCACAATTTCTTTTAATTATTATTATTATTATCATTTTCTCCATATGAGAGATGGTTGTTAATTTTTCTATCATTCTCTCTTGCTCTTTCTCTCTCATGCTTAGTTCTTCCTCTTCCTCTCTCAAAGCTCTCATCTCTCATGTGTTGAGAACCATGAGCTTGTGAGATAAAATCACCAAAACTTCTCTCTACTCATTCTAGGGTTCTTAGTTTAGCAAGCCAAGCACTCTAGTTACCTCTTGGTTGAGGTAGGAGCTCAAGATAGAGGCCTTCGGGTGGATCTTTCTTCGGTAAAGAGAAGGCGGCGAGGAGGAGCCGTCTACACCACTCCAAGGAGCAAGCAAGAAGGAGGATCACAAAAAGAAGAGAGGGAGTTCAAGACCTAGGTATAACGTTCTAACCGAGTAGCTAAAACTTGTAGTTAGTATGTTAGTTTTTGTTTAGCAAAGATCCTCTAGTTATAGTTCATGTTACATTGTGTTAAAAAACCGTTTTTTACCTATTCCGCCTCTCCGTAAGCATCGGGGTGGGTAACGTGGACTTACAGTGGTATCATAGCCTAGCTAAACAACAACTTGCTTGTTAGCAAAGTGTTTAGAACTTCGATCCGAGAAAAAATAGAAAAACACGTCAAAATTTCATACTTTCTGCCGATTTTTAAAACAACCCTAAAAATATTTCCACACACCTTAAAAATCCGTGCAGGGTATTTTAGGAACAACCAAGAAAAACGAGCACCTGAGTCGATCAAGCCACCGCGGAAGCGCGACGAAACCAAGCGTTTCGCCGCGGATCCGCGGCCGAGTTGACTCGGTCGCGACTCATTTTTCCTGCAGTGTTCTCAGTTTGTTGTTTTGTGATTTTTAAGATACTTTGTTTCTGCCTAGATTATCCAGAGAACAATGTTGTGTTTGGGGTAATTACAAATAGGTATATTGATCGAAGTTCTATAAACTTTAGCTAAATGGTTATATCTGTAATGTGATATATGCACTGAACGTCGACTAATCGCTATACGTCGATTAGTGGAGGTTGTGCATATCTGTGATCTGTAATGTTGGATTGTGTATATGAACTTGTTGGATTGTCGCGGATGAATAGCCGGGGTTGTGAGATGAGAGTTTCTTTATCTTTCATTCGATGTAAATTGTAAATTGATGTAATATTATTTTTATGGCCGCACATCCGGGATGAGGTTGTAGCCGCCATTGTATATTATTTCTTTTACTGTTTTTGCTCCTTGGATAGACCCAAGGTGGGGTGCACAAACTACCGGGTACTTTGAAGTGCCGAGTGGCCTACTCACGTTATTGAAGGAGGTTGCTTCACTTTGGGTACTTGGCGGGTAGTTTGCCGCACCCGTAGGGGTCTAGAGTGGGGTTTGGCTATTCATCGCGACCGTGTAATCCGTCTTTCATTGCAGGCTCGAACGAAACGCGGATTCCTAGCATATCCAATGTGTTCATCTGTGATCTGGAATGTCTATCATTGCATCTGACGAATATATATATCTATATATGATATCTAGTAGGCGTTGATTATGTTTTGCATCTGCGCTAGTCCTGCCCCCGCTCTGTCGTTAGTTAAGTAACCTAACGGGTGATGACGGGGCCCCGTGGCGAATGCGGATGGCATAAGCGTACGTCATATTTTTGTTGTTTTCTGCAATGGTAGGATTAATTGACGGGACGCATTAAATTAATGCAAGAAAATAAACCAAAGTTAAATCGTTGGAACAATTTCAAAACCACTCGGTTTCTTTTCAAAACAGAAAACTTTTAAAACGCGAAGCTTGAACCACTCCTTTTAAAAGCTATCATGTTCCTTCGATTATATCAAGTTCACTACGTTCACGGTTTCGCCAAAACTATTCGTAGCCCTCTGTCATTTCATATGGATAGTCAATAGTATTCAAGCTGTGTTTGTTGGCCAAAGTCAAGGCATAGTGATTGGTAGCTATTGGATATTCATATGTAGCATAGATTGATGCGTTGGTTTGGGACAGTCGTACTGCCTTGTTGGCCAAAGTCAAGGGTAGGTACGGGTGGGTTCAAATTAACCTGAAAAATGACGGGTAGAACTTGACATGTGACTTATGATTTGTTGGCCAAAGTCAAGGTCATAAGAGCATGGGGCAAAAATCCACATCGGGAGTTTCTAAAGAAACTGAAACTTGCTAGTGCTGCATACCATTTGGAGTGTGATGATTTTGGTAGGATTCCTTCAGCTTTATCATACGATGATATTTGGATCCCGATCCTACTGTGAGTATATGCTACTCCTCGGGAAACTTTCTCACTTAACGATCAACACTATAAACCAAGTAGGTGTCTAGAAAGGTGTTAGCGGGGCTACGCCCACAGGGAAACGAGGTTATTTAATTAAGAAACTTCGCGAAAGCGTCGTAAAACCTCCCTCGAAGTACCAACACTGGCCTGGATGAACGGTTAAGCAAGTATTGTACAGTGAGATTGATCCCGACTAATTCTTCTTTTTTGGTTTGAGAAAGGATACGAGAAACAGTGGGAGCCATCCTGTTTAGACAAACTAAAAACCACTCTAAACTTGCAAGAGCATCATGCTAAAGTGTTTCTTCTCTCTCTCTCCTAATTGCATCGACCAAACATCATGACCGGCCTTAAGTTAGTACTAGATAAAAATATACTGACAGGGCCAAACTACAAAGATTGGCTCAGGAATATCAAAATGGCAATCACTTATGACAAGTTAGGGTATCTCCTTACCACCAAAGCCCCCGCTGTCTCAGGTCCTCAATCCAGCGTCGCGGATAAGGAAATCCGTAAGACCTGGGTGATTGACTGCGCGAAGGCCAAGTGCCTCGTGCTTGCCTCTATGGACAATGAACATCAGAGGAGGCACAAGAATATAGACCTTGAATCCATATTTTTCCATACTAAGGATCTGTATAGAGAGCAATCCCGTATCGCCAGATACGAAGTCTCGAAAAAGTTGTTTTCGGCGAGATTGACCGTCGGATCATCTGTAGCGGAACACATGCTTAAGATGATTAGCTACATTGAAGAGCTCGTGGACCTCGGGACTCTACACTGAATTGATTCTCCAGTCCCTTCCTTCCACTTACGCCCAGTTTATCCTGAACTTCAACATGCAGGGAAAGGAAGTTGAACTTTCGGAACTCCTAAATATGTTGAGGAGTGCAGAGGGCACCCTACAGAAAGTAAGGGAAACATCCACTTTGTTTGTTGGAGGAGCTTCCTCTTCTAGGTCCAAGGCGAAAGCCAAAGGAAAGAAGAAGAAGGCCCCCACCAAACCAGGGGGCGGTGTTAGTAAAGTGGAAGCCAAGGGAAAGGAAAAAGTAGCAAAGGTTGCGGGACAGCCTGTGGGGAAGGAAGAGTGCTTTTATTTTCATAAGAAAGGATACTGGAAGAAAGATTGCAGGGCTTGGAAGGCCAAGAACCAGGACCCGAAGCAAGTTGTGGCTTCGGCTTCAGGTGTGTATGTTATTGAAAACTGTCTATCAATAAACTCTACTTCCTGGGTATTGGATACCGGATTAGGATCTCATATCTGTAATTCTTTGCAGGCACTGAGAAAGCGTAAGGTTTTGAAGGCAGGTGATATGACCCTCAGAGTTGCAAATGGAGCTAGCATGGATGCTGAGTCCGTGGGGGACTATCACTTGGGATTGTCAGATGGACATGTTTTGGTTTTGCGTGACTGTTATTTTGTACCCAGTTCGACTTGTAATATCATATCTGTATCTTTAATGTCTAAAGAAGGTTATGATTTTGCGTTTGTAAGCAATGCTGTAAACATTCACCTTAATCATGTTCTGATTGGGTTGGGTATATTAAGCAACGGTATATACGTATTGAACCAACCACAGATTTTCAATGTCCAGAATACACACAAAAGAAAGTCTCCAAAAATAAATCATGCTTTCTTATGGCATTGTAGACTGGGTCACATCAATGAAACAAGGTTAACTAAGTTGCATAAAGAAGGATATTTGGATCCGTTCGAATATCAATCATATGCAACTTGTCAATCATGTCTCAAAGGAAAGATTACAAAGACTCCGTTCACTGGACACGGAGTAAGAGCGAGCGAGCTCTTGGGACTCGTACACAGCGATGTATGCGGTCCAATGTCTACACATGCGTGAAGTGGTTATTCTTACTTCATTACTTTTACGGATGATTTTTCAAGGTATGGACATGTCTTCTTAATAAAGCATAAATCTGAAGCCTTTGAAAAATTCCAGGAATACAAGAATGATGTAGAAAAACAAACAGGCAAAAGTATCAAGACACTGAGATCTGATCGAGGTGGTGAATACTTGAGTGCCGAGTTCCTGGGTTACCTAAAAGAGAATGGAATTCTCTCTCAACTTACTCCTCCATACACCCCACAACATAATAGTGTATCGGAGAGACGGAACCGAACCCTATTGGATATGGTACATTTCATGATGAGTAACGCTAAGTTGCCGCAATCTTTCCGGGGATATGCACTAGAATCAGCTGCATACCTTTTGAACCGAGTTCCAACTAAGACAGTGCCTACCACATCATATCAGATGTAGAGTGGGAAGAAACCCTATCTTAAAGACATTAAGACATGGAGTGTCCAGCTTTTGTCAAAAAGCAGCATACGGACAAACTCGAGGCACGCTCAGTACAGTGCAAGTTTGTGGGATATCCAAAGAACTCCAAGGGATATTTCTTCTATTACGCAGAGGAACAAAAGGTTTTTATATCTCGTCATGCCTGCTTCTTGGAAACTGAATTTTTGGAAAATCAGATAAGTGGGAGCGTAATAGAACTAGAAGAAATTCCAGAACCACAAGCTATTACTGAAAGCTTAGTAGAACCACAGGGTTCGAAAGAACAGGACATTCCTACGCCACTCCGCAGGAGTAGTAGGCAGTCTCATCCGCCTGAGAGATACTACGGTTTTCTCATAGACGGAGATAGAGAGGATTGCATCATTGATAATAATGAGCCGACTAGCTTCCAGCAGGCCATTCAGAGCACTGACTCGGTAAAATGGCTGGATGCAATGCGGACCGAAATGGAGTCCATGTACTCCAACAAAGTATGGACTTTGGACGTTGCTCCAGAAGGGGTAAAACCCGTAGGCTGCAAATGGATCTTCAAAAGGAAGATTGGTGTAGATGGACAGGTTGAGACTTATAAGGCTAGACTTGTTGCAAAGGGTTTTCGTCAAAGACCTGCTTTGGGCTATGACGAAACCTTTTCTCCAGTGGCTATGCTCAAATCCATTCAGATCCTTCTTGCCATTGCTGCCTTCCACGATTATGAGATTTGGCAGATGGACGTAAAGACCGCTTTTCTAAATGGAAATTTAGTGGAGTGTGTCTATATGGACCAGCCAGAGGGTTTCATTCAGAGTGGGAGCAGCGGGAAGGTGTGCAAGTTGCTTAAGTCCATTTATGGACTGAAGCAGGCATCGTGGAGTTGGAACATCTGTTTTGATGAGACGGTCAAAGAATTTGGCTTTATCAAAAATCCAGATGAACCATGCATTTATAGTAAAATTGTAGCACGAACTGTCGTATTCCTCGTTTTATACATGGATGACATTCTCTTGATAGGAAATGACATTCTTATGCTACAATCTGTCAAAGGGTTCTTGTTACACACGTTCTCCATGAAAGACCTGGGTGATGCCTATTACATTCTGGGGATCCGGATCCATCGTGATAGGTCTAAGAGGATATTAGGACTTTCACAGTCCAGGTATATCGACACCATACTGAAAAGATTCAGTATGGAAGATTCCAAGCACGGTAATTTACTGGCTTGTCATAGGATCACCCTCTCCAAAGAGATGTCTCCCAAGACTGATTTGGAAAGGGATCACATGTCTATTATACCCTACGCCTCTGCGGTAGGCTCTATAATATATGCGATGTTGTGTACCAGACCAGATGTAGCTTATGCACTGAGTGTGGTAAGCTGGTATCAGTCAAACCCTGGGGAGAAGCATTGGATAGCGGTAAAGAACATTCTGAAGTACCTTAGAAGGGCTTAGGATATGTTTTTGGTTTACGGAGGAAAAGACCTCCAGATGGAGGCCTTTGCTGGCTCCAGCTTCCAGAGTGACAAGGATGACTCCAAATCCATGTCGGGTTATGTCTTTACCCTCAATGGAGGGGCGGTGTGTTGGAAGAGTTCCAAACAGGAAACCGTTGCTAACTCGACGATGGAAGCAGAATATATCGCAGCATCTGATGCCGCAAAAGAAGCCGTCTGGATGAGGAAGTTCTTGATAGAACTTCAGGTGGTTCCGTTCATTGTTGATCCAATACCTCTGTATTGTGACAAAAACGGGGCTATAGCTTTATCAAAGGAACCCAGGTCCCATCAGAAGTCCAGACACATCTTGAGGCGGTATCACCTGATCAGGGAGATCGTGGATCGCCGGGAGATCGAGGTTCGGAGGGTTGCTACAGAAGAAAACACTGCAGATCCATTCACGAAGGCCATACCCCAGACTTAGTTCGAGCGGCTGATCGAGATGATAGGTCTTCGATACGCTAGTACATGGTCTTAGTGCAAGTGGGAGATTGTTAGTGTATATGCCCTAGAGTCCATTACTGTATCATACTAGTTTGTATATTACTTAATGAAAGCTTAGGATATTCATAGTTCTATAGACAATCTTGCTCACAATGGTAGTATGCTACTTGGTCTGTTTCTACTTTAATGTGTGCATGTGTTTCTTTTAGCATATCGCCTATACACATTAGTGGATCCCTTAGGATCTTTGCTTGATTACCAGCGTTGTGATGGCAGTCACACTAGTGGGGGCTGAGTAATCTACAAGCACATCCTTGTACAGGTCCCTAGTCGTAGGATTATTGAGACATGGCACCGATACTCCAGAGTAGACTAGTGTATACGCTTCTCATCCCAGGAGGGGAGACGGTATGTCCCACAACCATCAGTACGTCGTACTGGAGATAGTATACAGGTGCTCGTTAGGTTATGAGTACACTGGACAGGACTCGCTGGGAACTGTTGGTTGGTATTATGCCTATCGTCAGTTATCAGTTCCCAGGTGACATGAGTACAGCTTAGTCCGTTGACTTGACACTGTCACTTCGCCTCGAGTGTGTTCCCACTATTCTTAGATTGCTACCCTACCACGGCTCAAATGAGTCGTGCAAACAGGTAGTAGTTAGGTGCAGATCCGAAGCACTTGGAGGCAGTGACGGTTAGACAGGATTCGTCTCTCCCGGTATTGGGGGTTGATATCGCGCTGTGTCTAGGAGAGCCATTACACCAAGTCCCTGGCCAGGGCAAGCGAGATATACTGGTAGTGTTTCCAGTGTTATCTTAGGGTGTTCTGGGCTACACTCCGACACGACTTGTACTACTATTAGGGGACTGACGTTTACCGCCCCCTAGGCCTACCATGCGATACTCTCAGACGAACAGACCGGAATGTACGGAGATTGTCACATTCAGCCTCAGTAGGAGTTCGGATGGGGGTTCACCTCATCAGTCTTCTTACCGGCATCTACCTGGGGACCGTTACGTACAGCTAGTACCGCTTGCGGCCTGTGGTTAAACCCACTGCCAGCGTAGTGTCGAGTCTTTAGAGTCCCACACAGAGGTTTATTCGCCTTTGGGCAAAACAGAGTAGATGTCGCATGGTTTTGCGACCGGGTTCGTTCACATCCACGCACTTGTGCACGTTTGGTGTCTGGGTGGTTATTACTAGCGGGCTTTGGTTTAAGATAGATCCTAGTATTTGTTTTGGGATTGGTTTTGTCTCATTGTATTCGTGTTCCTCGGAACACGGATGCGGACGTGTATGCACAGTTGACAGAGGCAGAGGAACCTCATTAGGGTTATTGACCGTTGACTTTTTCTTAACCCTAATGAGAATGAGAGATATGATTAATGATATTAATTAAGGATAATTGTACCATGGTTAGGTTGACCATTTGACTTTTGTTGACCTTTTGACTTAGGTTGACCGGTTGACTTTTGTTGACCTTTTGACCATCATCATTTCACTTGCAAGATGCTTCTTGTTTCTTGCAAAATGCATTTAATGTTGAAATGATAATGGTCATTCAAAACTAACCATCACAATTTCTTTTAATTATTATTATTATTATCATTTTCTCTCATATGAGAGATGGTTGTTAATTTTTCTATCATTCTCTCTTGCTCTTCCTCTCTCAAAGCTCTCATCTCTCATGTGTTGAGAACAATGAGCTTGTGAGATAAAACCACCAAAACTTCTCTCTACTCATTCTAGGGTTCTTAGTTTAGCAAGCCAAGCACTCTAGTTACCTCTTGGTTGAGGTAGGAGCTCAAGGTAGAGGCCTTCGGATGGATCTTTCTTCGGCAAAGAGAAGTCGATGAGGAGGAGCCGTCTACACCACTCCAAGGAGCAAGCAAGAAGGAGGATCACAACAAGAAGAGAAGGAGTTTAAGACCTAGGTATAACCTTCTAACCGAGTAGATAAAACTTGTAGTTAGTATGTTAGATTTTGTTTAGCAAAGATCCTCTAGTTATAGTCCATGTTACCTTGTGTTAAAAAACCGTTTTTTACCTATTCTGCCTCCCCGTAAGCACCGGGGTGGGTAACGTGGACTTATAGCCATTCGGACTGAAGAACGCAGGTGCTACATATCAAAGGGCAATGACCAATATCTTTGATGACCTAATCCATAAAGTCGTCGAATGCTATGTTGATGACCTGGTCGTCAAGACTAAAGCCAAGGCCGACCACGTCCAAGATCTTAGGACCGTTCTCACCAGACTGAGGAAATACGATCTGAAGATGAATCCTCTGAAGTGCGCTTTTGGCGTGTCATCAAGAAAATTCCTGGGCTTTATAGTCCGACATCGGGGGATCGAAGTTGATCCATCCAAGATAAAGGCCATCATGGAAATGCCCCCTCCGAAAGATATGACGTGGCTGAGATCTTTTTAAGGAAAGCTTGCTTATATATGAAGGTTTATCTCAAATTTATCGGGGAGATGTAGGCCCTTCTCAAAGCTCATGAAGAAAGGAGCTCCTTTTGTCTGGGATGCCGAATGTAAAGAAGCGTTCGAAAGCATTAAACAGTACTTATTGCGCCCTCCAGTGCTGGCCGCTCCCATTCCAAATAAACCGTTGATTCTCTATACTGTCGCGCTAGATGAGTCACTCGGTGTGCTCCTTGCCCAGAATAACGAGGAGGGAAAAGAAAATGCCCTCTACTACCTCAGTCGAACTCTAGTTAGGGCGGAACACAACTATTCCCCGATCGAAAAACAATGCCTGGCCCTGATATTTGTTGTGAAGAAGCTGAGGCACTATCTGCTCGACCATCGGGTTATGCTGATCTCCAAGGTTGACCCGCTCAAACACTTGATGACCAAAGCAAGCCTAGCCGGCAGAATGGAAAGATGGGCTGTCATGCTATTTGAGTTTCTCATAATTTATACTCCTCAGAAAGCAGTAAAAGGGCAAGCTCTTGCGTACTTTCTTGCTGCTCATCCCATACCTGAGGGGTCACTGCCCAATTGCGAGTTACCCGACGAACAAGTGCTGCACCTCGAGAATGACAAGCCATGTTGGGAGCTCTAATTCGATGGGGCCTCATCGATAAGGACCTCTAGTAAATCAAGCATCCCGGAGATAAAAGAAGGGATAGGATTGGTGTTCATCACGCCATCGATGGGAGACTGAGTTAGCTCGGTACAGAGGCTGAGTGGTAGAACTCATGAAACGGTTCACTCACGTTGAACTAATGAGAGTCCCTAGAGCGTTGAATGGAAAGGCTGACATACTCGCTAGCCTAGCCAAGGAGCTGGATGATCCTAACATGGAAAAAATTTTGATCACAGTCAGGAGCCGGCAAATTCTACCCCTAGTCTCTCTACGAGAAGAGGAAAGCGCGGAACAGAAGAGCAGTCCTGCCGAAGAAGCTTCGATCATCCAAGACGAGCCCGATTGGAGAGAACCCTTCGTAGCGTACTTACGATACGACAAGCTGCCCGAAGGAAAATCTGCAAGAATTCAGCTAAAGAAGAGAGGTCTCCGATACGTGTTTGTAAATGACATGCTATACCGCAGGTCATATGAACAACTCTAGCTCAGATGTCTGTCATCGGCCGAAGCCCAGAAAGTCATGAAAGAAGTTCACTCGGGCGTTTGCGGTGCTCACCAATCTGGCCCCAAGACGCGACTTCAAATTAAACGGCTTGGGTATTACTGGCCCACAATGATACGGGATTGCGCAGAGCATGCAAAGAAATGTCATATCTGCCAAATTCACGGCGATTTCATTCACAAGCATCCCAATCCGTTGCATCCTACGGTGGCGTCGTGGCCCTTCGAAGTCTGGGGGACCGACATAGTTGGCCCAATTGATCCTCCGTCATCCAGAGGACACCGGTTCATATTGCCCGCAACTAACTATTTCTCCAGATGGGCTGAAGCTGTCTTGCTAAAAGAAGTTAAGACAGAAAATATTCTTACGTTCTTCCAGCATAATATTTTATACTGCTTCGGTACACCAAGAAGAATCATTTCTGACAACGGGCCTTCTTTTAAGAGCTTCAAAGTCTCAAGATTCGCTACTCAACACAAGATAGACTGGAGATATTCCTCCATCTATAATCCAAGAGCCAATGAGCTAGCCGAAGCCTTCAATAAGACTCTATGCAAGCTCCTGAGGAAAAATGCTTCAGCTAACAAGAGGGATTGGAATCTCAAGCTTCACGAGGCGTTACGGGCATATCGTACCACGCACCGTACTCCAACCCAGTCCACTCTATAATCATTGCTCTTCGGAGTGGAGTCGGTCCTCCCCCTCGAAGTCGAAGTTCCAAGCTTAAGAATGGCCGTTCAGCACGAGTTGACAGAGGAGGAAAACGTGCTCCTTCGGCTTGAAGAGCTCGACGCCCTTGAAGAAAAGAGGCTCGCGGTGCAGCCAAATCTGGAGCTATACTGAGCCCAAATGTCACAGGCCTATGACAAGATAACCCGTCTTCGTGCTTTCAAGAAAGGTGAATTGGTCTTGGTCCTCAAAAGACCGATCATCCCCAATCGACATGCCAAGGGAAAATTCGAACCAAACTGGAAAGGACCATACGTCATCGAGAAAGTGTTTGACAGAGGATCATACCAACTGATAAATGCCGAGGGAGAAAGGCCCATGCCACCCATCAATGGACGATATCTCAAGAAATACTACGCGTGAATGCTCCAAGTCGCAGGCGAATTGAGCACACCAGCCCTACGGTCTAGATCATACATCCTGTAAAACCGTATATAATCCACGGGCGTAAACAACCCTTATCTCTCCCAAGTCCTGCCGGTGAGACTGCTTTCAAAGTCCCACCAGTGCGGAAAAAAAAGGTATGTCCACAAGCAAAACGGGCACGGATGAAAACCCGAAAGGGCTCCGTGAGTAAAAATAGCAGGACTGTCGGCGAGTTTGTGAAAACCCGAAAGGGCGCAAACTCGTGAAAAGAGATAAAATACACTCGCAAAGTCCTCTCGACCTTGTGAGGAGAAAACCCTGCGTGAGATCCTTGCGACTCACAAAGGAGCAACACACTTAGGAATCCCTACGATTCTTAAGGAGAACATACACCTGCGAGATCCTCTCAACTCGTAGGGAGAAAATGCTTTTATGGGACCCTTACGGCTCATAAATTGAAAAGTGTTAGGTGATAGGGACCTAAACCTGTCTCCTTAGCCATCGCTCCCCAACAGGCAACGGCAAATGATGAATCGCTCCTGGCATTTCGCTTCAGTGTTAGCGGTGCTGAGGCCGACCAAAATCCAAATCCCAAGTCCTTCCGAGGCAAATGATGAGTTGCTCCTAGCATTGTTCCAGTGCAGCAATGCTGATGCTAAACAAGATCCAAATTCCAAGTCCCCAAACGGCGAATGATGAGTCGCTCCTGGTACCATATTCCAGTGTAGCGATGCAGACGCCAACCAAAATCCAATTTCTCAAAATTCTCCCGGCCCTACGATTAGTCCCCAAATTGACTGCCGTATACAATCCACGGGCTCAAATAATTCTCAGCATACCCATGCCTTACCACAATCACCAGTTACGCGGCTGGTCTCCGCCCTCGAAATTATGCTCCATTTAGGAAGACCCACTCATGTGTCCTCACGATACATGAGGAGAACAAACCTTCGTGGGATTCTTACGACTCACAAAGGAAAAACACACTTGGGAGTCCTTATGACTCCTGAGGAGAAAGTGCACCTACGAGATCCTTTCGACTCGTAGGGAGAAAATGCTTTTATGAGACCCTTACGGCTCATAAAATTGAAAAGCCTTAGGTGATAGGGATCTAAACCTGTCTCCTAAGCCATCGCTCCCTAACAGGAAAAGGCAAACGATGAATTGCTCCTGGCACGTGTGCTTCATGTTAGCAACGCCGATGCCTACCCTAACCCTAAAATCCTAAAACTCCAATCCAATAGACCCCTAAGTCTTTAAACTGGGAACAGATGACCTCTAAGTCGTTAAACTGGGAACAGATGACCCCTAAGTCATTAAACTGGGAATGAGGGAAATCACCTCATGACAAATGATGATTCGCTCCTGGTACCATATTCCAGTGCAGCGGTGCTGATGTCAACCCAAATCACATCGAATCAGCAAGTCAACTTCAACCCTGACACCGCAAGAAGCGGAGCAAGTCAAATCAAGCACCGACCGTCCACGTCGCTAAAAGGGCAGCACCGAACGTCCAAGTTGCAAAAAGGGCAGAACCGACCATCCACGTCGCAAAAAGGGCAGAACCGACCGTCCAAGTCGCAAAAAGGGCAGAACCGACCGTCCACGTCGCTAAAAGCGCAGCATCGCCCATCCAAGTCGCAAAAAGGGCAGCACCGACCGTCCAAGTCGCAAAAAGGGCAGAACCGACCGTCCACGTTGCTAAAAGGGCAGCACCGACCGTCCGAGTCACAAAAAGGGCAGAACTGACCGTCCATGTCGCTAAAAGGGCAGCACTGACCGTCCAAGTCGCAAAAAGGGCAGAACCGACCGTCCAAGTCGCAAAAAGGCCGGAACCGACCGTCCACGTCGCTAAAAGGGCAACACCGACCGTCCAAGTCGCAAAAAGGGCAGCACCGACCGTCCAAGTCGCAAAAAAGGCAGAACCGACCGTCCACATCGCTAAAAGGGCAGCACCGACCGTCCAAGTCGCAAAAAGGGCAGAACCGACCGTCCACGTCGCAAAAAGGGCAGAACCGACCGTCCAAGTCGCAAAAAGGGCAGCACCGACCGTCCAAGTCGCAAAAAGGGCAGCACCGACCGTCCAAGTCGCAAAAATGGCAGCACCGACCATCCAAGTTGCAAAAAGGGCAGAACCGACTGTCCACGTCGCTAAAAGGGCAGCACCGGCCGTCCAAGTCGCAAAAAGGGAAGTACTGACCGTCCAAGTCGCTAAAATGGCAGCATCGACCTCTACGTCGTTAAAACGGGAACCAGATCAAGTCGACCTCATGCGAAAGAAGATCCATCAATTTCGTGCGCACAACCCACATATGTGGTATGCAGTTGTTGATGGGGGGCAATTTGTTGGGGTCGAAATTTACAACCCGGTTGACCAAGTCAAAATCAAAGTCAACCCCAAGCCAAGTGGGCCCAAGCCCAGGTCAAGTGGGTCAATGCCCGGGTCGAGCCCGAACATGGAGCGGCCGGTCTCCCCCCCATGCCAAGATAAAAATTTTGTAATAAATAATTTTGGTGTATTACTTTTATTCTATTTTATGAATGAATGTAAGAAAAATGGGCATATAGCCAAATTTTTGTAAAGCCCATGGCTTATGTGCAAAAAGAAATGGCACATGAGCCATGGGATAGGCAAAATGCCATTTTTGTAGAGCCCAAGGGGCTATATGTAAAGTGTATAGCCTATAAAGGCAAGGATAATGAAAATATCCCAACAACTTTTTTTTCTCTCTCCTAAAAAAGCATCAAGATCTGTGATCTTCTCCTTCCTCAAGGTTCTAAAACCTTCTTCTTTCTTTTGAATTAAATCAAGTGTTTTACTCTTCCTTTTATAAAACTAAATAGTTTTTCACCACAAAACCCACAAAGAGGAACTCAGATATTCCATCAGATCTCAGAAAGGAGAGATTTTTAAAATCTCATACTTCTTGATCTTCATGATCCGGCCAACAAAGGAAGAAGAAAAAGACCCATCTCCAGAAACCCCACTTTGGGGAAGATCCAGGGCTCAAGAGGAGAATCCTCCTTCATCAGCTTCAAAATATCTTAGGAGTTTAACTCCTCATATATATATACATATATACAAAATAATAAGTGCTCGTTTCTGGGAGTACAACTCCCATTGCAGGGACCAAGTCCCTTTTACCTCCCGAGCGCCCACGTGCCTGCCACATGAGGCGCTAGCACCCTTGCGCTCAAAGCGCTAGCGCCCGAGCGCCCACGTGCCTGGCACGTGGGGCGCTAGCGTTCAAAGCGCTAGCGCTCTTGCGCTCAGAGCGCTAGCGCCCGAGCGCCCACGTGCCTGGCACGTGGGGGGCTAGCGCCCTTGCGCTCAAAGCGCTAGCACCCAAAGCGCTGACACTTTTTCCCATGCATCCTTTGGATACCCTTTCCCTTTTTTATATATATGTATACACACACACACACACTCCACGACACTGTCCCTGTTAGAATAAATTCTAACGGGGCGCTGCCCCGCACCCCGCAAGGGGGCTACTAGCCCCCTTGACCCCCAGCCCGCTATCCGGGTAGCGGGACCCCCGTAAAAAATCTACGGGGCCCCGATATATCCAAAACCCCCTTTCAAAACACCACACACATACTCTTCACATTGAGTTCGCATGACCTATTTGACCCGTTAATCGGAGGTTCTCTTGTTCCAAAGGCGAGGGATAATTAACGGCAGCTTAGTCCGCGGCTGTCGGAGATTTGGATCCGCACAATCAATAAATCCCAGTCTACCCTAGGTAGGGGGAGTCTGTAATGCGCCTGACAAGCGCACGCGCATTCCCATCTCAATGGGGTGAAGAAAAACACCCTACACCCAAAAGATTCTTTTGGCCGCGGTTCCGCGGTCGTTAAGTCGAGTTAAGGCTTCGTTCTTCTTGTGGGCCCATTCAATACTCTGCATGATTTTCTGAGTATTTTTAATATGAAAAATTCCAAATTTTTGAAAAATTTCCATTGAGTACTCATTAGGCGTCGGGTTTCATTCGTTCGAGGTTTTTAACGTCGTCTAGGTTACTCTAAAGCTCTAGCTTGGCTCTGATACCACAGTAGGGTTTTCTTAGCACCTTACCTAGGGTTTGGAAGCATCACATATGCCACAATTAAATTTTTATGGAGGTTCTAAGCAAACTAACCTAGGAATCGAACTAGAAATTTAGGGTAACAACTAATAGTATCACATACTATAAAGAATCTATCACTGAGTGGAGAGAGTACAACCTTTGTAGACCTCCTTGAGTGACTCCTTGGATCTTCTAGAGTTTGAACCGGCTCACTTGAATCCTTCCAAGTCCACGACGATCCACCCGGAGTCCCTTTGCTCAAGCTCCAAGCTTCACTTGATCAATGAAGAAGTAAACCAAACACCCTACACTAATGGGCTAGAGTAGTGTAGAATGGTGATGTGGTTTGTATTCTTACTTAAAAAACCTTTCTTTTTAAGTTTCTCACTCAAATGAAAACTTAAGAGAGTATGAAGGAGGAGGAAGAAGAAGATGGCAAAGCTTTTCTCAATATTGTGATAATCTCTTAATTAAAAGAAAAAGGAAATATATATATATATATATATATATATATATATATATATATATATATATATATATATATATATATATGAGACACTCACAAATATAGCCATGGCAAAAATAAATATCTAGATATTTTTGTAGATGAGTTAAAGATCAAAGGAAATCAAACTAGCGTTATAGTCAATGGTCAACCCAAGAAGTGTGTAGAAACAAAGAGTCATGTTTAATTTCCTTTTTCTTTTTACTCAAATACAAAAAAAGACATATATTCATTCCATATGAGTCATGCATTGCCATATCCTATGTATCAACAACCATGATACACAAGTATGTATATATGTGTGCATTCACATCATCATATGCATGTATAAACATATATGCATACATCCAAAAAGAAAAGGTTTAATAAAAGTGAGCTAAAAGTCAATATTAAATCAACACTTGATTTAATAAACCGGTCATATCATATACGACCCGACCAATAGAAAACGCCTGATTAATATACGGTATCATATACACGTATTTATTCGAGCTCCCGTGCATATCTCATATGCACACCACATCGTTTCGCCTGAGCTAGGAAACTCCTGTGTGGGACTCTAAGACTCGTCAATACGCCGGCAGTAGGTGATGATCATATCAAACATCCACAAGCCGCAAGCGGTCAGCTAAACGTAACGACCATCCGGGTATTGAGCGATCAGAAGAAAAACAAGCAAACCTGTCAAAACTCCTGTCGAGCCAACTGGCAACATTTACCGTACAATCCGGTTTCTTCGTCTGATATGCTGCATATCAAGTCTAGGGATGGCATCGTCGACCCTAATGACTCAATAAGTCATGCCGATGTATGGCGTATAACAAATCGAGAAACTACTGATAACACTTATCATTAAATCTTAGCAGCCCTGGCCAGGGACTCCTTGTTATAGCCAATCGAGCACAGCGCAACATCAACCCCTAATATCGGGAGAGACGAAACCCCTCCTATCACTCATTGCCTCCATGTGCCTCGGGACTGTACCCAAAAGCCACTTGTTTGCATGACTCAGTAGAGCCGTGGTAGGGTGGCAATCAAAATACAGTGGGAGCACACACATGACTCTATGACGATCTCGGGTCTACAGACTAACCTGTACCAGTGTCACCTAAGAACTGCTATCCGACGATAGATATAATACCATATAGGAGTTCTCGGCGAGTTTGTCCAGTGTACCCAGTCACCACTGAGCACCCGTATACAATCTTTGATGTCAAACATCAATGGATATGGGATCATCCACCGCCCATCATATGGGTCAAGAATGTATACGCTAGTCTACTCTGGTATATCGATGCCCCGTCTCAATACAACCATGACTAGGAATAGTTTAAGGATATGCCTATAAACTATACTTGTCCCACTAGTATGATCCGCATCATAATCAGAGCAGTCAAGCAAATATCTAAAGGGCTTTATCAACATGTACCAAATGAATAAAGTGCATGATCAAATGAACATGTAAAGATAAAGTAAACCAGATAGTATACTATCATGTCGAGCAAGAATGTCCTCTGAATATATATATACACATACCGATACATCCACTATCATATAATGACCTTTAGGGCATACATATATCCAACAGTTTTGAAAACTACTCTTTCAAATCACTAGATTCTGCAATGATATCAAGTTCATTACGTTAATGATTTTCTTCAAAACCATTCATAGCCCTTCGTCATTTCATATAAAGACTATTTAGTATTCGTGCTGCGTTTGCTGACCTTATCAAGGAGTAATGTGCGGTAGCTGATTAGTGCTTATCTGCCGCATATGATGCAATTGGATTAGGGTAGTCGTACCGCTTTGTTGACCTTGTTAAGGGTCGTACAGGTGGGTTTAATTCAATCACGAAATGACAGGTTGAACTTGACTAGTGCTTTTGTTGACCTTGTTAAGGTCATAAGTTGTTAGCGGTAAAAACAGATATTAGGAATTTCAAGTGTTGAAATTTGCAATGAGATTGCTTACCTTATATGAGATAGTTGGATCCCAATACCCACTGCGAGTAAGTGTTACTCATGGGAGAGTTTTCCACTTTACAATTAGCTGATCCAGTAGGTGTCTAAAAAAGGTATTAACGGGGTTATGCCCATGCGGAAACAAGGTTATTTAATTAGTTCTAAGCAAAAGCATGGGGAGACTCCTTTGGAGTACCAATACCTGCCTGGCTGACCGATTGGCGAACTTGTAGGGTGTAATTAATCCCGGCTAATCTTATCTTTTAGGGTTTGAAGGAAGATTTGATAAAAATAGTAGGAGCCATCCTGATTAGATAAGATAATAATCAATCTAATCTTGCAAGAGTGGGTGCTAAAGTGTTTTCTTCTTTCTATCTCCAAGTAGCGACCTTGACACGCCTTAATCAAGATAATAATATGGATGTATTGACCAAACACGCTTATTATACAAAGCTGGGCAACATTAGTTCCGCTCTACCTTATAACTGTTATAAGTCTGAGTAGGGAATAGGGGAATATCAAGATTCCCACGGAACCCGAAAGAAGAAAGAGCATGATGATGCATCTTATTCGGGTGTGTTTGTTATTGAGAACTGTTTCTTAGTCTCCTCTACGTCCTGGGTATTAGATACCGGATCAGGATCCTACATTTGTAATATGTTACAACGGTTAAGAAGAAGTAGAGAACTGGGAAAGGGTGATATGTCTCTCAGTGTAGGGAACTGTTGCTATAGTGCCCTTAATTCAATTATTGAATCGCAGGTGCGCGATTGTGATTTTTGAGGGAGGACCTATACGGAGAGAATAGTCTTACTTGAGATGATAGTATACTGTCTGGTTTGTCTCTGTCATCATGTACATGCATTAGGTGGCACTACAGATCACTATTACATGTTGATAGAGCCCATAGGATTCTTTATTGACTACCAATATTTTGATGGCGATCATATACGTGGGAGCTGGGTGGTCTATAAGCACATCCTTAAATGTCCCTAGTTGAGGGAGTATCGAGACTGGGCATCGATACTCCGTAGTAGACTAGTGTATACTTATCGAGACCCCGATGAGGGGCGGTGGCCGGTCTCACAAGCCATTGGTGTCAGTTAGTCACCTAAGATAGTATTCAGGTGCTTATTGGGTTATGAGTACACTGGACGAACTCACCGGGAACATGCTAGTTGGTATTATACCTATTGTTAGATAGCAGTTCCCAGTTGACATGAGTACAGGTTAGTTTGTCGCCCTGAGATCGTTATTTGTCTTGTATGAGTTCCTACTGTGCTTTGATTACTACCCTACTACGGTTCAAAGGAGCCGTACAAAAATGTTTTTAGTTGGGTACATTCCCTAACCGTATGGAGGTAATGAGCGGATCGTCGGGGACTCGTCACTCCCGGTATTAGGGGTTGATGTCGCGTTGTGCACGGGTGGCCATAAACAGAAATCCGTGACCATGGTGGACGAGAATTACTGATTTGGATCAGTAGTTTCTCAGTGGGTGATGGGCTTCATACCGACACAAAATATCGCGTTATTAGGGATTTGACATTATCCACCCCTAAACTCGATATGCGATACTCTTAGACGAACAAACCGGACCGTATGGAGATTGTCACGGACATGCTTAGTAGGGTTTGGATGAGCTTGCTCATCGGCCTTCCTTTCGCTCAATACGTCGGTAGCCATTACGTAGAGCTAGTGCCGCTGACGTGCTTGTGGTTAAACCCACTGCCAGCGTATTGACTAGTCTTTAGAGCCCCACACAAAGGGTTTTCCTGATTCTGGCGAAACGATGTAGTAACCGTATTGGATACATGCAGGGTTCTGATTGATCAATTGTACATTATACCCGGACTTTCGATTGGACAGTTGATAATAGTAGCCGGCTCGGGTTTGAGCCAGATTATTAAATCAGGTATTGATTTAATAATTTACGTATATGAAATTCGATATGTATATTCTAGTATTATGTTCTTTGTATTATTCTCTCTTTTTGGGTATTCGTATTTCGTTACGGATACAGGTATGTATATACAGTAGAATGTAATCCCTATTTATCCGGAAAACATTCTAAAAGGTGGACACCTCATTTGTTAAAAATGAGATAATGAGGTGGAAATTGAGAATGGGGAGTATGGTGAGAACCATGCTTGCATAGTGTGCACAAGTGAATTATTATTTCATTTGTGCATACTATTCAAGTATGGCTTGATTTTTAAATTGAAAGAAAGGTTTTACAAAACTTTGCTATGTGATTTTCTCTCTCCAAAGATGGCTTATTTTCTTCACTTGGTTTTTGGAGATATGGAAAACACTCTCACCATTAGCTTCACTCTCTTTTGAGTTTTCATGAGTTCTCTCCACCTTCATCTTTCACCTTCTCTCAACCCTCTCATGTGTTGAGAATCATGAGAGGAGGTGAGATGAGATAGATAAACACTTTGATCACTCACTATATTCTAGGCATTCTAGACTAGCATCATAGAATCGCTAATTGCTTCACTTGCTTTTGATGTGGAGCTATAGCCATGTGCTACATCCCTCGGATGGATCATCTTCGACGGAAGAAGATCGGCTACCAAACTTGTTCGAGCACGCTTCAAGGAGATAAGGAAGTTGATGGAAGATCGAAGGAATTGGTTCATTCGGTATAACACCTCTAACCCTTTAGTTTAGCTCTTTGTTAGTTGCTAGTATAGGTTTATGGTTCGATCTTGAGCGGGTTTTGATTGCGCCAAATTTTTTTAACGCTAGTTTTTGTTCCGCATCGGCCACGGTAGATGGCCAGGGCCCATGCAAACCCCAGCATGGTATCAGAGTCACCCATAAACCCTTACTAGCTAGTTTACATAAGCTTAAAATATCGATCTACCAAATTTTCCTAATCGTTTTTCCATTTTATCATGCCCGCTGTCGATTTTGAAAAGTGTTCAAAAAATTATTCTGAGTGTCTTAAAAATACGTGCAGGCTTTTATAGAGCACCAGAAGAAATTTGAGCACCTAAGCTAATAATTTGGCAGCGGAACCGTCGCGAAACTAGCCTATTTGTGGCGGTTCCGTGGCACTTTTTTGGTGAAATGGCGCCAAATGTTTTCTGGCACTATAATTAATGGAAATATGATTTTAGGGATGTATGGTTTTGGCCCAGATTTTTTTGAGCGCTGGTTTTGCACTTGGGGCCAAGTTGGGAAAGTTTTAGTCGATCGAAATTTTAACTGTGTGTTTATCAGTACATGTTATGTTATCTGCGACCGTGAATATTAATGAGCGATACAACTATGCTAGTTGCTATATGTTCAACTAGACGGGTTTACGAACTTAATATTCACGTTGATGTTCTGTGTTGTGCTGATATTATAGTTGGATTATCATGGTGGATAGCCTGCAGTGCAATAGTAGTAGTACAGTTCAGATTCAATTGTATATTCAGTATTGCGGGGCGACCGTCTAACATGTGTACTGCCGTCTCTGCCAAATTGTACATTCTTTTATTGGGGCACGACCGGGTTGAGGTCGATGTCACCGTTGTATATATTTTCTTTTCTGTACTAGGATTACCCCGCGGTGGAGTGTACGAATAGCCAGGTTCTAGAGGGCAACGGGCCCGCATCTCATGGTGTTGAGACGGAGGGGGGCTTACTTTAGAATTAACGTGCTATTCACCGCACTCGTAGAGGGTATAGGTGACCTACGGAATGGGTGCTCATGTTACCGGATTCCGTGAAGTGCTGGGTGGCCTATTCACTTTGTTGATTAGGGTTGTCTCACTTATGGGATTAGCGGGTAACTTGCCGTGCTTGTAGGGGTCCAGGTTTATATTGCACAGGCTATCCACATGATCGAAAACATCGGGTTTTCATTTGCGGCTCATAGGAAACCCGGGGCTCCAAGATTATCCACCACTCTGTGTTGCTGGCTGAGATTTTGTGATGTTGCTTATATCATGCCTGGGACGAATGTTATATATATATATATTTATATATACTAGTAGATGTTGTATATGTTTTGCATCTGCGCTAGTCCATCCCCCGCTCTGTCATTAGTTAAGTAACCTGACGGGTGATGGCGGGGCTTAGTGGCGAATGCGGATGGCATACACGTACATTTTATTTTCATTCCTTTTTTGTGGTGTGATATGGATTAATTGATGGGACCGCATTGATTCTGATCAATACAAGGAAAGATAAACCCAAATTATGTTGTTGGAACAAAATTTTCAAAAACTGTTACTACAAGACGTTTCCTTTTGCTTTGCACAATGGTATTCGGTTCGGAATATCCTGCACCTCATTCAACGAGGCAAGAGTCGAGATCCCTTCATAGGGTATGACCTCTTGAGTAAAAGTTAGCATCATTGTAATAACTTTATTATTGTCGATTCATTTGCTTTACATCGTTGTATTCAATTAGGAATATCCTGCACATCATTCGATGAGGAAAGAGCCGAGATCCCTTCACAGGGAGTGACCTCATTAGCAAATGTTTGCGCCATTATATATTTGTAAAACCATTTGAGTTCTTTCAATGATATCAAGTTCATTATGTTAAAGGTTTTTTGCCAAAAACCAGCCGTAGCCCTCCGTCATTTGGGATAAGTAGTACCTAGTATTCGTGCTGCGTTTGTTGGCCTTTGTCAAGGCATAGTGTGCAGTAGCTAGATATTGCTTGTCTGTTGCATAGTATTATGATTATCTAGGACAGTCATATAGCCTTGTTGGCCTTCGTCAAGGGTTTATACGGGTGGGTCTAGATTAATCCTGGATAATGATGGGTTGAACTTGACTAGTGGTTTATGATTTGTTGGCCTTTGTCAAGCTCATAAACTGCTTAGGGCAAAAACAACATCGGGTGTTTCAAACATACAGGAAACTTGCCAGGCATACTCATACCTTATGGAGTGTGGTGACTTGAGTGGCTTCCATCAAATTATCATATGATGATAGTTGGATCCTGATTCCTACCGATGAGTAGGTGATACTCCTCGGGTAATTTTAGATGATCCCGACTAATTCTCCTTTTAGGGTGTGGAGGAGAATTCGAGGAAATATTGGGAGACATCCTGATTAGATAAAGTGATTAACCATTCTAATATATGTTAGAGTGCATGCTGAGTTTTTCTTTTTTCTCTCTCTCTCTCTTTGGCAGCGACCATGATCTGACCCTAAACTAAAACTCATGAACCAAGATAACCGAACCTTCTTAAAACACTTTGGCTTTTGGATTATCATAGTCGCATATATCATTGCCACTCCTACTTTTCCTTTGCATTTCTCCGGAACACTCCATATCACTACGAAGTTCCACTTTTATTGGATACACCATCGTATAGTTGTTGGCTATAGTGCTCTCAAGTCAATTATTGAATCGTTGGCACGCGATTGTGATGATTGAGGGAGTACATATACGGGTAGAACGGTCTTACTCGAGATGATAGTATGCTATCTGGTTTGTTTTTATCATCATGTACCTGCATTAGGTTGTATTACAGATTACTATTACATGTTGATAGAGCCCATAAGATTCTTACTTGACTTCAAGTATTATGATGGCGATCATATACGTGGCAGCTGGGTGGTCTAGAAGAACATCCTTAAATGTCCTTAGTCGAGGGAGTATCGAGACTGTAAATCGACACTCCGGAGTAGACTAGTGTATACTTATCGAGACCCTGACGAGGGGCGGTGGCCGGTCTCACAAGCCATTGGTGTACGTTAGTAACCTAAGATAGTATACAGGTGCTCATTGGGTTATGAATACACTGGACGGACTCGCCGTGAATATGCCAGTTGGTATTATACCTATTGTCAGATAGCAGTTCCCAGGTGACATGAGTACAGGTTAGTCTATTGACCTGAGATCGTCATTTTTTTTATGTGAGTTCCCACTGTGCTTTGATTACTATCCAACCACATCTCAAAGGAGTCGTGCAAATAGGCTTTAGTTGGGTACAGTCCCGAGCCACATGGAGGCAGTGATCGGATCGTCGGGGATTCATCTCTCCCGGTATTAAGGGTTGATATCACGTTGTGCACGGGTGGCCATCACTAGAAATTCTCGGCCGAGGTGGACGAGAATTACTAATTTGAATCAGTAGTTTCTCATTGGGTGATGGGTTCATACCGACAAGAAATATCGTGTTATTAGGGGTCTGACTTTATCCACCCCCTAAACTCGATATGCAATACTCTTAGACAAATAGACCGGACTGTATGGAGATTGTCATGGACAAGCGCAGTAGGGGGTTTGGATGAGCTTGCTTGTCGGCTTTCCTTTCGCTCAATACCTGGGTAGCCGTTACGTACAGCTAGTTCCGCTGACGTGCTTGTGGTTAAGCCCATTGTCAGCATATTGATGAGTCTTTAAAGTTCCACACAGAGGGTTTCCCTGGTTCTGGGGAAATAATGTAGTAGCCGTATTGGATACATGCACGGTTTCAATCGATTGATTAAACTATGTACCTGGACTTTCGATCGGACAGTTGTTAATACTATCCGGCTCGGGGTTGAGCCGGATTATTAAATCAGGTATTGATCTAATAATTTACATATATATATTTCGATATGTATATTCTAGTATTATGTTCTTTATGTTATTCTATCTTTTTGGGTATTCCTATTTCGGTATGAATACATGTATGTATATACAGTAGAATGTAATCTGTATTTTTTCCGGATAACATTCTAGAAGGCGGACACCTCATTTTAGTGTTTGACCATTTATTTTAAATGGATAAATGAGGTGGCATATTGTTTGAGGGGAGTATGGTGAGGACAATACTTGAATAGTGTGCACAAATGAATTCTTAATTCATTTGTGCATACTATTCAAGTATGGGTGCAATTTTAAAATGAAAGAAAAATGTTTTACAAAACCATAGATGATGATTTTATCTCTCCAAGGAATTTTCATTATTTGGAGATGGTTCATTCTTGAGCCTCTTATCTCCTCACCATTGATCTTCACCCCCTCTCTAGAGTTTCATGTTTTCCTCTACCTTCATCTATCACCTTCTTTCAACCCTCTCATGTGTTGAGAATCATGAGAGGATGTGAGATGAGATAGCTAAACACTTAGTCCATTCACTACATCCTAGGCTTTCTAAATTAGCAACCTAGAAACCCTACTTGCTTCAATTGCATTCATTATGTGAAGCTAGAGCAATAACTACATCCCTCGGGTTGATCATCTTCGACGGAGGAAGACCGGCCGCCATGTTTCTTCGAGCACGCCTTAAGGAGCTTAGGAAGGTGATAGAAGACCGAATGACTTGGTTCTTTTGGTATAACACTTCTAACCCTTTAGTTTAGCTTTTATAGAATTGCTAGTATGGCTTTATGGTTTCGATCTTGGGTGGGGTTTTGTTTGCGCCAAAAATTTTAAACGCCAGTTTTTGTTCCGTATCAGCCACGGTAGATAGCCAGGGCGTCGGTGAAACTCAGCAGTGGTATCAGAGCCACCCATAAACCAATACTAGCTCATTTGCATAAATTTAGAATATCGATCAACCTATTTTTTCGAATCTAAATCCCATTTTCATGTGCTTGCTGCCGATTTTGAAAAGTGTTCAAAAATTCTTTCTGTATGTCATAAAAATCTGTGCAAGCAATATTAGGGCACCTGAAGAAATTTGGATATGTGAGTCTACTAAATGGCCGCGGAACCGCCTTATTACACCCTAATCGGCCGCGGTTCAGCGGCGGATTTGTGGCCACGTTGCACCAAATTTCTTTTGGGACTCTCTGATATGGAAATATGATTTTTGTGATATTTGGTTTTTGCCTAGATTCGTTTGAGTGCTGGTTTCCATTTGGGGCCAATTTGGGAAAGTTTTAATCGATCAAAATTTTAACTGTGTGTTTATCAGTACTTAGATTAGCATCTGTGACTGTAAATGTCATTTGATCGGTATAACCCGTCTAACTGCTATATGTTCTTTTAGACGAGTTTGCGAACATGACATTCATGTTGATGTTCTATGATTGTGCTGATATTGTGGTTGGATTGTTGTGGTGAATAGCCTGTAGTGCAATGGTAGTAGTACAGTTCAGATTCATTTGTATATTCAGTATTGCGGGGCAAGCGTCCAATATATGGACTATCGTTTCTGCCAGATTGTATATTCTTTTATTGGGGCATGACTAGGTTGAGGTCGATATCACCATTGTATATATATATTTTTCTTTTCTGTACTAGGATTACCCTATGGTGGAGTGCACGAATAGCCAGGTTCTAGAGGGCAACGAGCTCGCATCTCATGACGTTGAGACGGAGGGGGCCTTACTCTAGAATTGGCGGGCTATTCACTGCACTCGTATGGGGTATAGGTGATCCAAGGAGGGGTGTCCAAGTTACTGGGTCCCGTGAAGTGCTGGATGGCCCATTCACCTTATTGATTGGGGTTGCCTCACTTCTGGGATTGGCGGGTAACTTGCCGCGCTCGTAAGGGTCCAGGTTTTTATTGCACAGGCTATCCATACGACCGGGGAACGTCGGGTTTCATTTGTGGCTCATTGGAAACCCGGGGCTCCTAAATTATCCATTGCCTTGTGTTGCTGGCTGAGATTCTGAGATCTTGCTTATATCAAGCCTAGGACGAATGCCATATATATATATATACTAGTAGATGTTGTAAATGTTTTGCATCCGCACTAGTCCAGACCCCGCTCTGTCGTTAGTTAAGTAACCTAACGGGTGATGACGGGGCCCAGTGACAAATGCGGATGGCATATACGTACATTTTATTATCGTTCCTTTTCTATGGTGTGTTATGGATTAATTGACGGGACTGCATTGATTCTGATTAATGCAAGGAAAAATAAACCTATTTGATGTTGTTGGAACCAAATTTTCAAAAACAATTATTACAGACGTTTTCTTTTATTTTGCATAGTGGTATTCGATTGGGAATATCCTGCACCTCATTCGATGAGGTAAGGGCCGAGATCCCTTCATCGGGAGTGACCCCTTGGGCGAAAGATTGTGTCATCATAATAACTTTACTATAGTCGTTTCCATTTGTTTTGCATCGTGGTATTTAGTTTGGAATATCCTGCACCTCATTCGATGAGGAAAGAGCCGAGATCCCATCACAGGAAGTGACCTCTGTAGCAGATGTTTTCGCAATTATATATTTGTAAAACCACTTGGATTCCTTCAACGATATCAAGTTCATTACGTTAAAGGTTTTTCGCTAAAAACCAGCAGTAGCCCTCCGTTATTTCGGATGAGTAGTACCTAGTATTCGTGCTACGTTTGTTGGCCTTTGTCAAGGCGTAGTGTACGGTAGCTAGATATTGCTTGTCTGTTGCTTAGTGTCGCGATTATCTAGGACAGTCATATAGCCTTGTTGGCCTTTGTCAAGGGTTTGTACGGGTGGGTCTAGATTAATCCTGGATAATGACGGGTTGAACTTGACTAGTCGTTTATGATTTGTAGGCCTTTGTCAAGGTCGTAAACCGCTTGGGGAAAAAACCACATCGAGAGTTTCAAACATACAAGAAACCTGCCAGGTATGCGCATACCTTCTGGAGTGTGGTGACTTGAGTGGATTCCATCAAGTTATCATGCGATAATAGTTGGATCCCGATTCCCACTGATGAGTAGGTGTTACTCCTCGGGTGATTATAGATGATCCCGACTAATTCTCCTTTTAGGGTTTGAAGTAGAATTTGAGGAAACAGTGGGAGCCATCCTGATTAGATAAATTGATTAACCATTCTGATCTAGGTTAGTGTGCATGCTGAATGTTTCTTTTCTTTCTCTCTTGGGCAGCAACCATGACCGACCCTAGACTAAAACTCATGAACCAAGTTAACCGAACCTTCTTAAAATACATTGGCTTTTGGATTGTCCTAATCACTTATATCATTGCCGCTCTTACTTTTCCTTTTCATTTCTCCGGAACATTCCGTATCACTACGAAGATCCACATTTATTGGATATGACCATCGTATAGTTACACACGAACTCGAAGAAACTTGTTTCAGTTTGAGAATGGTTTCCGGTTCTGGAGAAATCGAATAGGATTATTCAATTGTCTTTTCTCTTTACCTTTTCTCAGATTGCGAGAGCTCCTGGTATTAGGAGAGTGCACCTAATGTGCTTATTGGATAGTTTTCTTCCAAACCATAGTCAGGTGTCGAAAGGTACGGTAGGATGAAAACCAATTAGCCCGAGTTTGGTGTACAGAAGGAAATAAGTAAAGACAAAAATAGGGATTAGAATGAGGGCAAAGGAAATTGCGACTGCTATCAATCACGACTAAACCCGCGTGTATCATCGCCGCTCCTACTTCACCTTTGCATTTCTCCGGAACATTCCGCATCACTACGAAGATCCATATTTATTGGATATGACCGTCGTATAGTTACATCAAACTCGAAGGAACTTGTTCCTGTTCGAGGATGGTTTCCGGTTCGGAGAAATAGAATATGATTATTCAGTTTTCTTTTCTCTTTACCTTCTCTCAGGCTGCGAGAGCTCCTAGTATTAGGAGAGTACACCTATTACGCTTATTGGATAGTCTTCTTCTAAGTCTTAAGCTGGTGTCGAAAGGTAGGGAAGGAAGAAAAACAATTAGCCTTAGTGTGGTGTACAGAAGGTAATAAGTAAAGACATATAAAGGGATTGGAGTGAGGGTAAGGAAATATACGGTTACAGTCATGAATCTGAATAGTGGAAGTGGCATTACTAGGAATACCCGGATACCTTTTCGAAACATTTTCATGTTTCAGTTTCACTGTGCAGTGTTAATGGAAAACTGTTTTCCCAATTAGATTCTGACTCCAGGGTATGTATTTACTAGACTTGATTCTCACATCTATATGTCATTACAGATGATGAGTGGGAGTAAAATATTGGGAATTAGGTGATGATATCCTCAATGTATCGGAATTCTTTGTAATTGGTGATATTTGAGGAAATCACCTGGGTTTTGGCTGACAACAAATATTTGGTTTTGAATATCCATTGTTATGCACCAGTTTCAAACTGATATATCTGTACGTTTATTTTATAAAGTGAAATATAACTTTTTGAAATTATGTCTATGACATTTACCTATATCAGTTGATGGTTAGGTAAGGTGCATTCAATATCGGTGTAATTCTTCTTAACCATAGCACAGTTTTCAACCTACGACGCACAGGGTTTGAGTTATTGAACTCAGTAGACTTATACAGAGTATTGTATGTTGTCCAGTGTCCAGTAAGACAAAGGGGTTGGTACTCGTACTATATTCTGTTTAATCATGACTTTTCTAGTTTTAGAAAAGTATTTCGTTGAAATGCAAGGTCTATGTTTTGAGAAGTTATAGGTATAAGAATAAAGTTGAGAACCATATGTTGCAAAGTATCAGGATTCTTCAAGATGATCGAAAATGTAGATACTTGTGCTGAGGTATTCTGTCGTAAGTAATGGTTTTTGAGAACTTGCTTCTCTTTCAGGTTACTCATATGTGGATGCACTCTTTGATGAGTAATGCTGCTTGGCCTCCTTCTATTTAGTTGATATGCACTGGAAACGGCTGCATGTATTTTGAATCTGGTTCCAATTAAATTAGTGTGTTTGTTTCTATATTGGATATAGAATGGATTCATACCTTAACGATTTTAAGGTATATGTAGTTGTCCGGCTTAAGTTTAAAACCAGAATCCGGATAAACTCAAGGCACGTTTCAGTAATGGAAGTTTGTGGGTTATCCCGGGCTTTGACGAGGGATAACATTCTACCATTTGGAAGATCAATAGTTATATTGTTCTTGACTCGCCACCAGTTTTAGTAAATTGGATTCTTTTCAGAAAACAATAGTTGGAGTATGGTAGAACTGGAAGTTATTCCAGAAGCACAAACGATTACTAAAAATTTATTAGAACTTAAAGATTCAATTATATTTGACATTCCACAGATTTGATGGGTAACCACAGCTACCCGAGAGGTACTTTGGTCTCCTCAAAGACGGTGACAGAGAGGTTTTTGATTATCCAAACTTGCCACTGCTGCTGTTCTAGACTATGAGATCTGGAAGGAGGATGAGTATAACGTCGTTCTAAATTAGCTTTAGAAGCGCACGTGTATATGACTCTACCTGAGGGTTGTTGTAGTCAGTGTGAGTAGTGGAAGCATAGTAGACAAGTAACATATGTCTATTTATAGACTGAAGCAGGTATAGCAGAGATAAATCATCTATTTTTGATGTGACAGTCATAGAGTTTGACTTCGTCAGAATAACAGATAGATCTGGTAAGAAAGTAGTAGGGAGTGATGTTGTCACAACCCGAAAAGTATGGAACATGACCAACACTTAAACTACGAAACGTCTCAAGGCGTACGTAATATAAGTAAGCTAAAACCCAGAAATCCAAACCAAGTAAAGCAGTAGAGTGAAGAAAAACCAATTTTAAAGCAAGAAGTTTAACAACATAAGCCGAAGTATGCATTTTTAAAATCTCAAGTCTTTTCTGAAAATTTCGGTAGAGTTTCCTTTGTAAAAACTGACCCCAAACGGGTACAAACCTGATAAAGCATATATAATGAATAAAGGCATCCCCAAGCGGGAGCTAGCTCTTCGTCAATTGACGATCACAACCACGCAAGCAATATAATATACAACGCCGAAGGGCGAGGATCAAAACTCAAAAGAAAGCCCATATCCGTCAGAAAACCATAATAATACAAGCGCGACTCTAAGGTCGAAAGAATATACACTGGTCTTCTTGTTCTATCAAATAAACAAGTCTGGTTGATGGAGTTTTTACTTAATACAACTGAATAACAAATATACAATGGTGGTCACGATGCAAGTGAACCTACCTACCAAAGCAATCACCCGAAATGAAAGTAGTGTGCTAGCAAGCCGTCAAGATACCTGTACGGCAAAACCTGCAAGAAACTGTGGCACAACGGGGGTGAGTTACCAACTCGTGAATAAAAAATATCACAGAGCAGAAATCGCATGTATGACGCTATCCTAGGTCATATCAAGTAATATCCTCAAATAAATATCCTGATCCATCTACACATAAGTGCAATACCACGTGCTCGTGTCAGTGCATCAGATAGCAACATATCAGATAATTGATGTATGAATGCATTACTAATGGAAACAGAATACATCATGAATGAGACACCTGTTTTCTTTATTTAATGAGATTTATATATGTATATAAATCGAGTATCATCACAGAGAAATCAGTGTCAGGCATCGACAAAAAACATAAATCTCAATATCTCAATATCTCAGGCTCCGGCTATCCGGACTGGCTTATATCATCAAATCTCAATATCTCAGTGTCTCAAATCTCAATATCTCAATATCTTAGGCTCCGTCAGTCCGGATCGGTCCATATCATCAATCACACGACCACGAACAGTATCCTCCTGATATCCGCCGTGCCAAACAATCACCAGTAAGCAGTCTGCCCCTGCCGGGCTCATCGTCTACAACTCGAGCTTCTTACCCCGGGGTACCATACCGGGTCCACTATGTACCTGCAGACGGTTCATCCAACTCCTCGAATCGGGTCTCGAAAACCATCTCAGAACCGAGAAAACATCATGGTGGACAATACTTATCATATCAAGGAAAACCACATCTATCTCTGTAAAACAAATCATCAGTTTATAAAACTTTCACATGCGGTTTCCGAATCCAGAAATCTCAAGAAGGATCCGAAATCATCAAAATCATGATATCAATAAACAGTGAATACCGGCATAAATCTCCATAATACTGCATGATCAATGAATATATGAATGCATCTGATATCATGCAATAAATGCAATAGTTAAACTAGTATATGAAAGCTATAACATATTGCAACTATCAACTAGCAAGCTATGTCAATGAATAGTATTCTCTAAAGTGTACGTGACATGGCAATTACCGATGATGATGTGTGTGAGCCGGCAAGCAGGTGTACGTGGAACATACGCATCATCGGTAATGGTGCTGGTGTCCTGACAGCAGGGTTTCATAATAATTACAGATAACATATGTATAAACATGCAATGCGATGAAACATCATGAATATACAGAAAGTGATGTAGTAACACTAAAGAATATACCTATCAAATATACGAGTCATACAGTTTTGGTATTTAAAATACTCACAATTCTCCACTTTTGAAAACAAGTATGACTCGAGCCCAGTCAAAAGGGTAAGGGAATCCACCTAAGTCTGAGTCGATATATATATATATATATATATATATATATATATATATAGTAGTCGGTGATCTCGCCTCAATAGTATTGCGTACGATACAATAAATAATATGACATCCTCGAGTCAAGAGTGTGGATCTATTCTCATAACTATATCTCGTACGGTAAATCTATCGTACGGAATCCAAAATCTGGGTACGGGTCAAATATCAAATTTATCTCATTACTCAACTGATATCTTTATCATCACATATCGTGAACAGGGGGTACTGATCTAAGTCTAGTACAATACTAATATCATCAACATATATGTACGCGTGTGTGTGAATACACATCGCCCATCAATCCGCTAATATCATGTCGTATCTTATAATATGAACCAAACCACATCACCGATCTCATGGCATCATGCCTAATCTCATCGACTCATCTCCAAATACCATATACTATCCTCTATCATCCGTGTACCCGTATATGTATATATATAAACCCACGCATCCACATCTATCCATATACATATAACATGTACACCCAAAACCATATCCCGTGCGTGCATGTGTATGGGTAACAACCTCACTCTAGGGTTCGCGACTAAGAAACCAACTAAACAACTTTCCTCAAATCTCGCTAATATTAACCCATGATCTCCTAAAGCTTTTCTTTCTAAGGTTCATACCTCGTAATAACCCATACATGTATCTCTATACCACGTCACATCAAAATCTTATGAAATTGCGGGGGTGCTATACGCCATCCACCCGACTTCCCCCGTAGATATAAATCTACTCACCTTGCTCTTGCTTGCCGATGTCGATGTCGCCATGCTCGTCCTTGTTGCTCCGAGCCCACTCGAGGTTACCTACAAGGATATCACATGAGATCGTAAATAAAAATCAAGTACGAAAACCAAATCGGCACGCGTATCGTTCATAGGTCAAAACCTATGGCCTAAGCTTGCAAAACACGGTCAGTAACCCTAGTCGTTGACGTTCAAACGCCACACGACGGAAACACAAATCCACATACTAAATTCAAATTCTTTAAAAAACCGCAAACGAAATCAGAAATCTTGAAATTTAGCTGCGGATTTTACCCTAGGCCAAATTAGCCAAAGTTGCATATGTCAAGGGTCTAGTTTACTGGAGATAAAGCCACAGAACAAATACGAACACAAATGGTCCCACCCTGGCCGCAATTTGCGGCCAGATAGATTAAATTTGCAGCCAGAACATGGAGGGGGTGGCTCAGGTTTTCAGGGTAGCTTCTAGGTTGCTTGCATACTCCTCTGTGTTTGCAAAAATTTTTTCAGGTCACCCGGGTGTTAGCAGATTTCATTATACCCCCACAGAATCCACAATTCTCCGATATCGGGTTTCTAAGTTCGTATTTCGGGGTTTAAGTCTCAAGTTCAGTCCACTATATCATCACAACAGGGGTTGTAGTCCCTAATTACACCTTAATTTCACCTTTGGAATCAATTCAAACCCTAATCCCTAACTTGGAATTTTCAAAGTTCGCTAAACTACACAATATCGATTATAAACTTGTATGGACACTTAAGGAATCGAAATACTATCATGATGGTGTAGAAATTATCTCATTTGGCAACTCAAGAATTTTCTTGAGTTGCCCCTTGTGTCCAAAATCCTTGCTTTTTTGGTCCAAAATGTAGCCAGAGGGCCTGTGCACATTTTTAATGAAATGGGGATGGAGTTTTGATGGTGTTTTGAGGGTTTAGAGGTGGAGGGAGAGGGAGTGCTGCCATGGGAGAGGAAGGGGAAAGAAAGATGAAGAAAATAATGAAGAGGGAAGAGAATGGCCCAAGTCAACCAAGACCCCTCACCCTTTCTTTCTCTCTCATGCCCATACCTCTTTGACTTTTCTTTTTTCTTGTTTTCTTTATATTTTCTTTATATTTTCTTTTCTTATCTTTATGTTTTGTTTTGTTTTCCTTTTCTAAAACAAAACCATGCAAGAGAAGGAAAAAGCCATGACAAAATGACACAAGTGTCAAAATGTGACATGGTGCATGTTTTGTACAAAACAAGCTTAATGCGCGATTAGCGATATTTAATCGCGATTAGCACTAAATAGTGTATAATTGATCATAAAAACTTATAATTTGCATAGATCACATAAAGCACCCTCATTTCAGTAATTTCCATAATTTTCCCTAAATTTATCGGTATTTAATTTTACCGCCTTATTAAAATATTCAATATAATTATTATTTAATTATAAAAATTCCCAAAAATAATATTTTATTTTTCTGAAATGTTACAGATATCCTGGTATTTGGATGAAATGCACTTAATAAGAAGAGATCTTCCTATACTATGATCGGTTATACTGTGGTTGTCATAAGGTGTTTCTCCATATATGATCTGGATAAAATATCAGTGATTCTGGTCACTAGATCTATGGTTTTAAATCTAGATTTGGTAAGTGTCCTAATTTGGGTACTTTAACACTATTCTAAAGTGTTTTAGAATGGACGATTCGAGGCGTGGTGGTGTACCCGCAGGTGATGGAGTCACCCTCTCTAATGAGATGTCTTCTACACTGATGAGGAGATGGATTTGCATGATTGGCATATCACTTGGTTAAGCAATTGAGTCAATTATGAAATATCAAGTACCACACTAGATATTGCTTTTGCACTAGATGCAATAGGCATATATATATATATATATATTTATCAGATCGTGGAGAAACGTTGGGAAGTAGTTATGAACATAAGTGAATGTTCTTGGTATATGGTAACGACAGCCTCCTTCTGGAGGCGGTTATCATTTCAGGCTTCCAAAGTGACTGGATGACAGAGTGGCTATCAGAGTTATATTTTCCCCTCTTTTTGAAGGACAATATGTTGGACAGGTGGTCCAAGCGGATACTGAGGAAGGCATGGTGCAGGATACTGATTAAATTCAATGGATGATACTATCTAAGAAGTTTATTTGATTTGGAGTTCATTTGTGAACTGGGTCCCATCAGATATCCAGACAAATTCTAAGATAGGTATCGCTCATTTTGGGAGATAGAATTTCTACGCGAAGCTGAGATATAGAGAGATAAAGAAAGAAACACTGGAGCGGATCCACTCACTGAGGCTATTTCTCGAACGCAATAGTTTCTCAAACGGGCTTTGCGAGACTGGTTAGTAGAGAAGTTGGGTGTTCAGTATCACACGGGCTATGAGTATGCGACACCGCAATAATTAGCCTTAAGTTCAAGTGGGAGATTGTTGGCTATAGTACCCTCAAGTAAATTATTGAATCATAGGCACGCGATTGTGATGATTGAGGGAGAACCTGTATGGGCAGAACAGTCTTACTCGAGATGATAGTATGCTATCTGGTTTGTCTTTATCATGTACCTGCATTAGGTGGTATTACAGATCACTATTACATTTTGATAGAGCCCATAGGATTCTTACTTGATCACCAGCATTATGATGGCGATCATATACGTGGGAGCTGAGTGGTCTATAAGAAAATCCTTAAATGTCCCTAGTCGAGGGAGTATCAAGACTGGGCATCGATACTCTAGAGTAGACTAGTGTATACTTATCGAGACCCTGACGAGGGGTGGTGGCCAGTCTTACAAGCCATTGGTGTATGTCAGTCACCTAAGATAGTATACATGTGCTCATTGGATTACGAGTACACTGGACAGACTCGCCGGGAACATGCTAGATGGTATTATACCAATTGTCAGACAACAGTTCCCAGGTGACATGAGTACAGGTTAGTCTGTCGACCTGAGATCATCATTTTTCTCATATGAGTTCCTACTGTGCTTTGATTACTACCCTACCATGGCTCAAAGGATTCGTGCAAACAGGTTTTAGTTGGGTACAGTCCCAAGCCACATGGATGTGGTGAGCGGATCGTCGGGGATTATATAGGGTTCCTATGCACAAAAGCAAAGTTTCAGGTGGCATCGTCCATACCAAACTAAAATTTTGTCATGCTAAAAGAACCCTAACCTAGAATTTTAATTAGAGAATCATACGAAAATATAATGTAAACAACTTTACATCTAAGTGAGTAGGGATTACAACCTTTGTAGTCTGGTCCTTCACTTCTATAGCTGCAAGTAGTGGTCCCTTCACTGCGAGTGATGATCTCCCGGACTCTTGAGAGGCTCCACAATGTGAATGATGCATACTTGCTTGAAGTCTTCAAAGTCGAAGATGATCTACGTCGAGGAGACTCAAACTCAAGCTATCTCTTCACTAATTAGGTATTAGTGAAGCAAACACCCTAAACTAAATGGCTAGTATAGTAGAGGATGATGAAGTTGGAATTTTGCTCACTTTAGAATTTATTTTCTCACCATTTTTCTTCACTTCCTCAAAGCAAAGAGAGAGCTTGAAGGAGATGATGAATGAAAATGAGATGGGGTTACTAATGCAACCATGGGTGAGTTTATGTCATACACTAACTCATGTAGAGAATAAACCATGGCTATGTGATAATGGTTAGGTTAATAAATATCTTAGGTAAAACAAAAGTAGTGGAGTAAGTCAATGGTTCTACAAGCTTCATCCAAGCTCAACCATGACAAATATCCTAATGATTTTGAATTACTTAAAATAAATAAAAACCTACCATTATCACAAATATGGTGTGAGTCTCATACACCCATGTTGCATGTATAACCTAGCATGTCACAATAATATATATCACATATATATTATTTGTGAACAAAAGAAAACAATACAATAAACATATATCACATATATGTTAAATGTATCAAAAGTGAGAAAAAGAAATACTTAAGTGAGCATATATTAGTTAATGTAATTTAATATATCAAATATATAATTATACATTAAATTATTAAATCAACACTTGATTTAATAATCCTGCTATATCATATATAACCGACTAATATAAAATGTATCATCTTATCGAATCAACACTTGATCCGATAACCCGGCTATATCATATATAACCGGCCGATATCACATATCGCAAGAATAGAATACGGTATCACATACACGTATTAATCTCGGTCCCGCACAGATCACATATGTGCTCCTACTCCGTTTCGCCTGAGCCAGGAAAGCTCTGTGTAGGACTCTAAAGACTCGTCAGTACTTCGGCAGAAGGTGGTGATCATATCAGTCACCTACAAGCCGTCAGCAGTCAGCTAAACGTAACGGCCACCCGGGTATTGAGCGATCAGAAGATCATCAAGCATGCCTGCTGATACCCTCTGTGAATCCAATAAGTAACACTACCATACAGTCCGGTCTGTCCGTATGATATGTCGCATATCTAGCCTAGTGGTGGTAAACGTCAGACCCCAGTGGCTTGATAAGTCGTGTCGATGTGTGGCTTATAACAATATGAGAAACTACTGATAACACTTACCGGTAAATCTCAGCAACCCTAGCCAGGGATTTCCAGTTATGGCCAATCGAACACAGCGCAACATCAACCCCTATACCGGGAGAGACGAAATCCCCTCCTATCTCTCACTGCTTCCATGTGACTTGGGACTGTACCCAAAAACTACCGTTTTGCACGTTCTCTTGAACGTGGTAAGGTGGAAATCAAAACATAGTGGGAATCGCACAAGACTCTATGACGATCTCGGGTCAACAGACTAACCTGCATCAGTGTCACCAGAGAACTGCTATCTGACGTGAGGTATATCACCATCTAGGAGTTCTCGGCGAGTCCTGTTCAGTGTACCCTTTCTCCACTGAGCACCTGTATACTATCTTTGATGTCAAACACCAATGGATGTGGGATCATCCATCGCCCATCATATGGGTCAAGATACGTATACGCTAGTCTACTCTGGAATATCGATGCCTCGTCTCGATATTGCAATGACTAGGAACAATTAAAGGATGTACTTGCCGACTACCCTGGCCCTACTAGTATGATCTCCATCATAATCCTGGTAGTCAAGTACACATACTAAGGGCTTTACCAACATGTGAGAGCAAGATAATATAATAATACAAGTCAACATGTTAAGATAAAGAGCAACCGGATAGCATACTATCATGTCGAGCAAGAAAGTCCTCTCTATATTTCCAAGCATCCACTATAATATACATCACATGTACAACAATGGCTTCTACTGCATACATATAACCAACAATCTCCCACTAACACTAAGGCCAGCTATTGTAGTATCTCATACCCAACATCCCGAAGAGTCTCTCAAACTTTGTCTGGGGGAATATCCTTCGTGAGTGGATCCGCTGTGTTATCGCTCGAGTCTAATCTCCTGACCTCGATCTCGCGGCGATCAATTATCTCCCGAATCAGATGATACCGCCTCAGAATATGCCTGGATCTCTGATGGGACCTGGGTTCCTTGGCCAAAGCCACTGCTCCATTGTTATCGCAATACAAAGGTATTGGATGCTCGATGGACGGAACCACACCAAGTTCTGTTATGAACTTCTTCATCCAGACAGGATCTTTTGCAGCATCGTTGGCAGCGATGTATTCAGCCTCCATCGTCGAGTCTGCCATGGTTTCCTGTTTGGAACTCTTCCAACACACCGCCCCTCCATTGAGGGTGAAGACAAAACCCGAGACCGACTTAGAGTCGTTCTTATTACTCTGGAAGCTCAAATCGGTAAAGGACTCCACTTGAAGTTCTCCGTTACCATACACCAAGAACATACCTTTAGTCCTTCTCAAGTACTTAAGAATGTTCTTCACAGCTGTCCAGTGATTCTCTCCAGGATCTGCTTGATACCTGCTCACTACACCTATGAGTATGCTACATCGGGCCTGGTACATAGCATCGCATACATGATTGATCCAACCGCCGAAGCATAGTGTATCCCTTGCATGCGAACCCTCTCCAAATCAGTCTTGGGAGACATCTCTTTGGAGAGGGTGATTCCTGAGATCGTGGGTAAATTCCCACGCTTGGAATCTTCCATACTAAACCACTTTAGTATGGTGCCAATGTACTTGGATTGGGAAAATCCCAAAATCCATTTAGATCTATCTCTATAGATCTTAATTCCCAAGATGTAGGAGGCATCACCTAGATCTTTCATTGAGAATCTATGTGATAAGAAGAGCTTGACCGAATGTAGCATAGGAATATCATTTCCTATCAAGAGTATGCCATCCACGTACAATACGAGGAAGACCACCTTACTCTCTGCCACCTTCTTGTAGACAAAAGGTTCATCTATATTTTTGACGAAGTCAAACTCTTTGACTAAATCATCAAAACAGATGTTCCAACTCCGCGATGTCTGCTTTAATCCGTAGATTGATTTAAGCAGCTTGCACACCATCCTGCTTCTTTCACTATCCACGAAGCCCTCTGGCTGAGTCATGTACATGCTCTCTTCTAAATCACCGTTTAGAAAAGCGGTCTTAACATCCATTTGCCAGATTTCATAGTTATGGTATGCAGCGATGGCAAGTAGGATCAAAATGGATTTAAGAATAGCCACTGGAGAAAAGGTTTCGTCATAATCCACACCTGGTCATTGACGAAAACCTTTTGCTACAAGTCTAGCTTTGAAAGTCTCCACTTTTCCATCTACACCAAGTTTTTTCTTAAAGATCCACTTGCTCCCGATGGGTTTTACCCCTTTAGAAGCATCTTCCAAAGTCTATACTTTGTTGGTGTACATGGATTCCATCTCGGATCGCATTGCATCCAGCCATTTCACAGAGTCACCACTCGTGATGGCCTACTCGAAGCTAGTTGGGTCATCATCAACCATAATGCAATCCTCGCTCCCACCATCAATGAGAAAATCGTAGTATCTCTCAGGTGGGTAAGGAACCCTACTAGATCGGCGGAGTGGATGAGATTCATCGGGTACTGCTCAATCCTCTGGTTCCACCATTTGTTCTGTTGTAGTTTGTGCGGTCGGAACTTCTTACAGTTCTACCTATTTACCACTAATTTCTTTTATAAGAAATTCCTTTTCTAAAAAGGTGGCATGTTGAGTAATAAACACCCTTTGTTCCTCACTGTGGTAGAAATGATATCCATTTGAATGTTTTGGATATCCCACAAACTTGCAAAGAATGGATCGTGTCTTGAGTTTGTCCGGATTTTGCCTTTTGACATAGGCTGGACAATCCCAGATCTTAACTCGTTTTAAGACATGGTCTCTTTCCACTCCATATCTCATATGGAGTACTTGGCATAGATTTAGATGGAACTTGATACAATAGGTATGCTGCTGATTCAAGCGCATATCCCTAAAAGGAAATAGGTAACTCAGCGCTGCTCATCATGGAACGCACCATATCTAATAGGGTGCGGTTCCTCCATTCCAATACACCGTTGCGCTGTGGTGTATACGGAGGAGTAAGCTGAGAAAGAATCCTATTCTCTTTTAGGAAGTACGGGAACTCATTGCTTAAGTATTCACCTCCCTGATCAGATCGAAGGATTTTAATACTTTTGCCCGTCTGTTTCTCAACTTCTTGTTTATATTCTCTGAATTTCTCAAAAGTTTCAGACTTGTGTTTCATCAGGAACACATGTCCGAATCTTAAGAGAACGTCAGTGAATGTAATGAAGTATGAAGAACCATCCTGGCATGTGTAGACATGAGACCGCATACATCACCATGTATCAGTCCCATGAGTTTCGTAACTCTTTCTCCGTGTCCACTAAACGGAGTTTTGGTCATTTTTCCTTTGAGACATGACTGGCAAGTGTCATAAGATGAAAATTCAAACGAATTTAAATATCCATCCTTATGTAACTTAGCTAGTCGTGTCGCATTGATATGACCTAGTCTATAATGCCACAAGAAGGATTCGTTCATTTTTGAACTCTTCCTCTTGTGTGTGTTTGTTATGCTCAGAACTGTTGTTTGATTTAGAACATAAATGCCATTGCATAACATGCTTGATCCAAGCAACTTTTGATTCAGGAAGATGTTCATAACATTATCCTGTAATACAAAATTATATCCCTCTTTACTTAATAAAGAAACTGATATAATGTTGCATATCGGGTTCGGCATGTAATGGCATTCGTTCAGAATCAATGTATTACTACTTGGTAATACAAGGTGATATTCCCCGATGGATTTGGCTGCAACAATTGCACCATTTCCAACCCTTATGTCTTTATCACCTTCTCCCAGTTCTCTACCTTTTCTTAGCCCATATAACAGATTACATATGTGGGATCCTGATCCGGTATCCAATACTAGGACGTAGAGCAAAGTGAGAAACAGTTCTCTGTAACGAACACACCGAAGAAAATGCATCAACATGTAATTTCATCAATCGGGTGGCATGGGAATCCTGGCATTCCCCTATTTCCCGTTCAGTCTTATAACACTTATAAGAAAGAACGGAACCATCGTTCCCCAGCTTAGTGTAATAAGCAGGTTCGGTCGATACATCAATGTAATTATCTTGATTAAAGCGTGACATGGTCTCTACCTGGAGAGAGAGAGAAGAAAACAGTTTAGCGTATGCTCTTGCAAGATTAGATTGGTTATTATCTTATCGAATCAGGATGGCTCCCACTGATTTTTATCAAGTCTTCCTTCAAACCCTAAAAGATAAGACTAGCCCGGATTAATTACAGTCTACAACTTCGCTAACCGTTCAGCCAGGTCAGTGTCGGTACTTTGAGGGAGGTCCCCGTGTTTTCGCACGAACCTAATTAAAATAAACCTCATGTTCCCAGAGGCGTAGCCCCGTTGACACCTTTCTAGACACTTAATGGGTTAGCTAATTGTAAAGTGCAAAACTCTCCCAGGAGTAACTCTTACTCACATCGGGATCGGGGTCCAACTATCTCATAGAAGGTATGCAATCTCATTGCAAATTTCAACACTTGAAACTCCCGATATATTTGGCCCCTAGTGTCCTATGACCTTGACAGAGGTCAACAAACCATAGGATGCTAGTCAAGTTCAACCCGTCATTTCATGATTGAATTAAACCCACGCGCACAACCCTTGACAGACATCAACAAGGTCGTACGCTTACCCTAATCCAATCGCATCTCATGCTTTGCAGATAAGCACTAGTTAACTACTGCACACTATGCCTTGACAGAGGTCAATAAACGTAGCACGAATACTAAATGGTACTTATCTGAAATGACGGAGGGCTACGACAGGTTTTTATGAAAACCTTTTGCGTAATGAACTTGATATCGTTGCAGAATCGAGTGATTTTTTAAAAGGAGTGTTTTTGAGGCTTTTACTAGTTTTGCTAAAGAGGTCACTCCCGGTGAAGGGATCTCGTCTCTTTCCTTATCGAATAAGGTGCTGGATATTCTACAAGGAATATCGCTATGCAAAGCAAAAACTAAAAAAGAAATCAAAAACTAAACCGAGCTGGTTGTAGCATCTTCCAGTTTCGCTAAAGAGGTCACTCCCGGTGAAGGGATCTCGGCTCTTTCCTTATCAAATAAGGTGCTGGATATTCTACAAGGAATACTGCTATGCAAAGCAAAAACTAGAGCTACCCTTTTTGAAAATTTGATTCCACAACATCTTTTAGGTTTCTTTCTTTTCATTAATCTCAATAATGAAGTCCTATCATTTATGCTTCCTAAGCATCACAGAAAATGAAGCGAAAATAAAACGTACACTTATGCCATCCGCATTCGTCATAGTGTTCCGTTATGCACTGCTAGGTTACTTAACTAACGGCATACCGGGACGGGACTAGCGCGGGTGCAAAACATAAGCAACGTTTATTATATATTATATATATAATAAGCCATTCGTCTCAGAATCCACAGTGATCACATCATAGAGCAGCAGAAGATAACATATGAAATATTGGATATTCTAGGATTTCCGTGTTTTATATCAAGCCAATAAAAAACACGGATTCCACGGTCGCGATGAATAGCCAAACCCATATCCCTAGACCCCTACGAGAGCGACAAGCAACCCTACCAATTCTAGAGTTAGGAGACCCGGTCGCGACTCCTCGAGATGGCCTCCCACTGGACCCTAGAACCCGGTTACTTGTGCTCTCCTCCTTGGGTCTATCCTAATACGGAAAAGTAAATAATATACAACAATGGTGACATCATCCTCAACCTGGAAGTGCCCCAATAAAAGAATAATACATACATTGAATTTTACATGAATGAAAATGAAAAACTCTCATCTCACATAAAACCCCCGGCTATTCAAACACGACGATCCAATATAACATATCACAGCAACATATAACATCACATGTCATCAACGTAAGTAAATATACGTATCCCAATTGTCGTTGATATATAGCAACGAAACCGGTGATACACCACATATTACACTTACGGTCGCAGAGAAGAAAGTGAAAAACTACAACAATTGGAATCGTTACTACCCTTAGACATCATAAACTCGGAATATCACATATTCTGGATTTCATGCCTAACAATGCAAATTTTACATTTGGGTCTCATCCATGAAAACACTTTTCAAAGGAAATCGGGTAATTTAACAAGATTCCCGATTACACCCGAGGCCGAAATATTAAATTTGCACGCATCTAATTACTTTTTATAAAACTAATTAGTGTAGATTCCAATTATTGTATCACAATCTCAGATAGCTAAACGATGTTAAACTTTCCGATCGAATCAACAAACACCTACAATACCCCGAGTGCTCACCATTTGAGCGAAGTTAAAGAATACCCAAAACATGCCACAGTACCTATGGACCAACCGTAGAAGGGCCAACCCTTGCCTCACCTATGGCGCCGCGGAACTACGGCAAACCCTAGGGTTTGACCACGGTTCCACGGTCACAGAATCGAGTTAGGGTTTCGTTCTTCTAGAGGGTCCATTGAATTACTTGCATGATTTTTCGAATATATATTTAACAAGGAAAATTCCAACTCTTGGAAAATTTCCAGCGAGGGTAAGATGGGTTATTGATATTCGTTCGAACTTTTTATCACCGTCTAAAGTACCCGAAACAAAGCCAGAATTACGAATATGAAACACTCCGAATTGCTTTTGCATAAAGATAACATCACATGCAAATTTAGCAAAAACAAGCAACACCAGAAATACCAAAACCTAGAGACTGGAACACCATAAAAATTTCAACCCAGAACTCCCCAGGAAAACCGGCATGCTCGGTTTTTTCCTCATTGTGCTCGGCCAAAATTCGGCTACAGGGGTTCAAATTTCTACCGTGTTCATGTTGCATCTCATACAACATTCTTCAGTTGCTCAAAAAATTATTTGAATCTCTGAAAATCTCGACAGAAACTAGGGTTTTGATTCGGGTGTTTTGGAGTTGTTTCGTTTCATAATCCTACAAAATTCGTCTAATTCTCTAGCATGGCTCTGATACCACTGTAGGTTTCCTATGCACGACAACAAGGTTTCGGGTGGTATCGTCCAATGCCAAATTAAAATTTTGTCATGCTAAAAGAACCCTAACCTAGAATCTTAACTAGAGAATCATATAGAAATATAATGTAAACAACTTTACATCTAAGTGAGTAGGGATTACAATCTTTGTAGTCTGGTCCTTCACTTCTATAGCTCCAAGTAGTGGTCCCTTCGCTGCGAGTGATGATCTCCCGGACTCTTGAGAGGCTCCACAAGGTGAATGATGCATACTTGCTTGATGTATTCAAAGTCGAAGATGATCTACGTCGAGGAGACTCAAACTCAAGCCATCTCTTCACTAATTAGGTATTAGTGAAACAACCATCCTAAACTAAATGGCTTGTATAGTAGAGAATGATGAAGTTGGAATTTTGCTCACTTTAGAATTTATTTTCTTACCATTTTTCTTCACTTCCTCAAAGCAAAGAGAGATCTTGAAGGAGATGAAGGAGATGATGAATGAAAATGAGATAAGGTTAGAAATGCAACCATGGGTGAGTTTATGTCATACACTAACTCATGTAGAGAATAAACCATGGCTATGTGATAATGGCTAGGTTAATAAATATCTTAGGTAAAACTAAAGTAGTGGAGTAAGTCATTGGTTCTACAAGTTTCATCCAAGCTCAACCATGACAAATATTCTAATGATTTTGAATTACTTAAAATAAATAAAAACCTACCATTATCAAAAATATGGTGTGAGTCTCATATACCCATGTTGCATGTATAACCTAGCAAGTCACAATAATATATATCACATATATATTATTTGTGAACAAAAGAAAACAATACAATAAACATATATCACATATATGTTAAATGTATCAAAAGTGAGAAAAAGAAATACTTAAGTGAGCATATATTAGTTAATGTAATTTAATATATCAAATATATAATTATACATTAAATTATTAAATCAACAATTGATTTAATAATCCGGCTATATCATATATAACCGACTAATATAAAATGTATCTTCTTATCGAATCAACACTTGATCCGATAACCCGGCTATATCACATATAACCGGCCGATATCATATATTGCGAGAAAAGAATACGATATCACATACACGTATTAATCTCGGTCCCGTACAGATCACATATGTGCTCCTACTCTGTTTCTCCTGAGCCAGGAAACCTCCGTGTAGGACTCTAAAGACTCGCCAATACTCCGGCAGTAGGTGGTGATCATATCAGTCACCCACAAGCCATCAGCGGTAAACTAAACGTAACGGCCACCTGGGTATTGAGCGATCAGAAGATCATCAAGCATGCCTGCTCATACCCTATGTGAATCCAATAAGTAACACTACCGTACAGTCCAATCTGTCCGTATGATATGTCGCATATCTAGCCTAGGGGTAGTAAACGTCAGACCCCAGTAGCTTGATAAGTCGTGTTGATGTGTGGCTCATAACAATCCGAGAAACTACTGATAACACTTACCGGTAAATCTCAGCAACCCTGGCCAGGGATTTCCAGTTATGGCCAATCGAACTCAGCGCAACATCAACCCCTATACCGGGAGAGATGAAATCCCCTCCTATCGCTCACTTCTTCCATGTGAATCGGGACTGTACCCAAAAACCACCGTTTTTTACGTTCTCTTGAACATGTTAAGGTGGAAATCAAAGTACAGTGGGAATCACACAAGACTCTATGACGATCTCGGGTCAACAGACTAACCTGCACCAGTGTCACCAGAGAATTGCTATCTGACGTAAGGTATATCATCATCTAGGAGTTCTCGGCGAGTCCTGTTCAGTGTACCCAGTCTCCACTGAGCACCCGTATACTATCCTTGATGTCAAACACCAATGGATATGGGATCATCCATCGCCCATCATATGGGTCAAGATATGTATACGCTAGTCTACTCTGGAATATCGATGCCCCGTCTCGATATTCCCATGACTAGGAACAATTAAAGGATGTACTTGCCGACTACCCTATCCCCACTATTATGATCTCCATCATAATCCCGGTAGTCAAGTACACATCCTAAGGGTTTTACCAACATGTGAGAGCAAGACAGTATAATAATACAAGTCAACATGTTAAGATAAAGAGCAACCAGATAGCATAGTATCATGTCGAGCAAGAAAGTCCTCTCTCTATATGTCCAAGCATCCACTATAATATACATCACATGTACAACAATGGTCTCTAGGGCATACATATAACTAACAGATTAGTCTTTTCCGTTATTGGGGATTGATTTCGCACTGTGCGCTGGTGACCATCAGCAGAAATCCTCGGCCGAGGTGGACGAGAATTACTGATTTGGATCAGTAGTTTCTCATTGGGTGATGGGATTCATACCGCCACGAAATATCGCGTTATTAGGGTTCTGACTTTATCCACCCCCTAGGCTCGATATGCGATACTCTTAGACGAACAGACCGGACTATATGAAGATTGTCACGGACATGCGCAGTAGGGATTTGTATGAGCTTGCTCGTCGGCCTTCCTTTCTCTCAATACCTGGGTAGCCGTTACGTACAGCTAGTGCCATTGACGTGCTTGTGGTTAAACCTACTGCCAGTGTATTGGCGAGTCTTTAGAGTCCCACACAGTGGGTTTTCCTGGTTCTGGTGAAACGATGTAGTAGCCGTATTGGATATGTGCAGGATTCCAATCGATTGATTGTACTATGTACCCGGACTTTCGATCGGATAGTTGATAATACTAGCCCGTTCGGGTTTGAGCCGGATTATTAAATCAGGTATTGATTTAATAATTTACATATATATATTTCGATATATATATTCTAGTATTATGTTCTTTGTGTTATTTTATCTCTTTAGCTATTCGTATTTCGGTACGAATACAGGTGTGTATATACAGTAGAACGTAATCCGTATTTTTTCCAGATAACATTCTAGAAGGTGGACACCTCATTTTAGGGTTTGACCATTTATATTAAATGGATAAATGAGGTGGCAATTATTTGAGGGGAGTATGGTGATGACCATACTTGCATAGTGTGCAAAAATGAATTCTTCATTCATTTGTGCATACTATTTAAGTATGGGTGCAATTTTAAAATGAAAGAATTTTTTTTTACAAAATCATAGATGATGGTTTTCTCTCTCCAGGGAATTTTCATTACTTGGAGATGGTTCATTCTTGAGCCTCTCATCTCCTCACCATTGGTCTTCACTCTCTCTCTAGAGTTTCATGTTTTCTTCCACCTTCATTTATCACCTCCTCTCAACCCTCTCATGTGTTGAGAATCATGAGAGGAGGTGAGATGAGATAGCTAAACACTTAGTTCATTGACTACATTCTAGGCTTTCTAGATTAGCAACCTAGAAACCATAGTTGCTTCACTTGCATTCATTATGTGAAGCTAGAGCCTTGACTACATCCTTCGGGTGGATCATCTTCGACGGAGGAAGACTGGTGGCCAAGTTTGTTCGAGCACGCATCAAGGAGCTTAAGAAGGTGATGGAAGACCGAAGGACTTGGTTCTTTTGGTGTAACACTTCTAACCCTTTATTTTAGCTCTTTTAGAATTGCTAGTATAGCTTTATGGTTTCGATCTTGGGTGGGGTTTCGTTTTCGCCAAAAATTTTAAACGCCAGTTTTTGTTCCGCAACGGCCACGATAGATTTCCAAGGCGCCGAAAAAACACAGCAATAGTTACATACGAAATCAAAGGAACTTGTTCCAGTTCAAGCATGGTTTCCGATTCAGGAGAAATTGAATATGAATATTCGGTTGTCTTTTCCCTTTACCTTCTCTCAGGTTGCGAGAGCTCCTGGTATTAGGAGAGTACACCTATTGCGATTATTGGATAGTCTTCTTCCAAACTATCGGTAGATACCGAAATGTAGGGACCGAAGAAAATCAATTAGCCTAATGTTAGTTATATGTATGCCCTAGAGGCCATTTTTTTACATGATTTTATATTATAGTGGATGCATGGACATATATAGAGAGGACTTTCTTACTCGACATGATAGTATGCTATCTGGTTACTTTTTATCTTAATATGTACACTTGTATTATTATACAGTCTCTCTGTTACATGTTGATAAAGCCCTTAGGATGTGGACTTGACTAACAGGACTATGATGGAGATCATACTAATGGGGCCAGGGTAGTCCACAAGTACATCCTTTAATTGTTCCTAATCGAGGGAGTATCTAGATAGGGCATCGATATTCCAGAGTAGACTAGTGTGTATGTTTCTTGACCTTGTATGGGGCGATGGTTGATCACACAGCCATTGGTGTTTTACATCAGAGATTGTACACAGGTGCTCATTAGAGAATGAGTACACTGAACAGGACTCGCCGTGAACTCCTATATGGTATTATATTTGACGTCAGATAGATGTTTTATGGTGACACTGGTACAGGTTAGTCTGTAGACCCAAGATCTGTAGGGTTCCTAGGCACACTAAGGAGGTCTCACAAGGTATCAACCATGCCAATTTCAAATTTTACAAGTGCCGAGAAACCCTAATACGGATCGTTAACTAGAATTTTAGGCGAAAGATGCAACTAGTTAACTACTTAACTGAGAAGTGAACGGAAATACAACCTTTGTAGATTCGGTGCTCCACCTCCATAGCTCCGTGATGATGTCTCCTCGCTACGATCATCGGATCCTGGGCTCTAGCGTCGGCTTCATCGGAGAAAAGGCGGGCTAGGTCATCGACTACGATGCCGAAGATGATCTACGTCGAGGCATCACAAGATCAAGCTTCCACTTCACCAAGTAATGAAACTTGTGAAGATAACACCCTTTACTACTTGGCAAGAGGTAGAGGATGAAGAAATAGGAGGTGGGTTCATTTTAGAATTGGATTTCTCACTCTTTTTATCAAATCACCATTGATGGTGCAAGCTTTTCTTCTTTGTAAAGATGAAGAAGTAGAAGAAGATGAATATGATAAGTTCTTTAAAATACAAAAGAAAATGAATACTTATCATATACAAACCATGGTTAAGTGTAGAGAATGAATCATGGTTAAGTGGAATGGTTAGGGTTAAGCATGAGACAAAAGTGGTCAAACTTTCAACACTTCATGAAGCTTCATGAAAGATACAAAGAAAGCCACCATATCTATTTATCCTTTTAATTTCCAAAAAGAATAAATAAATAAATGAATGAATAAGCAAAACCCTAATCATCAACTTAACCATGGTTTAATTCTTTACACTTAACCAAATAAGCATGTATCATCAAACATGATACAATCATGTGCACAAAAGTATATCACATATACAAGTTGTGAACTTCAAGTGAGAAAATCCATTTAAAATGAACCAATACTAGTTAATGTAAATTAATATATCATATATATAATTATATATTAAATCATTAAATCAACACTTGATTTAACGATCCGGTCATATCGCATATAACCGACTAATATCCAATGTATCGATCTATCGAATCAATCCTCGATTCGATAACTAGGTTATATCGCATACAACCATTCGATACATTCATCGCGAGAATAAAATACGGTATCACATACACACATTATTCTCGGTCCCGCACATATCTCATATGCGCTCCTATTTCGTTTCGCTTGAGCCAGGAAACCTCTGTGTAGGACTCTAAAGACTCGTCAATACGCCGGCAGCAGGTGATGATCATATCAAACACCCACAAGCCGCTAGCGGTCTGCTAAACGTAACGGCCACCCGGGTATTGAGCGATCAGAAGATCGACGAGCAAGCCCACTCATACTCCTGTGAATCCAACCAGCAACACTTACCGTACAGTCCGGTCTGATCGTCTGATATGTCGCATATCTCGCCTAGGGGTGGTAAACGTCAGACCCCAATAGCTCGATAAGTCGTGTCGATATGAGGCCTATAACAGTTCGAGAAACTACTGGTAACACTTACCAGTAAGTCTCAGCAACCCTGGCCAGGGATTTCCGGTTATAGCCAATCGAACACAGCGCAACATCAACTCCCTATACCGGGAGAGACGAATCCCCTCCTATCGCTCATTGCCTCCATGTGATTCGGGACTGTACCCAAAAACCACCATTTTGCACGCCCTCTTGGACGTGGTAAGGTGGAAATCAAAGCACATTGGGAACCACACAAGACTCTATGACGATCTCGGGTCAACAGACTACTCTGTACCAGTGTCACCTGAGAACTGCCATCTGACGTAAGGTATAATACCATCTGGGAGTTCTCGGCGAGTCCGTCCAGTGTACCCAGTCTCTACTGAGCACCCGTATATCATCTCTGATGTCAAACACCAATGGATATGGGATCATCCATCGCCCATCTGTATGGGTCGAGAAGGTATACGCTAGTCTACACTGGTATATCGATGCCCCGTCTCGATACACCCACGACTAGGGACTTTGAAGGATGTACTTATGGACTACCATGTCCCCACTAGTATGATCCGCATCATAGTCCAGGTAGTCAAGTACACATCCTAAGGGCTTTACCAACATGTAATAGAGAGACAATCTGTGTACACGTTAAGGTAAAGAGCAACCAGATAGCATACTATCATGTGGAGCAAGAAAGTCCTCCCTATATATGTCCCAGCATCCACTACAATATACATCCTATGTATAGCAATGGCCTTTAGGGCATACATATAACTAACAATCTCCCACTTGCACTAGGGCCATCTGATAGCAGTGGTTGTAGTATCTCATACTCAACCATCCCATAAGAGTCTCTCTTTGGGAATAGGCCTTTGTGAGTGGATCCGCCGTGTTGTCCTCTGAGTCTACTCTCCTAATCTCGATCCCTTAGAGATCAACCATCTCCATGATCAGGTGATACTGCCTTAGAATATGTCTGGATCACTGATGGGACCTGCGTTCCTTGGCATAAGCCACAACTCCATTGTCACACAATGGGAGGAACATAATTCAACTCATGAACCAATATACACCCAAACAGCCTCTTTGGTAGCATCTTAAGTAGCGATGTATCCAGCCTTTATTGTCTAGTATGCCACGGTATCTAGCTTGGAACTCTTCCAACATACCGTCCCTTTTCTGAGGGTAAAGACAATGCCTGTGACTGACATTCAGTCTTCTTTATCACCCTGGAACCTTTCCAGTGATTCTCGCCAGGACCAATTGATACCTTCTCACTACACTTAGTGAGTATCTTAACATCCAAATAGATCCATCTCATAGATCCAAAACCCAGGATTTAGGAGGTATCACTTTGATCCTATATGGAGAATCATTGTGATAAGTGGAGATTGACCGAGCGTAGCATAGGAAACTCCTTCCCTATCAAGAGTATGTCTTCCCCGTACTCTACGAGGATCGCTACCATACTCCCTACTACCTTTTTGTTTATACAAGGTTCATCTACCATTTTGATGATGTCAAACTCTTTGACTAATCCATCAAAACAGATGTTCCAACTCCGCGATGCCTGCTTTATCACATAAAACATCTTGCACACGTTTCCGCTGCTCCCACTTTTTACGAAGCCCTCTGGCTTTGTACTTATAGACGCCCTCTTCTAAAACATCATTTAGAAAAGCTGTCATGACACCCAACCACCAGATATCGTAGTCATGGTATGTAGCCGTGGCAAGTAGGATCTGGATGGACTTAAGCATAGCTACTTGAAAAGGTTTCACCATTATCCACGCCTGGTTGATGACGAAAACCTTTAACAAGTCTAGCTTTGAAAGTCTCAACTTTTCCATCTACACCAAGTAATCTTCTCAAGATATACTTGCTCCTGATGGGGATTTAACCCTTCAGATATAGCAACCAAAGTCCATACTTTGTTGGTGTATAAGGATTCCATCTCAGATCGCTAAGCATCCAGCCATTCTTACAGAGTCCCACTCTTGATGGCCAGCTCGAAACTAGTTGGGTCATCATCTCATGATGCATTCCTCGATCCCACTGTAATAGAGAAACCGAAGTATCTCTCAGGTGGGTGAGGAACCCTACTACATCGGCGGAGAGGCTGAGGTTCGTTGGAATCTACTGAATCCTTTGGTTCTATCAAATCATCAGCTGCAGTTTGTATAGCTGGAACATTTCCAGTTCTACAAAACTGATCTTGCCTCGATCTTGTCCGGATTTTGCTTTTTAGACATAGGCCGGACAACCCCAAATCTTAACCAATTTAAGATATGGGCTCTTCCCTTTCCATATCACATATGAAGCGGTAGGCAAATGATTTGATTGGAACCCTATTCAATAGGTATGCAACTTCATAAGTGCATAACTCCCAAAAGGAAATAGGTAACTCAGTAGTACTCATCATAAAGCACACCTTATCATATAGGGTGTGATTGCTCCGCCCCGATATACCATCGTGATATGGTGTATACGGAGGAGTAATTCTGAGAGAGAATCTCATTCTCCTTTAGAATAGTCCAGGATTTCCGTGCTCAAGTATTCTCCTCCTCGATCACATCAAAGGACATAATACTTATACCTGTATCGGTTCTCTACTTCTATATCATATTCTGTGAATATCTCAAAAGGTTCGGACTTGTGTTTCAACAGGAACATATGTATGAATCTTGAGAGATCATCAGAGAATGTAATGAAGTACAAAGAACCGGTCTTGGTATGTGTAGACAGGGGACCTACATACATCAACATGTATCATCCCAAGAGTTCACTAACTCTTTCTCTGTTTCCAATAAACAGAGCTATGGCCATCTTATCTTTGTGACATGACTGGCGAGTTTCACAAGATGTAAATTCAAACTAATTTAAACATGCATCTATATGTAACTCCAGCTAGTCGGGTCGCATTGATATGACCTAGTCTACAATACCTCAAGAAGGATTCGTTCATATGTGAACTCTTCCTCTTGTGTGTATTCTGTATACTAAGAACTGTAGTTTGATTTAGAACATCAATGCTTTTAGATAACGTGCCTGAACCGATCAACTTTTGATATAGGAAATGTTCAAAACATTATCCAACAATACAAAATTTTATCATTTCTTTACTAATAAAGAGAGTGATATGTTTTTGTATATCAGGTTCGGTATCTAATAACATTCGTTCAGGATCAATGTATTGGTAATACAGGGTGACAGTGACCAACAGACTTGGTTGCAACACTTGCCCTGTTTTCTGCCTCATGAAACTTATCACCCGTTCTCAGTTCTTTACTTGTCTGAAGCCCTATGTAACAGATTACATATCTGGGATCCTGTTCTGGTATCACATACCTAGGACGTAAAGAATATTGAGAAACAGTTCTGTATAATGAACACACCCGAAGATGATGCATCATATGCACTTTCTTCGTTTGGGCGGCACGGGAATTCTGGTAATCCCCAATTTCCTGCTCTGTCTTATAACAATTATAAGTTGGAGCGGGACCAACGTTCCCCAGCTCAGTATAACAAGCGGGTTCGGTCAATTTATCCATTTTATTATTTTGATTAAGGCGTGATATGGTCGCTACCTGGAGAGAGAGAGAAGAAAACACTCAGCGTATGCTCTTGCAAGATCAGATTGGTTATTATTTTATCTAATCAGGATGGCTCCCACTGCTTTTTATCAAATCTTCCTTCAAACCCTAAAAGGAAAGACTAGCCGGGATTAATTACACACTACAAGTTCGCCAATCTTTCAGCCAGGCCAGTGTCGGTACTTTGAGGGAGGTCCCCGTGCTTTCGCACGAACCTAATTAATGTAAACCTCATTTTCCCAGAGGCGTAACCTCGTTAACACCTTTCTAGACACCTACTTGATCGGCTAATTGTAATGTGTAAAACTCTCCCAGGAGTAACAATTACTCGCAGCGGGTATCGGGATCCAACTATCTCATAGAAGGTATGCAATCTCATTGCAAATTTCAATACTTGAAATTCCCGATAATATTTTGCCCCTTACATGCTATGGCCTTGACGAAAGCCAACAAACCATAGCCTGCTAGTCAAGTTCAACCCGTCATTTCCTGATTGAATTAAACCCACCCGCACGACCCTTGACGAAAGCCAACAAAGCCGTACGACTACCCTAATCCAATCGCATCGTTTGCTGCAGATAAGCAGCATATAGCTACCGCACACTGCACCTTGACGAAAGCCAACAAATGCAGCACGAATACTATATACAACTTATCTGAATTGACGGAGGGCTACGACAGGTTTTTCTGAAAACCTATTGCGTAATGAACTTGATATCGTTGTAGAATCAAATGAATTTTAAAATGGAGTGTTTTTGAGGCTTTTCTAGTTTTGCTAAAGGAGTCACTCCCGGTGAAGGGATCGTCGGTCCTTTCCTCGTCAAATGAGGTGCGGGATATATCATATATATCACTGTGCAAAGCAGAACTCTTAAAAGCAATCAAAAGATAAACCGAGTGTGTAGCATCTGCCAGTTATTGCTAAAGGAGTCACTCCCGGTGAAGGGATCTCGGTCCTTTCCTTATCGAATAAGGTGCAGGATATATCATATATACCGCTGTGCAAAGCAAGAACTGTAGCTACCTGTTTTATTTTGAAATTCGATTCCACAACATCTTAGGTTTCTTTTCTTTCATTAATCACATTAATGAATTCCCATCATTTAATATACCTAAACATCACAGATAAATACGACGTACACTTATGCCATCCGCATTCGCCTCGATGTCCCCTCGTGCACCGTTAGGTTAGGTAACTAACGACAGAGCGGGGCAGGGCTAGCGCGGGTGTAAAACATAAGTAACGCCTATATAATATATCATATATACTATATACAGTATTTATCACAGAACATCACATGATCACATCACAAATATCGCAGCAGAAGAATCATATGAAATATTGGATATACTAGGACGTCCGTGTTTTCAATACGAGCCAGTATAAAACACGGATTCCACGGTCGCGATGAATAGCCAAACCCACACCCCTAGACCCCTACGAGAGCGGCAAGCAACCCTACCAATTCTAGAGTTAGGAGACCCGGACTCGACTCCTCGAGTTGGTCTCCCTCTGGACTCTAGAACCCGGTTACTCGTGCCCTCCTCCTTGGGTCTATCCTAGTGCAGAAAAGTAAATAATATACAAAGGGTGACATCTTCCGCAACCTGGAAGTGCCCCAATAAAAGAATATTATATACAAGTTTTTACATGAATGAAAATGAAAAACACTCATCTCACATAAAAACCCCCGCCTATTCAAACACGACGATCCAATATAACATATCCAGCAACACATAACATCACATGTCATCAACGTAAGTAAATATGCGCATCCCAATTGTCGTTGACATATAGCAACGAAACCGGCGATATCACATATTACACTTACGGTCACAGAAAAGAAAGAGTAAAACTACAACAGTTGGAATCCGCAACCTCCTCAGACATCGCATGCCTGACCAAATGAATTCCTTAGACATCACATGCCTAACAATTATAAACCCCGCATTTTAGTCTCAAAATCGAAAACACTTTTCAATATCAAGTCGGGCAATTCAACAAGATTCCCGACATTTTGATCGAATGCTCGTCGCAAACTTTAATAGACGGCCGCACCCCCGATGCCGTCGACGAAGTGCACTAAGGCGGAACACCGCCGCCGCGAGCACCCGGACGGATGCTTTCGGCGACGGGGTTCTCCTACAGTCACTTGGTCGGGGCTAAGGGGTGTAGCTGTCTATTAAGTTTATCCGGCGAGTATCCGCGTACGCTACGTGATTGCGACGGACTTTTGATCACATCAAAATCCCGTGGCAACCGATCAATTGAGACTAAAGTGCTATGTTTATAACATTCATTCAGTTATCTCATAACTACTTGTAGATTCCAAGTATTGTATCACTTTCCAGATAAACAGAAAATGTTAAACTTTCCAATCGAACAGTCAAACACCCAAGTTTTCCCGAAACAGATCAACACATGAAATAAGTTTAAAAACATTCAGTTCATGCCTCAGTACCAACGGTCCAGCCGTAGAAGGGTCAAGCCAACGCCTCACATGTGGCACGCCGTACTGCCCCAAATCCTAAGGTTCAAAGGGCAGTTCAAGACGGTCACATAGTCGAGTTAAGGTTTGTTGTCTTCTAGAGGGTCCATCGCGTTACTTGCACTACTTAGAACGTTATTAAACCATGGAAAGATCCAACAATTGGAAATTTCCCGACAGGGGGAAAAATGGGTATTTATATCCGGTCGAACTTTTTAACATATTCTAAATATTACCCGGAAAAACACACTGACAAAATTAGAAAATCCGATCGAAACACCGAGTCCCCAATACAACCCAGAAAACTCAACTCTTGAGTTCATATTAAAAATTTCCAGGAAAACCAGCACTGCAAATTACGAATTACTGTGTAAAAATCAAGGCAAGAGGAGACTAAAGGGCCGCGGAACCGCCGCATTAGCATGCTAATGCCGCGGTTCCGCCGCGCTTTGATGGACTTAGGAGTACGGGATTCTCAGTAATTCTTAGAATCTCCTGCTGGGTGTTCTGCATATTTTTAATTCTCAAAAATCCACGATTTCAGAAAATGTACAGAGAGCAAGTTTGAATTAGGGTTTCGGTTCGATCGGACTTCTAACTCCGTCTACGCATCGCCTAAGGCTCTAGCTAGGCTCTGATACCACTGTAGGGTTCCTAGGCATACTAAAGAGGTCTCACAAGGCATCAACCATGCCAATTTCAAATTTTACAAGTGCCGAGAAACCCTAATACGGATCGTTAACTAGAATTTTAGGCGAAAGATGCAACTAGTTAACTACTTAACTGAGAAGTGAACGGAAATACAACCTTTGTAGATCCGGTGCTCCACCTCCATAGCTCCGTGATGATGTCTCCTCGCTGTGATCATCGGATCCCGGGCTCTAGCGTCGGCTTTATCGGAGAAAAGGCGGGCTAGGTCATCGACTACGATGCTAAAGATGATCTACGTCGAGGCATCACAAGATCAAGCTTCCACTTCACCAAGTCATGAAACTTGTGAAGATAACACCCTTTACTACTTGGCAAGAGGTAGAGGATGAAGAAATAGGAGGTGGGTTCACTTTAGAATTGGATTTCTCACTCTTTTTATCAAATCACCATTGATGGTGCAAGCTTTTCTTCTTTGTAAAGATGAAGAAGTAGAAGAAGATGAATATGATAAGTTCTTTAAAATACAAAAGAAAATGAATAATTATCATATACAAACCATGGTTAAGTGTAGAGAATGAATCATGGTTAAGTGGAATGGTTAGGGTTAAGCATGAGACAAAAGTGGTCAAACTTTCAACACTTCATAAAGCTTCATGAAAGATACAAAGAAAGCCACCATATCTATTTATCCTTTTAATTTCCAAAAAGAATAAATAAATAAATGAATGAATAAGCAAAACCCTAATCATCAACTTAACCATGGTTTAATTCTTTACACTTAACCAAATAAGCATGTATCATACATGATACAATCATATGCACAAAAGTATATCACATATACAAGTTGTGAACTTCAAGTGAGAAAATCCATTTAAAATAAACCAATACTAGTTAATGTAAATTAATATATCATATATATAATTATACATTAAATCATTAAATCAACACTTGATTTAACGATCCGGTCATATCGCATATAACCAACTAATATCCAATGTATCGATCTATCGAATCAATCCTCGATTCGATAACTAGGTTATATCGCATACAACCATTCGATACATTCATCGCGAGAATAGAATACGGTATCACATACACACATTATTCTCGGTCCCGCACATATCTCATATGCGCTCCTATTTCGTTTCGCTTGAGCCAGGAAACCTCTGTGTAGGACTCTAAAGACTCGTCAATACGCCGGCAGCAGGTGATGATCATATCAAACACCCACAAGCCGCAAGCGGTCTGCTAAACGTAAAGGCCACCCGGGTATTGAGCGATCAGAATATCGACGAGCAAGCCCGCTCATACTCCTGTGAATCCAACTAGCAACACTTACATTACAGTCCGGTCTGATCGTCTGATATGTCGCATATCTCGCCTAGGGGTGGTAAACGTCAGACCCCAATAGCTCGATAAGTCGTGTCGATATGAGGCCTATAACAGTTCGAGAAACTACTGGTAACACTTACCAGTAAATCTCAGCAACCCCTGGCCAGGGATTTCCGGTTATAGCCAATTGAACACAGCGCAACATCAACTCCCTATACCGGGAGAGACGAATCCCCTCCTATCGCTCATTGCCTCCATGTGATTCGGGACTGTACCCAAAAACCACCGTTTTGCATGCCCACTTGGACTTGGTAAGGTGGAAATCAAAGCACAGTGGGAACCACACATGACTCTATGACGATCTCGGGTCAACAGACTACTCTGTACCAGTGTCACCTGAGAACTGCCATCTGACGTAATGTATAATACCATATGGGAGTTCTCGGCGAGTCCGTCCAGTGTACCCAGTCTCTACTGAGCACCCGTATATCATCTCTGATGTCAAACACCAATGGATATGGGATCATCCATCGCCCATCTATATGGGTCGAGAAGGTATACGCTAGTCTACACTGGTATATCGATGCCCCGTCTCGATACACCCACGACTAGGGACTTTGAAGGATGTACTTATGGACTACCATGTCCCCACTAGTATGATCCGCATCATAGTCCAGGTAGTCAAGTACACATCCTAAGGGCTTTACCAACATGTAATAGAGAGACAATCTGTGTACACGTTAAGGTAAAGAGCAACCAGATAGCATACTATCATGTCGAGCAAGAAAGTCCTCCCTATATATGTCCCAGCATCCACTACAATATACATCCTATGTATAGCAATGGCCTCTAGGGCATACATATAACTAACAAGATCATCATAGAGTCTTGTGTGATTCCTATTGTGCTTTGATTTGCTCCCTACCACGTTCAAGAGAGTCGTGCAAACAGGTGGATTTTAGGTACAGTCCTGATTCACATGGAGGCAATGAGCGATAGGAGGGGTTTCGTCTCTCCCGATATTTGGAGTTTATGTTGTGCTATGCTCGATTGTCTATAACAGTAAGTCCCTGGCTAGGGCTGATGAGATTTACTGGTAAGTGTTATCAGTAGTTTCTCAATTTGTTATGACCCTCACATCGGCATGACTTATCAAGTTATTGGGGTTTGACGTTTACCACCCTAGACTCGATATGAGACATATCAGACGAAGAGACCGGACTGTACGGTAGTGTTACTTATAGGCTTTGCAGGAGTTTGGACAAGTTTGCTTGCTGATCTTCTGATCGCTTAATACCTGGGTAGCCGTTACGTCCATCTAATACCGCTGACGGCTTGTGGGTGACTGATATGATCATCAACTACTGCTGGCGTATTGACGCATCTTTAACGCATCTTTAGAGTCTTACACAGAGGTTTCCTCGCTCAAGCGATACAAAGTAGGGTGCATATGTGATATGTGCAGGACCGAGATTAAATACGTGTATATGATACTGTATTCTAATCTCGCGATATAGGTTATATGTGATATAACCGGATTATTGAATCAAAAGTGAACTCAATGATTTGTTATATGTATATTTGATTTACATATAAATGATATTAGTCGGTTATATGTGATATAGCCGGATTATTAAATCAAGTGTTGATTTAATAATTTGATATATAATTATATATTTGATATATTAATATATATTAACTAATATTATCTCAATTAAGAATTTCTTTCCTACAAATACATTTAAATATATATGAGATATATATTAATGTATTTATTTTTGTGTCATGGTAGATGATACATTGGACATGGGTGTATGAGACTATACCAAAATAAAGATAATTTGGGTGATTTAATTATTAAGGGATAAAGCAAAATTAGGTGAAAATTGGGACGGCTTAAGATGCTAGTGGAAGCACGTAGAAGCCTTGACTTAGTCCTCTAATTTTGTTTTACTCTAGATATTTATTAACCCAACCATTATCTTTAGCCATGTTTAAGTCTTTACAAATTTCATTTGAGATATTTTCTCACCATGGTTCATCACTTGATCATCTTCTTCATCTCATTTTTCTTCTCCAGCTTTTGAGGATTTGAAGAAAGAAAAAGAGAAAAATAATTTTAAAGTGAGCAAAATTCCTACTTCACCAATCTATACCAAACAATCCATTTAGTATATGTTGTTTCTTTCAGTAATTCCTAAATTAGTGAAGAGGTAGCTTGAGTTAGAAATTTCTCAAGGTAGATCATCTTCGGCCTCGAAAATCTTTGAGCTAGCTCGTTCCTTTCACCTACTGGAGCCTAAGAAGAGTTCGGGGTATTGCCACTTGGAGCTAAGGGACTACTACACGGAGCTTTAGAAGTGAAAGACCGGTCTACAAAGGTTGTATTCCTATTTCACTTAGAGTAAAGTTTGTTTACTTGCTTTTAAAACCCTAATTCTCCAGTTCGATTCTAGGTTAGCATGCCTTAGCTCACTAGATTTTTTAAAATTGCATACTCGATGCCTCTAAAAATCTAGTAGTGGTGCCAAGGCATACTTTCATGGTATCAGAGTTACTAGGCATTAGATGTCGACCTATGGGGGGTTCTCACTGTGTGACAGTGTGGCAAAGCATAGGCTCTTACCCCCACGGTGTCCCCAGACCGGAAGGTGTTTCGGCGGATTGTAGTCCTCACGAGGGGGCAAGCCTAAAAAGTAGCTGTTGAGGGACCTGTAGGTGCCACGGCGACCCCATTAGATGAGGTGGTTGCCTGACCTTCATGGTATCATAACCAAGTTAGAGCATTAGGAATGGCCTAGACGGCGTTAAAGTGTTCGATCGAACATCGAAACCGATATTTTCCCACTCTCTGAAAATTTTTTCAAAAGTTGGATTTTTCCAGATTAAAAATATGCAAAAAATTGTGCAGGGTTCTATATGGAGGCCCAAGAAATTCGAGCACCTAACTCGACAAATTGGCTGCGCAACCGCGGCATAAACATGGGTTTATCCACGGTTCCGCGGCGCAATTTATGAGTTGGGAACTCAATTCTCTTGTGCTTCTCCATTAGATAATTTGGCACTTTCTGGATGTTTTTAATGTGGCACAAGTTGTTGAGGTCTCTGTGGTTTCTGGATATTTGATGAATCGATCAAAATGTTTAACATCGTCTAGATATCTGTGATCTGTAATACAATATTTGGAATCCATAATAATTAGTTTTGCGAAAACTAGTCAGTATTTTGTAAATCTAGCAATTTAGTATTTTTTGATCTGTTGCTACAGGGTTTTGATTCGGATCAAAACTCCGTCGCAATCGCGTCGTGTACACGAATACTCACCGGGTAACATTATTAGATAGCCACAACCCATAGCCCCGACCAAGTGACTATATGAGAACCCCGTTCCTAAAAGCATCCATTTGGGTGCTCGCGGCCGCGGTGTTCCGCCTAAGTGCACTTCGTCGACGGCATCGAGGGTGCGGCCGTATACTAATGTTTCCGACGGTCATTCGATCATTTGTCGGGAATCTACTGTTATTGAAAAGTTTTTTCAATTCCAGACTAAAATGCGAGGTTTATAGTGTTAGGCATGAAATCCGGAGTATGAGATATTCCGGGTTTATGATGTTTAAGGTGGTTGCGGATTCTAATTATTGTAGTTTTTCATTTTCTTTTCTGCGACTGTAAGTATAATATGTGGTGTATCACCGATTTCGTTGTTATACGTCAACGACAAATGGGATACGTATATTTATTTACGTTGATGACATGTGATATTATGTGTTGCTGTGATATGTTATATTGGATCGTTGTGTTTGAATAGTCGGGTTTTTTTTCGTGAGATGAGAGTTTTTCATTTTCATTTATGTAAAAATTTGTATGTAATATTCTTTTATTGGGACACTTCTGGGTTGAGGATGATGTCACCATTGATGTATATTATTTACTTTTCCGCATTAGGATAGACCCAAGAAGGGGAGCAGGAGTAACCGGATTCTAGAGTCCAGTGGGAAACCATCTCGAGGAGTCAAGACCGGATCTCCTAACTCTAGAATTTGTCACGACCCGGAAAAGGCCCTTGACTGGCACTTGAATCATGTGAAGTCTATAAGACCCCACCTAATTCAAATAAGCCAAAAGCCCAGAAATCTAAACCTTTTTAGGGAAAATAGTGGAGGTGCAGTTTTAAAATAAGGTTACTGAAATCATGTTTTTTCTACAAAACATAAATAATAGTGTACGAAAACACAATGTTCATATTTAACTTGAAAACATTTTCGTCATTGAAAATTTGGATAGTACTTCCCTTGTAAAACTTAACCCGAAAACGGTACATACAATATAATATAAGGCACCCCAAGCGGGAGCTAGCTCTTCGCCAATTGGCAGAAACAACTATACAATACAAATATGCCGAAGGCGAGGATCAAAACTCAGAATGAAGGTAAGGAAAACATGTATCATGAAGAAAACCAGAAAAAATAAATACATGAGCGCGACTTTAAGGCCGAAAGAATATACAAACTGAGGTTATCTAAGTCTACTAAATATACAAGTCTGGTTGATGGAGGTTTTAACTAGATACAACTGAAAAAAATAGTACAACAGTGATGGTGGTCACAATGCAATGTAACCCACCTACCCAAGCAATCACCCGCAAGAAAGTGGCGTGACATCAAAACCGCTACGAAACCTGTACGGCTAAACCTGCAAAAAATTGTGGCACAACGGGGGTGAGTTGCCAACTCGTGAGTAGAAGACATCACCGAGTAGAAATCGCATGTATGACAATCTCCTGGGTCATACGATAATATAATCATAACATAACACTGGAAGTCTAGTGGTCTAAGCATGAGTTTAATACTAAATACTCGTGTCAGTGTCACTAAGTAGCAACATGTCATGTATCTGATGTATGAATGCATGATGAATCAATAAATAACATGAAATCAGGATATATCTGCATGAGAATGCTGTGCTTTTTATCTTAGTAAAGTTTTTGTATAAAAACCGGAGTATCATCAATGAAATCGACAGAAATCCGTGTCAACATCGATACAAAATCCTCAATATCCCGGGCTCCGTCAGTCCGGGTCAGCCCATATCATCAATCTCATGACTACTGTTGGTATCCTCCGGATATCCGCCGTGCAAAATATCACCAGTAGGTAGTCCTCCCCTGCCAGGCTCATCGTCTACAGCTCGAGTTTCTTGCCCTGGGATACCTTACTGGGTCCACTATGTACCCGAGACGATTCATCCTACTCATCGAATCGGGTCACGACAACCACATCAAACAGGAAAACTCGTGGTGGACTTCATATACATCATATCACAAGAAAACCGCTACTTGCATTTTAAAAATGATAATAAGTTTATAAAATTCTTGCTGTTTCCCCCAAATCCAGAATCTCATGGAAAGTCCGAAATCTCAAAATCATGAGTCAATGAACAGTGAATATCGGCATAAAACCCCAAAATATTGCATAACAGAATGAATGCATAAATGCATGGGTTGCCTAAGTAAGGAATGCAATATCTACACTGGCATATGAGAGTAAGCATATTAATAATGTGTTGAAACCACCAGCTTGCAGGTTATACCGATGAAGTAGCGTTTTCTAAAGTGTACATAACATAGTAATTACCGATGATGATGTGTGTGAGCCGGCAAGCAAGTGTACGTGGAACATGCGCATCATCGGTAATGGTGCTGGTGTCCTAACAGACGGAATTCATAATAGCTAAATAAACATATGCAAAAATATGCAATGCAATGAGAACAACATAAATATAACAGAAAAGTGAATAGTAAAAGTAACATTATAAAATATACATATCGGTGTACGAGTCATACGGTTTTAGTGTTGAAATAGCACGAATCATGGTTTTTAGAAAAGTAGAGGCTACAGTGTTTTTTGAGAAAGGATACGTTCTTTGAAAAATCCATAACTTCCTTCGAATTGTCCTTTAAAAATACTCACGATTCGTTGGTTTTGAAAATAGGTATGACTCAAGCCTAGCCTTGCATCTATCTAAACAACTAAAAAGACTAAACTAAGAACCTAGTCAGAAGTATAAGAAAATCTACATACATTCCGAATCGATATACCTAGTAGTCGGCGATCCAGCCTCATAGCGTCACGTACTATATAATACATAGTACGGCATTGTCGAATCAAGAGTGCGGATCAATCATCATATCTATACCTCGTACGGTAAAATCCATCGTACGACATCCCCAAAATCGAGGGTACGGGTCAAATATCATATAATATCACCATTCGTACGATATCATCATTGTACAATATCATGATCATGGGTATGGTTGTAAGGTCTCGTACATTCAAATATTATCGACTCACATATTATCGTATGTAAGAATACATGTCGCCCAACGATCAATTTTAATATCATATCATATACCATATCATAACTCCATCACATATCAAAGTCTCACGGCATCATGCCCGATCATATCGACTCATCTCCATGTTTCATATACTATCCTCATCATCCGTGTGTGTGTGTGTGTATGTATATATATATATATCAACGCATCCATATATATATATATATATATATATATACGTATAAACATATACACCTATATATCATATCTCGTATGTGCGCGCGTGTGTGTGACAACCTATACACTACGGGTTCGCGACGAAGAAACTAAACTAAAAGCACTGTCCTCCAAGTATGCTCAATCTAACCTATGGTCTCCTATACGGCCCTATTTGCTAAGTATCCATACTTCACATTAATACATACTGCACGCATCTTAATCTACGAATTTGCGGGGCTGCTATACGCTATCCACCCGACTTCCCCCGTAGGTATACATCTACTCACCTACTATCCTTGCTTGCCGAAGTTGATGACGCCATGTCCTCCCCTGTCTTCCCGAAAATCCATCTGAAGGTACTTCTATTTCAACGCATATCGTATCGACATCAAAATCAAGTCCGAAAACCGATATGGCAAACGAAACATTCATAGGTTAGAACCTATAGTCCACGCATGTAAGAACAACCAAACAACTCCCGTTGTTGAAGTAAAAACGTCAAACGACCGAGTCAAATCTAAAATACCCAAAAACCAAGTTTCAAAAGTCGCAAAATATCGCAAAAAATCAAATAAAACGACTATAGATTTTTATTAATGTAAAATTATACTTTTTTTCAAACAGGGTAGGTCTAGTTATCTAAAAAGAGAGCTACAGACAAAGTTTCAGACCCTAACTCAAAAATTGGTCCGCAATTTACGGCCAAATCGAATAAAACGGCGGCCAAAATATGAAGGCATGGGCTTGGGTTTCTAGGGTAGCTTTCTAGTGGTCTTCACATCTCATTCTAATTGCTAAATAATTTTCTAAGTCTCCGGGTCACAACATATTTCTAAAAGTCATCACAATTCTCACAAAAACCCGATATCGGCAAATCTATAAATAAAATCATGGGGTTAAGTCTTTGGTTTTGGTCAGGAATTCTATCATTACAGGGTTTTGTGACCTCTACTAAATCTCTATTACACTTCACAACTCATAAAATCCCCTAACTCTCATCTTGGAAAATACCAAGATCACTACCACAATAGTTTTACTCTAAACTACACTAAAACATAAGGAGAACTAAAAACTACAATAAGTATAACGTTTTGAAAATCGTTTAGGTAAAATTACGGAAAATCGGTAAAATAACTGGTGTTTTCCATAAAAGAAATCACGATATAATTATCTTTCATCATAAAATCAATATACATATTCTAGCTATGTAATTGATAGTATTGGGTGTTTATTGAACCACTTGCAAAATTTCTAGTTGACTGAAATTTTTTCCGAAATTAATTATTTTAATATTAATTTAAGCCGTCACTAATACATTTAATTAGTGATAATTATAGATTAGAATGGGTTAATACAAGTTTTGTGCATCATGACACATTTAAACTAGAATTTAACATGTGGTTTTAAAAAAAAAATTGTTGTCAAACGGTTTTAGAAAATATGATAGAAAAAGGCTTATTTTGCGAAAATTAAGTTATATAGATGTGAGATGGGCTTGTGACTTGAATTGGGCTTTCATTACTTGGAAAATTTTCCACAAACACACACACACACCCCCATCCCCTATACTGCTGGCCGAGTCCGGCAGGAACCCCCCTAAATTTGCTTCACTTCAAGTTAAAAAGGAAAAGAAAACAAGAAATGAAAAGGAAATAGAATATATTATAACATAGAGGCATGGGCTTTGTTTTTTCCCATCACTTTCAACACCTCACTCTCTCTCCTCATCCTTCTAAATTTCTGGCCGAGCTCCCTCAACAGCAGCCCCCTCTTTTTCTCCTCTCTTTTCTCATAAAAAAATTCATCATTTTGCCTCAAAAATCAAGCTAAAACCTCAAAAATTCTTCAATCCAACTCATACCCATTATTTCTTTGCCCAAGCTAGCATGAACCAAGGAATAAGATGGTATTTTGGAGGCTATGATTTTCACGTTTGATCTCTTGATCATGAGGTATAAGCTTCATCCCAAATTGTTACTTGTAAATTGTATGTTTGAATCTAGTTTTAATTAGATGTTGTTATAACCTTAATTGCAAAATGAAAGTTTAAAGAGAATGGGGTTTGAATTCTAGTTAGGGTTTTGAGCAATGAGATTATGGTTGTGTGATGTATTTAACATGTTAATGCTATGCTAAAACTAATCTAGTTGCTAATTTTGCCAATTGTAACATTTAAAATGTTCAATTTAAGTTTTTAGCAAACTAGGTTTTAGAATTTAATTGCAAATGTGTGATTAAAAATCTAGTTAGGGTTTTATATCATTTGAACATGGTTTAAGTGTGTAAATTATCATATTAAGGCATGTAAAATCAAACCTAGTATCTAGTTTACAAATTGTTATTTTAAAATGTTACTAATTAAGCTAAATTGCAAACTAGACTTTTGGGGTTAATGAAAATTGATGAGATTAAATTAGGGGAATGGGTTGTATGACTTAATCAAGATAATTAGTGAGCAGTGTAGCCGCTATAATTGTTAAAAATACTACATTAGAACTAAATTGGCAATTGTTGCTTATTAGAGTTTCGGAAAAATAGCTTTTAAAGCGAATTTGAAGTTTTGATGATTTAAACCCTATTTCATATATATATATATATTTAGTGTGTTGTGCAACCACGAATGGTACGTTTGAGTTTTTCTCGATCAATCGGCGTTTGTACACCGATGTCGAGATTTTTTTTGATTCTTTTGCATGAACAGACTATAGGTTTTGACCTATGTTAGATTCATGTGTCGTTTTGGTCATGAGTCGGATTTTAATGCGATACGATGTGTTATGATACGTAGGTACCCTCACGAGGACTTCGAGACAACAAGCAAGCGCGTGGCAACATCGGCAAGCGAAGATCAAAGTGAGTAGATATATATCTACGGGGGAAGTCGGGTTGATGGCGTATAGCACCCCCGCAATTTCGTCGTGTGGTATACGAATTTGTATACACACATTATATATATGTATTGTTATGATATTGTTTATTGTGATAGGGTTATATGTTTTTGGATTTGTTTAGTGTTAGTTACGAAACCCTAGATTAGAGATTACACCCACACGCACACACACACATGCTTACATTTATTTTTACTTATGCGTATATGGGGATATGTATACACACACACACACACATGGGTATGGGACTATATATACATATATATACGTATATATATACACGGATTATGAGGATAGTACTTGGGATTGGAGATAAGTCGATGAGACTGGGCTTGAGGCCATGAGATAGGTGATGTGACATGGTTCGTATTTGAGATACGACATGATGTTTTAGCGGGTCCTTTCGACGTGGTGTTTTCATACACACGTATGCATACATAGATGGTATCAGTATTGTACTAGACGTAGATCAGTACCCCGGATCATGATATTTGATAAAGTGGATACCAGATGAATAATGTGATAGATGTGACATTTGCCCCGTACCCAGATTTGGGAGGTCGTACGACGGATTTACCGTACGAGCTATATATTGATGATAGATCCGCACTCTTGACTCGAGAATGTCATTTTATATTAGGGTATCGTATGGGATACTATTGAGGTGGGATGACCGACTATTATATATATATATATGTATCGACTCAAACGTTAGGTGGTTGCCTTACCTTTTGATCAGCCTGTTTAGTTTAGTCCGGTAGTTTACTTGTAAGTGATAGATTAGACTCGAGTCATACCCATTTCAAAACTAACGAATCATGAGTATTTTAGAGACAGTCCAAGGGATTATACGGACATTTCAAAGGACGTATCTTTTCTTAAAAACACCGTAGCCCTTATTTTCAAAACACCACGATTCGTGTTATTTCAAATGACAAAAATGGACGACTCATATTTAGACATATGCAGATTCGTTATCATGGTATTTGATATTCAGCTCCCGCATATTCTTGCTGCTCGCATCGCATTGCATGTTTATATTGTGTTTTCATATGTTAATATTGAAATCATGCTGTCAGGACACCAGCACCATTACCGATGATGCGTATGTTCCACATACACTTACTTGTCGGTTCACACACATCATCATCGGTAATTGCCATGTCACGTACACTTTAAAGAATATTAATTGATTGATATCGCATGTTAGCTGATAGTCTAAACTTATCATTACTGTGCTAGTTTAGACATTGTATTCATTATTGTGATACTTCTTGCATATTATTATTCATTGGTTATGCAGTATTATGGAGTTTTATACCGATATTCGCTGTTTACTTGCTAGTGATGATTGGATTTTAGATTTTCATGAGATTTCCTGGATTTGGGGGAAAACCGCAAGAATATATATAAAATTCTTTCTCTCTCTCTTTCTCTTTTTAAAATGAAAGGTGCGGTTTTCTCGTAATGTATGAGTCGTCCACCATGATGTTTTTTCGGTTATGAGATGGATTTCGAGACCCGATTCGAGGATTCGTATGAACCGTCTCGTGTGCATGGTGGACCCGGTATGGTACCCGGGGCAAGGGTGATTTCATGGAGGATGATGAGCCCGGCAGGGGCAGACTGCCTACTGGTGATTGTTTGGCACGTCGGATATCCGGAGGATACCGTTCCTAGTCGTGTGATTTATGATACGGGCCGATCCGGACTGACGGAGCCCGAGGTATTGACACTTTGAGATATTGAAATTTGATGATTCAGGCCATTCCGGATAGCCGGAGCCTGAGATTTTGAGATTTAGGTTTTATGTCGATGCTTGACACGGATTCTATGTTGATTTCATTGATGATATCTCGTTCTTTTATATACATACAGAAATCTCATTAAATAAAGAAAAACAGTTCTTCGATTCATGATGTACTCTGTTCTCATTATATGCATTTGGACATCATTTTAGTGACATATTACTACCTGACATTTGTACATCATATTAGTGACATGTTGTTACCTAAGGCACTAACACGAGTACTTAGTATTACACTTAGGGATAAATGTTTTACCTTTACCATTATATTATGCTTCTGGCCATTTTAATATTTTGAGAATATTACTGATCATATGACCTAGGATTGCGTTATACATGCGATTTCTGCTCTGTGATATTTTCTACTTACGAGTTGGCAACTCACCCCCGTTGTGCCACAGTTCCTTGCAGGTTTTGCCGTACAGGTTTCATTGCGGCTTTGCTGGCACACTGCTTCCATTCCGGGTGATTGCTTTGGTAGGTGGGTTCACTCGCATCGTGACCACCCTTGTTCATTTAGTATTTTCAGTAGTATCTAGTAACTCCATCACCAAACAACTTGTATAATTATTTCAGACTAGAGACCTGTTGTATATTCTTTCAACCTTAGAGTGACGCGTTGTATTATTATGGTTTTTATGTTTATTTTTAGTTTTCTTTTCGAGTTTTGATCCTCTCTTTTCGGCGTTGTATATTATATTGCATTGTGTGGTTTTGTCCGCCGGTTGGCGAAGAGCTAGCTCCCGCTTGGGGATGCCTTTATTCATTATACATGATTTATCAGGTTTGTACCCGTTTGGGGTCAGTATTTATAAAGGAAACTCTGCCGAAATTTTCAAAAAAGACTTGAGATTTTAAAAATGCATACCTCGGCTAATGTTGTTAAACTTCTTGCTTTAAAATTGGTTTTTCCTTCACTCTACTGCTTTATTTTGTTTGGATTTCTGGGTTTTGGCTTACTTAGATTACGTACGCCTCTAGACGTTTCGTAGTTTAAGTGCCGGTCATGTTCCGTACTTTTCGAGACGTGACAAAGTTGGTATCATAGCGTTAGGTTTTTCCTTCGGAGTGTAGGATAGCCCTTGGTTGATGGAGTAGGTGACTCAAGTAGAGTGACGTACCGTGTGTACGTTCCGCGGCATACTTACGATACGATACTTCGCTTAAGAAGCCTTAGGATGTACATTTCTTTGCACAGTATTATATTCATTCCTATGATCTATCCTCATCAGTACCAGTTATTGTTTTGTTACCATGGTTGTACGGGCAGAGAGATCTGCGGCTAGAGTTGCGGTCAGCACAATCTCGTCACGGACGAGGACTGACCAGGGTGTGATTCCAGGGACATACGATTGCATAGAGGCGTTGTTTTATTGTGTTTTCGCGCCAGGAGCGTTTGATGGATCGCTTTTACGAGATTTCTCGGATGTGCAGATCAGCACCAGAGGATTTGGCCACTGATAGAGGCCAGCCAGATTGTGATGACCGTCAAAGAACATATTATTTTGATGATTGAGGCACTGTTCAGCGTGCAGACGAATGAGCCGGTGATTTCGACGAATGAAAAGATATCGCCCCAGATGTTTGGAGCTAATGTCGCACGAGTTATACTTCGAGATATGATAGATGGTCGCTAGTCACCCGAGGATGAATGACTAGGACATGTGGTTCGTTCGCTTACCCCGATGCGAGGTCATCAGATTGATGGATTCCAGCTAGAGACGACTTCACGCAGATACGTTGAGAGTCGATAGAGATGATTGAATGTCAGAAACCCATATTCTTAGTTTAAAGTATTCAAAAAGACATGCAAGCAATTCTATGGACCCTCTAGAAGAATGAAAACCCTAACTCGACATAATGACCATGTGAAAGCCTTTGAACCTTAGAGTCTGCGGCAGTTCCGCAGTGCCATTAGTGAGGCTTGGGTTTGCCCTTCTACGGCCGGTCCACCGGTGCTGTGGTATGTACTCAATACAATTAAACTGTAATCAAGATGTTGAGCTCTTATGGGATTATGGGACTTTGACGAATCGATCGAAAGGTTCGACTTCATTCGGATACCATGTGATGGGATGCATTGCTTGGGAGACTCCAGAGATGAGTATAGCCGTCGGACGCAGTCCATGCAGCCACGAAGAGACGAGTCTGAAGCAGTCGACATTAGAGAAAAGTGGAGTAAAGAGTTCGCACGAGATTTCGACGAGATGACGTTCCACTCCGCCGACATCAGAGATGTGATACGCATGCAGAGGCGTTGTACATGGCTATATCTTCCAGAAGGAGTCGTGATGAGTATGCAGCCGTTCCGGAACCAGAAACAGATATAGTAAAGGGTGATAACCTCCGGACAGTTTGGCAAAGATGAGATTTGGGAGAGACCTCGACAGGACCTTTCTGGAATAATTTACGAGAAGACTTGGACCCAGGAGCGGTCCTATTACGCACACCCAGCAGGCCGAGTTCAGCATCGTCGACGAGACATGTTATGAGTGACCACGACAGTTGGCCAGAGATTCTTAGAGGATGTGCTTGAGCAGGACTATCCCGCCATACTTGATTTCGGTATTTTGGACGATCTATTCGCATGACTGAGTTTTGATGACTGAGTTTCATGATATTTGTTTTCGTGCACCATGGCTGCACCTACTGGGTATTTACGTTTTTGTGCATAGTTATTGCACTTGAGATATGTTTTTGTACACCGTTGTGTTGATTTATGATTTGTGTGTATTTATTGCACTTGATATCGGTTTGTGCCTTGGCTGCACATGTTTATGATTTCGTGGATTTCCTACGGTTGATTTGATTTTTGTGCATATGGTATGCACTCGATTTGGTTTTTGCACTCGGTATAGCTCACATGTGCTTGCAGTGCATTGATATGTTTTGCGCACGCAGTTGCACGCGTTTATGATTTTATACACCTTGGCACACTCGGTGTTGCGTTTTATATGCATTTGAGTTATTGATGCATCTCCTTGCACCCGATTTGTATTTTGTGCACTAGATGCACTGTATTTAGTATTTCGTGCACTGGATGCACCGGATTTGGTATTTTGTGCACTGGATGCACTGTATTTAGTATTTCGTGCATTGAATGCACTGGATTTGGTATTTTGTGCACTGGATGCACTGTATTTGATATTTCGTGCACTGGATGCACCGGATTCGTATTTCGAGCATTTGTTGCACCGGATTCGTATTTTGTGCACTGGTTGCACTGGACATATACTCCGTACCGTGGTTACACCCGATATATGTCTTGAGCATTTTTGTTACCAGATTTGTGTTTTGTACGCGTCTGCACTTGATGTTAGTTTTCATGCACTTTTAGTATTTTGATTTGCTTTTGTACACGCTGATGCACATGATTGTGAGATTATATACCACGGTATACCTGAATTGGATTTTGATTAAAATATGTTGTATACCGTCGATTTCGATTGTGATACTCGATATTTGTTTTGTGCACCTTATGCACCTAATTGGATTCTTGCGCATGTTTGACGCGCTTGGATTGGATTTTGCGCATGTTCGGCGCTTGATATTGGATTTTGTGATTTCGTGCATGTTTGATGCACATGATTTAGATTTTATTCGTGCATGATGGATGCACCTGATTTGGATTTTCGCGCATGTTGGACGCATGATATGAGATACAATTTTGGTGCACACCAGATGCACTAAATCGGGCTTCCTTATGCATATCAGATCACCTGATATTGTTGTGGTGCACACCCGTTGCACTGGACAGATGCTCTCGTGCATACCCGTTGAACTTAGATTTTGTTTCTGTGCACATGTATGGCACATTCATGGATTTTGATTTCCGTGCGCACCAGACGCACGTGGCATTCTTATATACAATTTGGGATTGATTTTGAGCAGTATGTTATTATGATATTTACTATTTGGTATAGTAGCTGAGCATGACTAGTCCGAGGACAGTACCTGAACATATTTTGCATGCATTGGTAGTTATCGAAGGGATTTCCAAAGAGGAGCTATAGTCTCAGTATTTACTTACGTATCAGAGATGACATGAAACATTTTATAAAGGGAACCCTTCTAAATTAATTTCAAAACGGCGGGACGTGTATGTTAAACAAAGGATATATATATATATATATATATGTATATATATATATATATAGTTATTTTCTTACAATAAACGTCCGCCACCGTGCCACGATATGCGCATCGCACAACAACTTGAAAAGGGTTTGGCATGCATTTCTTTCAGATGTTTTAAAGATGTTTACATATTTAGTTGAGGTATCTCATGTTGGTTTTCGTATTGGATCTAGACATTGTTTCTTCACCATAACTCCGATGATTGTAGGATGCTTGACGGAGTTTTGATTTTGGTTTATATATCCGTTTTTCATGCGCATGCATTACGCTACGATATGTTTTATGTATTTATGATTTTGGAGTCCCAACGACTTGATGGTTTTGCTGAAATGTTTTAGGATCTGGGGGAATTTTAATTTAAATTCGAGGACCGAATTTCTTTAAGGGATGAAGATTGTAACGTTTTGAAAATTGTTTAGGTGAAATTTCGGAAAATCGGTAAAATAACGGGTGTTTTCCATAAAAAAAATCACGATATAATTATCTTTCATCATAAAATCAAATATACATATTCTAGCTATGTAATTGCTAGTATTTGGTGTTTATTGAACCACTTGCAAAATTTCTAGTTGACTGAAATTTTTTCCGAAATTAATTATTTTAATATTAATTTAAGCCGTCACTAATACATTTAATTAGTGATAATTACAGATTAGAATGGGTTAATACAAGTTTTGTGCATCAAGACACATTTAAACTAGAATGTAACATGTGGTTTTAAAAAAAATAAAATTTGTCAAACGGTTTTAGAAAATATGATAGAAAAAGGTTTATTTTGCGAAAATTAAGTTATATAGATGTGAGATGGACTTGTGACTTGAATTGGGCTTTCATTACTTAGAAAATTTTCCACAAACACACACACACCCATCCCCTATACTGCTGGCCGAGCCCTGCAGGAAACACCCCCCCAAGTTTTCTTCACTTCAAGTTAAAAAGGAAAATAAAACAAGAAATAAAAAGGAAATAGAATATATTATAACATAGAGGCATGGGCTTTGTTTTTTTCCCATCACTTTCAATACCTCACTCTCTCTCCTCATCCCTCTAAATTTCTGGCCGAGCTCCCTCAACAGCAGCCCCCTTTTTTCTCCTCTCGTTTCTCATCAAAAAATTCATTATTTTGCGTCAAAAATCAAGCTAAAATCTCAAAAATTCTTCAATCCAACTCATACCCATTATTTCTTTGCTCAAGCTAGAATGAACCAAGGAACAAGATGGCATTTTGGAGGCTATGATTTTCAGGTTTGATCTCTTGATCATGAGGTATAAGTTTCATCCCAAATTGTTACTTGTAAATTGTATGTTTGAATCTAGTTTTAATTAGATGTTTTAATAACCTTAATTGCAAAATGAAAGTTTAAAGAGAATGGGGTTTGAATTCTAGTTAGGGTTTTGAGAAATGAGATTATGATTGTGTGATGTATTTAACATGTTAATGCTATGCTAAAACTAATTTAGTTGCTAATTTTGCTAATTGTAACATTTAAAATGTTCAATTTAAGTTTTTAGCAAACTAGGTTTTATAATTTAATTGCAAATATGAGATTAAAATCTAGTTAGGGTTTTATATCATTTGAACATGGCTTAAGTGTGTAAATTATCATATTAAGGCATGTAAAATCAAACCTAGTAGCTAGTTTACAAATTGTTATTTTAAAATGTTATTAATTAAGCTAAATTGCAAACTAGACTTTTGGGGTTAATGAAAATTGATGAGATTAAATTAGGGGAATGGGTTGTATGACTTAATCAAGATAATTAGTGAGCAGTGTAGCCGCTAGAATTGTTAAAACAACTACATTTGAACTAAATTAGCAATTGTTGCTTACTAGAGTTTCGAAAAAAAGCTTTTAAAGAGAATTTGAAGTTTTGATGATTTAAACCCTATTTCATATATATATTTAGTGTGTTGTGAAACCACGAATTGTACGTTTGAGTTTTTCTCGATCAATTGGCGTTTGTACGCCGATGTCGAGGGTTTTTTTTAAATTCTTTTCCATGAGCGGACCATAGGTTTTGACCTATGTGAGATTCGTGTGTCGTTTTGGTCATGAGTCGGATTTTAATGCGATACGATGTGTTATGATACGTAGTTACCCTCACGAGGACTTCAAGACGACAAGCAAGCGCGTGGCGACATCGGCATCGGCAAGCGAAGATCGAAGTGAGTAGATATATATCTACGGGAGAAGTCGGGTGGATGTCATATAGCACCCCCGCAGTTTCGTCGTGTGGTATACGAATTCGTATACACATATTATATATATGTATTGTTATGATATTGTTTATTGTGATAGGGTTATATGTTCTTGGATTTGTTTAGTGTTAGTTCCGAAACGCTAGATTAGAGATTACACCCACACGCGCACACACACATGCTTACATTTATTTTTACTTGTGCGTATATGGGGATATGTGTATATATATATATATATATATATCTATATACACACACATGGGTATGGGACTATATATACATATATATATATATATATATATACGTATACATATACACGGATTATGAGGATAGTACTTGGGATTGGAGATGAGTCGATGAGACTGGGCTTGAGGCCGTGAGATCGGTGATGTGACATGGTTCGTATTTGAGATACGACATGATGTTTTAGCGGGTCCTTTCGACGTGGTGTTTTCATACACACGCATGCATACATAGATAGTATCAGTATTGTACTAGACGTAGATCAGTACCCCTGATTATGATATTTAATAAAGAGGATACCAGATGAATAATGTGATAGATGTGACAGTTGACCCGTACCCAGATTTGGGAGGCCGTACGACGGATTTACCGTACGAGCTATATATTGATGATAGATCCGCACTCTTCACTCAAGAATGTCATTTTATATTAGGGTATCGTATGGGATACTATTGAGGCGGGATCACCGACTATTATATATATATATATATATATATATATATGTATCAACTCAGACGTTAGGTGGTTTCCTTACCTTTCGATCAGCCTGTTTAGTTTAGTCCGGTAGTTTACTTGTAAGTGATAGATTAGACTCGAGTCATACCCATTTCAAAACTAACGAATCGTGAGTAATTTAGAGACAGGCCAAGGGATTATACGGACATTTCAAAGGACATATCTTTTCTTAAAAACACCGTAGCCCTTATTTTCAAAACACCACGATTCGTGTTATTTCAAATGGCAAAACTGTACGAATCATATTTAGACATATGCAGATTCGTTATCATGGTATTTGATATTCACCTCCCGCATATTCTTCCTGCTCGCATCACATTACATGTTTATATTGTGTTTTCATATGTTAGTATTGAAATCATGCTGTCAGGACACCAGCACATTACCGATGATGCGTATGTTCCACATACACTTACTTGTCGGCTCACACACATCATCATCGGTAATTTCCATGTCACGTACACTTTAAAGAATATTAATTGATTGATATCGCCTGTTAGCTGATAGTCTCGACTTATCATTACTGTGCTAGTTTAAACATTGTATTCATTATTGTGATACTTCTTGCATATTATTATTCATTGGTTATGCAGTATTATGGAGTTTTATGCCGATATTCGCTGTTTACTTGCTATTGATGATTGGATTTCGGATTTTCATGAGATTTCCTGGATTTGGGGGAAAACCGCAAGAATATATATAAACTTCTCTCTCTCTCTCTTTAAAATGAAAGGTGCGGTTTTCTCGTGATGTATGAGTCGTCCACCATGATGTTTTCTCGGTTATGAGATGGATTTCGAGACCCGTTTCGAGGAGTCGTATGAACCGTCTCGGATACATGGTGGACCCGGTATGGTACCCCGGGGCAAGAGTGATTTCATGGAGGATGATGAGCCCAGCAGGGGCAGACTGCCTACTCGTGATTGTTTGGCGCGTCGGATATCCGGAGGATACTGTTCATGGTCGTGTGATTTATGATACGGGCCGATCCGGACTGACGGAGCCCGAGGTATTGAGACTTTGAGATATTGAATTTTGAGACACTGAGATATTGAGATTTGATGTTACAGGCCAGTCCGGATAGCCGAATCCTGAGATTTTGAGATTTAGGTTTTGTGTCGATGCTTGACACGGATTGTTAGTTATATGTATGCCCTAGAGGCCATTACTGTACATAGGATGTATATTGTAGTGGATGCTGGGACATATATAGGGAAGACTTTCTTGCTCGACATGATAGTATTCTATCTGGTTACTCTTTACCTTAACGTGTGCACTGATTGTCTCTCTGTTACATGTTGGTAAAGCCCTTAGGATGTGTACTTGACTATCTGGACTATGATGCGGATCATACTAGTGGGGACTTGGTAGTCCATAAGTACATCCTTCAAAGTCCCTAGTCGTGGGTGTATCGAGATGGGGCATCGATATACCAGAGTAGACTAGCGTGTACCTTCTCGACCCATACAGATGGGCGATGGATGATCCCATATCCATCGGTGTTTGACATCAGAGATGATATACGGGTGCTCAGTAGAGACTGGGTACACTGGACGGACTCGCCGAGAACTCCCAGATGGTATTATACCTCACGTCAGATGGCAGTTCTCTGGTGACACTGGTACAGAGTAGTCTGTTGACCCGAGATCGTCATAGAGTCTTGTGTGGTTCCCATTGTGCTTTGATTTCCATCTTACCACGTCCAAGAGGGCGTGCAAAACGGTGGTTTTTGGGTACAGTCCCGAGTCACATGGAGGCAATGAGCGATAGGAGGGGATTCGTTTCTCCCGGTATAGGGAGTTGATGTTGCGCTGTGTTCGATTGGCTATAACAGGAAATCCCTGGCCAGGGTTGCTGAGATTTACTGGTAAGTGTTACCAGTAGTTTCTCGAACAGTTATAGACCTCATATCGACACGACTTATCGAGCTATTGGGGTCTGACGTTTACTACCCCTAGGCAAGATATGCGACATATCAGACGATCAGACCGGACTGTACGGTAGTGTTACTGGTCGGATTCACTGGAGTGTGAGCGGGCTTGCTCGTCGATCTTCAGATCGCTCAATACCCGGGTGGCCGTTACGTTTAGCAGACCGCTTGCGGCTTGTGGGTGTTTGATATGATCATCATCTGCTGCCGGCGTATTGACGAGTCTTTAGAGTCCTACACAGAGGTTTCCTGGCTCAAGCGAAACGAAATAGGAGCGCATATGAGATATGTGCGGGACCGAGAATAATGCGTGTATGTGATACCGTATTCCATTCTCGCGATGAATGTATCGAATGGTTATATGCGATATAACCTAGTTATCGAATCAAAGGTTGATTCGATAAGCCGATACATTGGATACTAGTCGGTTATATGCGATATGACCGGATCGTTAAATCAAGTGTTGATTTAATGATTTATTGTATAATTATATATTTGATATATTACTTTGCATTAACTAGTATCGGTTCACTTAAGATGGATTTTCTCACAAGGATGTGTGCATTGCATATGCGATATGATTTTGTGCACTTTATTGTATCATGTTTGATGATACATGTTTAACTTTAGTTAAGTGTAATGAATTAAGCCATGGTTAAACTAATGATTAGGGTTTTCTATTCTTACTTATTTATTTATTTATTTTGAATTGATAAGAAAAGAATGGTTGCAAGTTTTGGAGTTTAGTTGAAGCTTCATGAAGCTTTGATAAAGTCAACCATTCTTATCTCATCTTTAACCCTAACCATTCCCACTAACCATGATTCATTCTCTACACTTGACTCTAGTTAACATTATGATAAGTTTTGATTTTTCTATTGTTTCTAAATTAACTTATCATAATTTTTCTTCTTCTTCTTCCTTGAACTCAAGAAGAAAAAGCTTTCTTCATCAATGGTGAATTGAGCAAATGAGTGAGAAATCCAAATCTAAAGTCTACCCACTTCCTATTTCTTCATCCTCTACCTCTTGCCAAGTAGTAGAGTGTGTTCTCTTCACAAGTTTTTGGACTTGGTGAAGTTGTAGCTTGATTTAGCGATGCCTCGACGTAGATCATCTTCGGCATGGACATCGACGACCTAGCTTGCCCATTCTCCGATGAAGCCGACGCTTGAGCCCGGATTTGATTGGGACAGCGGAGAGGACCTCGTTGCGGAGCTATGGAGGTGGAGCACCGGATCTACAAAGGTTGTATTTCCGTATTCTCATTAGTTAAGTGTTAACTAGTTTTGTTTCGCCTAGATTTCTAGCAAACGATCCGTACATTAGAGTTTCTCGGCACTAGAATTTTTGAAATTGGCATGATCGATGCCTTGTGAGACCTCACTAGAGTGCCTAGGAACCGTACACGGATTCTATGTTGATTTCATTGATGATATCTCATTCTTTTATATACATACAGAAATCTCATTAAATGAAGAAAAACAGTTCTTCGATTCATGATGTACTCTGTTCTCATTATATGCATTTGCACATCATTTTAGTGACATATTACTACCTGACATTTGTACATCATATTAGTAACATGTTGTTACCTGAGGTACTAACACGAGTACTTAGTATTACACTTAGGGATAGATGTTTTACCCTTACCATTATATTATGCTTCAGGCCATATTATTATTTTGAGGATATTACTGATCATATGACCTAGGATTGCGTTATACATGCGATTTCTGCTCTGTGATGTTTTCTACTCATGAGTTGGCAACTCACCCCCGTTGTGCCACAGTTCCTTGCAGGTTTTGCCGTACAGGTTTCGTTGTGGTTTTGCTGGCACACTGCTTCCATTCCTGGTGATTGCTTTGGTAGGTGGGTTCACTCGCATCGCAACCACCCTTGTTCATTTATTATTTTCAGTAGTATCTAGTAACTCCATCACCAAACAACTTGTATAATTATTTCAGACTAGAGACCTGTTGTATATTTTTTCGACCTTAGAGTGGTGCGTTGTATTGTTATGGTTTTATGTTGATTTTAAATTTTCTTTTCGAGTTTTGATCCTCGCCTTTCGGCGTTCTATATTATATTGCATTGTGTGGTTTTGTCCGCTGGTTGGCGAAGAGCTAGCTCCCGCTTGGGGATGCCTTTATTCATTATACATGCTTTATCAGGTTTGTACCCGTTTGGGGTCAGTATTTACAAAGGAAACTCTGCCGAAATTTTCAAAATAGACTTGAGATTTTAAAAATGCATACCTCGGCTAATGTTTATAAACTTCTTGCTTTAAAATTGGGTTTTCCTTCACTCTACTGCTTTACTTGGTTTGGATTTCTGGATTTTGGCTTACTTAGATTACGTACGCCTCGAGACATTTCGTAGTTTAAGTGCCGGTCATGTTCCGTACTTTTTGGGTCGTGACACTAAGGATATATGAAATTACCTCACTTGGCAACTCAAGAGTATTCTTGAGTTGCTCAAGTGATCAAAATCTTCACTTGCTCCTACCATCATGCTTGTAATGAGTTAGGGATCATATTTTGTGATGAGGGTACAAGGTTTTGGCTATGTTTTTTGAGGTGATTGTGTGAGGTAGAGGAGGTAGATTATGAGGGAGATGAAGGTATGAAGAATGAGATGAAGATGAGGAAAATAAAAGATGAAGGAGCCATGGTCAATGATCAAGGAAAAATCTAGAGTCTTCTTGTAACATTTTTAAATATTTAGATAATAAATTAATTTAATTAATTAAAAATGTTAATTTAAAATTTCATTGAAACAAATTGGGACCTTTTATAAATAGTGTGTGAAATTGATTAAATTGAATAATTAGTTGTAACATTTATTATTAAGAAGTGTTTTAGTGAAATTGTTAGCTCCATTATGTAATATGAAATAATTTGAGGGGTTTTATGGAAAGTTTAATTAATTGTGGAAATTGGAAATTTTGTGAGGGTTTTTGTGTAAAAAGGGAAGGGTCATGGTTAGGGTTAACTTTCACCCATGGTATATCATAACCTAGGTGACACTTCATGCTTTCATGAGATCCTTCATGGTGACACATCCTCCTTGCTTGAAACTACTGCCATCTTCATGCTTACACCTCCTCCCTGCATGGATACACCACAATTCATCTTGGTGACACCTCCTCCTAAACCTCATCATTCATTATCCTTATCTCTTCTTTTAGTTTGGTTGATATTTCAATTTGAAACAAAAGTTATTCATTAGGATATAAAGAAAATCCTAGAACACCAAGGAAAAAAGAAGAGAAACTAAGTGTTAAGGATCATTACCACCACCCTTAAGCTAGGATCTTTTGATCTTGTGCATCTTGGAAGGAGATTTTTCAGTGATCTTCTGTAGGTATAATCTTTAAACTCTGCAGATTTTTAGTTCTGTACTGTTTTAGTGTAGAAATTTGATATCGGAAATATTGTATTTTGATAAGTTTAGGCTCTGTTTTGAATCTGCTATAGTCTAGGTAATTGTTAACAAAATCAAACAGTACCTTTATATTATAGATTTAACCTAAAATAACCACTAGGAAGACGAACCCAATTCCTCGGATTTTGGCCGGCGACACTTACCAAAAATCCGAGCTCGCCGGGTCTTCAATGGAATTAGGTGTTGGTTTTTTTAGGTAGCTCTCTGTGTTTATATTAGGATGTATGGTATTGCTAGTCTATTTTATATTATCAGTACATAAATCTGGAAGCAAATATCTGTATTGGGGTTAAAATTCTAAAAAAACGACACGGATGTTTCATGACACGTCTCTGTTTTCTGTTACGAACAGCGAAGGGTTAAAATCCAGTTAGTTTAAGTATTAGATAGTTTACAATATTCGTACGTAGCATATTTTGTACGTAAATCTTATATTTTCATGTTTTCGCCGTATCGGAGTTTAGACGTTTCTTATACGAAGTTAATTTCAATGTTAGATTCGAATACGGAAACTTCGGAAGCCGCAAGGAAAGGAAAGGGTGTAGACTCGATGTATTCCGGTGAGTAGACTAAACATCTACCGGGGGATTTTGTATGGATGGCGTAATACGCCCGTAGTCTTAAGTTTAACTTAAAATTGTTACTTTGTGTGTTAAAGAAGATTTTTAGTAACTTCATCGTATGCATTCATAAATCGTCATATTTAATGATTACTAGAACATTGCACAAATTATCGATGAGTCATGTTGCACGCGCACATATTTACATGTTACACTACACCTCGCCGATATTGACATGTCACATACACACGTAGTACTTATTATGTCAAATATGATTCATATCATACCTTAAGTATCAATAATGGTAGTTAATTTGCATCAATATTATTATGAATACTTATCGTGTTTCATATTCAAGTATTAGTAAGTATGATATAAGATGCATTGGATTATTTCAGATTTCTGGTTTTGAGTTTTTATACACCATTAAGTGCATTCAGTGATTCTTCATGATTGATGTGACATGTCCACCATGAGATATTGTTTTTTTTATTTGGTTTTATTCCGAACCGAGTGGAGTAGCTATACGGTTGCGGATTTTTACGTTATCCGAACTGAGTAGGGTAGCTATACAGTCGGATTCATGGTGGACCCAGTCGAGACCGAGAGACAGGAAAGCCGCATTTAAGGCCGGGAGCTTAGCGAGGATACTCAATACCGGAGACAGTTGTGAACACGACGGATATCTAGGTGATACCGACCGGTGTTATCGATTGACAGGATCGTTCGGGGAATGATGCCTGATGGAAACAGAAGATTTGTGTCGATGTTGGACATGGAAAAATGAACCTTATTTGAAAATAATTGATGAGATTTCAGTTTTGATTTATACATTGAGTAGTACATATTCATGCTCCCACCTGTTACCATGCATCATATTCATTTTTGTTGCTATTAGCTCTATTTCGTCATACTTACATTATCAGCCGTTATATGTTAGTTTTATTCACTGAGTTAGAAACTCACCCCGCATTGTGCCATAGTTCCTTGCAGGAGACATGTGGACACGTAGCAGCAGTGTGGATCCGCTCGTCAGCTTTTATCACTCTTTTTGCTAGGTGGGTTACCTATGTATTAACCTCATATTTTGGTATATGTGTATTTTGGATCTAGTATTACTCCATCAGACCCTGTATATTGACTTAGAACGAAATATGTTGTATATGTTTTAAATTCGACTGTGTGAGATCGTTTAGTTGTATTAACTTATGCTTTCTTTATATATGCATGAAATTCTTTGCTTTGAGCATCGTGTTATTGTTGTGTATTGATTTCCGCCGTTTGGCTTGGTTTTTCTCCCAACTGGGGATGCAACTTATTTAAGCACTTATTAACTGTTTTTATTAATTAATAAGGAGGTGATGATGAAATTTTAAAATGTGGAAAGATCAGTTGGTTTAAAATTCATTTCTTAAAAATCATTTTTCTTACTTAAAAACTGAAATTTTCTAAATTCCGCAATAAAGGGTTTTGATCTTAGTTTTCTGGCTTACTCAGATTGTGTCGGCATCTTTAGATGTCATACAATCTAAGTGCTAGTCACGGACCAAAAGTGGGTTGTGACAAAGTTGGTATCAGAGCTTAGGATTAACCTTACGGAACCGAGTAGTGAATTGAATTTAGTAGGCTTTAAATTCGTTAGGTAGGTTGACCCTTGGTTTGATTGAGTAGGTGATTTAGGATGAGTAGAGTACCGTGCATATGTTTCGCGGCATATTTATGCTACGATACTCAGCCTAAGTGATCTTATGACATGTTTGTTCATACTTCCTTTCTTGATTCCATGTATCTTGTGATTCGATTGCAATGTCCTTATCAATCCTGTTTCTTTCTCCAGCCACTATGTCGCCGATGACTACGGGGGTCCAGAGGGCCGCTGTCAGAGATGAGATTGGAGCGGGCTCATCTGAGACGAGGGCAGACCAAGGCAGTACGCCTATCTTTCATGAACAGATTGATCCACCCTCTATTGATCGTATAGCTTGTATGGAGGCGAGTATTCAGGATTTGCACAAAATGATCGGATCCTTGATAGAGGTTAGTCGAGCATGGAGATCGGCCATTACTCCAATTACGGTTGTTCAGCGACCAAGGCAGATTCGTACTGATATATCAGCTCCTAGGCATGTTCGTAGACGCCGTGGCGAATTCTTTATGGACCAGTTATGTTGCTTTTACCCCCGTGATCAACAGCCCTCGCAAGGATGTTTCAGGTGTGGGAGTTCGTATCACTTTATCAGAAATTGTCCCGTGATGCGACAGGGTGAGGCATCGGTTTCACATGTGACTTCACCACCTCCTCCGAGCGCATTACCTCCTACACCTGTTGTTGTTCCATGCAAGATCAACGCCCATAGAGGCCGTGGTCGTGACAGTCGTAATTCGAGAGGACGAGGAGGAAGAGGCAGACGACAGTTGGTCGCTGGAAGAGGGCAGGCTTTAGCTTTTGTGTTGACTCCTCGGGACACGCAGGCGTCGAACGTTGTCGTAAAAGGTATTCTTTCAGTATGTTCCTTAGATGCACATATTTTATTTAATCCTGGTTCTACGCACTTGTACGTGTCTGCACACTTTGCAGTTTCTCCGAGGAGAGAGTCGGCGTTGTTAGAATTATCGCTTGTTGTGATTACTCCGGTAGGAGATTCTTTTGTAGCCCGACACGTATTCAGGTCCTGTTCAGTATGTATTGGTGATAGGGATTCATTAGTCGATTTGATTCTCTTGGATATGCTAGATTTTGATATACTTCTCGGTATGGATTGGCTGGCCGCTTATCATACTTATGTTGATTGTTGGGAAAAAGCTGTCAGATTCCATTTTCCAGGCGAACCGATTTCTGTCGTGCAGAGTGACTACAATGTAACTCCTGCCAACCTGATTTCTGCTCTTTGTGCGGGATGGCTCTTGAAAAAAAAGGTTGTCATGGATTCTTAGCAGGACGTAGGAGCCGCTGAGGTCCCGTCGGACCAGGCTTCGATCGTACGAGAAGTTCCTGATGTGTTCCCTGCTGAGTTACCAGGATTTCGACCTGATCGCAATATTGAATTATGCATTGACTTGATTCCGGGTGCGGTGCCTATTTCTATACCACCTTATCGGATGGCCCCGACGGTGCTGAAGGAGCTTAAGAGTCAGTTGCAAGAATTGCGGGATAGTGGACTTGTTCGTCCGAGTGTATCGCCGTGGGGAACTCCTGTTTTGTTCGTTAAGAAGAAGGAAAACAGCATGAGATTGTGCATCAACTACAGGCTGCTGAATCGAGTACGGTGTGAAATAGGTATACATTACCTCGTATTGATGACTTATTCGATCTGCTGCAGGGAGCTAGCTATTTGTCGAAGATCGATTTGCGGTCAGGGTCTCACCAGTTGAGAGTTCGGAAGGATGACATTCCGAAGCCTGCTTTTTGCACATGTTACGGGTATTATGAGTTTTTGGTGATTTCTTTCGGGCTCACCAATGCCCCAGCAGCTTTCATGGATATAATGAACCGCATTTTTTCAGGCCATTTCTTGATCAGTTCATTATTGTATCCATAGATGATATCCTTGTATACTCCCGTAGTCAAGAGGAGTATGAGCAGTACTTGTGAATTACATTGCAGATTTTGAGGGAACATCGGTTGTTCGCTAAATTTTCCATGTGTGCTTTCTGGCTGGATAGTGTGAATTTTTGAGTCATGTTGTTACGAGAGATGGTATACGTGTGGACCCAAAGAAGATCAAGGCAGAACAGCATTGGCCCAGACCATATCAATTACGGAGATTCACAACTTCTTAGGTTTGGCCGGTTACTACCGACGTTTTGTGCAGGATTTTTCTCGGATCGCTGCACTGCTGACCGGATTGACCAGGAATGAGGTTCCATTTCTTTGGACTGAGGTGTTAGTGTATATGCCCTAGAGGCCATTACTGTATCATACTAGTATGTATATTACTTGATGGAAGCTTGGGATATTCACAGTTGTACAAACAATCTTGCTCAATATGGTAGTATGCTACTTGGTTTGTCTCTGCTTTAATGTGTACATGTGTGTTTATTTATTATATCACCTATACGCATTAGTAGAGCCCTTAGGATTTTTGCTTGATTACCGGCGTTGTGATGGCGATCACACTCGTGGGGGCTGGGTAATCTACAAGCACGTCCTTATACACGTCCCTAGTCGTGGGAGTATCGAGATAGGGCATCGATGCTCCGGAGTAGACTAGCGTATGCGCTTCTCATCCCAGCACGGGAGACGGTCTGTCCCACAGCCGTCGGTACGTCGTACTTGAGATAGTATGCGGGTGCTCGTTAGGTTACGAGTACACTGGACAGGACTCGTAGGGAACTGACAGGTTGGTATTATACCTATCGTCAGTTATCAGTTCCCAGGTGACATGAGTACAGCTTAGTCCGCTGACTTGACACTGGCACTTCGCCTCGAGTGTGTTCCCACTGCACTTTGATCACTACCCTACCACGGCTCAAAGGAGTCGTGCAAACAGGTGGTGGTTGGGTACAGTCCCGAAGCACTTGGAGGCAGTGCCGGTTAGACAGGATTCGTCTCTCCCGGTATTGGGGGTTGACATCGCGCTGTGTCTAGGAGAGCCATTACACGAGTAGTCCCTGGCCAGGGCAAGCGAGATATACTGGTAGGTTCCAGTGTTATCTCAGGGTGTTTTGGGCTTCACTCCGACATGACTTGTACCGCTATTGGGGGACTGACGTTTTACCGCCCCCTAGGCCCGACATGCGATGTATCAGACGAACAGACCGGACTGTACGGAGACTGTCACATTCAGACTCAGTAGGAGTACAGATGGGGTTTCACCTCGTCAGCCTTCTTGTCGGCATCTACCTGGGGACCGTTACGCACAGCTAGTGCCGCTTGCGGTCTGTGGTTAAACCCACTGCCAGCGTAGTGTCGAGTATTTAGAGTCCCACACAGAGGGTATTCGCCTCTGGGCAAAACAGAGTAGAGGTCGCATGGTTTTGCGACAGGGTTCGTTCTCCTCCGCACACTTGTGCACGTTTGGAGTCCGGACGGATATTACCAGCAGGCTCTGGTTTGAGCCGGATACTGGTATATGTTTTGGGGTTGCTTTTATCTCTCAGTATTCATGTTCCTCGGAACAAGAATGCAGGTGTGTATGCACAGTTTTTTTTTTGAGGAGGAGGAAGATGACTTTCATTAGGGTTTCGGAACGGGTGCGTATGCACAATTGACAGTTATCATTTTCCAAACCCTAATGGATTTATGGATTATCTATTAATAATAGTAATTAAATGAGAATTAAGTTATGGTTGATTTTGTTGACTTGTTGACCATGGTTGACTTGTTGACCATGGTTGAATGTTGACCACCATCATGCTTTGTAAAGATCCTCCTTGATTCATGCTTACATTTCATTTAATAAAGCATGATAGTGGTCATTCCAAATTACCATCAACTATTCTTATTTTGAATTATTATTATTTAGATAATTCTTTTTCTTTTGGCATAATGGTTGCAAGAAAGAAAAGGGAGCTCATTATCTCATTTAGCTTCTCTCTCCTCACTTCATCTTCTTCTTCCTCAAGCTCAAGGTGACTCCTTCTCATGTGTTGAGAATCCCTCACCTTGAAAAGAAAACAACCCCTAGATACTCTCTACTCATTCTAGGTTCAAGGTTTAGCAAGCCGGAAACCCTAGTTCACTCAAAGATCGAGGAAGAGCCCAAAGGTTGAACTCTCGAGGTGGATCCATCTTCGACGGAAGAAGGCTACAAGGCAAGAACCATCAACCTCTACAAGGTTTGAAGAAGAAGGAGTTCAAGTTTAGGTATAACCTTCATCCGAGTAGCTAAGACTCTTTAGCAAGTTTGCTAGTTTTAGTTTTGCAAAGATCCGGCTTTTACGGTCCATGTTACAGAGTTTAGAAAAATTTTGATTTACCGTTTCCGCAACCCCGAAAGTACCGGGAGAGGTAACGTGGACCTAACAGTGGTATCAGAGCCTAACTAAACTTAAACTAGCTTGGTAGTGAAGTGTAACGAAGTTCGGAACCGAAAAAATCACAAAACCGGAAAAACAAAACCCTAAGTTTCTGTTGAATTTTTTTCTGCTCTAAATGAAAAACTTTATACTTGTAAATTCGGCTCAGGGTTTTGTGTGAACACCCAAGAAAAACGATACCCAAATTCATTCAAACCGCCGCCCTTCCGCCGCACGAGGTAGGCATGTGCCGCGGAAGCGCCGCGGTTTGTCGTCTTCTGTGCATCGTTTTTCGTGCAGTGTGTGTCTGTGTTGGTTTTAGGATTTTTAAAATATATTATATGTGCCCAGATTTTCCAGAACAGAAATTTGCTTTTGGGGTCCTATAATTCCGTATTTTTTCCGAACTTCACTGCTCTTTGACTATGATGGTTATATCTGTGATGCTTGCATGTATTGAACGTCGGCTAATCGCTATAAGACGATTAGTCGGGGTTATACATGATCTGTGTTTGATATTGGAATGTGTATATGAATGTGTTGGACTGTCGCGGGTGAATAGCCGGGGTGGATGTGAGATGAGCTTTTGTTTTTCTTTCATTCATTGTAAATGTAAATTGATGTAATAATTATTATTTTTTTTGGCCGCACAACCGGGTCGGGGTTGTAGCCGTCATTGTATAATTCTTTTTACTGTTTTTGCTCCTAGGATAGGCCCATGGAGGGGGTGCACAAACTACCGGGTAGCTCGAAGTGCCGAGTGGCCTACTCTTGGCATTGAGGGAGGTTGCTTCGCTTCGGGTACTTGGCGGGTAGTTTGCCGCACCCGTAGGGGTCTTGGGTGGGGTATTTGGCTATTCACCGCGACCGTGTAATCCGCTTTTCGTTGCAGGCTCGAAAGGATTGCGGATTGCTAGTATATCCAATGTATTCATCTGTGAGCTGTAATGTCTATCATTGCTTTCTATTTAGGCGTTGCTTATGTTTTACAGCCGCGCTAGCCCAGCCCCCGCTCTGTCGTTAGTTAAGTAACCTAACGGGTGATGACGGGGCCCCGTGGCGAATGCATATGGCATAAGCGTACGTCATATTTTGGTTGTTTTCTGCAATGGTAGGATTAAATTGATGGGACGCATTAAAAGTACTAATGCAAGAATATCACGCATTAAAAGAACTAATGCAAGAAAAATAAACCTAAAAGACGTTGTTGGAACAATTTTTCAAAAAGCTGTTATTGCAAGGACGTTCATTTTTGTTTTGCATAGCGGTATTCGGTTGTGAATGCCCAGCACCTCAGTCGACGAGGCAAGGGCCGAGATCCCTTCATCGGGAGTGACCCCTTGGACAAAAGTTTGCGTCAGGGTAATAACTTCACTATAGTCGATTATTCTTGCTTTGCATCGAGGTATTCAATTTGGAATATCCTGCACCTCATTCGACGAGGAAAGAGCCGAGATCCCTTCACAGGGAGTGACCTCTTTAGCAAAAGTTTTCGCCACTATATTTTCAAAAAGGGTGCAATCATGTTCCTTCAACGATATCAAGTTCATTACGTTAACGGGTTTTTCGCCAAAAACCCAGCCGTAGCCCTCCGTCATTTCGGATTAATGTTAGTTAGTATTCGTGCTGCGTTTGTTGACCTAGTCAAGGCGTAGTGAACGGTAGCTAAATAATATTTTTCTGTGGATTGCAAATGTGATTGGTTAGGACAGTCGTGCGGCCTTGTTGACCTAGTCAAGGGCACGTACGGGTGGGTCTAATGCAATCAGGAATATGACGGGTAGAACTTGTCTAACAGTTTGTGGCTTGTTGACCTAGTCAAGGTCATAAACAGTTAGGGGCAAAAACCACATCGGGAGTTTCAAAAGAACTGAAACTTGCAGATTTAGCATACCTTCTGGAGTGTGGTGACTAGAGTGGATTCCATCTAGGTTATCACACAATGACAGTTGGATCCCGATCCCACTGATGAGTTGGTTTACTCTCGGGAGATTATTTCACTTAACGATCAATGCTATAAACCTAGTAGGTGTCTAGAAAGGTGTTAGCGGGGTTACGCCCCCAGGGAAAAGAGGTTCTTTAATTAAGGAACTTCGCGAAAGCGTTGGAAAACCTCCCTCGAAGTACCGACACTAGCCTGGCTGAAAGGTTAAGCAAGTATTGTGACGTGAATTAAAACCCGGCTAGTTCTTCTTTTAAAAAGGTTTTAAGAAGAATTTGAGGAAACAGTGGGAGACATCCTGGTTAGATAAATTAATAAACCAATCTAATCTTGCAAGAGCATACGCTGAGTGTTTCTTTTCTCTCTCTCCAGGCAGCAACCTTTTCACGCCCTAATCAAGATAATAAAATGTATCGCTTGACCGAACCGAATTCTTATTCGGGACTGGGGAAAGTTGGTTCAGCTCTAACTTGTGACAACAGTCATGAGTATGAGAATGGGAAAGAGGAAAGTATGGATTTCCAGGATACCCAGTTGAAGAAGAAGCATGGTTTTGCATCTACTTCAGGTGTTCTTGTAATTGAGAATTGTTTTACGGTCAGCCCTACCTCCTGGGTACTTGATACCGGATCAGGATCTCATATCTGTAATTTATTGCAAGGACTGAGAAAAAGTAGGAAAGTTGCACCGGGTGATATGTCGCTCAGAGTAGCGAACGGAGCACAAGTTAATGCGGCAGCCGTCGGTGAATATCACCTAGTATTGGCAAATGGCAAGACTATGATTTTGAACGATTGCTACTATGTACCCTCCATGGTTTGCAACATCATATCAGTTTCTTTACTCGATAAAGATAGATATAAGTTTGTTCTTGAAAAGAATATCATGAACATTTACCTTGATGAGGTACTGGTTGCAGAGGGTACACTGTTTAATGGTATCTACGTTCTAAATCAGAATACAGTTCTCAATATACAAAACACACGCAAGAGGAAGAATTCAGATACGAATGAATCCTACTTGTGGCATTGTAGACTTGGTCATATCGGAGAGAAAAGACTGAGTAAGTTGCATAAAGATGGACTCTTGAATGCGTTCGAGTTTTCATCTTATGGAACTTGTCAGTCTTGTCTCAAAGGGAAGATGACCAAATCTCCGTTCACCGGACATGGAGAAAGAGCAACCGAGCTCTTGGGACTCGTACATAGTGATGTATGCGGTCCGATGTCTATACATGCAAGGGGTGGGTTCTCGTACTTCATCACATTCACTGACGATCTCTCTAGGTTCGGATATGTGTATCTGATGAAACACAAATCTGAAGCTTTTGAGAAATTCAAGGAATTCAGAAACGATGTAGAGAACCAGACAGGCAAATGTATCAAGATCCTCCGGTCTGACAGGGGAGGGGAGTACTTAAGCACGGAATTCCTAGATTACTTAAAAGAGAATGGTATTCTCTCTCAGCTTACTCCTCCTTATACACCACAGCACAACGGTGTTTCGGAGCGGAGGAATCGTACCCTGCTGGATATGGTTCGCTCCATGATGAGTAATGCCGAGTTACCTCTTTCATTTTGGGGACATGCGCTATTGACAGCAGCATACCTATTGAATGATGTTCCGTCTAAATCAGTGCCTAAGACTCCGTTCGAGATATGGAATGGAAAGAGGCCATATCTTAAAAGATCTAAGATATGGGGTTGTCCGGCTTATGTTAAATCGCATAAACCGGATAAACTAGAGGCACGATCAGTTTTATGCAAGTTTGTGGGATATCCAAAGAATGGTTATGGATATCTATTCTACCACACCGAGGAACAGAAGGTGTTTGTTGCTCAGCATGCCGTTTTCTTAGAAACGGAGTTTCTTGCAAAAGAAATTAGTGGGAGCACGGTAGAATTGGAAGAAATTCAGCGACCACAAACTGAAACTGAAAATTTGACAGAACCTCAAGATTCAATAACCCTAGACGAACCTCAGCCACTCCGCAGATCTGGTAGGATTTCTCATCCGCCCGAGAGATACTACGGTTTTCTCATAGACGGGGATCGAGAGGATTGCATCTTGGAAGAAGATGACCCTACCAGTTTCAGGCAGGCCATTATCAGTAGGGACTCTGATAAGTGGCAGGAAGCAATGCAGTCCGAAATGGAGTCCATGTACGCCAATAAAGTGTGGACCTTGGATATTGCTCCACCTGGGGTAAAACCCGTTGGATGCAAATGGATCTACAAAAGGAAACTTGGTGTAGATGGGCAGGTGGAAACCTATAAAGCTAGACTCGTTGCAAAAGGTTTTCGTCAAAGACCTGGTTTGGACTATGACGAGACTTTTTCTCCGGTGGCTATGCTCAAATCCATTCGGATCTTACTTGCCATTGCTGCCTTCCATGACTATGAAATCTGGCAGATGGATGTTAAGACGGCTTTCCTAAACGGTTGTTTGGAAGAGTGCGTTTACATGGATCAACCAGAAGGTTTCGTAGACAGTGGGAGCAACGGAAAGGTGTGCAAGTTACTTAAATCCATTTATGGATTAAAGCAGGCATCGCGGAGCTGGAACATCTGTTTTGATGAGGCAATCAAGGAATTTGATTTCATCAAGAACGAAGATGAACCCTGTGTTTATAAGAAGATTGTAGGACGAACTGTCGTGTTCCTAGTCTTGTACGTGGACGACATTCTTTTGATAGGAAATGATATTCCTATGCTACAGTCGGTCAAGCTGTTTTTGTCACAAAGGTTCTCCATGAAGGACCTGGGTGATGCCTCGTACATTCTGGGGATCAAGATCTATAGAGATAGATCCAAGAGACTATTGGGACTTTCGCAGTCCAGGTACATAGAGACCGTACTAAAGAGATTTAGTATGGAGGGTTCCAAGCGCGGTAACATACCCGCATTGCACGGAATTACCCTCTCCAAGAAGATGTCTCCTAAGACTGACGAGGAGAGGGTTCGCATGAGCACTATACCCTACGCTTCGGCGGTAGGATCTATAATGTATGCGATGCTATGTACAAGACCAGATGTAGCTTACGCGTTGAGCGCGGTAAGCCGGTATCAGTCAGACGCAGGGGAGGACCACTGGACGGCAGTGAAGAACATTCTCAAGTACCTGAGAAGGACTAAGGAGATGTTCCTGGTTTACGGTAATGGAGACCTCAGGGTCGAGTCCTTTACCGATTCAAGCTTCCAGAGTGACAAAGATGACAGCAAGTCCGTGTCGGGTTTTGTGTTTACCCTCAACGGAGGGGCGGTATGTTGGAGGAGTTCCAAGCAGGATACCGTCGCAGACTCGACGATGGAGGCTGAATACATTGCTGCAAGCGATGCCGCAAAAGAGGCGGTCTGGATTAAGAAGTTCATTAGTGAACTTCAGGTGGTTCCGTCCATTGTTGACCCAATACCTTTGTATTGCGATAACAATGGGGCTATAGCTTTAGCGAAGGAACCAAGGTCCCATCAGAAATCCAGGCACATCTTAAGGCGGTATCACCTGATCAGGGAGATCATTGATCGACAGGAGATCGAGGTGCGGAGAGTGGACACAAAGGACAACACTGCGGACCCATTCACGAAGGCTTTACCCCAGACTCAGTTCGAGCGGCTGATCGAGATGATAGGTCTTCGATACGCCAGTACATGGCCTTAGTGCAAGTGGGAGATTGTTAGTGTATATGCCCTAGAGGCCATTACTGTATCATACTAGTATGTATATTACTTGATGGAAGCTTGGGATATTCACAGTTGTACAAACAATCTTGCTCAATATGGTAGTATGCTACTTGGTTTGTCTCTGCTTTAATGTGTACATGTGTGTTTATTTATTATATCACCTATACGCATTAGTAGAGCCCTTAGGATTTTTGCTTGATTACCGGCGTTGTGATGGCGATCACACTCGTGGGGGCTGGGTAATCTACAAGCACGTCCTTATACACGTCCCTAGTCGTGGGAGTATCGAGATAGGGCATCGATGCTCCGGAGTAGACTAGCGTATGCGCTTCTCATCACAGCACGGGAGACGGTCTGTCCCACAGCCGTCGGTACGTCGTACTTGAGATAGTATGCGGGTGCTCGTTAGGTTACGAGTACACTGGACAGGACTCGTAGGGAACTGACAGGTTGGTATTATACCTATCGTCAGTTATCAGTTCCCAGGTGACATGAGTACAGCTTAGTCCGCTGACTTGACACTGGCACTTCGCCTCGAGTGTGTTCCCACTGCACTTTGATCACTACCCTACCACGGCTCAAAGGAGTCGTGCAAACAGGTGGTGGTTGGGTACAGTCCCGAAGCACTTGGAGGCAGTGCCGGTTAGACAGGATTCGTCTCTCCCGGTATTGGGGGTTGACATCGCGCTGTGTCTAGGAGAGCCATTACACGAGTAGTCCCTGGCCAGGGCAAGCGAGATATACGGGTAGGTTCCAGTGTTATCTCAGGGTGTTTTGGGCTTCACTCCGACACGACTTGTACCGCTATTGGGGGACTGACGTTTTACCGCCCCCTAGGCCCGACATGCGATGTATCAGACGAACAGACCGGACTGTACGGAGACTGTCATATTCAGACTCAGTAGGAGTACAGATGGGGTTTCACCTCGTCAGCCTTCTTGTCGGCATCTACCTGGGGACCGTTACGCACAGCTAGTGCCGCTTGCGGTCTGTGGTTAAACCCACTGCCAGCGTAGTGTCGAGTCTTTAGAGTCCCACACAGAGGGTATTCGCCTCTGGGCAAAACAGAGTAGAGGTCGCATGGTTTTGCGACAGGGTTCGTTCTCCTCCGCACACTTGTGCACGTTTGGAGTCCGGACGGATATTGCCAGCAGGCTCTGGTTTGAGCCGGATACTGGTATATGTTTTGGGGTTGCTTTTATCTCTCAGTATTCATGTTCCTCGGAACAAGAATGCAGGTGTGTATGCACAGTTTTTTTTTTGAGGAGGAGGAAGATGACTTTCATTAGGGTTTCGGAACGGGTGCGTATGCACAATTGACAGTTATCATTTTCCAAACCCTAATGGATTTATGGATTATCTATTAATAATAGTAATTAAATGAGAATTAAGTTATGGTTGATTTTGTTGACTTGTTGACCATGGTTGACTTGTTGACCATGGTTGAATGTTGACCACCATCATGCTTTGTAAAGATCCTCCTTGATTCATGCTTACATTTCATTTAATAAAGCATGATAGTGGTCATTCCAAATTACCATCAACTATTCTTATTTTGAATTATTATTATTTAGATAATTCTTTTTCTTTTGGCATAATGGTTGCAAGAAAGAAAAGGGAGCTCATTATCTCATTTAGCTTCTCTCTCCTCACTTCATCTTCTTCTTCCTCAAGCTCAAGGTGACTCCTTCTCATGTGTTGAGAATCCCTCACCTTGAAAAGAAAACAACCCCTAGATACTCTCTACTCATTCTAGGTTCAAGGTTTAGCAAGCCGGAAACCCTAGTTCACTCAAAGATCGAGGAAGAGCCCAAAGGTTGAACTCTCGAGGTGGATCCATCTTCGACGGAAGAAGGCTACAAGGCAAGAACCATCAACCTCTACAAGGTTTGAAGAAGAAGGAGTTCAAGTTTAGGTATAACCTTCATCCGAGTAGCTAAGACTCTTTAGCAAGTTTGCTAGTTTTAGTTTAGCAAAGATCCGGCTTTTACGGTCCATGTTACAGAGTTTAGAAAAATTTTGATTTACCGTTTTCGCAACCCCGAAAGTACCGGGAGAGGTAACGTGGACCTAACATGAGGCGTGCGAGCAGAGTTTCCAGCAGTTGAAGACTCGCTTGACGACTGCACTGGTCTTATCTTTACCTTCTGGGTCAGGTGATTTTGTTGTTTATTGTAATGCCTCTCAAGTGGGTTTAGGCTGTGTGTTGATGCAGCACGGCAGGGTCGTCGCTTATGCTTCTCGGCAGTTGAAGAAGCATGAGCAGAACTATCCCACTCATGACTTAGAGATGGCTTCTGTGGTTTTCGCACTGAAGATTTGGAGGAATTACTTATACGGTGAGTCGTTCCAGATATTCACAGACCAGAAGAGCTTAAAGTATATTTTTCAGTAACGGGATCTGAATCTGAGGCAGCGTCGATGGATGGAACTCATGAAGGATTATGATTGTGAGATTCTTTATAATCCGGGCAAAGCAAATGTTGTAGCAGATGCTTTGAGTCGAAGGACTGGAGGTAGCTTATCTCATTTGAGCATTGTGCAGAGACAGTCTTCTGCAGACTGGCAGATTCTATGTGATAGCCGTGTACAGTTTGAGTTTACATCGACAGGAGGATAGTTCGCTCATATTTGCACCCGTCCTCAGTTATAAGATCGCATCCGAGAGACACAGTCCATAGATGCTCGCTTGTCGGAGATCATGGATCAGGTTAGACAGGGTAGAGATTCTAAGTTCATGATAGATGACCATGGAGTATTACGATTCGGGACTCGTCTTTGTGTACCGGATTCAGAAAGACTGAGACGCGAGATCTTAGAGGAGGCCCATCGGTCAGCATATAGTGTTCATCCTGGTTCCACCAAGATGTATCATGACTTGAGAGATGTCTATTGGTAGGAAGAAATGAAGAGAAATGTCACGGAGTTTTTTTCGAGATGCTTAACTTGTCAGTAAGTCAAGGCCGAGCACCAGAGGCTGGCAGGAGAGTTACAATCCTTACCTATTCCGGAGTGGAAATGGGAGCGGATTTCCATGGATTTCATTGTGGGTTTACCCAGGACTAGTAGAGGGTATGATTCCATCTGGGTGATTGTGAATCGATTGAAAAAGACAGCTCACTTTCTTCTGGTGAAGATGACATAGGGATATGCGCAGTTTTCCCAGATCTATATTGACTAGATTGTGCGATTGCATGGAGTTCCGACGTGCATAATATCCGATAGAGGTACACAGTTCACCAGCCGACTATGGCTGAAACTCCAAGAGGCTCTAGGTACCCGATTAAGTTTTAGTACAGCTTTCCACCCACAAACTGACGGTCAGTCAGAGCGGACTATATAAACTCTTGAGGATATGATTCGAGCCTGCAGTCTTGATTTCGGTGGCAGTTGGGATCGTCACTTGCCTTTGGTAGAGTTTTCCAACAACAACAATTTTCAGAAGACGATCCAGATGGCACCTTTCGAAGCTTTGTATGAGAGAAAGTGTCGATCGCCCGTTTGCTGGACATAACTCAACGAGTGTAGCATTTTGGGACCACAGATAGTGCAGGAAACTACAGAAAAGATCCAGTTGATACAGGATAGGATGGGAGCGGCCCAGTGCAGAAAGAAATCATATGCTGATCGACACCGTCGCAGACTCGAGTTCTATGTGGGAGATCATGTGTTCCTTCGTGTATCTCCGATGAAGGGTGATGTGTTTCGGGAAAAGGGGGAAGCTCAGCCCCAGATATGTCGGACCCTATAAGATTCCGGAGAGAGTGGGTGCTGTAGCTTATCATTTAGCACTTCCACCGAGTTTTCCCAATGTGCATCCGGTGTTCCACGTGTCTATGCTTCGCAAGTATCTTCACGATCCCTCTCAAGCGATTCAACATCAGACTTTATAGCTTGAACATGATTTATCCTACACTGTGCAGCCGGTAGCTATTCTAGACCGGTAGGCAAAGAAACTAAGATCGAGGGTACCTCAATCTGTAAAGGTTCTTTGGCATGGACCAAATTGCGGGGAGGTCACTTGGGAGGCCAAGAATGCGATGCGGAAGAAATTCAAGGTACGTGTAGTTAAGTTTTAAATTCGAGGACCAAATTTTCTTAAGGGGGAATATTGTAACATTTTGAAATATTTAGATAATAAATTAATTTAATTAATTAAAAATGTTAATTTAAACTTTTATTGAAACAAATTGGGACCTTTTATAAATAGAGTGTGAAATTGATTAAATTGAATAATTAGTTGTAACATTTATTATTAAGAAGGGTTTTAGTGAAATTGTTAGCTCCATTATGTAATATGATATAGTATGAGGGGTTCTATAGAAAGTTTAATTAATTATGGAAATTGAAAATTTTGTGAGGGTTTTTGTGTAAAAAGGGAAGGGTCATGGTTAGGGTTAACTTTCACCCATGGTATATCATAACCTAGGTGACACTTCATGCTTTCATGAGATCCTTCATGATGACACATCCTCCTTGCATGAAACTACCACCATCTTCATGCTTACACCTCCTCCTTGCATGGATACACCACACTTCATCTTGGTGACACCTCCTCCTAAACCTCATCATTCATTATCCTTATCTCTTCTTTTAGTTCAATTGATATTTCAATTTGAAACAAAAGTTATTCATTAGGAAATAAAGAAAATCCTAGAACACCAAGGAGAAAGAGAAGAGAAACTATGTGTTAAGGATCACTACCACCACCCTTAAGCTAGGATCTTTTGAGCTTGTGCATCTTGGAAGGAGCTTTTTCAGTGATCTTCTGTAGGTGTAATCTTTAAAATCTGCAGATTTTTAGTTCTGTACCGTTTTAGTGTAGAAGTTTGATATCGGAAATATCGTATTTTGATAAGTTTAGGCTCTGTTTTGAATCTGCTATAGTCTAAGTAATTGTTAACAAAATCAAACTGTACCTTTATATTATAGATTTGACCTAGAATAACCACTAGGAAGACGAACCCAATTCCTCGGATTTTGGCCGGCGACACTTACCAAAAATCCGAGCTCGCCGGGTCTTCAATAGAATTAGGTGTTGGTTTTTGTAAGGTAACTCTCTGTGTTTATATTAGGATGTCTGGTATTGCTTGTTTATATTATATTATCACTATAAAATCTGGAAGCAAATATCTGTATTGGGGTTAAAATTCTAGTTATATATATGCCCTAGAGGCCATTACTGTACATACGATGTATATTGTAGTGGATACTTGGACATATATAGGGAGGACTTTCTTGTTCGACATGATAGTATGCTATGCTCTTGATCTTAACATGTACTCTGATTGTCTCTATGTTACATGTTGATAAAGCCCTTAGGATGAGTACTTGACTACCAGGACTATGATGTAGATCATACTAGTGGGGACAATGTAGTCGCTAAGTACATCCTTCAAATGTTCCTAGTCGTAGGTGTATCGAGACAGGGCATTGATATACCAGAGTAGACTAGCGTATGCGCTTCTTGACCCATATGATGGGCGATGGATGATCTCATATCCATTGGTGTTTGACATCAGAGAAGGTATACAGGTGCTCAGCAGAGACTGGGTACACTGGACGGACTCGCCGAGAACTCCCAGATGGTATTATACCTCACGTTAGATGGAAGTTCTCTGGTGACAGTGGTACAGGTTAGTCTGTAGACCCGAGATCGTCATAAATTCTTGTGTGATTCCCACTGTGCTTTTATTTCCATCATACCACGTCCAAGAGGGCGTGAAAAACGGTGGCTTTTGGGTACAGTCCCGAATCGCATGGAGGCAATGAGCGATAGGAGGGGTTTCGTCTCTCCCGGTATAAGGATTTGATGTTGCGCTGTGTTCGATCGGCTATAACTGGAAATCCCTGGCCAGGGCTGCTGAGATTTACTTGTAAGTGTTATCAGTAGTTTCTCGAACTATTATGGACCTCATATCGACACGACTTATCAAGCTACTAGGGTCTGACGTTTACCACCCCTAGACGAGATATGCGACATATCAGAAGAAGAGACCGGACTGTACATGAGTGTTACTGATTGGATTCGCAGAAGAATGTACATGCTTGCTTGTTGATCTTCTTGATCGCTTAATACCTGGATAGCTGTTACGTTTAGCTGACCGCTTGCAACTTGTGGGTGTTTGATATGATCATCACCTGCTGCCGGCGTATTGACGATTCTTTAGAGTCCTACACAGAAGTTTCCTGGCTCAGGCAAAACGGAGTACGAGCACATATGTGATATGTGCGGGACCGAGAATAATACGTGTACGCGATACCGTATTAGATTCTCTCGATATGTGATATCGGCCGGGTATATGTGATATAGCCGGGTCATCGGATCAAGTGTTGATTCGATGAACTGATACAGATTATATTAGTCGGTTATTTATGAAATAGCCGGATTATCAAATCAAGTGTTGATTCGATAATTTAATGTAGAATTATATATTTGATATATTATATTACATTAACTAATATTAGCTCACTTAAAGATTCTTTTTCTCACTTGGATAATACGTTGATATATATGTGATATATGTTAATTGTATTATTTTATTTTGTTACAATAAATATTGTTTATGTGATATATAATATTGTAACAAGTTAGGGTTACAAAAATGCAACATGTTTTGTGGAGTTTAAATATGGTTAGGGTTTGGATTAGGGTTAAGCTTAGATGGAGATTTCATGAAGCTTCATGAAGCTTTGACTTTGACTTTGATATTTTGTGTAGATATTTCTTTAACCCAACCCAAACCCTTTACCATAGTTAATTCTCTACAAGGGTTAAGTCTTATTTCTTAACCCATGGTTGCAATTCTAACCTCACACTATGATTTCATTATTCATCACAAATGGTTTTCATCTTTTTCTTCCTCTTGAAAAAGCTTTCTAGCTTTTTGACATGTGATGATAATGGATGAGAAATTAAAAACAAAAGAGAGCTAAATTCCTACTTCATCATCCTCATCTATTCTAACCACTTAGATTAGGGTATTTGCTTTGCTAATACTTGATTAGTGAAGCAAGAGCTTGGGTTTGAGTTTCTTCAAGGTAGATCATCTTCGAAAAGGAAGACTTCAAGCAAGCATGGATCATTCGGCTTGTGGAGCCTCTCTAGAGTCCGGAAGTTCATGGATCACGGCGAAGAGACTACTACTCGGAGCTTATGAAGCGAAGGAACGGACTACAATGGTTGTAATCCCTCTCTCTTAGAAGTAATGTTGTTTACTTGCTCATTGTTTTAGCTAATCTCTAGTTTAAGATCTGACTTGGTTATGGTTGTTCGGCACTTGAAAAATTTGATTTTGGCATGATTGATGCCTTGTAGAACCTTGTTCTAGTGCCTAATAACCCTATAGTGGTATCAGAGCCAAGCTAGAGCTTTAGGTGTTGTCTAGACGAAGTTTAAAGTCCGATCGAACCCCGAAACCCCGATATGAATCCATTCTCTGGAATTTTTTTCAAAATTTGAAATTTTTCATATTAAAAATACTCAGAAAATCATGCAGGGAATTCTAAGAATTACTGTGAAGTACGAAGCCGTAACTCCCTCAAGGGACGCGGAACCGCGGCCAAACCATGCGTTTGGCGGCAGTTCCGCGGCCAACCTTGGGAGTTGGGGGCTAATACTTCAGGGTATTATTCTTGGGTATTTTTTCATGCTTCTGGGAATTTTTAATTCTACTCAAGTGTTGAGCTTTATGGGAAATTTTAGGAACTCGATGATTCGATCGGAAGGTTTAACTTCGTTTATGTTTTTCCGGGTAATTTAGAACGTATTAAAAAGTTCGAATGGATATCAATAACTCACTTTTTCCCCTGTCGGAAATATTTCAAGTGTTGGATTTTTCCACGAGTTTGAAATTTTCGGGAAATCATGCAAGCATATCTGTGGACCCTCTAGAAGAACGTAACCTTAACTCGATTATGTGACCGTCAAAACTGCCACTGAACCCTAGGGTTTGTGGTAGTTTAGCATTGCCACATGTGAGGCATTGGTTTGACCCTTCTATGGCTAGTTCACTGGGGCTGTGACATGTTCTGGCATTTTTGAACTCCGCTCAAGTGTTGAGCTATTTAGGAAATCTTGGGTGTTTGATTATTCGATCGGAAAGTTTAACATTGACTATTTATCTGGAATGTGTTACAATTTTTGGAATCCACAAGTAGTTATAAGATAACTAATTTGAATATTATAAATCTAGCACTTTGGTCTCAGTTGATCGGTTGCCACGGGATTTTGATGCGATCAAATGTCCGTTGCAATTACGTAGCGTACGCGTATACTCGCCGGGTAAACTTAATAGACAGTCACGCCCTATAGTCCCGACCAAGTGACTGTAGGAGAACCCCGTCGCCAAAAGCATCCGTTTGGGTGCTCACGGCAGCGGTGTTTCTCCTTAGTGCACTTCGTCGACGGCATCAGGGGTGCGGCCGTCTACTAAAGTTTTCAACGAGCATTCGATCAGGATGTCCGGAATCTTGTTGAATTGCTCGAATAGATATTGAAAAGTGTTTTCGATATTGAGACTAAAATGCGGGATTTATAATTGATAGGCATGAGATGTCTAAGGAATTCATTTGGTTAGGCATGTGATGTCTAAGGAGGTTGCGGATTCCAACTATTGTAGTTTTACACTTTCTTGTCTGCGACCGTAAATGTAATATGTGGTGTATCGCCGGTTTCGTTGCTATACATCAACGACAATTGGGATACGCATATTTACTTACGTTGATGACATGTGATGTTATGTGTTGCTGTGATATGTTACATTGGATCGTCGTGTTTTGAATAGCCCGGGGTTTTATGTGAGATGAGAGTTTTTCTTTTTCATTCATGTAAAATTCAATTGTATGTAATATTCTTTTATTGGGGCACTTCCGGGCTGAGGATGATGTCACCATTGTATATTATTACTTTTCCGCATTAGGATGGACCCAAGGCGGGGAGCACAAGTAACCGGGTTCTAGGGTCCAGTGGGAGACCATCTCGAGGAGTCGAGACCGGGTCTCCTAACTCTAGAACTGGCAGGGTTACTTGCCGCTCTCGTAGGGGTCTAGGGATGTGGGTTTAGCTATTCATCACGACCGTGGAATCCGTGTTTTATACAGGCTCGAAATAAAACACGGACAACCTAGTATATCCAATATTTCATATATGTTCTTCTGCTGCAATGTTCTGTGATGAGATCATATTACTGCCTGAGATGAATGTTTCTATTATATATATGAGATACATGTTATATTGCTGATTTCGTTTCAAATGTGATGCTTGTGAAGCATAATAAAATGGGACTTCATTAATGAGATTAATGAAATAAAAGAAACCCAAAGATGTTGTAGAAACTTATTTAAAAACTAGTAGCTCTAGTTCTTGCTTTGCATAGCGGTATTCCTTGTAGAATATCCAGCACCTTATTCGATAAGGAAAGAGCCGAGATCCCTTCACCGGGAGTGACCTCCTTAGCGAAACTAGCAGATGCTACAAACAAGGTTTGTCTTTTGATTGCTTCTATAGTTTTTGCTTTGCATAGTGGTATTTGTGAAATATTCTGCACCTTATTCGATAAAGAAAGAGCCGAGATCCCTTCACCGGGAATTACCTCTTTAGCGAAACTAGAAAAGCCTCAAAAACACTCCTTTTCCTAATTACTCGATTCTACAACGATATCAAGTTCATTACGCAAAGGGGTTTCTTAAAAACCTGTCGTAGCCCTCCGTCATTTCAGATAAGTACTACTTAGTATTCATGCTGCGTTTGTTGGCCTTTGTCAAGGCGTAGTGTGCGGTAGCTGACTAGTGCTTATCTGTTAAAACATATGATGTGATTGGATTAGGGTAGTCGTGCGACCTTGTTGGCCTTTGTCAAGGGTCGTGCGGGTGGGTTTAATTCAATCGGGAAATGATGGGTTGAACTTAACTAGTAGCCTATGGTTTGTTGGCTTTCGTCAAGGTCATAGGATGCTAGGGGTAAAATATTATTGGGAATTTCAAGTGTTGAAATTTGCAATGAGATTGCATACCTTCTATGAGATAGTAGGATCCCGATACCCGATGCGAGCAAAAGTTACTCCTGGGAGAGTTTTACACATTACAATTATCCGATCAAGTAGGTGTCTAGAAAGGTGTCAACGGGGTTACGCCCATGGGAAAATGAGGTTTATTTTAATTAGGTCCGTGCGAAAGCACGGGGAACCTCTCTCAAAGTACCAGTACTGGCCTGGCTGAAAGATTGGCGAACTTGTAGGGTGTAATTAATCCTGGCTAGTCTTTCCTTTTAGGGTTTGAAGGAAGATTTGTCTAAAATAGTGGGAGACATCCTGATTAGATATATTAATAACCAATCTAATCTTGCAAGAGCATACGCTGAGTGTTTTCTTCTCTCTCTCTCTCCAGGTAGCGACCATATCACGCCTTAATCAAGATAATAATACGGATGTATTGACCGAACCCGCTTATTTTACTGCGCTAAGGAACGTTGGTCCCGCTCCAACTTATAAATGTTATAAGACCGAGCAGGAAATAGGGGATTACCAGAATTCCCGTGCCGCCCAAACGAAGAAAGTGCATGCTGATGCATCTTTTTCGGGTGTGTTAATTACCGAGAACTGTTTCTCAGTATCCTTTACGTCCTGAGTATGAGATACCGGATCAGGATCCCGCACATGTAATCTGTTACATGGGCTACAGATAGGTAGAGAACCGAGGACGGGTGATAAGTTTCAAGAGTTGTAAACGGTGCAATTGTTGCAAGCCAAGTCTGTTGGAAGTTATCACCCTGTATTATCAAATACATTGATTCTGAATGAATGTTATTAGATACCGAACTTGATATACAACATCATATCAGTCTCTTTATTAGTAAAGAAGGATATAATTTTGTATTGTTGGATAATGTTTTGAACATTTCCTATATCAAGAGTTGATCGGTTCAGGCACGTTATCTAAAAGCATATACATTCTAAATGAAACCACAGTTCTTAGTGTACAGAACATACACAAGAGAAAGAGTTCAGAAATGAACAAATCCTTCTTGAGGTATGGTAGATTAGGTCATATCAATGCCACCCGACTAGCTAAGTTACATAGAGATGCATATTTAAATTTGTTTGAATTTACATCTTGTGAAACTTGCCGGCCATGTCACAAAGATAAGATGACCACAACTCTGTTTATTGGAAACAGAGAAAGAGTTAGTGAACTCTTGGGATTGATACATGATGATGTATGTAAGGTCCCTTGTCTATACATGCCAGGACCGGTTCTTTATACTTCATTACATTCACTGATTATCTCTCAAGGTTCGGACATATGTTCCTGTTGAAACACAAGTCTGAACCTTTTGATAAATTCAATGAATATGAGTTAGAAGTAGAGAACCAAAACGGGTATAAGTATTATGTCCTTTGATGTGATCAGGGAGGAGAATACTTGAGCATGGAATTCCTGGACTATTCAAAAGGAGAATGATATTCTCTCGCAGCATTACTCCTCCGTATACACCATAACACGTCGGTATATCGGGGCAGAGCAATTTCACCCTATTATATATGGTGCGCTCTATGATGAGTACTACTGAGTTTCCTATTTCCTTTTGGGAGTTATGCACTTGAGAAGTTGTATACCTATTGAATAGGGGTCCAATCAAATCAGTTGCCTACCACTTCATATGTGATATGGAATGGGAAGATCCCATATCTTAAGAATGTTAAGATTTGGGGTTGTCCTTCCTATATCTAAAAGAAAAATTCGGACAAACTCGAGGCAAGGTCAGTTCTGTGAAAGTTTGTTGGATATCCAAAGCATTCGCAAGGGAATATCTTCTACCAAACTGGGGAACGAAAGGTGTTTTTGTTTCTCAGCATGCCACCTTTGTGAAAGGGAATTTCTTATGAAGAAATTAGTGGTCATGAGGTAGAACTGGAAAGAGTTCCAGCTATACAAACTACAGCGGATGATTTAATAGAACCAAAGGATTCAATAGCTTCCAACGAACCTCAGCCTCTCCGCCGATCTAGTTGGGTTCCTCACCCACCTGAGAGATACTTTGGTTTTCTCTATGACAGTGGGAGCGAGGATTGCATCAAGAGATAATGACCCAACTAGTTTCGAGAAGGCCATCAGGAGTGGGTACTCTATAAGAATGGTTGGATGCTAAGTGATCTGAGATGGAATACATATACCCCAACAAAGTATGAACTTTGGTTGCTTTATCTGAAGGGTTAAATCCCCATCAGGAGCAAGTATATCTTGAAAAGATTACTTGGTGTACATGGAAAGGTTGAGACTTTCAAAGCTATGCTTAAGTCCATCCAGATCCAACTTGCAATTGCTACATACCATGACTACGATTTCTGGAGGTTAGGTGTCATGACAGCTTTTCTAAATGATGATTTAGAAGAGAGCGTCTATAACTACACAGCCAGAGGGCTTCGTAGACAGTGGGAGCATCGAAAATGTATGCAAGTTGTTTTATGCGATAAATCAGGTATCGCGGAGTTGGAACGTCTGTTTTGATGTGGTAGTCAAAGAGTTTGACTTCATCAAAATGGTAAATGAACCTAGTATATACAAAAAGGTAGTAAGGAGTATGCTGGTGATCCTCGTAAAGTACGTCGATGACATACTCTTGATAGGAAAGGAGTTTCCTATGCTACGCTCGGTCAATCTCCTCTTATCACAAGGATTCTCCATATAGGATCAAAGTGATACCTCCTAAATCCTGGGTTTTGGATCTATGAGATAGATCTAATTGGATGTTAGGATTCTCACTAGTTGTAGTGAGACGGTATCAATAGATCCTGGGGAGAATCACTGGAAAGGTTCCAGGGTGATAAGGACGACTGAATGTCAGTCACAGGCATTGTCTTTGCCCTCAGTGGAGGGACGGTATGTTGGAAGAGTTCCAAGCTAGATACCGTGACATACTAAATGATTAAAGACAAGATACATCGTTACCAAGGATGCTACCAAAGAGGCAGTCTGGATATATATGAGTTCATGAGATGAACTTTGTTCCTACCATTGTTTGAAAATAGAGTTTTAGCTTTTGCCAAGGAAACCCCGTCCCATCTGTGATCCAGATATATTCTAAGGAAGTATCACCTGATCATGGAGATGGTTGATATCCAGGAAGATCGAGGTTAGGAGAGTAGACACAGAGGACAACAGCGCGGATCCACTCACAAAGGCCTATTTCCCAGTAGAGACTTTTATAGGATGGTTGAGTATGAGATACTTCAACCACAGCTGATTGTTGGGTATGCGATACCACAACAGATGGCCCTAGTGCATGTGGGAGATTGTTAGTTATATGTATGCCCTAGAGGCCATTACTTTACATACGATGTATATTGTAGTGGATGCTTGGACATATATAGGGAGGACTTTCTTGCTCGACATGATAGTATGCTATCTGGTTGCTCTATATCTTAACATGTACTCTGATTGTCTCTATGTTACATGTTGATAAAGCCCTTAGGATGAGTAATTGACTACCAGGACTATGATGTAGATCATACTGGTGGGGACAGTGTAGTCGCTAAGTACATCCTTCAAATGTTCCTAGTCGTAGGAGTATCGAGACAGGGCATCTATATACCAGAATAGACTAGCGTATGCGCTTCTTGACCCATATGATAGGCGATGGATGATCCCATATCCATTGGTGTTTGACATCAGAGAAGGTATACGGGTGCTCAGTGGAGACTGGGTACACTGGACGGACTCGCCGAGAACTCCTAGATGGTATTATACCTCGCGTCAGATTGCAGTTCTCTGGTGACACTAGTACATATTAGTTTGTAGTCCTGAGATCGTCATAGTGTCTTGTGTGATTCCCACTGTGCTTTGATTTCCATCATACCACGTCCAAGAGGGCGTGCAAAATGGTGTCTTTTGGGTATAGTCCCGAATCACATGGAGGCAATGAGCGATAGGAGGGGTTTCGTCTCTCCCGGTATAGGGAGTTGATGTTGCGCTGTGTTCGATTGGCTATAACTGGAAATCCCTGGCCAGGGTTGCTGAGATTTACTCGTAAGTGTTATCAGTAGTTTCTCGAACAGTTATGGACCTCGTATCGACACGACTTATCAAGCTACTGGGATCTGACGTTTACCACCCCTAGGCGAGATATGCGACATATCAGACGAAGAGACCGGACTGTACGGGAGTGTTACTGATTGGATTCGCAGGAGAATGTACAGATTTGCTTGTTGATCTTCTGATCGCTCAATACCTGGGTAGCTGTTACGTTTAGCTGACCGCTTGCAGCTTGTGGGAGTTTGATATGATTATCACCTACAGCCGGCGTATTGAGGATTCTTTAGAGTCCTACACAGAAGTTTCCTGGCTTAGGCAAAACGGAGTAGGAGCAAATATGTGATATGTGCGTGACCGAGAATAATACGTGTATGCGATACCGTATTAGATTCTCGCGATATGTGATATCGGCTGGGTATATGCGATATAGCCGGGTCATCGGATCAAGTGTTGATTCGATGAACTGATACAGATTATATTAGTCGGTTATTTATGAAATAACCGGATTATCAAATCAAGTGTTGATTCGATAATTTAATGTATAATTATATATTTGATATATTATATTACATTAACTAATATTAGCTCACTTAAAGATTCTTTTTCTCACTTGGATAATACATTGATATATATGTGATATATGTTAATTGTATTATTTTATTTTGTTACAATAAATTTTGTTTATGTGATATATAATATTGTAACAAGTAAGGGTTACAAATGCAACATGTTTTGTGGAGTTTAAATATGGTTAGGGTTTGGATTAGGGTTAAGCATGGATGGAGCTTTCATGAAGCTTCATGATGCTTTGACTTTGACTTTGATATTTTGTGTAGATATTTCTTTAACCCAACCCAAACCCTTTACCATAGTTAATTCTCTACAAGGGTTAAGTCTTCTTTCTTAACCCATGGTTGCAATTCTAACCTCACACTATGATTTCATTATTCATCACAAATGGTTTTCATCTTCGTCTTCCTCTTGAAAAAGCTTTCTAACTTTTTGACATGTGATGATAATGAGTGAGAAATTGAAAACAAAAGAGAGCTAAATTCCTACTTCATCATCCTCATCTATTCTAACCACTTAGATTAGGGTGTTTGCTTTGCTAATACTTGATTAGTGAAGCAAGAGCTTGGGTTTGCGTTTCTTCAAGGTAGATCATCTTCGAAAAGGAAGACTTCAAGCAAGCATGGATTATTCGGCTTGTGGTGCCTCTCTAGAGTCCGGAAGTTCATGGATCGCAGCGAAGAGACTACTACTTGGAGCTTATGAAGCGAAGGAACGGACTATAAAGGTTGTAATCCCTCTCTTTTAGAAGTAAAGCTGTTTACTTGCTCATTGTTTTGCCTAATCTCTAGTTTAAGATCTGACTTGGTTAGGCTTGTTCGGCACTTGAAAAATTTGATTTTGGCATGGTTGATGCCTTGTAGAACCTTGTTCTAGTGCATAATAACCCTACAGATGTTTCATGACATGCCTCTGTTTACTGTTACGAACAGCGAAGGATTAAAATCCAGTTAGTATAAGTATTAGATAGTTTACATTATTCGTACGTAGCATATTTAGTACGTAAATCTTATATTTTCATGTTTTCGCCGTATCGAAGTTTAGCCGTTTCTTATACAAAGTTAATTTCAATGTTAGATTCGAATACGGAAACTTCAGAGACCGCAAGGAAAGGAAAAGGATTGATGATCTGAGTAGATTCGATGTATTCCGGTGAGTAGACTAAATATCTACCGGGGGATTTTGAATGGATGGCGTAATACGCCCGTAGTCTTAAGTTTAAATTAAAATTATTCCTTTGTGTATAAAAGTCGATTTTTAGTAACTTCATCATATGCATTCATAAATCATCATATTTAATGATTACAAGAACACTGCAAAAATTATCGACGAGTCATGTTGCACGCGCACATATTTACATGTTACACTACACCTCGTCGATATTGACATGTCACATACACATGTAGTTCTTATTATGTCAAATATGATTCATATCATACCTTAAGTATCAATAATGGTAGTTAATTTGCATCAATATTATTATGAATACTTATCATGTTTCATATTCAAGTATTAGTAAGTATGATATAAGATACATTGGATTATTTCAGATTTCTGGTTTTGATTTTTTATGCACCATTAAGTGCATTCAGTGATTCTTCATGATTGATGTGACATGTACACCATGAGATGTTTTTTTGATTTGGTTTTATTCCGAACCGAGTAGGGTAGCTATACGGTTGCAGATTTTTACGTTATCCGAACTGAGTGGGGTAGCTTTACAGTCGAATTCATGGTAGACCCGGTTGAGACCAAGGGGAAGGAAAGCCACATTTAACGCGGGGAGCCTAAAGAGGATACTCGATACCGGAGACTGTTGTGAACATGGCGGATATCTAGGTGATATCGACCGGTATTATCGATTGACAGGATCGTTCGGAGAATGATGCCTGATGGAAACAGAAGATTTGTGTCGATATTGGACACGGAAAAATGAACCTTATTTGAAAATAATTGATGAGATTTCAGTTTTGATTTATGTTAGTTATATGTATGCCCTAGAGGCCATTACCGCACATACGATGTATATTGTAGTGGATGCTTGGACATATATAGGTAGGAATTTCTTGCTTGACATGATAGTATGCTATCTGGTTGCTCTTTATCTTAACATGTACTCTGATTGTCTCCATGTTACATGTTGACAAAGCCCTTAGGATGAGTACTTGACTACCAGGACTATGATGCAAATCATACTAGTGGGGATAGTGTAGTCGCTATGTACATCCTTCAAATGTTCCTAGCCGTAGGTGTATCAGGACAGGGCATCGATATAATAGAGTAAACTAGCGCATGCGCTTCTTGACCCATATGATGGGCGATGGATGATCCCATATCCATTGGTGTTTGACATCACAGAAGGTATACGGGTGCTCAGTTGAGACTGGGTACACTGGACGGACTCGTCGAGAACTCCCAAATGGTATTATACCTCACGTCAGATGGCATTTCTCTGGTGACACTGGTACAGGTTAGTCTGTAGACCCGAGATCGTCATAGAGTCTTGTGTGATTCCCACCGTGCTTTGATTTTCTCTGGTGACACTGGTACAGGTTAGTCTGTAGATCCGAGATGGTCATAGAGTCTTGTGTGATTCCCACTGTGCTTTGATTTCCATCATACCACGTCCAAGAAGGCATGCAAAACGGTGGCTTTTGGGTACAGTCCCAAATCATATGGAGGCATTGAGCGATAGGAGGGAATTCGTCTCTCCAGGTATAGGGAGTCGATGTTGCACTGTGTTCGATTGGCTATAACTGGAAATTCCTGGCCAGGGTTGCTGAGATTTACTGGTAAGTGTTATCAGTAGTTTCTCGAACTGTTATGGACCTCATATCGACACGACTTATCAAGCTACTGGGGTCTGACGTTTACCACCCCTAGGCGAGATATGCGACATATTAGACGAAGAGACCGCACTGTACGGGAGTGTTACTGTTTGGATTCGCAGGAGAATGTACAGGCTTGCTTGTTGATCTTCTGATCGCTCAATACCTGGGTGGCTGTTACGTTTAGCTGACCGCTTGCAGCTTGTGGGTGTTTGATATGATCATCATCTACTGCCGGCGTATTGACGATTCTTTAGAGTCCTACACAGAGGTTTCCTGGCTCAGGCAAAACGGAGTAGGAGCACATATATGATATGTGCGGGACCGAGAACAATACGTGTATATGATACCGTATTAGATTCTCGCGATATGTGATATCGGCCGGGTATATGTGATATAGCCGGGTCATCGGATCAAGTGTTGATTCGATGAACTGATACAGATTATATTAGTCGGTTATTTATGAAATAGCCGGATTATCTGATCAAATGTTGATTCGATAATTTAATGTATAATTATATATTTAATATATTATATTACATTAACTAATATTAGCTCACTTGAAGATTCTTTTTCTCACTTGGATAATACATTGATATATATGTGATATATGTTAATTGTATTATTTTATTTTGTTACAATAAATATTGTATATGTGATATATAATATTGTAACATGTTAGGGTTACAAATGCAACATGCTTTGTGGAGTTTAAATATGGTTAGGGTTTGGATTAGGGTTAAACTTGGATGGAGCTTTCATGAAGCTTCGACTTTGACTTTGATATTTTGTGTAGATATTTCTTAACCCAACCTAAACCCTTTACCATAGTTAATTCTCTACAAGGGTTAAGTCTTCTTTCTTAACCCATGGTCTCAATTCTAACCTCACACAATGATTTCTTTATTCATCACAAATGAAAGTTTTTCTTCTTCTTCCTGTTGAAAAAGCTTTCTAGCTTTTTGATATGTGATGATAATGAGTGAGAAATTGAAAACAAAAGAGAGCTAAATTCCTACTTTATCATCCTCATCTATTCTAGCCACTTAGATTAGGGTGTTTTCTTTGCTAATACTTGATTAGTGAAGCAAGGGCTTGGGTTTGAGTTTCTTCAAGGTAGATCATCTTAGTTATTGAAGATCGGAAGCAAGCTTGCATCTTTCTCTTCCTGGAGCCTCTCTAGAGTCCGGGTACTTGATGATCGTAGCGAAGGGACCTCAACACAGAGCTTCTGAAGTGAGGAACGGACTACAAAGCTTGTAATCCCAAACTCTTAGAAGTAAAGTTGTTTACTTGCTCATTGTTTTGCCTAATCTTTAGTCTAAGATCTTGGTTAGGGTTGTTCGGCACTTGAAAAATTTGATTTTGGCATGCTTGATGCCTTGTAGAACCTTGTTCTAGTGCCCAATAACCCTACAGTGGTATCAGAGCCAAGCTAGAGCTTTAGGCGTTATCTAGACGAAGTTAAAAGTCCGATCGAACCCCGAAACATCAATTAAGACCCCCTCTCTGGAATTTTTTTCAAAAGTTAAAATTTTTCATATTAAAAATACTCAGAAAATCATGCAGGGAATTCTAAGAATTACTGTGAAGTACGAAGCCGTAACTCCCTCAGGGGAACGCGGAACCGCGGCCAAACTATGCGTTTGGCGGCGGTTCCACGGACAACCTTGGGAGTTAGGGGCTAATACTTCAGGGTATTATTCTTGGGTGCTTTTTCATGCTTCTGGGAATTTTTAATTCTACTCAAGTGTTGAGCTTTCTGGGAAATATTGGGAACTCGTTGATTCGATCGGAAGGTTTAACTTCGTTTAAGTTTTTCCGGGTAATTTAGAACGTGTTAAAAGTTTCGAACGGATATCAATAACTCACTTTTTCCCCTGTCGGAAAACTTTCAAGTGTTGGATTTTTTCACGAGTTTGAAACTTTCGGAAAATCATGCAAACGTATTTGTGGACCCTCTAGAAGAACGTAACCTTAACTCGATTATGTGACCGTCAAAACTGCCACTGAACCCTAGGGTTTGTGGTAGTTTAGCGTTGCCACATGGGAGGCGTTGGTTTGACCCTTCTACGGCTGGTTCATTGGGGCTGTGACATGTTCTGGGATTTTTGAACACCGCTCAAGTGTTGAGCTATTTGGGAAATCTTGGGTGTTTGATTATTCGATCGGAAAGTTTAATATTGTCTATTTATCTGGAATGTGTTACAATATTTAGAATCCACAAGTAGTTATGAGATAACTAATTTGAATGTTATAAATCTATCAGTTTAGTCTCAGATGATCGGTTGCCATGGGCTTTTGATGCGATCAAAAGTTCGTCGCAATCATGTAGCGTACGCGGATACTCGCCGGGTAAACTTAATAGACAACCACGCTCCATAGCCCCGACCAAGTGACTGTAGGAGAACCCCGTCGCCAAAAGCATCCGTTTGGGTGCTCGCGGAAGCGGTGTTCCGCCTTAGTGCACTTCGTCGACGGCATCGGGGGTGCGGCTATCTACTAAAGTTTTCGATGGGCATTCGATCAGGTTGTCGGGAATCTTGTTGAATTGCCCGACTAGATATTGAAAAGTGTTTTCGATATTGAGACTAAAATGCGGGGTTTATAATTGTTAGGCATGAGAAGTCTAAGGAATTCATTTGGTTAGGCATGCGATATCTAAGGACGTTGCGGATTCCAACTGTTGTAGTTTTACACTTTCTTTTCTGCGACCGTAAGTGTAATATGTGGTGTATCGCCTGTTTCGTTTCTATACATCAACGACAATTGGGATACGCATATTTACTTATGTTGATGACATGTGATGTTATGTGTTGCTGTGATATGTTATATTGGATCGTCGTGTTTTGAATAGCTGGGGTTTTATGTGAGATGAGAGTTTTTCTTTTTCATTCATGTAAAATTCAATTGTATGTAATATTCTTTTATTGGGGCACTTCCAGGTTGAGGATGATGTCACCTTTGTATATTATTTACTTTTCCGCATTAGGATAGACCTAAGGCGAGGAGCACATGCAACCGGGTTCTAGGGTCCAGTGGGAGACCATCTCGAGGAGTCGAGACCGGGTCTCCTAACTCTAGAATTGGCAGGCTTACTTGTCGCTCTTGTAGGGGTCTAGAGATGTGGGTTTGTCTATTCATCACGACCGTGGAATCCGTGTTTTATACAGGCTCGTGTTAAAACACAGACCTCCTAATATATCCAATAATTCATATATGTTCTTCTGCTGCAATGTTCTGTGATGAGATCATATTACTGCCTGAGACGAATGTTTATATTATATATATGAGATATATATTGTATATTGTTGAGTTTTTCAAATGTGATGCTTGTGAAGAATAATAAAATGGGACTTCATTAATTAGATTAATGAAATAAAAGAAACCTAAAGATGTTGTAGAAACTTGTTTAAAAACCGGTAGCTCTAGTTCTTGCTTTGCATAGCGGTATTCCTTGTAGAATATCCAGCACCTTATTCGATAAGGAAAGAGCCGAGATCCCTTCACCGGGAGTGACCTCTTTAGCAAAACTAGTAGATGCTACACACTCGGTTTATCTTTTGATTACTTTTATAGTTTTTACTTTGCATAGTGGTATTTGTGAAATATCCTGCACCTTATTCGATAAGGAAAGAGCCGAGATCCCTTTATCGGGAGTGACCTCTTTAGCAAAACTAGTAAAAGCATAAAAAACACTCCTTTTCAAAATCACTCGATTCTACAACGATATCAAGTTTATTACGCAAAGGGTTTTCTTAAAACCTGTCGTAGCCCTCCATCATTTCAGATAAGTAATAGTTAGTATTCGTGCTGCATTTGTTGACCTCTGTCAAGGCATAGTGTGCGGTAGCTGATTAGTGCTTATCTGCATAATCATATAATGTAATTGATTTAGGGTAGTCGTGCGACCTTGTTGACCTCTGTCAAGGGTCGTGCGGGTGGGTTTACTTCAATCAGGAAATGATGGGTTGAACTTGACTAGCAGCCTATGGTTTGTTGACCTCTGTCAAGGTCATAGGACGCTTGGAGAAAAATATTATTGGGAATTTCAAGTATTGAAATTTGCAATGAGATTGCATACCTCGTATGAGATAGTTGGATTCCGATACCCGCTGCGAGTAAGAGTTACTCCTGGGAGAGTTTTACACATTACAATTATCCGATCAAGTAGGTGTCTAGAAAGGTGTCAACGGGGTTAAGCCTCTGGGAAAATGAGGTTTACTTTAATTAGGTCCGTGCGAAAGCACGAGGAACCTCCCTCAAACTACCGGCACTGGCCTGGCTGAAAGATTGGCGAACTTGTAGGGTGAAATTAATCCCAGCTAGTCTTTCCTTTTAGGGTTTGAAGAAAGATTTGACTAAAACAGTGGGAGTCATCCTGATTAGATATATTAATAACCAATCTAATCTTGCAAGAGCATACGCTGAGTGTTTTCTTCTCTCACTATCCAGGTAGCGACCATGTCACGCCTTAATCAAGATAATAATACGGATGTATTGACCGAACTCGCTTGTTATACTGCGCTAGGGAACATTGGTCCCGCTCCAACTTATAATTGTTATAAGACCGAGTAGGAAATGGGGGATTACCAAAATTCTCGTGCCACCCAAATGAAGAAAGTGCATACTGATGCATCTTCTTCGGGTGTGTTCATTATCGAGAACTGTTTCTCAGTATCCTTTACGTCCTGGGTATGAGATACCAGATCAGGATCCCGCATATGTTATCTGTTACATGGGCTACAGATAGGTATAGAACTGAGAACAGGTGATAAGTTTCAAGAGTTGGAAACGGTGCAATTGTTGCAAGCTAAGTCTGTTGGCAGTTATCACCCTGTATTATCAGATACATTGATTCTGAACGAATGTTATTAGATACCGAACCTGACATACAACATAATATCAGTCTCTTTATTTAGTAGAGAAGGATATAATTTTGTATTGTTGGATAATGTTTTGAACATTTCCTATATCAAGAGTTATCAGTTCAGGCACGTTATCTAAAAGCATAGACGTTCTAAATCAAACTACAGTTCTTAAAGTACAGAATACACACAAGAGGAAGAGTTCAGAAATGAACGAATCCTTCTTGAGGTATTGAAGAATGGTCATATAAATGTGACCCGACTAGTTGAAGTTACATTTAGATGCATATTTAAATTAGTTTGAATTTACATCTTGTGAAACTTGCCGGTCATGTCACAAAGATAAGATGACCAAAGCTCTGTTTATTGGAAACAGAGAAAGAGTTAGTGAACTCTTGGAATTGATACATGATGATGTATGTAAGTCCTCTGTCTACACATGCGAGGACTGGTTCTTTGTACTTTATTATATTCACTGATGGTCTCTCAAGATTCGCACATGTGTTCCTGTTGAAACATAAGTCTGAACCTTTTGAGAAATTCAATGAATATGAGTTAGAAGTAGAGAACTAAAACAGGTATAAGTATTATATCCTTTGATGTGATCAGGGAGGAGAATACTTGAGCACGGGATTCCTGGACTATTCCAAAGGAGAATAAGATTCTCTCTCAGCATTACTCCTCCGTATACACCACAGCACGTCGGTGTATCGGGGCGGGGCAATCTCACCCTATTAGATATGGTGCGCTCTATGATGAGTACTACTGAGTTTCCTCTTTCCTTTTGGGAGTTATGCACTTGAGAAGCTGCATACCTATTGAACAGGGTTCTAATCAAATCATAAGCCTACCACTCCATATGTGATATAGAATGTGAAGAGCCCATATCCTAAGTATGTTAAGATTTGGGGTTGTCCAGCCTATGCCTAAAAGCAAAATCCGGACAAACTCGAGGCAAGGTCAGTTCTGTGGAAGTTTGTTGGATATCCCAAGCATTCGCAAGGGAATATCTCCTACCAAACTGGGGAACAAAAGGTGTTTTTGTTTCTCAGCATGTCACCTTTGTGAAAGGGAATTTCTTGTGAAGAAATTAGTGGTCATGAGGTAGAACTGGAAAGAGTTCCAGCTATACAAACTGCAGCTGATGATTTGGTAGAACCAAAGGATTCAATAGTTTCTAACGAAGCTCAGCCTCTCCGCCGATCTAGTAGGGTTCCTCATCCTCCTGAGAGATACTTCGGTTTCTTTGTGACAGTGGGAGCGAGGATTGCATCATGAGATGATAACCCAACTAGTTTCGAGCAGGCTATCAGGAGTGGAGACTCTGTAAGAATGGCTGGATGCTAAGTGATCTGTGATGGAATCTATATACACTAACAAAGTATGGACTTTGGTTGCTTTATCTGAAGGGTTAAATCCCCATCAGGAGCAAGTATAGCTTGAGAAGATTACTTGGTGTACATGGAAAGGTTGAGACTTTCAAAGCTATGTTTAAGTCCATCCAGATCCTACTTTCCACTTCTATATACCATGACTACGATATCTGGCGGTTGGGTGTCATGACTGCTTTTCTAAATGATGATTTAGAAGAGAGAGTCTATAAGTACACAGCCATAGGGCTTTATAGACAGTGGGAGCAGCAGAAACGTGTGCAAGTTGTTTTATGGGATAAATCAGGCATCACGGAGTTGGAACGTCTGTTTTGATGTGGTAGTCAAAGAGTTTGACTTCATCAAAATGGTAGATGAACCTTGTATATACAAAAATGTAGTAGAGAGTATGGTGGTGATCCTCATATTGTACGTGGATGACATACTCTTGATAGGAAAGGGGTTTCCTATGCTACACTCTGTCAATCTCCTCTTATCACAAGGTTTCTCCATATAAGGATCAAGGTGATACCTCCTAAATCCTGGGTTTTGGATCTATGAGATAGATCTAATTGGATATTAGGATTCTCACTAGTTGCAGTGAGATGGTATCAATCGATCCTGGGGAGAATCACTGGAATGCTTCCAGGATGGTAAGGTCGACTGAATGTCAGTCACAGGCATTGTCTTTATCCTCTCTGGAGGGATGGTATGTTGGAAGAGTTCCAAGCTAAATACCGTGACATACTAGACGATAAAGGCAAGATAAATCACTACCAAGGATGCTACCAAAGAAATAGTATGGATGTACACTAGTTCATGAGATGAACTTCGTTCCTACCATTATGTGACAATGGAGTTGTGGCTTAGGCCTAGGAACCCCCGTCCCATCTGTGATCCATATATATTCTTAGGCAGTATCGCCTGATCATGGAGATGGTTGATCTCCAGGGAGATCGAGGTTAGGAGAGTAGACACAGAGAACAACAGCGCGGATTCACTCACAAAGGCCTATTTCCCAGTAGAGACTTTTATGGGATGGTTGAGTATGTGATACTTCAACCACAGCTGATTATTGGGTATGCGATACCACAATAGATAACCCTAGTGCAACTGGGAGATTGTTAGTTATATGTATGTCTTAGAGGCCATTCCTGTACATACGATGTATATTGTAGTGGATGCTTGGACATATATAGGTAGGACTTTCTTGCTCGACATGATAGTATGCTATCTAGTTGCTTTTTATCTTAACATGTACTCTGATTGTCTCTATGTTACATGTTGATAAAACCCTTAGGATGAGTACTTGACTACCAGGACTATGATGCAGAACATACTAGTAGGGACAGTGTAGCTGCTAAGTACATCCTTCAAATGTTCCTAGTCGTAGGTGTATCGAGACAGGGCCTCGATATACGAGAGTAGACTAGCGTATGCGCTTCTTGACCTATATGATGGGCGATGGATGACCCCATATCCCTTGGTGTTTGACATCAGAGAAGGCATACAGATGCTCAGTGGAGACTGGGTACACTGGATGGACTCGCTGAGAACTCCCAGATGGTATTAAACCTCACGTCAGATGGCAGTTCTCTGGTGACACTGGTACATGTTAGTCTGTAGACCCAAGATCGTCATAGAGTCTTGTGTGATTCCCACCGTGCTTTGATTTCCATCATACCACGTCCAAGAGGGCGTGCAAAATGGTGGCTTTTGGGTACAGTCCCGAATCACAAGGAGGCAATGAGCGATAGGAGGGGTTTCGTCTCTCCCGGTATAGGGAGTTGATGTTGCGCTGTGTTCGATTGGCTATAACTGGAAATCCCTGGCCAGGGTTGCTGAGATTTACTGGTAAGTGTTATCAGTAGTTTCTCAACTTGTTATGGACCTCATATCGACACGACTTATCAAGCTACTGGGGTCTGACGTTTACCACCCCTAGGCGAGATATACGACATATTAGACGAAGAGACCGGACTGTACGGGAGTGTTACTGTTTGGATTCTCAGGAGAATGTACATGCTTGCTTGTTGATCTTCTGATCGCTCAATACCTGGGTGGCTGTTACGTTTAGCTGACCGCTTGCTGCTTGTGGGTGTTTGATATGATCATCACCTACTGCCGGCGTATTGACGATTCTTTAGAGTCCTACACAGAGGTTTCTGGTTCAGGCAAAATGCAGTAGGAGCACATATGTGATATGTGCGGGACCGAGAACAATACGTGTATGTGATACCGTATTAGATTCTCGCGATATGTGATATCGGCCGGGTATATGTGATATAGCCGGGTCATCGGATCAAGTGTTGATTCGATGAACTGATACAGATTATATTAGTCGGTTGTTTATGAAATAGCCGGATTATCGGATCAAGTGTTGATTCGATAATTTAATGTATAATTATATATTTGATATATTATATTACATTAACTAATATTATCTCACTTGAAGATTCTTTTTCTCACTTGGATAATACATTGATATATATGTGATATATGTTAATTGTATTATTTTTTTTTGTTACAATAAATATTGTATATGTGATATATAATATTGTAACATGTCAGGGTTACAAATGCAACATGCTTTGTGTAGTTTAAATATGGTTAGGGTTTGGATTAGGGTTAAACTTGGATGGAGCTTTCATGAAGTTTTGACTTTGACTTTGATATTTTGTGTAGATATTTCTTAACCCAACCCAAATTCTTTACCATAGTTAATTCTCTATAAGGGTTAAGTCTTCTTTCTTAACCGATGGTTGCAATTCTAACCTCACACAATGATTTCATTATTCATCACAAATGAAAATTGTTCTTCTTCTTCCTCTTGAAAAAGCTTTCTAGCTTTTTGATACGTGATGATAATGAGTAAGAAATTGAAAACAAAAGAGAGCTAAATTCCTACTCCGTCATCCTCATCTATTCTAGCCACTTAGATTAGGGTGTTTGCTTTGCTAATACTTGATTAGTGAAGCAAGAGCTTGGGTTTGAGTTTCTTCAAGGTAGATCATCTTAGTTATTGAAGATCGGAAGCAAGCTTGCATCTTTCTCTTCATGGAGCCTCTCTAGAGTCCGTGTACTTGATGATCGCAGCGAAGGGACCTCAACACGGAGCTTATGAAGTGAAGGAACGGACTTCAAAGCTTGTAATCCCAAATTCTTAGAAGTAAAGTTGTTTACTTGCTCATTGTTTTGCCTAATATCTAGTCTAAGATCTTGGTTAGGGTTGTTCGGCACTTGAAAAATTTGATTTTAGCATGGTTGATGCCTTGTAGAACCTTGTTCTAGTGCCTAATAACCCTAAAATTTATACATTGAGTAGTACATATTCATGCTCCTACCTGTTATCATGCATCATATTCATTTTTGTTGCTATTAGCCCTAGTTCGTCATACTTACATTATCAGCCGTTATATGTTAGTTTTATTCACTGAGTTGGCACCTCACCCCTCGTTGTGCCATAGTTCCTTACATGAGTCATATGGACGCGCATCAGCAGTGCGGATCCACTCGTCAGCTTTTATCACTCTTTTTTCTAGGTGGGTTACCTACGTAGTAACCTCCTATTTTGTTATATGTGTATTTTGGATCTAGTATTACTCCATCATACCCTATATATTGACTTAGAACGAAATATGTTGTATATGTTTTAAATTCGACTGTGTGAGATCGTTTAGTTGTAGAACTTATGCTTTCTTTATATATGCATGACATTCTTCACTTTGAGGGTCGTGTTATTGTTGCGTATTGATTTCCGCCGTTTGGCTTGGTTTTGCTCCCAACTGGGGATGCAACTTATTTAAGCACTTATTAACTGTTTTTATTATTTAATACGGAGGTGATGAAGAAATTTTAAAATGTGGAATGATCAGTTGGTTTAAAATTTATTTCTTAAAAATCATTCTTCTTACTTAAAAACTGAAATTTTCTAAATTCCGCAATAAAGGGTTTTGATCTTGGTTTTCTGGCTTACTCGGATTGTGTCGGCGTCTTTAGATGTCATACAATCTAAGTGCCGGTAACGGACCAAAAGTAGGTCGTGACACTTCTCCCCCTCTCCCTTTCTCCCTCTCTCTCATGTCTCATGCCCCCACCTCACAAATATCTCACATTTTCTTTTCTTTTATTTAAAATAAAAAAAACAAAACAAAACCCATTAATATGAAAATGAAGCATGGTTCATAGAAATGCAATAAGTGTTTGTAATATGTTGTGGTGCATGTCATGCACATAAACATACTTAATGCAAAATTAGTAAATACTAATCGAGTTTAGTAAATAGCCCATTTATAAATAATTGTAAAATAATTCATAAAATGCCTAAATCACTTAAATACCTTCAAATCAGTAATTTATATTAATTACCTAATTATTTTCCAAATTATCGGTATATAATTATACATTTTCATTAAAACTAATCTCTATACTTTTAATATATCTGTAATATTTATTATTTAATTATTTAAATTCCCAAAATAATATTTAATTTTCTGAAATGTTAAAGAATTGGCAGGTTTGCTTACCGCTCTCGTAGGGGTCTAAGTGTTGGATATATGTATGCCCTAGAGGCCATTATTTGATAATGGATGTATCAGTATGTGTATATATATTCAGAGAACATTTTTGCTCGACATGATAGTATGCTATCTGGTTTTCTTTATCATGACATGTTCTTTTGATCATGCACTTTATTCATTTGGTACATGTTGATAAAGACCTTTGGATATTTGCTTGACTACTCTGATTATGATGCGGATCATACTAGTGTGACATGTGTAGTTTATAAGCATATCCTTAAACTGTTCCTAGTCGTAGGTGTATCGAGACGGGGCATCGATATACCAGAGTAGACTAGCATATACATTCTTGACCCATATGATAGGAGATGGATGATCTCATATCCATTGATGTTAGACATCGAAGTTTGTATACGGGTGCTCAGTGGAGACTGGGTACACTGAAAGGACTCTCCGAGAACGCTTATATGGTATTATATCTATCGTCGGATAGCAGTTCTCAGGTGACACCGGTACAGGTTAGTCTGTAGACTCGAGATCGTCATAAAGTCTTGTGTGTGCTCCCACTGTACTTTGATTGCCATCCTACCACGACTCTATTGAGTCATGCAAACATGTGGCTTTTAGGTACAGTCCCGAGGCACATGGAGGTAATGAGCGATAGGAGGGGTTTCGTCTCTCCCGGTATTGGGGGTTGATGTTGTGATGTGCTCGATTGGCTATAACAGGAATTCCCAGGCCAAGGCTGATGATATTTACTGATAAGTGTTATCAGTAGTTTCTCGATCTGTTGTACTCCATACATCGGCATGACTTATTGTGTTATTGGGGTCGACGATGCCATCCCTAGACTTGATATGCAGCATATCAGATGAAGAGACCGGACTGTACGGTAAGTGTTGACAGTTGGCTCGACAACAGTTTTGACAGGTTCACTTGTTTTTCTTCAGATCGCTCAATACCTAGGAGCCGTTTCGTACAACTAGTGCCGCTGACGGTTTATGGGTATGTTATATGATCACTGCCCACTGCTAGCGTATTGACTAGTCTTAGAGTCCCACAGAGGAGTTTCCTAGCTCATGAGAAAAGATATGGTGTGCATATGAGATATACGCCGGAGCTCGATTAAATGCGAGTATATGTTACCGTATTTTAATCGGGCGTTTTCTATTGGACGGGTCGTATGTGATATGACCGGGTTATTAAATCAAGTGTTGATTTAATATTAAGTCCATTAGCCCATTTATTAAAACCTATTTCTTTATGATGCATGCATGAGTGTATGTATATGTTGATAAGGATGCACACATGCAAGCATACATGTGTCATGGTTGATGATACATTGGTGATGGCAAAGCAAGACTCACATGGTAATATATTTATATATTTTGATTATTGAGAGAAGCAAAATGAGAATGAAATTTTGTGTTGACTAAAGTCAATACCATGGTTTCATTGCCCATGGTTTTTGTAGCCTATGGTTTTTCTTAAATTCAAGTCTCAAAATATCTACATATTTTGTAACCATGGTTAGAGATAAGATAACCCTTTCTCTCTCTTGATTATGTTGATTATTCTCTCATGAGTCAAGTTTAACCATTCTCATTCTTCTTCCTAAACTCAAGCTCTCTAGATTTTTGCAAGCGAGTAAAGAACATAAAAAGAAAAGGTTTTTAAGTGAGATACAAACCCACATCACCAATCTATATTATTTTAGCCCACTAGTGTAGCTTGTTTGCTCCACTTCTTCATAGATCAAGTGAAGCTAGGAGCTTGAGCCAAGGGACTCCGGGTGGATCGTCGTGGACTTGGAAGGATTCAAATGAGCCGGTTCAAACCATTGTTGATCTAAGGAGTCACAAGAGGAGGTCTACAAAGGTTGTATTACTCACCTCTTAGTGTTAGACACTTGTCAGTGTGTGATACTAGTTTTTGTTATCCTAATTTTCTAGTTCGATTCATGGTTGGTATTGTTTAGCACCCTAAAATTTTTGTTATAGCATGTTTGATGCAAGCCAAACCGTAGGCATGGTGCTAGAAAATCCCTACAGTGGTATCAGAGCCAAGCTAGAAACCGAGACGATGTTAAATATAATACGAAACTGAAACAATTCCGAAAATACGACATTCTGAAACCCCAGATTGTGCTCTCTGTCGATTTTAAAACGTTCTTTAAAAATTATTTTAGTAACTGCAGAAGCTTGTACGTGATGCATATAGAACACATAAGAAAATTGAGACCAATCCATCGGATTTCACCCGATGAGAAGGCCCAAAAATCCAAGCTGGTTGGCCATTCTTGCCCCAAATCGCCTGGATTTTCTTCTGTGCTTTGGTCTGTAGGTTTTTGGGTTTTAGATATTGTTTGTTTAGTCTAAAATTTAATGTGATGTTAATTTTGATTTGAGGCTAATACGGAGTGTTTCATAGTCGTATATTTTAACATTGTATTGGTAACCTAGACAATGTTTAACAGTTCGAACGAACTTCAAACACCATATCAAGACCCCCTCTGAAATTTTCCAAGAGTTGGAATTTCTAAGTTGAGTATATTCAATGGTCGTGCAGTAATTCTATGGACCCTCTAGAAGAACGAAACCCTAACTCGATTCTATGACCACGGAACTGCGATTGAACCCTAGGGTTTGCCGTAGTTCCGCGGTGCCATAGGTGAGGCAGGGGTTGACCCTTCTACGGCTGGTCCATAGGTACCGTGGCACGTTTTGGGTATTTTAACTTTGCTCAAGTGTTGAGATTTTTATGGAGATGTGGGCATTTGTTGATTCGATCGAAACGTTTAACATAGTCTAGATTGATGTGATACAATAATTGGAATCTATAAATATTTGTTGGGGGTAAGTTGAACATTTCGGTCTCGGGTGGAATCGGAAATCTTGTTGAATTATCAGACTTCTTTTGAAAAGGTGTTTTTATGGATGAGACCAAAATGCGAGATTTACATTGTTAGGCATGAAATCTTGGATATGTGATATCACGAGTTTATGATGTGTAAGGGCAGTGATGATTCCAATTGTTGTAGTTTTTCACTTTCTTTTCTGCGACCGTAAGTGTAGTATGTGGTGTGTCGCCAATTTCGTTGCTATACGTCAACGATAATTGGGGTACGCATACTTCCTTACATTGATGACATGTGATGTTATGTGTTGCTCAAATGTGATGTATAGGATCGTCGTGATTGAATGGCCGAGGGTTTTTATGTGAGATGAGATTTTTTCTTTTCATTTATGTAAAATTCATTGTATGTGATATCTTTTTATTGGGGCACTTCCGGGTTGAGGATGTTGTCACCATTGTTGTATATTATTTACTTTTCCGCATTAGAATAGACCCAAGGTGGGGAGCACAAGTGGCCGGGTTCTGGGGTCCAGTGGAAGACCATCTCGAGGAGTCGAGACCGGGTCTCCTAACTCCAGAATTGGTAGGGTCACTTGCCGCTCTCATAGGGGTCTAGGGGTGTGGGATTGGCTATTCATCACGACTGTGGAATCCGTATTTTCTTTTGTTGGCTAAATACAAAATACGGACCTTCTAGTATATCCTATATTTTCATATATGTGCTTCTGCTGTTTATATTCTATGATGTGATCACTCGATATATTAAGACGAATGTAATATTATATATATGATATATAATAAACGTTGCTTATGTTTTGCATTCGTGCTAGTTCCGCCCCGCTATGCTATTAGTTAAGTACCTAACGGTGCATAACTGGACATTGTGGCGAATGCGGATGTCATAAGCGTACGTTTTATTTTCGTTTCTTTTCTGTGATGGCTTAAGGACTTAAATAATGGGACTACATTAATGAGATTAATGTAAAGAAAAAGAAACCTAAAGGATGTTATAGAATCGGATTTGAAACCGACTCGGCTTCTTATGAAAAGCAAAATTTCAAAATTGCGGAGCTTAAGCCACTCCTTTTGAAAACCGTTTGATTATACAATGATATCAAATTCAAAGCGTTAAAGGTTTTCTTAAAAATCATCTGCATCCCTCCTTCATTTTAGGAAGTAGAGTACTTAGTATTCATGTTGCGTATGTTGACTATAGTTAAGGCGCAGTGTACGGTAGCTAAGTGATGTCTTCCTACACAGCATATGATGTGATTAGTTAGGACATCCATGTGATTATGTTGACTATAGTTAAGGGTCATATGGGTGGGTCTAATTAATCCTGAAATGACGGGTATAACTTGACTAGTACTTATCATATGTTGATTATAGTTAAGGTCATGAGTGCTAGGGGTAAAAACTGTTGGATATAGTGCCCTCGAAGTCAATTATTGGATCGCAGGCACGTGATTGTAATGATTGAGGGAGTACCTATACCGGTAGAACAGTCTTACTCAAGATGATAGTAAACTATCTGGTTTATCTTTATCAAACGTGTATTGCTTTAGGTGACATGTTATATCACTATTGGACGTTGATAGAGCCTATATGATTCTTGCTTGACTACCAACAGTATGATAGCGAGCATATACGTGAGAGTTGGGTAGTCTATAAGCACATCCTTAAAAGTGGTCCCTAGTCGTGGGAGTTTCGAGATAGGGCATCGATACTCCGGTGTAGACTAGTGTATACAGTCGAGACCCCGACGAGGGACGGTGGCCGGTCTCACAAGCCATTGGTGTCAGTTGGTTCACCTAAGATGTATACATGTGCTCATTGGGTTATGAGTACACCGGACATGACTCGCCGGGAACATGCTAGCTGGTTTTTAAAACCTGTCGTCAGATAGCAATTCCCTGGTGACATGTGCACATGTTAGTCTATCGACCTGAGATCGTCATTTGTCTCGTGTGAGTTCCCACTGTGCTTTTATTATTACCCTACCACGGCTCAAAAGAGTCGTGCAAACAGGTTTTAGTTGGGTAAAGTCCCGAGCCACATGGAGGTAGTGAGCGGATCGGCAGGGGTTTCGTCTCTCCCAACATTGGGGGTGAGATCACGCTGTGTCTAGGAGAGCCATTACATGAAGTCCATGGCCATGGCAAGCGAGATTTACTGGTAGGTATTCCAGTAGTATCTCAGGGTGTTCTGGGCTACACTCCGACACGACTTATACCGCTTTTGGGGGTCTGACGTTCACCAGCTCTCTAGGCCCGATATGTGATACTCATAGACGAATGGACCAGACTGTACGGATATTGTCACACATAGGCTCAGTAGGGTTCCAGGATGAGTTCGCTCATCGGACTCCGTTTCACTCAGTACATGGGCAGTCGTTATGTACAGCTAGTACCACCGACGGCTTATGGTTAAACCCACTGCCAGAGTATTGACGAGTCTTTAGAGTCCTCCATAGAATGTTTCCCAGTTCGGGCGAAACGTTGTAAAGGCCGTATGGTTTTATGGCTGGGTTCGAACATACGCGTGCACTTGTGCACGTGTCATGGTTCGGACGGATAATACTAATGGGCTTTGGTTTAAGCCGGATCCTAGTATTATACTGTGTAGATTTTGTCTCGTTGCATTTGTATTCGGTTGTAATACAAATACGGGTATGTATATACAGTTGCGGGGTTATCCTGTAATTTATTACAGGATCGCTTTTTGAAGTAGCCAGTTTTTCTCCGCCCGGTTAAACATTATTTTATATTGTTTAATGTGTGTGTGCATTCTTTTTGGCCTCCATTTCTCTTGTTCTTGCCTTGGCTGAAATTGGTGGAGGGGGTTTTCTATAAATTTCGAAATTGACAATGGAGGGGGTTTCTTGTGGTGTATGTTGAAGGAGAAGTCTTTTTGTTTTGAGTGTAGATATTTGCTTAGGATATTTGTTATGATATTTATGTATGGTCACCATTCTCTTGGCATGCACTCACCCCCACTTGCTTATGGCCGAGAGCATTCTTCCCCCATTAGCAGAGCCCATTTTTTTGTGAGTGAGTGCTTGATTCATTTGCAACAAATCCTTAAGCTCATCTCATAAAAACTCCATAGCTCAGCACACTTCTAAAATTGGCAACTTCGATTAACTCTCACCCAATCGCTTGGGTGACTCGTGACAAAGTATTCTACACTTATTCCATAGCAATCTTCGACACGTCGGCTAGCAAACTTCATGTCCGAGTTGCCTCAGTTCAGAGGCGGGAGCCCGTATAAGAATTCGTTGATGTGGCGTTGCTTTCGGCGAGGAGGAGACCGTTGATCGAACGAGATCGGAGAGCGAGCTTCGTCGACGCAACCGCAATAAGCTAGGGGCAGAGTTTAAAGACCGAAAACATAGATCGATCGGTATAATCTCTAATCCCCATTTTATAGAATACTAGTTTACGGTTAATAGAACGATCCGGGTTTTAAGTTTGCGTTAGCGCCAGTTCTGTAAAATGTTTTTGTTCCGCATTTGGCCTCGGAACGACGGCCGGGGCGCTGGAGTAGACTTACATTGGTATCAGAGCCAAACTATTAACCGTCTACTAGGTTGTTTAGACAATGTTAAAGTATCGAAACCGGAAAAAAACCCAAACGATGCCATGGAATACGTATTCTCTGTTGTTTTAATAAGTTCCAGAAATTTTTTTAAACATGTGCAGAAGACTACTCTAGATGACACAGGAACCCACCCCAAACACGAACCCCCTCCGCCGGAATTTGGCCGATCACTTTCCTAGGGTTTCCGGCCTCGCCGGCCCTGTGTTGGGCAATGGTGTTGGTGTTTTGGGTGTTGCTCTGGTCTCTGGGATTTTGGTTCTGTAGTGTTGTTTGTGTAGCCCAATTTGGATATGGTTTTTATCAAGTTGTTTGGGCTATTCGGGGGTTATTTCGAAGTCGATATTTTTAACATTGTTTAAAGTTTTCCAGTGCTTTACATTACTATCTGTGACCGTGAATGTCATTCGATCGGTAAATCTTGTCTGCTTGCTATAGATCTTTTAGACTGGTTTGCGAACGTGACATTTACGTTGATGTTTTGTGTTGTGCTGTGATTTTGCGGATTTGTCGTGGTGGATAGCTTGCGTGCAATGGTAGTGCAGTTTGGATATATTTGTATATTTGATATTGCGGGGCGAGCGTCCGACATGTGGACTGTCGTCACTTCCTGTTTGCATATTATTCTTTTGGGGCACGACCGGGTTGAGGTCGATGTACCCGTTGTACATATTTTCTTTTCTGTACTAGGATTACCTCGCGGTGGAGTGCACAGATAGCCGGGTTCTGGAGGGCAACAGGTCCGCATCTCATGGCTTTGAGTGGGAGGGGACCTTACTAGGATTGGCGGGCTATTCGCCGCACTCGTAGGGGGTATAGGTTGACCCAAGGAGGGGTGCTCAAGTTACCGGATTCCGTGAAGTGCTGGGTGGTCCATTTACGATGCTGAAGGGGGGTGCCTCGCTTCTGGTTTTGGCGGGTAACTTTCCGCGCTCATAGAGGTCTAGGTTTTCTTTGCACAAGCCATCCACACGACCAAGGGAACGTCGGGTTTCATTTGTGGCTCTATGAAACCTGGGGCTCCCAGTATATCTGTATTGTTCTGTGATGCTTATTACTTCTCTGTAATGTTGCATTTATCACGCCTGGAGCGATTATTGTATATTGTTATATATATACTAGTAGATGTTGTATATGTTTTACACCCGCGCTAGTCCAGTCCCCGCTCTTTCGTTAGTTAAGTAACCTAACGGGTGATTACGGGACCCAGTGGCGAATGCGGATGGCATATACGTACATTTTATTTTCATTCTTTTCTGGTGTGATTAATTGATGGGACTGCGTTGATTCGTATCAATGCAAGGAAAACAGACCTATACAGATGTTGTTGGAACATTTTTCAAAAAAGCTGTTATTACAAAGACGTTCACTTTTGTTTTTCATAGCGGTATTCGGTTATGAATATCCAGCACCACATTCGACGAGGCAAAGGCCGAGATCCATTCACCGGGAGTGACCCCTTGGGCAGAAGTTTGCGTCAGGGTAATAACTTCACTATAGTCAATTACTTTTTGCTTTGCATCGTGGTATTCAGTTTGGAATATCCTGCACCTCATTTTATGGGAAAAGAGCCGAGATCCCTTCCCCGGGAGTGACCTCTTTAGCAAAGGTTTCCGCCACTATATTTATAAAAAGCTATCCGGTTCCTTCAATGATATCAAGTTCATTACGTTAAAGGTTTTCGCCAAAAAACATTCATAGCCCTCCGTCATTTCAGACGGGTAGCACATAGTATTCATGCTATGTTTGTTGACCTTCGTCAAGGCATAGTGTATGGTAGCTGCTTGTTGCCTTTCTGTTGCATAGATAGATGCGTTGGTTTGGGACAATCGTACAGCCTTGTTGACCTTCGTCAAGGGCGAGTAAGGATGGGTTCAAATTAACCTGGACAATGACGGGTAGAACTTGACATGTGACTTATGATTTGTTGACCTTCGTCAAGGTCATAAGAGCATGGGGTAAAAATCACATCGGGAGTTTCAAACATACAGGAAACTTGCCAGGCATGCGCATAACTTCTGAAGTGTGATAACGTGAGTGGATTCCATCAAGTTATCATGCGATGATAGTTGGATCCCGATTCCCACTGATGAGTTGGTTTGCTCCTCGGGTGATCCCGACTAATTCTTCTTTCAGGTTTGGAGGAGAATTTGAGGAAACAGTGGCAGGTTTCCTGATTAGATAATGTGATAACCATTCTGATCTACGTTAGAGTGAACGCAGAGTGTTTCTTTTCTCTCTCTCTTTGGCAGCGCCCATGACCCGACCCTAGACTATGACTCAGTAACCAAGTTAACCGAACTTTCTTAAAACACTGGCTTTTGGATTGTCTGAGTTTGCATACATCATTGCCACTCCTTCTTTTACCCTTTGCATTTCTCTAGAATACCTCGTATTACTACGAACGTCCACTTCCATTGGATAAATCCATTGCATGGTTATATACGAACTCAAAGGAACCTGTTCCAGATTCGAGGATGGATTCTGGTTCTGGAGGGATTGAATAGGACTATTAAGTTGTCTTTTCCTTTTACCTTCTCTCAGGTTGTGAGGCCTTCTAGGATTAGGAGAGGGTACACCTATTACGCTTATTGGATAGTCTTCTTCCAAACCATAGGCAGGTGCTGAAAGATAGGGAATGAAGAAAACCAATTAGCCTAAGTGTGGTGTACAGAAGATAATAAGTAAAGACAAATAAAGGGATTAGAAAGAGGGCAATGTAAATTGCGACTGCTATTCATGACCAAACCAAGTATTTCATCGACACTTCTACTTCACCTTTGTATTTCTCCAGAACACCCCGTATCACTACGAAGATCCACAGTTATTTGGATAATCCATCGTATGGTTATATACGAACTCGATGGAACTTGTTCCATTTCGGGGATGAATTCTGGTTCAGGAGAAATAGAATAAGGTTTATTCAGTTGTTTTTTATCATCACCTTCTCTCAGGTTGTGAGTACTCCTAGGATTAGTAGAGTACACCTATTATGCTTATTGGATAGTCTTCTTCCAAACTATAGGCTGGTGCCGAACGGTATGAAAGGAAGAAAACTATTAAGCCTAACGATGGTGTACAAAATGTAATGACTTAAGACAAATAAAGGGATTTGGAGAGATGGCAAAGGAAATATACGGTTATAGTCATGAATCTGGATAATGGAAGAAGCATTACTAGGAATACCTGGATACCCCTTCGAAACATATTCATGTTTCAGTTTCACTGTGTATTGTTAATAGAAAACTGATTTCCCAATTAGTCCTTGCTCCAGGGTATGTATTTACCAGGTATGATTCTCACATCTGTATGGTTTTACAGATGATGAGTAGGAGTAAGTTATTGGGAGTTTGGTGATCATCCTCATTATATCGGAATTCATTGTAATTGGTGATATTTGAGGAATCGCCTGGGTACAGTTTTCAACTTACGACGCACAGGGTTTGAGTTATTCAACTCAGGGGACTTATACAAAGTATTGTATGTTGTCCAGTGTCCATTAGGACAAAGGGGTATGTCCTCGTACTATATTCTGTTTACTTGTAACTTCTCTAGTTTTAGACATGTGTTTCGTTGAAATACAAGGTCTAAGTTTGAGAAGTTATAGGTATAAGAATAAAGCAGAGAACCAGGTGTTGCAAGTATCGGGATTATTCAAGGTGATCGAAGATGTAGATACTTGTGTATGTTATTCAGTTGATAGTAATGTTTTAGAGAACTTGCTTCTCTTTCAGGTTACTTATAATTGGATGCACTCCTAAGTTGAGTAATGCTAATCGACCTCTCTCCATTTAGTTGACATGCACTGGAGACAGCTGCATGATTTGAATCTGGTTCTAATTAAATCAGTGCCTTTGTTTTTTATATTGTATATAGAATGGATCATATCTTAACGATGTTAAGTATATGGAGTTGTCTGGCTTATGCTTAAAACCAGACTCTGGATAACTTAAGGCACGTTTCTGTAATGGCAGTTTGTGGGTTGACCCGGATTTTGACGAGGGTTGATTTTCTACCATCTGGAAGATCAATAGTGATATTGTTCTTGACTCGCCATAGTTTTAGTAAAATGGATTTTTTTGCAGAAAACAGTAGTGGGAGTATGGTAGAACTGGAAGAGATTCCAGAACCGCAAATGATTACGAAAAATTTAATAGGACTTAAAGATTCAATCAGGTTTGAAATTCCATTAGCCACTCCGCAGATATGGTGGGTAACCTCAGGCACCCAAGAGGTACTACGGTAGCCTCAAGGACGGTGACAGGAAGGTTCTTGTTTACCCAGACTTGCCATTACTACTGTTCCAGGCTATGAGACACGGTAGGAGGATGAGTATAGCGTCGTTATAAACTAGTTTTAGAAGTGCACGTATATATTATTCTGCCAGAGTGTTGATGTAGCTAGTGGGAGCAGCGGAAGCATAGTGGACAAGAAGCTTATGTCTATTTATAGACTAAAGCAGATATAGCGGAGATAGATCATCTATTTTTGAAGTGACAGTCATGGGCTTTGACTTCATCAGAATAGATGATGGATCTGTTAAGAAAGTAGTAGGGTGTGATGTCCTGGTATTTGGATGGCATACACAGAGTAGGAAGTAAAATTCCTATACTACGATCGGTTATACTGTGGTTGTCACACAGTGGTTTCTCCACATAGGACATGGATATTATATCAGACATTCTGGTTACTAGATCTATGGTTTTAGATCTAGATTTGGGTAGCTTCCCAATCTGGGTACATAGACAATGTTCTAAAGGTATTTAGAATGGACGACTCCTGGCATGGTGGTGCACCGGCAGGAGATGGAGTTACCCACTCTAAAGGTGTCTTACAGACTAAAGAGGAGAGGGATGTTCATGATTGGCAGATCACTTGCTTAGGAAATTGAGTTGATCATGAGATGTTAAGTACCACACCAGGTATTGTTTTTGCACTAGATGCAATAAGTTGATATTGATCCAATCCTGAAGAAACGTTCGGAGGCAGTTTTAGAACATAAGTGGATGTTCTAGGGATTTGATAACGGTAGCCTCCTTCGGGAGACAGTTATCATTCCAGGCTTCCAAGGTGACCCGGATGACAGAGTGACTGTCAGAGTTATAGTTTTCCCTCCGATGAGGGGCAGTAGTTTGGACAAGTAGTCCAAGTGGAGACTGAGAGAGGTGTGGCGCAGGATACTGATTAAGTTCAGTTGACGATACAGTCTAAGAAGTTTGGATTTGGAGTTCATTCGTGAACTATGTCCCATCGGATATCCAGACATATTCTAAGATAAGTATTGCTCATTTCGGGAGATGGTTTTCTCCGCGAACTTGAGATTTAGAGGGACATAGAAAGAAACATCAGAGTGGATCAACTCACTGAGGCTATTTCTCGAACACAATAGTTTTACAAACAAGCTTTGTGACACTGATTAGTAGAGGAGTTGGGTGTTCGGTATGACACGGGTTGTGAGTATGCGACATCGCAATAATTAGCCTCAAGTGCAAGTGGTAAAAACTGTTGGATATAGTGCCCTCGAAGTCAATTATTGGATCGCAGGCACGTGATTGTAATGATTGAAGGAGTACCTATACCGGTAGAACAGTCTTACTCAAGATGATAGTAAGCTATCTGGTTTACCTTTATCAAACGTGTACTGCTTTAGGTGACATGATATATCACTATTGCACGTTGATAGAGCCCATAGGATTATTGCTTGACTACCAACAGTAAGATGGCGATCATATACGTGAGAGTTGGGTAGTCTATAAGTACATCCTTAAAAGTGGTCCCTAGTCGTGGTAGTTTCGAGATAGGGCATCGATACTCCGAAGTAGACTAGTGTATACAGTCGAGACCCCGACGAGGGGCGGTGGCCGGTCTCACAAGCAATTGGTGTCAGTTGGTTCACCTAAGATGTATACATGTGCTCATTGGGTTATGAGTACACCGGACAGGACTCGCCGGGAACATGCTAGCTGGCTTTTAAAACCTGTCGTCAGATAGCAATTCCCAGGTGACATGTGTACAGGTTAGTCTATCGACCTGAGATCGTCATTTGTCTCGTGTGAGTTCCCACTGTGCTTTGATTATTACCCTACCACGGCTCAAAAGAGTCATGCAAACAGGTTTTAGTTGGGTACAGTCCCGAGCCACATGGAGGCAGTGAGCGGATCGGCAGGGGTTTCGTCTCTCCCAACATTGGGGGTGAGATCGTGCTGTGTCTAGGAGAGCCATTACATGAAGTCCATGGCCATGGCAAGCGAGATTTACTGGTAGGTATTCCAGTATTATCTCAGGGTGTTCTGGGTTACACTCCGACACGACTTATACCGCTTTTGGGGGTCTGACGTTTACCAGTTCCCTAGGCCCGATATGCGATACTCATAGACGAACGGACCAGACTGTACGGATATTGTCACACATAGGCTCAGTAGGGTTCCAGGATGAGTTCGCTCATCGGACTCCCTTTCATTCAGTACATGGACAGCCGTTACGTACAGCTAGTACCATTGACGGCTTGTGGTTAAACCCACTGCCAGAGTATTGACGAGTCTTTAGAGTCCCCTGCAAAAAGTTTCCCAGTTCGGGCGAAACGTTGTAGAGGCTGTATAGTTTTATGGTATGGTTTGAACATACGCGTGCACTTGTGCACGTGTCATGGTTTGGACGGATAATACTAGCGGGCTTTGGTTTAAGCCGGATCCTAGTATTATACTGTGTAGATTTTGTCTCGTTGCATTTGTATTCGCTTGTAATACAAATGCGGGTATGTATATACAGTTGCGGGGTTATCCTGTAATTTATTATGGGATCGCGTTTTGAAGTTGCCTGTTTTTCTCCCCCCGGTTAAACATTATTTTATAATGTTTAATGTGTGTGTGCAATCTTTTTGGCCTCCATTTCTCTTGTGCTTGCCTTGGCTGAAATTGGTGGATGGGGTTTTCTATAAATTTTGAAATTGACAATGGAGGGGGTTTCTTGTGGTGTATGTTGAAGGAGAAGTCCTTTTGTTTTGAGTATAGATATTTTCTTAGGATATTTGTTATGATATTTGTGTATGGTCACCATTCTCTTGGCTTGCACTCACTCCCACTTGATTATGGCCGAGAGCATTCTGCCCCCATTAGCAGAGCCCATTTTTTTTATGAGTGAGTGCTTGATTCATTTGCAACAAATCCTTCAGCTCATCTCATAAAAACTCCATAGCTCATCACACTTCTAAAATTGGCAACTTTGATTAACCCTCACCCAATCGCATGGGTGACTCGAGACAAATTATTCTACACTTATTCTACAGCAACCTTCGACACGTCGGCTAGCAAACTTCGTGTCCAAGTTGCCTCGGTTTAGAGACGGGAGCCCGTATAAAGATTCATTGATGTGGCGTAGCTTTCAGCGAGGAGGAGACCGTTGATCGATCGAGATCGGAGAGCGAGCTTCGTTGTCGCAACCGCAACAAGCTAGGGGCAGAGTTTAAAGACCGAAGGACACGGATCGATCGGTATAATCTCTAAACCCCATTTTACAGAGTACTAGTTTATGGTTAATAGAACGATCCGGGTTTTATGTTTGCGTTAGCGCCAGTTCTGTAAAAAGTTTTTGCTCCGCATTTGGCCTCGAAACGACGGCCAGGGCGCTGGCGTAGACTTACAAAAACCGTATCGGGAGTTTCAAGAGTTGAAATTTGCAATGAGATTGCATACCTTCTATGTGATAGTTGGATCCCGATCCCATTGTGAGCAAGAGTTGCTCCCAGGAGAGTTTGCACTTTATAATTAGCTAACCCATTAGGTGTCTAAAAAGGTGTCAACGGGGCTATGCCTCTGAGAAGACGGGATTTATTTTAATTAGGTCCGTGCGAAAGCACGGGGAACCTCCCTCAAAGTACAGACACTGGCCTGGCTGAGCGGTTAGCGAAGTTGTAGACTGTAATTAATCCTGGCTAATTTTCTTTTTAAGGTTTGAAGGAAAATTTGATAAAAGCAGTGGGAGATATCGATTAGATAAGATAATAATCAATCTGATCTTTGCAAGAGGTTTCGCTGAGTGTATTCTTTTCTCTCTCTTAATGGCATATACCAATGACAGGCCTTAAGCTTTTACTAGATAAAAACAAGCTGACCGGACCGAACTACAAAGACTGGCTGAGGAACATTAACATTGCTCTCACGTATAATAAAGTATCATATGTCCTCACTGCCAAAGCCTCACCCGTCCTAGGTCCTGAATCTTCTGTAGCGGATAAGGGAATCAGCATGACTTGGGATATTGACTATGCCACCGCTAAATGCCTCACGCTTGCATCGATGGATAACACACATCAGCAGCAGCATGAGAAGATGGACGTTCAGTCCATCTTTCTCCATACAAAACAGTTGTACGGAGAGCAATCTCGTACCCTCAGATACGAGGCATCTCGAAAGCTGTTTCAGATGCGGATGGCTCTTGGCGCACCAGTAGGTGACCATGTCTTGAAGATGATAGGTCTTATTGAAGAGCTGGAAGTCCTTGGATGGACAATGGAGAACGAACAGTATGTTGATATTGTTCTACAGTCTCTCCCCCCTGCCTTTGCTCCTTTTATAGTGAACTTCAACATGCACAACATGGAGAAGTCACTACCTGAACTTCTCAATATGTTAAGAAGTGCAGAGAGCACTCTTAAGACTGCTAAGACTCCCGCTTTGGTTGCTGAGCCTTCTTCCTCTTCTTTCCCAAAAGCTAAGCCAAGAGGCGGAGTAAAGAAGGCGAAAAGATAAATCCAAGGCTGCAGAGTCGGGGAAAGGAGAATGTTTCTATTGCAAGAAGTCAGGGCACTGGAAGCGAAATTGTATTGAGTACTTGGATCTCAAGAAAAAGAAGCATGATGATGCTTCCGCTTTAGGTGTGTTTGTGACTGAAAACTGTTTCTCTATTAATTCTGCTTCCTGGGTATTAGATACCGGATCGGGTTCTCATATCTGAAATTCTGTGCAGGGGCTGAGAAATAACAGTATTTTGAAGACTGGTGATCACACTCTCCGAGTTGGAAATGGTTCCAATGTACATGCAGTTTCTGTGGGAGAGTATCACCTCGGGTTGTCGTCAGGATGTATATTAGTTTTGAACCCTTGTTATTATGTACCTAGTATGCTTTGTAATATAATATCTGTTTCTTTGTTAAACAATGAAGGATATCATTTTGTACTGCAGAATAATGTTATGAACATTAACCTCAATCAAGAGTTGGTTGTGTATGGTACACTTAATAACGGGCTATACGTCCTAAATCAACACACAGTTTTCAGCATACAACACACAAATAAAATAAAGTTTTCAGATATAAATGAATATTTTCTTTGGCATTGTAGACTTGTTCCTATTGATGAAACAAGACTAAACAAGCTTCATAATGATGGATACTTAAATTCTTTTGAGTATAAATCTTATGCGATTTTTCAGTCTTGTATCAAAGGGAAAATGACCAAAACTCCGTTTACAGGACACGGAGAAAGAGCTACAGAGCTTTTAGGCCTCATACATAGTGATGTATGTGGGCCAATGTCTACACATGCAAGAGACGGTTTTTCTTACTTCATAACTTTTACTGATGATTTCTCAAAATACGGTCATGTGTTTTTAATAAAACATAAGTCTGAAGCTTTAGAGAAATTCAAGGAGTATAAACTTGAAGTAGAAAAATAGACTGGATTGAGCATCAAAATACTTCGATTGGATCGAGGAGGAGAGTATCTCAGTACAGATTTTTCAAACTTCCTAAAAGAGAATGGGATTCTTTCTCAGCTCACTCCCCCTTACACACCACAGCACAACGGTGTGTCAGAACGGCGAAATTGAACCCTATTAGATATGGTACGGTCCATGACGAGTGATGCAGAGTTGCCCCTCTCCTTTTGGGGACATGCATTAGAGACTGCAGCATATCTGTTGAACAGGGTTCCAACCAAGACCATGTCTACCACTACATATGATATATGGTATGCGAAGAGACCATCTCGTAAACGATTTAAGATTTGGGGTTGTCTGGCTTTTGTCAAAAAGCAGAATCCGGAAAAACTCGAGACACGATCAGTCAAGTGTATATTTGTGGGGTATCCAAAACATTTGTTTGGATATCTTTTCTACCATAAGGAGGAACAAAGGGTGTTTGTTTCTCAGTATGCCACGTTTTTAGAAAACGAGATTTTTTCAAATGATTCAGATGGCAATGTGGTAGATCTAGAAGGGGTTCTAGAGACACAACTTACAAATGACGACTTGGTTGAACCTGACGTTGCAATGGGAACTTATGAACTATAGCCGCTCCGTAGATCTGGTAGAACTTCTCGCCCATATGAGAGATACTACGGTTTTCTCATTGATGGTGACAGAGAAGATTGCATCATGGATGATGATGACCCTACCAGTTTTCAGCAAGCTTTCACGAGTGGTGACTCTGTGAAGTGGCTGGATGCCATGAGATCCGAAATGGAGTTTATATACACCAACAAAGTATGGACTTTGGAGGATGTATCCTCTGGGGTAAAACCCGTAGGGTGCAAATATATCTTTAAAAGAAAGATCGGTGTAGATGGGCAGGTGGAGACCTATAAGGCAAGGTTGATAGCGAAAGTTTTCGTCAAAGACCAGGACTGGACTATGACGAGACTTTCTCACCGGTAGCCATTCTTAAATCCATTCGGATCCTACTTACTATTGCTGCTCACTACGACTATGAAATCTGGCAGATGGACGTTAAAACTGCATTCCTAAATGGTGATTTAGAAGAATGCGTTTATATGGATTAGCCAGAGGGCTTCATTGATAGTGGGAGCAGAGGGAAAGCATGTAGGGTGCTTAAATCCATTTATGAATTAAAGCAGACATCACGGACTTGGAACATCTGTTTTGATGATGTTATCAAAGAGTTTGATTTCGTCAAAAATCCAGATGAACCTTGTGTTTATAAGAAGACTGTAGGGAGAACTGTCGCATTCCTCGTATTGTACGTGGATGAAATTCTTCTGATAGGAAATGATATTCCTATGCTACAGTCGGTCAAATCATTCTTATCACAAAGGTTCTCCATGAAGGACCTGGGTGATGCCACGTACATATTAGGCATTCGAATCTATAGGGATAGATCCAAACAACTATTGGGATTGTCTCAAACCAGGTACATCAACACCATCCTAAAGAGGTTTAGTATAGAAGACTCCAAGCGGGGTGCCTTACCCGCTTTCCATGGAGTCACTCTCTCCAAGGACTTTTGCCCAAAGTCCAGTGAAGAGAGAGCTCGCATGAGCATTATTTCCTATGCTTCAGCAGTAGGATCTATAATGTATGCGGTGTTGTGTACACGCTTTGATGTAGCTTATGCACTGGGTGTAGTAAGCAGGTATCAATCAAACCCAGGAGAGAAACACTGGACTGCTGTGAAGAACATTCTTAAGTACTTGCGAAGGACTAAAGAATTGTTCTTGGTTCATGGTAACGGGGATCTCCAAATGGAGCCTTTACCGATTCGAGCTTCCAAAGTGATAATGATGACAGCAAGTCTATCTCAGGGTTTGCATTTACCCTCAACGGAGGGGCGGTGAGTTGGAAGAGTTCTAAATAGGATACCGTTGCAGACTCTACATTGGAATCTGAGTACATTGCTGCAAATGATGCTGCCAAGAAAGCCGTCTGGATACGGAAGTTCATCTCAGAGCTAGGAGTAGTTCCAACCATTATTGATCCAATACCATTGTATTGTGATAATAATGGGGCTGTGGCATTGGCCAAAGAGCCCAGGTCCCATCAGAGATCTAGACACATCCTGAGGCGATATCATTTTATCCGGAAGATAGTTGATCGCCACGAGATCGAGATTAGAAGAGTAGATAAAAAGAATAACACTGCGGATCCACTTACCAAGGCCCTCCCTCAGCCGCATCATGAGCGACTTTTTGAGATGTTGGGTATGAGATACGGCAATAATTGGCCTTAGTGTAAGTGGGAGATTGTTGGATACATGTATGCCCTAGAGTCCATTATTTAATAGTGGATGTATCGGTATGTGTATATATATATATATTCACTGGACATTCTTGCTCGACATGATAGTATGTTATCTGGTTTTCTTTATCTTGACATGTTCTTTTGATCATGCACTTTATTCATTTGGAACATGTTGATAAAGCCCTTTGGATATTTGCTTGACTACTCTGATTATGATGCGGATTTTACTAGTGAGACATGCATAGTTTATAAGTATATTCTTAAACTGTTCCTAGTCGTAGGTGTATCGAGACGGGGCATCGATATACCAGAGTAGACTAGCGTATACATTCTTGACCCATATGATGGGCGGTGGATGATCTTATATCCATTAATGTTAGACATCAAAGATTGTATACGGGTGCTCAGTGGAGACTGGGTACACTGAACGGACTCGCCGAGAACTCCTATATAGTATTATATCTATCGTTGGATAGCAGTTCTCAGGTGACACTGGTACAGGTTAGTCTGTAAACCCGAGATCGTCATAGATTCTTGTGTGTGCTCCCATTGTACTTTGATTTCCACCCTACCACGGCTCTATTGATTCGTGAAAACAAGTGAATTTTAGGTATAGTCCCGAGGCACATGGAGGCAATGAGCGATAGGTGTTAGTTATATGTATGCCCTAGAGGCCATTGTTGTACATATGATGTATATTATAGTGGTGCTTGGACATATATAGAGATGACTTTCTTGCTCGACATGATAGTATGTTATCTGGTTGCTCTTTATCTTAACATGTTGACTTGTATTATTATACTGTCTTGCTCTCACATGTTGGTAAAGCCCTTAGGATGTTTACTTGACGACTAGGATTATGATGGAGATCATACTAGTGGGGCCAGGGTAGTCAGAAAGTACATCCTTTAATTGTTCCTAGTCGTGGGAGTATTGAGACGGGGCATCGATATTCCAGAGTAGACTAGCGTATACGTATCTTGACCCATATGATGGGCGATGGATGATCCCACATCCATCGGTGTTTGACATCAAGGATAGTATACGGGTGCCCAGTGGAGACTAGGTACACTGGATAAGACTCGCCGAGAACTCCTAGATGGTGATATACCTCACGTCAGATAGCAGTTCTCTAGTGACAGTGGTACATGTTAGTCTGTTGATCCGAGATTGTCACACTGTGCTTTGATTTCCACCTTACCATGTTCAAGAGGACGTTCAAAACGGTGGTTTTTAGGTACAGTCCCGAGTCACATGAAGGCAGTGAGCGATGGTAGGGGATTTCGTCTCTCCCGGTATAGGGGGTTGATGTTGCGCTGTGCTCGATTGGCCATAACTAGAAATCCCTGACCAGGGTTGCTGAGATATACTGGTAAGTGTTATCAGTAGTTTCACGGATTTTTATGAGCCACACATCGGCACAAATTATCAAGCTTCCGGGGTCTGACGTTTACCACCCTTAGGCTAGATATGCGACATATCAAACGGACAGACCAGACTATACGGTAGTGTTACTGATTGGATTCACAGGAGTGTGAGTAGGCTTGCTTGTTGATCTTCTGATCGCTCAATACCCGGGTAGCCGTTATGTTTTGTTGACCGCTGACGGCTTATGGGTGACTGATATGATCACCACCTACTGCCGGCATATTGACGAGTCTTTAGAGTCCTACAAAGAGGTTTCCTGGCTTAGGAGAAACGGAGTAGGAGTACATATGTGATATGTGCGAGACCGAGATTGATACGCGTATGTGATACCGTATTCTGTTCTCGCGATATGTGATATCGGCCGGTTATATGTGATATAGCCGGGTTATCGGATCAAGTGCTGATTTGATGAAATGATACATATTATATTAGTCGGTTATATGTGATATAGCCGGATTATTAAATCAAGTGTTGATTTAATAATTTAATGTATAATTATATATTTGATGTATTAAATTACATTAATTAATATATGCTCACTTAAGTATTTCTTTTTCTCACTTTTGATACATTTAACATATATGTGACATATGTTTAATGTATTGTTTTCTTTTATTCACAAATTATATATGTGATATAAAATATCGTGACATGCTAGGTTATATATGCAACATGGGTGTATGAGAATCATACCATGCTATATGATAATGGTTAGGTTTTTATTTATATTAAGTAATTCAAATAAACTTGGAATTAGTCATGGTTGAGCTTGGATGAAGCTTGTAGAACCATTGACTAAGTCCACTTGTTTTGTTTTACCTAAGATATTTATTAACCTAACCCTAATCAATTAGCCATGGTTTATTCTCTATATGGGATAGCCATGACATATACTCACCATGGTTGCATTTCTAACCTCACTCTCATTCTCTTTTCATTCATCATCTCCTTCAAGCTCCAATCTAGGTTTTGAGGAGATAAAGAAAAATAGTGAGAAATTAAATTCTAAAATCATCTTGGATTTTGAAAACTTCAAGCAAGCATGCATCATTCATCTTGTGGAGCCTCTCAAGAGTCCAAGAGTTCTTTGATCGCAGCGAAGGGACCACTACTTGGAACTAATGAAGGGAAGGACCAGACTACAAAGGTTGTAATCCTTACTCACTTAGATATGTAAAGTTGTTTACATGTTTTTACGTATGATTCTCTAGTTAACATCCTTGGTTATGGTTATTAAGCATGGCAAAATTTTAATTTGGCATGGATGATACCACCCGAAACCTTGCTGCCGTGCTTAGAAACCCTATAATAGGAGGGGTTTCGTCTCTCCCGGTATTGGGGGTTGATGTTGCGCTGTGGTCGATTGGCTATAACAGGAAGTCCCTGGCCAGGGCTGCTGAGATTTACTGATAAGTGTTATCAGTAGTTTCTCGATCTGTTGTACGCCATATGTAGGGTTCCTAGGCACACACTAGAGGTCACACAAGGCATCAACCATGCCAATTTCAAAAATTACGGTGCCGAGAAACCCTAGACTACGGATCGTTAGCTAGATGTCTAGGCGAAAGAAGCAACTAGTAAACTACTTTACTAAGGGAACGGAAATACAACCTTTGTAGATCCGGTCCTCCACCTCCATAGCTCCATAATGAAGTCTCCTCGCTGTCCAAGTCGAACCCCGGGCTCTAGCGTCGGCTTCATCGGAGATTGGACGGGCTAGGTCGTCGACGTTGATGCCGAAGATGATCTACGTCGAGGCATCACTAGATCAAGCTCCAACTTCACCAAGTCAAGAAACTGGTGAAGAAAACACACTCTACTACTTGGAAAGAGGTAGAGGATGAAGAAATAGGAAGTGGGTAGACTTTAGAATTGGATTTCTCACCCATTTTCATCCATCACCATTGATGAAGTGAAGGTTTCTTCATTGAAGAAGATGAAGAAGAAGATGATGATGATATGATAAGTCTTTAGAAAATAGAAAATAAAAGAATACTTATCATAATCAACCATGGTCAAGTGTAGAGAATTAACTAAGGTTAGATGAGTGGTTAGGGTTAGAGAAGAGACAAGAATGGTGGACTTGTTCAAAGCTTCAAGAAGCTTCAAATAAAACAAAATTAGCAACCATTCTTTTCTCTTTATCTTTTCTAAATGAAATAAATAAATAAATAAATGAGAAAAGGAAATGAAACCCTAACCACTTATGTAACCATGGTTTAATTCTTTACACAAACCCAAACTAGCATGTATCATCAAACATGATACAAACTTGTGTACAAAAGTATATCACATATACAATGTGCACAATCCAAGTGAGAAAATCCATTTAAAGTGAACCAATACTAGTTAATGCAAAGTAATATATCAAATATATAATCATGCATTAAATCATTAAATCAATACTTGATTCAATGATCCGGTCATATCGCATACAATCGACTAGTATCCAATGTATCGGCTTATCGAATCAATACTTGATTCGATAACTAGGTTATATCGCATACAACCAATCGATACATTCATCGCGAGAATACAATACGGTATCACATACACGCATTATTCTCGGTCCCGCACATATCTCATATGCGCTCCTATTTTGTTTCGCTTGAGCCAGGAAACCTCTGTGTAGGACTCTAAAGACTCGTCAATACGCCGGCAGCAGGTGATGATCATATCAAACACCCACAAGCCGCAAGCGGTCTGCTAAACGTAACGGCCACCCGGGTATTGAGCGATCAGAAGATCGACGAGCAAGCCCGCTCACACTCCTGTGAATCCAACCAGTAACACTTACCGTACAGTCCGGTCTGTTCGTCTGATATGTCGCATATCTTGCCTAGGGGTGGTAAACGTCAGACCCCAATAGCTCGATAAGTCGTGTCGATACGAGGTCTATAACAATTCGAGAAACTACTGGTAACACTTACCAGTAAATCTCAGCAACCCTGGCCAGGGATTTCCTGTTATAGCCAATCGAACATAGCGCAACATCAACTCCCTATACCGGGAGAGACGAATCCCCTCCTATCGCTCATTGCCTCCATGTGACTCGGGACTGTACCCAAAAACCACCGTTTTGCACGCCCTCTTGGACGTGGTAAGATGGAAATCAAAGAACAGTAGGAACCACACAAGACTCTATGACGATCTCGGGTCAACAGACTACTCTGTACCAGTGTCACCAGAGAACTGCCATCTGACGTAAGGTATAATACCATCTGGGAGTTCTCGACGAGTCCGTCCAGTGTACCCAGTCTCTACTGAGCACCCGTATATCATCTCTGATGTCAAACACCGATGGATATGGGATCATCCATCGCCCATCTGTATGGGTCGAGGAGGTAAACGGTAGTCTACTCTGGTATATCGATGCCCCATCTCGATACACCCACGACTTGGGACTTTCAAGGATGTACTTATGGACTACCATGTCCCCACTAGTATGATCCGCATCATAGTCCAGGTAGTCAAGTACACATCCTAAGGGCTTACCAACATGTAACAGAGAGACAATCAGTTTACACGTTAAGGTAAAGAGTAACCAGATAGCATACTATCATGTCGAGCAAGAAAGTCCACCCTATATATGTCCCAGCATCCACTACAATGTACATCCAATGTACAGTAATGGCCTCTAGGGCATACATATAACTAACAATCTCCCACTTGCACTAGGGCCATCTGTAGCAGTGGTTGTAGTATCTCATACTCAACCATCCCTTAAAAGTCTCTCTCTGGGAATAGGCCTTCGTGAGTGGATCTGCCGTGTTATCCTCTGAGTCTACTCTCCTAACCTCGATCCCTTAGAGATCAACCATCTCCATGATCATGTGAAACTGCCTTAGAATATGTCTGGATCACTGATGGGACCTGCGTTCCTTGGCATAAGCCACAACTCCATTGTCACACAATGGGAGGAACATAGTTCATCTCATGAACCAATATACACCCAAACAGCCTCTTTGTTAGCATCTTAAGTAGCGATGTATCCTGCCTTTATCATCTAGTATGTCACGGTATCTAGCTTGAAACTCTTCCAACATACCGTCCCTTTACTGAGGGTAAAGACAATGCCTGTGACTGACACTCAGTCGTCTTTATCACCCTGGAACACTTCCAGTGATTCTCCCCAGGATCAACTGTTACCATCTTACTATAACTAGTGAGTTTCCTAATATCCATTTAGATCTATCTCATAGATCCAAAACTCAGGATTTAGGGGGTATCATTTTGATCCTACACGGAGAATCTTTGTGATAAACGGAGATTGATCGAGCGTAGCATAAGAAACTCCTTTCTTATCAAGAGTATGTCATCCACGTACTCTACGAGGATCACCACCATACTCCCTACTACCTTTTTGTTTATACAAGGTTCATCTACCATTTCGATGATGTCAAACTCTTTGACTAATCCATCAGAACAGATGTTCCAACTCCGCGATGCCTGCTTTAATCCTATAAAGCATCTTGCACACGTTTCCGCTGCTCCCACTGTCTACGAAGCCCTCTGGCTGTGTACTTATAGACGCACTCTTCTAAAATATCATTTAGAAAAGCAGTCATGACACCCAACCGCCAGATATCGTAGTCATGGTATGTAGCCGTGGCAAGTAGGATCTGGATGGACTTAAACATAGGTACTGGAAAAGGTTTCATCATTATCCACGCCTGGTCAATGACGAAAACCTTTAACAAGTCTAGCTTTGAAAGTCTCAACTTTTCCATTTACACCAAGTAATCTTCTCAAGATATACTTGCTCCTGATGGGGATTTAACCCTTCAGATATAGCAACCAAAGTCCATACTTTATTGGTGTATAAGGATTCCATCTCATATCGCTAAGCATCCAGCCATTCTTACAGAGTCCTACCCCCGATGGCCAGCTCGAAACTAGTTGGGTCATCATCTCATGATGCAATCTTCGCTCCCACTGTCATAGAGAAACCGAAGTATCTCTCAGGTGGGTGAGGAACCCTACTAGATCGGCGGAGAGGCTGAGGTTCTTTGGTTTCTACTGAATCCTTTGGTTCTACCAAATCAGCTGCTTCAGTTTTCATAGCTGGAACCTTTCCAGTTCTACATAACAGACCTTGTCTCGAGCTTGTCCGGATTTTCCTTTTCAGACATAGGCCGGACAACCCCAAATCTTAACTAGCTTAAGACAAGGGCTCTTCCCTTTCCATATCACATATGAAATGGTAGGAAACTGATTTGATTGGAACCCTATTCAATAGGTATGCAACTTCTCAAGTGCATAACACCCAAAAGGAAAAAGGTAACTCAGTAGTACTCATCATAGAGCACACCATATCAAATAGGGTGTATCTGCTCCGCCCCGATATACCATCGTGCAATGGTGTATACGGAGGAGTAATGCTGAGAGAGAATCTCATTCTCCTTTAGAATAGTCCAGGAATTCCATGCACAAGTATTCTCCTCCCTGATCTCATCATAGGACATAATACTTATACCCGTATTTTGGTTCTCTACTTCTAACTTATATTCTGTGAATATCTCAAAAGGTTCGGACTTGTGTTTCAACAGGAACATATGTCTGAATCTTGAGAGATTATCAGAGAATGTAACGAAGTACAAAGAACCGGTCTTGGCATGTGTAGACAGGGGACCTACATACATCATCATGTATCAGTCCCAAGAGTTCACTAACTCTTTCTCTGTTTCCAGTAAACGGAGCTATGGTCATCTTATCTTTGTGACATGACTGGCGAGTTTCACAAGATGTAAATTCAAACTGATTTAAATATGCATCTAAATGTAACTTCAGCTAGTCGGGTCGCATTGATATGACCTAGTCTACAATACCTCAAGAAGGATCCGTTCATTTCTGAACTCTTCCTCTTGTGTGTGTTCTGTATACTAAGAACTGTAGTTTGATTTAGAACATCAATGCTTTTAGATAACGTGCCTGAACCGATCAACTTTTGATATAGGAAATGTTCAAAACATTATCCAATCAATACAAAATTATATCCTTTCTTTACTAATAAAGAGACTGATATGATTTTGTATATCAGGTTCGGTATCTAATAACATTCGTTCAGAATCAATGTATTGGTAATACAGGGTGACAGTGACCGACAGACTTGGCTGCAACACTTGCCCCGTTTTCTGCCTCATGAAACTTATCACCCGTTCTCAGTTTTTCTACCCTTTTGTAGCCCTATGTAACAGATTACATATCTGGGATCCTGATCCAGTATCATATACTCAGGATGCAGAGGATACTGAGAAACAGTTCTTTGTAATGAACACACCCGAAGATGATGCATCAGCATGCACTCTCTTCGTTTGGGCGGCACGGGAATTCTGGTATTTCCCAATTTCCTGCTCTGTCTTATAACAATTGTAAATAGGAGCGGGACCAACGTTCCCCAGCTCAGTATAACAAGCGGGTTCGGTCAATAATCCGTATTATTATCTTGATTAAGGCGTGATATGGTCGCTACCAGGAGAGAGAGAGAAGAAAACACTCAGCGTGCGCTCTTGCAAGAATAGATTGGTTATTATTTTATCTAATCAGGATGGCTCCCACTGCTTTTTATCAAATCTTCCTTCAAACCCTAAAAGGAAAGACTAGCCGGGATTAATTAAACACTACAAGTTCGCCAATCTTTCAGCCAGGCCAGTGTCGGTACTTTAAGGGAGGTCCCCCGTGCTTTCGCACGAACCTAATTAATGTAAACCTCGTTTTCCCAGAGGCGTAACCCCGTTCACACCTTTCTAGACACCTACTTGATCGGCTAATTGTAATGTATAAAACACTCCCAGGAGTAACTCTTACTCGCAGCGGGTATCGGGATCCAACTATCTCATAGAAGGTATGCAATCTTATTGCAAATTTCAACACTTGAAATTCCCGATAATATTTTGCCCCCAGCACCCTATGACCTTGACGGAGGTCAACAAACCATAGGCTACTAGTCAAGTTCAACCCGTCATTTTTTGATCGAATTAAACCCACCCGCACGACCCTTGACGGAGGTCAACAAGGCCGCACGACTACTCTAATCCAATCTGCATCATATGCATAAGCAGATAAATACTAGTTAGCTACCGCACACTACGCCTTGACGGAGGTCAACAAACGTAGCACGAATACTAAATAGGACTTATCTGAAATGACGGAGGGCTACGACAGGTTTTTCTGAAAACCTATTGCGTAATGAACTTGATATCGTTGTAGGATCGAATGAATTTTGAAATGGAGTGTTTTTGAGGCTTTTCTAGTTTTGCTAAAGGAGTCACTCCCGGTGAAGGGATCGTCGGTCCTTTCCTCGTCGAATGAGGTGCGTTACATATCATATATATCACTGTGCAAAACAAAAACTCTTAAAAGCAATCAAAAGACAAACCGAGGGTGTAGCATCTGCCAGTTATTGCTAAAGGAGTCACTCCCGGTGAAGGGATCTCGGTCCTTTCCTTATCGAATAAGGTGCAGGATATATCATATATACAGCTGTGCAATGCAAGAACTGTAACTACCTGTTTTATTTTGAAATTCGATTCTACAACATCTTAGGTTTCTTTTTATTTCATTAATCAAATTAATGAAGTTCCATCATTTAAGTACCTAAACATCACAGATAAATACGACGTACACTTATGCCATCCGCATTCGCCTCGATGTCCCCTCATGCACCGTTAGGTTAGGTAACTAACGGCAGAGCGGGGCAGGGCTAGCGCGGGTGTAAAACATAAGCAACGCCTATATAATATATCATATATACTATATACTGTATCTATCACAGAACATCACATGATCACATCACAGATATCGCAGCAGAAGAGTCATATGAAATATTGGATATACTAGGACGTCCGTGTTTTCAATACGAGCCAGTATAAAACACGGATTCCACGGTCGTGATGAATAGCCAAACCCACACCCCTAGACCCCTACGAGAGCGGCAAGCAACCCTACCAATTCTGGAGTTAGGAGACCCGGACTCGACTCCTCGAGTTGGTCTCCCACTGGACTCCAGAACCCGGTTACTTGTGCTCTCCTCCTTGGGTCTATCCTAGTGCGGAAAAGTAAATAATATACAAACGGTGACAACTTCCGCAACCTGGAAGTGCCCCAATAAAAGAATATTACATACAAGTTTTTACATGAATGAAAATGAAAAACACTCATCTCACATAAAACCCCCCGGCTATTCAAACACGACGATCCAATATAACATACCCAGCAACACATAACATCGCATGTCATCAACGTAAGTAAACATGCATATCCCAATTGTCGTTGACATACAGCAAAGAAACCGGCGATATCACATATTACACTTACGGTCACAGAAAAGAAAGTGTAAAACTACAACAGTTGGAATCCGCAATCTCTTTAGACATCGCATGCCTAAACAAATGAAATACTTAGACATCGCATGCCTAACAATTATAAACTCCGCATTTTAGTCTCAAAATCGAAAACACTTTTCAATATCAAGTCGGGCAATTCAACAAGATTCCCGACATCCTGATCGAATGCTCGTCGCAAACTTAAATAGACGGCCGCACCCCCGACGCCGTCGACAAAGTGCACCAAGGCGGAACACCGCTACCGGGAGCACCCGAACGGATGCTTTCGGCGACGGGGTTCTCCTACAGTCACTTGGTCGGGGCTATGGAGTGAGGCTGTCTATTAAGTTTATCCGGCGAGTATCCGCGTACACTACGTGATTGCGACGAACTTTTGATCACATCAAAATTCCGTGGCAACCGATCAAGTGAGACTAAACTGCTATGTTTATAACATTCATTAATTTATCTCATAACTTATTGTGAATTCCAATTATTGTATCCCATTCCGGATAAATAGAAAATGTCAAACTTTCCGATCGAACATTCGAACACCCAAGTTTTCCTGATACAGATCAACACATGAAACAAGTCTAAAAACATTCAGTTCGTGCCTCAGTACCAACGGTCCAGCCGTAGAAGGGTCAAGCCAACGCCTCACATGTGGCACGCCGTACTGCCCCAAACCCTAAGGTTCAAAGGGCAGTTCAAGACGGTCACATAATCGAGTTAAGGTTTGTTGTCTTCTAGAGGGTCCATCGCGTTACTTGCACTACTTAGAACGTCGTTAAACTACGGAAAAATCAAACACTTGGAAATTTCCCGACAGGGGAAAAATTGGGTATTTATATCCGGTCGAACTTTTTAACATATTCTAAAATTATCTGAAAAGCCACACAGACAAAATTTGATAATCCGATCGAACATTCGAATCCCCAAAACAACTCCAGAAAATTCAACTCTTGAATAAAATTTAAAAATACCCAGAGAACTCAGCACAACAAACTAATAATTACTGTGCAAATTTTGGTCAACGATGCAACAGCGTTGCCGTGGAACCGCCGCGCCACGTGGGCTAAGGCCGCGGTTCCGCGGCTGTTTGATGGAATTACGACCAAAATTTTGCACCGTAATTCTTATAAAACCCTGCTTATTTTTCTGCATATTTTTAATTTACAAAAAACCCTGTTTTTGAAAAAAGTCCAAAGAGCATGTAAAATTGGGGTTTCGGGTTCGTTCGGACTTCAAACTCCGTCTAGACTTCGCCTAAGGCTCTAGCTAGGCTCTGATACCACTGTAGGGTTCCTAGGCACACACTAGAGGTCACACAAGGCATCAACCATGCCAATTTCAAAAATTACGGTACCGAGAAACCCTAGACTACGGATCGTTAGCTAGATGTCTAGGCGAAAGAAGCAACTAGTAAACTACTTTACTAAGGGAACGGAAATACAACCTTTGTAGATCCGGTCCTCCACCTCCATAGCTCCGCAATGAAGTCTCCTCGCTGTCCAAGTCGAACCCCGGGCTCTAGCGTCGGCTTCATCGGAGAATGGACGGGCTAGGTCGTCGACGTCGATGCCGAAGATGATCTACGTCGAGGCATCACTAGATCAAGCTCCAACTTCACCGAGTCAAGAAACTTGTGAAGAAAACACACTCTACTACTTGGAAAGAGGTAGAGGATGAAGAAATAGGAAGTGGGTAGACTTTAGAATTAGATTTCTCACTCATTTTCATCAATCACCATTGATGAAGTGAAGGCTTCTTCATTGAAGAAGATGAAGAAGAAGATGATGATGATATGATAAGTCTTTAGAAAATAGAAAATAAAAGAATACTTATCATAATCAACCATGGTCAAGTGTAGAGAATTAACTAAGGTTAGATGAGTGGTTAGGGTTAGAGAAGAGACAAGAATGGTGGACTTGTTCAAAGCTTCAAGAAGCTTCAAATATAAAAAAATTAGCAACCATTCTTTTCTCTTTATCTTTTCTAAATGAAATAAATAAATAAATAAATGAGAAAAGGAAACGAAACCCTAACCACTTATGTAACCATGGTTTAATTCTTTACACAAACCCAAACTAGCATGTATCATCAAACATGATACAAACTTGTGTACAAAAGTATATCACATATACAATGTGCACAATCCAAGTGAGAAAATCCATTTAAAGTGAACCAATACTAGTTAATGCAAAGTAATATATCAAATATATAATCATGCATTAAATCATTAAATCAATACTTGATTCAATGATCCGGTCATATCGCATACAACCGACTAGTATCCAATGTATCGGCTTATCGAATCAATACTTGATTCGATAACTAGGTTATATTGCATACAACCAATCGATACATTCATCGCGAGAATACAATACGGTATCACATACACGCATTATTCTCGGTCCCGCACATATTTCATATGCGCTCCTATTTCGTTTCGCTTGAGCCAGGAAACCTCTGTATAGGACTCTAAAGACTCGTCAATACGCCGGCAGCAGGTGATGATCATATCAAACACCCATAAGCCGCAAGCGGTCTGCTAAACGTAACGGCCACCCGGGTATTGAGCGATCAGAAGATCGACGAGCAAGCCCGCTCACACTCCTGTGAATCCAACCAGTAACACTTACCGTACAGTCCGGTCTGTTCGTCTGATATGTCGCATATCTTGCCTAGGGGTGGTAAACGTCAGACCCCAATAGCTTGATAAGTCGTGTCGATATGAGGTCTATAACAATTCGAGAAACTACTGGTAACACTTACCAGTAAATCTCAGCAACCCTGGCCAGGGATTTCCTGTTATAGCCAATCGAACACAGCGCAACATCAACTCCCTATAACGGGAGAGACGAATCACCTCCTATCGCTCATTGCCTCCATGTGACTCGGGACTGTACCCAAAAACCACCATTTTGCACGCCCTCTTAGACGTGGTAAGATGGAAATCAAAGCACAGTGGGAACCACACAAGACTCTATGACGATCTCGGGTCAACAGACTACTCTGTACCAGTGTCACCAGAGAACTGCCATCTGACGTAAGGTATAATACCATCTGGGAGTTCTCGGCGAGTCCGTCCAGTGTACCCAGTCTCTACTGAGCACCCGTATATCATCTCTGATGTCAAACACCGATGGATATGGGATCATCCATCGCCCATCTGTATGGGTCGAGAAGGTATACGCTAGTCTACTCTGGTATATCGATGCCCCATCTCGATACACCCACGACTATGGACTTTCAAGGATGTACTTATGGACTACCATGCCCCCACTAGTATGATCCGCATCATAGTCCAGGTAGTCAAGTACACATCCTAAGGGCTTTACCAACATGTAACAGAGAGACAATCAGTTTACACGTTAAGGTAAAGAGTAACCAGAAAGCATACTATCATGTCGAGCAAGAAAGTCCTCCCTATATATGTCACAGCATCCACTACAATGTACATCCAATGTACAGTAATGGCCTCAGGGCATACATATAACTAACACCATACACCGACATGACTTATTGGGTTATTGGGTTCGAGATGCCATTCCTAGACTTGATATGCAGCATATCAGACGAAGAGACCGGACTATACGGTAAGCGTTGTCAGTTGGCTCGAAGGGAGTTTTGACAGGTTCACTTGTTTTTCTTCTGATCGCTCAATACCTAGGAGCCGTTATGTACAGCTAGTCCCGCTGACGGTTTTTGGGTATGTGATATGATCACTGTCCACTGCTAGCATATTGACGAGTCTTAGAGTCTCACAGAGGAGTTTCCGAGCTCAGGTGAAAAGATGTGGTGTGCATATGAGATATACGCGGGAGCTCGATTAAATGCGAGTATATGATACCGTATTTTAATCGGGCGTTTTCTATTGGACGGGTCGTATGTGATATGAACGGGTTATTAAATCAAGTGTTGATTTAATATTAAGTCCATTAGCCCATTTATTAAAACCTATTTAATGATGATGCATGCATGAGTGTATGTATATGTTGATATGGATGCACACATGCAAGCATACATGTGTCATGGTTGATGATATATTGGTGATGGCAATGCAAGACTCACATGGTAACATAATTATATATTTTGATTATCGAGAAAAGAAAAATGAGAATGAAATCTTGTGTTGACTAAAGTCAATACCATGGTTTCATTGCCCATGGTTTTTGTTGCCCATGGTTTTGCTTAAACTCAAGTCTCAAAATATCTAGATATTTTGCAACCATGGTTAGGGAAGAGATAACCCTCTCTCTCTCTTGATTATGTTGATTATTCTCTCATGAGTCATGTTTAGCCATTCTCCTTCTTCTTCCTGAACTCAGGCTCTCTAGCTTTTTGCAAGTGAGTAAAGAACATAAAAAGAAAAGGTTTTTAAGTGAGATCCAAACCCACATCACCAATATATATTAGTCTAGCCCACTAGTGTAGGTTGTTAGCTCCACTTCTTCATAGATCAGGTGAAGCTAGGAGCTTGAGCCAAGGGACTCCGGGTGGATCGTTGTGGACTTGGAAGGATTCAAAGGAGCCGGTTCAAACCATTGTTGATCCAAGGAGTCACAAGAGGAGGTCTACAAAGGTTGTATTACTCACCTCTTAGTGTTAGACACTTGTTAGTATGTGATACTAGTTTTTTTACCCTAATTTTCTAGTTCTATTCATGGTTGGTATTGTTTAGCACCCCTAAAATTTTTGTTATAGCATGTTTGATGCAAGCCAAACCCTAGGCATGGTGCTGGAGAATCCCTACACTAGGAATGTGGGTTTGGCTATTCATCACGACCAAGGAATCCATGTTTTTTTACTGGATTAATTTAAAGCACAGACATCCTAATATATCCAATATTTCATATGTTGACTTCTGCTGTAATGTATTGTGATGTGATCATATAAGTGTTTGAGATGAATGTTATTATTATATATGATATATAATAAACGTTGCTTATATTTTGCACCCACGCTAGTCCAGACCCCGCTCTGCCGGTAGTTAAGTAACCTAACGGTGCATGATGGGCCCCGTGGCGAATGCAGATGGCATAAGCGTCTGTTCTATTTTTGTTTCTTTATCTATGATGTTTAGGAAACATAAATGACGAGACTTCATTAATGAGATTAATGAAAAGGAAAGAAACCTAATGATGTTGTAAAATCAAATTTTCAAAAAGGTAGCTCTAGTTCTTGCTCTGCATAGTGGTATTCCTTATAGAATATCCATCACCTCATTCGTTGAGAAAATAGCCTAGATCCCTTCACCGGGAGTGACCGCTTTAGCAGAAACTAGCAGATGCTACACCCACTCGGTTTATTTTGAAAAACACTCGATTTTAAAAGCGGAGCTTAAACCACTCTTTTTCAAATCACTCGATTCTACAACGATATCAAGTTCATTACGCTAAAGGTTTTCTTAAATACCAACGTAGCCCTTCGTCATTTTAGATAAGTGTTATTTAGTTTTCGTGCTATGTTTGTTGACCATAACCAAGGCGTAGTGTGCGGTTGCTAATTAGTGCTTATCTGCAACCATATGATGCGATTGGATTAAGATAGTCGTACGGCTTGTCGACCATAGCCAAGGGTCGTACGGGTAGGTTTAATTCAATCAGGAAATAATGGGTTGAACTTAGCGAGCGTTTATGATTTGTTGACCATAGCGAAGGTCATAAGATGCTAGATGTAAAAACAATATTGGGAATTTCAAGTGTTGAAATTTGCAATGAGATTGTATATTTTCTATATGATAGTTGGATCCCGATGCTTACTGCGAGTAAGTGTTACTCCTAGGAGAGTTTTCCACTTTACAATTAGCCAATCTAGTAGGTGTCTAAGAAAGGTGTTAATAGGGTTACGCCCCTGCGAAAATAAGATTATTTAATTAGTTCCATGCGAAAGCATGGGAAGACTCCCTCGAAGTACCAATACCTGCCTGGCTGAACGATTGGCGAACTTGTAGGGTGTAATTAATTCTGGCTAGTCTTACCTTTTAGGATTTGAAGGAAGATTTGATAAAAACAGTGGGAGCCATCCTGATTAGATAAAATAATAACCAATCTAATCTTGCAAGAGCATACGCTAGAGTGTTTTCTTCTCTCTCTCTCCTAGTAGCAACCTTGACATGCCCTAATCAAGATAATAATATTGCTGTGTTGACCGAACCCACTTATTTTACTGAGCTAGGAAACGTTAATTCAGCTCTACCTTATCTGTCATAAGTCTGAGCAGGAAATAGGGGAATACCAGGATTCCCACACAACCCGAACGAAGAAAGAGCATGTCGATGCATCTTCTTTGTGTGTGTTCATTACCAAGAACTGTTTCTCAGTACGCTGTACGTCCTGGGTATTAGATACCGGATCAGGATTCCATATATGTAATATGTTACAGGGGCTTAGGAGTGGTAGAGAATTAGGAAAAGGTGATCGTTCTCTAAAAGTAGGGAATGGTGCAAATGTTGCAGCCAAAGCAGTTGGTGAATATCAACTTGTATTACCAAATCAGAATAAACTAATCTTGAATGATTGTTATTACGTACCATTTATGATGTGCAATTTAATATCAATTTCTTTATTAGATAAAGAAGGATATAATTTTGCAGTAGAGAAAAATGTTATGAACATTTTCCTAAGTCAAGTGTTGATTGGGTTTGATACGTTATGTAACAATTTATATATTCTAAATCATAACACATTTCTTAATATACAGAACACACACAAGAAGGAAAAGTTCAGAAATAAACGAAACCTTCTTGTGGCGTTGTATACTAGGTCATATCAATGCGACAAGGCTAGCTAAGTTGCATAAAAATGGATATTTTAATCAGTTCGAATTTACATCATATGAAACTTTCCAGTCATGTCTCAAAGGTAAAATGATCAAAACTCCGTTTACTGGATTCGGAGAAAGAGCTACTGAACTCCTGGGAATGATACATAGTGATATATGCGGTCCCAAGTCTACACATGCCAGGAATGGTTCCTCATACTTTATCACATTCACCGATGATCACTCAAGATTCGGACATGTGTTCCTGTTGAAACACAAGTCTGAACCTTTTGAGAAATTCAAGGAATATAAGTACGAAGTAGAGAACCAAACAGGTAAAAGTATTAAAATCCTTCGATCTGATTGGATAAGAATATGCTTAAGCATGGAGTTCTTCGATTATTTAGAAGAGAATGGGATTCTCTCTCAGCTTACTCCTCCGTATACACCACAACACAACGTTGTATCGGAGTGGAAGAATCACACCCTATTAGATATGGTGCGCTCTATGATGAGTACTGCTGGGTTACCTATTTCCTTTTGGAGCTATGAACTTGAGAAAGCTGCATACTTATTGAATAGTGTTCCAAATAAATTAGTGCCTACCACTCCATATGAGATGTGGTATGGGAAGAGACCATCTCTTAAACGAGTTAAGATATGGGGTTGTCCGATATATGTGAAAACACAAAATCCGGACAAACTCAAGGAAAGGTCTGTTCTGTGTAAGTTTGTTGGATATCCTAAACATTTGCGAGGGTATATCTTCTACCACACCGAGGAACAAAAGGTGTTTGTTTCTTGGAATGCCACCTTTTTAGAAAATGAATTTCTTATGAAAGAAATTAGTGGTCAGGAGGTAGAACTGGAAGAAGTTCCAGCAATACAAACTATAACTGATGATTTGGTAGAACCGGAGGATTCAGTAGTCCCCGACGAATCTCAGCCACTCCGCAGATCTAGTAGGGTTCCTCACCCACCTGTGAGATACTACGGTTTTCTCATAGAAGGTGCGAACGAGGATTGCATCATGGAAGATGATGACCCTACTAGTTTTGACCAGGCCATCACAAGTAGGGACTCTATGAAATGGTTGGATGCAATGCGTGTTAGTGATATATGCCCTAGAGGCCATTATTGTATCATACTGGTTTGTATATTACTTAATAGGTGCTTGGGATATACACGGATATAGTAACAGTCTTGCTCAAAATGGTAGTATGCTACCTGGTTTGTTTCTACCTCAATATGTGCATGTGTTTCTTAGCATATCGCTTATACATATTGGTAGAGCCTTTAGGATATTTGCTTGATTACCAGAGTTGTGATGGCAGTCACACTAGTGCGGGCTGGGTAGTCTATAAGCACATCCTTTACAGGTCCCTAGTCGTAGGGTTATTGAGACGGGGCATCGATACTCTAGAGTAGACTAGTGTATACGCTACTCATCCCAGCAGGGGAGATGGTATGTCCCACAGCCATTAGTACGTCATACTAGAGATAGTATGCATGTGCTTGTTGGGTTATAAGTACACCGGACAGGACTCGTCGGGAACCGCTGGTGGATATTATACCTATCGTCGAGTAGCAGTTCCCATGTGACATGAGTACGGCATAATCTGTTGACTCACTGCTATTTCGCCTCCAGTGTGTTCCCACTATACTTTGATTACTACCCTATCATGGCTCAAAGGAGTCGTGCATGTAGGTAATAGTTGGGTGCTGTCCCGAAGCACTTGGAGGTAATGGCGATAGGATTCCTGTCTCCAGGTATTGTGGGTTGATATCGGGCTGTGTTCGGAAAGCCATTACACAAAGTCCTTGGCCAAGGCAGGCGAGATTTACTGGTAGGTACTCCAGTAGTTTCTCAGGGTGTTTTCGGCTACTCTCCGACATGACTTATTGCGCTATTAGTGGTCTGACGATTACCGCCCCTAGGCCCGATATGCGATAATCTTAGACGAACAGACCGGACTGTACAGAGATTGTCACAGATAAGCTCAGTAGGAGTTCGGATGAGTTTGCTCATCGGCCTTCATATCGGCATATACTTGGGGGCCGTTACGTGCTACTAGTATCGCTTGCAGCCTGTGGTTAAACCCACTGCCAGCGTAGTGTCGAGTCATTAGAGTCCCACACAGAGGGTTTCTCTGCATTGAACAAAATATGTAGAGGTCGTATGGTTTTACGATAGGGTTCGGTCATGTACACGTACGTATGCATGAATGATGATACAGACAGATAATGCTAGTGGGCTTTAGTTTAAGCCGGATCATAGTATTATACCGATGGATTGTTTTCGTCTCTTTTGTATTCGTATTTTTCGGAATACAGATACAAGTATGTATATACGTACGAGGGAAATTTTTGTAAATTGTTCAAAGATGCATCTAGACGATGACACATCATAATTTATATTAAACATTTTAGGTTATATATTTATTGAATTATGCATCGTGGAAATGAGGTGGATTTTTGCATAAAAATGAGCATGGCTTTAATGACACTTGTGGGGTTTTCATCCCATGACTAACAAGATTGAATTTGAACCTTATTTCATTTTCTAATATGATTTATTGATATGGAAAAGAATATGGTTCAGTTTAGACTCAAGTGAGCTCATTCCATTTCTTATGCAAACACTCACTAGCTTTTCCTTCATGGGTTCATCTTCTACCTCAAGCCATTCTTGTCTCATGAGTTGAGAGTCCAATGGCTATGAGAAACACTCTAATCCATCCGCACTCTCTACATCATCTACGATATCTAATGTAGAGAACTAGGTGCCTTAGTTACCTCCGTTTAGGTGGGAGCTCGTTGCACATACTCTCGGGTGGATCATCTTCGAGATGAGAGGACCGACGAGGAGACCCGATCCGGACTATCCGAGGAGCTTATGACGGCGAGGAGGACAGCGACAAGAAGTTCCGAAGGACATGGTTTCATGAGGTAACACTTATGTTCGGGTAGTTAACCTCTTAACTGTTTTTCTAGTTAGGGTTTAGGACCGATCCTGGTGCTCGAGTCTGTGTCGCGATCTTTGTAAAATTCATTTTTTAAATATTCCGCCTCCCTATGGACCCGCGGGGTGCGCGATATGGACTTACAGTGTGATCTGAGATGGAATCCAAGTACACCAACAAAGTATTGATTTTAGAAGTTGCCCCTGAAGGGGTAAAATCCATCGGGAGCAAGTGGATCTTTAAGAAAAACTTAGTGTAGATAGAAAAGTTCAGACTTTCAAAGCTAGACTTGTAGCAAAAGATTTTCGTCAACGACCAGGTGTGGATTATGATGAAACCTTTTTCTCCGGTGGCTATTCATAAGTCCATCCGGATCCTACTTGCCATCGCTGCATACCATGACTAAGAAATCTGGCAGATGGACGTCAAGACCGATTTTCTAAATGAGGATTAGAAGAGAGCGTGTACATGACACAGCTAGAGGGCTTTGTGGACAGTGGGAGCAGCGGAAAGATGTGCAAGCTGCTTAAATCAATTTACGGATTAAAGAAGGCATCGCATAGTTGGAACATCTGTTTTGATGTAGCAATCAAAGAGTTTGACTTCATCAAAAACGTAGATGAACCTTGTATATACCAAAAGGTTGTAGAGAGTAAAATTCTCTTCCTCGTATTGTACGTGGATAGCGTACTCTTGATAGGAAATGATGTTCCTATGCTACACTCGGTCAAGCTCTTTTTATCACACTAGTTCTCCATGTAATACCTAGGGAAAAGCACTGGATAGCTATGAAGAACATTCTTAAGTACTTGAGAAGGACTAAAGAAATGTTCATGGTGTATGGTAACGGTGAACTCCAGGTGGAGTCCTTTACCGATTCGAGCTTCCAGAATGAAAAAGGACGACAGAAAGTCGGTCTCGGGTTTTGTTTTTACTCTCATTGGAGGGACGATATGTTGGAAGAGTTCCAAGAAAGATACCGTAGCAGACCCGACGATGGAAGCTGAATACATCGGTACCAACGATACTGCCAAAGAGGCTGTCTGGATGAACAAGTTCATAGCTGAACTTAGTTCCTACCATTGAGCATCCAATACCTGTATATTATGATAACAATAGAGTTGTGGCTTTGGCCTAGGAACCCAGGTCCCATCAGCGATCCAGACATATTCTTAGACGGTATCACCTGATCAGGGAGATAGTTGATCTCGGGAAGATCGAGGTCAGGAGAGTTGACACAAAGAATAACACGGCGGATCCACTCAAGAAGGCCTTTCCCCTGAGAGTCTTTTTGGGATGTTTGGTATGAGATACTACAACATCTGGCCTTAGTGTAAGTGGAAGATTGTTAGTTATATGTATACCCTAGAGGCCATTATTGTACATGATTTTATATTATAGTGTATGCTTGGACATATAGAGAGAGGACTTTCTTGCTCGACATGATAGTATGCTATCTGGTTACTCTTTATCTTAACATGTACACTTGTAACATTATATTGTCTCTCCGTTACATGTTGATAAATCCCTTAGGATATGGACTTGACTACCAGGACTATGATGGAGATCATACTAGTGGGGTCAGGGTAGTCTACAAGTACATCCTTTAATTGTTCCTAGTCGAGAGAGTATCGAGACAGGGCTTCGATATTCTAGAGTAGACTAGTGTGTACGTTTCTTGACTCTGTATTGGGCGATGGTTGATCCCACAGCCATTGATGTTTGACATTAGATATTGTATGCAGGTGCTCATTTGAGAATGGGTACACTGAATATGACTCGCCGAGAACTCCTAGAAGGTATTATACCTGACGTCAGATAGCAGTTCTTTGGTGACACTGGTACAGGTTAGTCTGTAGACCCAAGATCGTCATAGAGTCTTGTGTGATTCCTACTGTGCTTTGATTTCCTTCCTACAACGTTCAAGAGATTCGTAAAAACAGGTGGATTTTGGGTACAGTCCCGAGTCACATGGAGGCAATGAGCGATAGGAGGGGTTTCGTCTCTCCCGGTATTAGGAGTTGATATTGCGCTATGCTCGATTGGTTATAACAGTAAGTCCCTGGCCAGGGCTAATAAGATTTACTGGCAAGTGTTATCAGTAGTTTATCGATTTGTTATGAGCCTCACATCGGCATGACTTATCAAGTTATTGGGGTCTGACGTTTACCACCCCGAGACTTAATATGCATCATATCAGACGAAGAGACCGGACTGTACGGTATTGTTACTTATAGGCTTTGCAGGTGTTTGGAAAAGCTTGCTTGCTGATCTTATGATCGCTCAATGCCTGGGTAGCCGTTACGTCCAGCTGGTACCGCTGACGGCTTGTGGGTGACTGATATGATCATCACCTACTGTTGCGTATTGACGAGTCTTTAGAGTCCTACACAGAGGTTTTCTGGCTCAAGCGAAACGAAATATGGCACATATATAATATGTGCGTGACCGAGATTAAATACGTGTATATGATAACGCATTCTAATCTCTTGATATAGGTTATATGATATAACCAGATTTTTTAATCAAGTGTTGATTCAATGATTTGTTATATGTATATTTGATATACATATAAATGATATTAGTCGGTTATATGTGATATACCTGGATTATTAAATCAAGTGTTGATTTAATAATTTGATATATAATTATATATTTGATATATTAATATATATTAACTAATATTAGCTCACTTAAGAATTTCTTTTCTACAAATACATTTAAATATATATAAGATATATATTAATGTATTTATTTTTGTGTCTAGTAGATGATATATTGGACAAGGGTATATGAGACGCACACTAAACTAAAGATAATTTGGGTGATTTAATTATTAATGGATAAACCAAAATTAGGTGGAAATTGGCATGGCTTAAGATGCTAGTGGAAGCATGTACAAGCCTTGACTTAGTCCACTAATTTTGATTTACTCTAGATATTTATTAATCCAACCATTATCTTTAGCCATGGTTAGATTACTACAAATTTCATTTGAGATATTTTCTTACCGTGGTTCATCACTTGATCATCTTCTTCATCTCATTTTTCTTCTCTAGCTTTTGAGGAGGTGAAGAAAGAAAAAGGGAAAAATAATTCTAAAGTGCGCAAAATTCCTACTTAACCAATCTATACCAAACTAGCCATTTAGTATAGGTTGTTTCTTTCACTAATTCCTAAATTAGTGAAGGAGTAGCTTGAGTTAGAGATTCCTCAAGGTAGATCATCTTCGGCCTCGAAGATCTTTGAGTAAGCTCGTTCCTTTCTCTTATTGGAGCCTATGAAGTGTTCGGGGGACCACTACTTAGAGCTAAGGGACTATTACATGGAGCTTTAGAAGTGTAGGACTGGTCTACAAAGGTTGTGTTCCTATTTCACTTAGAGTAAAGTTTGTTTACTTGCTTTTAAACCCTAATTCTCTAGTTCGATTCTAGGTTAGAATGAGCTCACTAGATTTTTTAAAATTGCATACTCATGCCTCTAAAAACCTAGTAGCGGTGCCAAGGCATACATTCACCTAAGTGTGATGTACAGAAGGTAATAAGTAAAGGCATATAAAGGGATTAGAAAGAGGGCAAAGGAAATTGCGACCGCTATCATTCATGACGAAGCCACGTATATTATCGTCACTCCGGCTTCACCTTTGCATTTCTCTGGAACATTCCATATCACTATGAAGATCCACAATTATTGGATACGCCATCGTATAGTTACATACGAACTCGAAGGAACTTGTTCCGGTTCGAGGATGGTTTCCGGTTCTGGAGAAATCAAATAGGATTATTCGGGTTGTCTTTTATCTTTACCTTCTCTCAGATTGTCAGAGCTCCTAGGATTATGAGGGTACACCTATTGTGCTTACTCGATAGTCTTCTTTCAAATCTTAGGCTGGTGCCAAAAGGTAGGGAAGGAAGAAAACCATTTAGCCTAAGGGTGGTGTACAAAAGGTAATAAGTAAAGACAAATAAATGGATGGGAATGAGGGCAAGGAAATATGCAGTTACAGTCATGAATTTGGATAGTGGAAGAAGCATTACTAGGAATACCCGGATATCCCTTCGAAACATTTTCATGTTTCAGTTTTGCTGTGCGATATCAATTGAAATCTGTTATCCCAATTTGATTCTGACTATATGGTATGTATTTACCAGATTTGATTCTCACATCTGTATGGAATTACAGATTCTGAACGGGAGTAAGATATTGGGAATTGGGTGATTATATCCTCAATATATCAAAATTCTTTGTAATTGGTGATATTTGAGGAAATCACCTGGGTTTTTGCCTGACGACAAATATTTGCTTTTGAATATTCGTTGTTATGCACCAGTTTCAAACTGATATATCTGTATGTTTCTTTCATAAAGTGAGATATAATATTTTTAAATTATGTCTATGACATTTACCTATATCAGTTGATGGTTAGGTAAGGTGCATTCAACAGCGGTGTAATTTTTCTTAAGCATAATGCAGTTTTCAATCTACGACGCACAATGTTTGAGTTATTAAACTCAGAGGACTTATCCAAAGTATTGTATGTTGTCCGATATTCATTAGGACAAAGGGGTTGGTACTTGTACTATATTCTGTTTTACTCATGACTTTTCTAGTTTTAGACAAGTATTTCGTTGAAATAAAAGATCCAAATTTTGAGAAGTTATAGGTATAAGAATAAAGTAGATAACCATATGTTGCATGTATCGGGATTCTTCAAGGTGATCGAAGATGTTGATATTTGAGCTAGGTATTCTGTCGTAAGTAATAGTTTTTGAAAACTTGCTTCTTTTTCAAGTTACTCATACGTGGGTGTACCCCTTGATGAGTAATACTGCTTAGCCTCCTTCTACTTTGTTGATATGCATTGGAAATGGTTGCATGTATTTTGAATCTGGTTCCAATTAAATTAGTGCATTTGTTTCTATAGTGGATATAAAATGGATTCATATCTTAACGATGTTAAGGTATACGGAGTTGTCCGGCTTATGCTTAAAACCAGAATCTGGATAAACTCAAGACACGTTTCAGTAATGGAAGTTTGTGGGTTATCCCCCGCATTGACGAGGGTTAACATTCTACCATGTGGAAAATCAATAGTTATATTGTTCTTGACTCTTTTTCAGAAAATATTAGTGGTAGTATGGTAGAAGTGGAAGTGATTCCAGAGCCACAAACGATTACTGAAAATTTAGTAGAACCTAAAAATTCAATTGGAATCGACATTCCATTAGCAACTCCGCAGATTTGGTGGGTAACCTCAGCCACCCGAGAAGTACTTTGGTCTCCTCAGAGACAGTGAGAAAGAGGTTTTTGTTTACCCAAACTTACCACTACTGCTGTTCAATACTATGAGATCTGGCAGGAGGATGAGTATAACGTCGTTCTAAATTAGTTTTAGAAGTGCATGTGTATATGACTCTGCCAGATTGTTATTGTAGTCAATGGGAGGAGCGGAAGTATGGTGTGCTGGGTTTCCTAGCACGACAGCAAGGTTTCGGGAGGCATCGTCCATGCCAAATTAAAATTTTGTTATGCTAAAGAACCCTAACCTAGGATGTTTAACTAGAGAACATACGAAACTATAATGTAAACAACTTTACATCTAAGTGAATAAGGAATACAACCTTTGTAGACCGGTCTTTCACTTCTAAAGCTCCGTATAGTAGTCCCTTCGCTCCAAGTAGTGAACGCCCGAACTCTAGTAAGGGTTCACATGAAGAAATGAACAAGCTTGCTCGAAATCTTCGAGACCGAAGATGATCTACGTCGAGAAGACTCAAGCTCATGCTACTTCTTCACTAATGTGGAATTAGTGAAGCAAACAACCTAAACTAAAGGGCGGCTCTAGCAGAGGTTGATGAAGTAGGAATTTTTCTCTCTTTAGATTTATTTTTCTCACATTATTTCATCACCTTGAGAAAAGCTAGAAAGATTTCTCATGAGGAAGAAGAAGATGAAGTGATGAAGAGAATGAATCTCATGAGGTTAGAAATGCAACCATGGGTGAGTTTATGCCATACACTAACTCATGTAGAGAATAATTTATGGCTAAGCATGATGGTTAGGTTAATAAATATCTTAAGTAAGAACAAATTAGTGGACTAAGTCAATAAACACTACAAGCTTCTACAAGCTCCAGGACATGAAAAAATCCTACCAATTTGTAAATTACTAAATAAATAAAAACCTTAAGATTATCATAAGCATAATGTAAGTCTCATACACCCATGTTGCATGTGTAACCAAGCATGACACAATAATATATATCACATATATATTATTTGTGCAAAAAGAAAACAATACAATTAACATATATCACATATATATTAAATGTATCTTAAGTGAGAAAAATAAATGCTTAAGTGAGCTAATATTAGTTAATGTAATTTAAAATATCAAATATATAATTATACATTAAATTATTAAATCAACACTTGATTTAATAATCCGGCTATATCACATATAACCGACTAATATCATATGTATCAATTTATCGAATCAACACTTGATCCGATAACCCGGCTATATCACATATAACCGACCGATATCATATATCGTGAGAATAGAATGCGGTATCACATACATGCATTAATCTCGGTCCCGCACATATCACATATGTGCTCCTACTTCGTTTCGCATGAACCGGGATACCTCTGTGCAGGACTCTGAAGACTCGTCAATACGCCGGCAGTAGGTGATGATCATATCAAACACCCACAAGCCGCAAGCGGTCTTCTAAACATAACGGCCATCCGGGTATTGAGCGATCAGAAGATCAACAAGCAAGCCTGTTTATACTCTTGTGAATCCAAACAGTAACACTACCATACAGTCCAGTCTTTTCGTCTGATATGTCGCTTATCCAGCCTGGGACCGAATAGCCCGATAAGTCGTGCCGATATGAGGCTCATAATGGGTCGAGAAACTACTGTTAACACTTACCAGTAAATCTTATAACAGCCCTGGCCAGGGACTTCCTGTTATAGCCAATTGAGCACAGCGCAACATCAACCCTTAATACCGGGAGAGATGAAATCCCCTCCTATCGCTCATTGCCTCCATGTGACTCGGGACTGTTCCAAAAAACACCGTTTTGCAAGTTCTCTTGAATGTGGTAAGGTGGAAATCAAAGCACAGTGGGAATCACACAAGACTCTATGACGATCTCGGGTCAACAGACTAATCTGTACCAGTGTCACCAGAGAACTGCTATCTGACGTGAGGTATAATACTATCTAGGAGTTATCGGTGAGTCCTGTTCAGTGTACCCAGTCTCCACTAAGCACCAGTATACTATCTTTGATGTCTAACACCAATGGATGTTGGATCATCCATCGCCCATCATATGGGTCAAGATACATATACGCTAGTCTACTTTGGAATATCGATGCCCCGTCTCGATATTCCCACGACTAGGAACAATTAAAGGATGTACTTGCCCCTAGCCCCACTAGTATGATCTGCATCATAATCCTGGTAGTCTAGTACACATCCTAAGGGCTTTACAAACATGTCACAGAGAGACAATATAAGTGTACATCTTAAGATAAAGAGTAACCAGATAGCATACTATCATGTCGAGCAAGAAAGTCGTCCCTATATATGTCACAACATCCACTATAATATATATCATATATACAATAATGGCCTCTAAGGCCTACATACAACTAACATGGTGGGCAAGTTGCTTATGTCTATTAATAGACTAAAGCAAGTATAGCTGAGATAGATTATCTATTTTTGATATGACAGTCATAGAGTTTGATTTCGTCAGAATAACAGATGGATCTGGTAAGAAGGTAGTAGGAAGTGATGTCCTAGTATTTGGATGACATGCTCTGTAACATTTCAGAAAATAAAATATTATTTTTAGGAATTTAATAATTAAAATAGTAAATTTCATGAATATTATATAGATATAGAAATTGGTTTTAACGATATGATATAATTATATATATTTATAGTTGGGAAATAATTGGAAAATTTATTTAAATTATTGATTTTTAAGGGCGTTATGTGACGTGAGCATTTATAGTTTATTAAATAATTATTTCTATACAATTTTAATACTAAACTTGATTAATATTTAATAATTATGCAATAATCAATGTTTATGTATATTACATGCAACATGACATGTTGCAAACCTTAATCACTTATTATTCAAACCATGGCTTCATGTGAAATTATATGATTTTGTTTTATAAAAAAAAGAATAAAGAGAAGATATTTGTTGGGAGTGGGACATGGAGGTATGGCATGCATGAGAGGGAGGGGGGCGTTTTTGTTGACCATGGCTCATTCACACTTCCACATCCTTCTTCACTTCTTCTCATCTTATTCTCCACTTCCTCCACCTCCTTCCATCTCACTACCACCACCAAAAAATCCGCAAGATCCCACCAAAAATCACCAAAGCCTTCCCAAAAAATGTGCACAACCTCAATACAAACACCTTGGATGCATTATGTTGCATTTTGAAGATTTTGAGCAACTCAAGAAATTTCTTGAGTTGCCAAATGAGGTATAATCCTACACCCTTAGTTATGTTTTTAGTTTTGCTAATGTCCTAGTGTAGTTTATAATTAAACTATTGAAGATTAGTGTAGTTTGAATATTCCAAGAGAGGGTTAAGAATATTTTGAATTTTCAAAGTGTAAATGAGGTGTAGTGGGTGTTTTACATGACCTTAGTGGTGTTTACTGGCCTGGACCAGAGAATAGAACAGAATACACGAACTTATAATTTCCCCGTGTCGGTTCTCTATGATTTTTGATGCTAAAAATGGAATCTGGAGCAACCTTTGATGTTTATAAGAAAAACAAATAACCACATTGACCTAGTTAGACTACTGGAAGACTACCACAGAAGAAAGAGACCCAAATTCCAAGGTTGGGGCGGCGAGGACGGTTACTGTAACAATTTGGTCGACCAAATTTTGGCTTATGGTGTTGGGGTTTTGCCTATAGCTCATACTCCTCATAACCTAGCTACTGTATTGTTAATTTTGTCCTTATCTATTTATACAAAAATCTGGGAGCTTTTGAGTTTGGTTTGACGATGTTATTCGATATTTGAAACTTGGATTTATGAAATTCTTGATGAGATTTGGTCGTTGGACGTTTGTACGTCAACGACGAGGGTTATTTGGTTGTTCTTGCGTGCGTAAGCTATAGGTTCTAACCTATGAGTACTTCGTGTGCCGTATCGGTTTTCAAACTTGGTTTTAATAACGTTGCAATATATGTGTTGATTTGTAGGTACCTTCGCATAGAATTCTGAGAGGACGAAGCACATCGAATTCGACTAAGCGAGGACTTGGCAGGTGAGTAGATGTATATCTATGGAGGAAGTCGGGTGGATGGCGTATAGCACCCCCTGCAACTGTAAGATAGGATATTGCTAGGTTATATACACTTAGATGCGATATTTGGGTACTTAGAAAGTAGGGTATCTGGGAGACCTTAGGTTAGATTAGGTTAATCTAAGAAGATCTATCTCTAGTGTAGTTTACCTTAGTCAAGAACCTTAGAATAGGTGTTATCGCGCGCGCACACACACATGTGTTATGATATGGGTGTATATGTATATATGTATATGTATATATATATATACACACACACATACATATGGATGCGTTAATATATATATATATATATATATATATATATATTACATATACGTGTGAGATGAGGATACTATTTGTTAATGGATGTGAGTCGATGTGATCGGGCATGATGCCGTGAGATTATGAACTGTGATTGAGTCGTGACACCGTTCATGATATGATATTATAAGGATCGTTGGGCGATATATATGCAAACAAGCGATAACATTGACGCGATGATTTAATAAATTGTATGAGACCTTAGATCCGTACCCATGATATTATTAAAGTACGATGAATGATACCGTATGAATGATGATATATATATGATATTTGACCCATACCCTCGATTTTGAGGATGTCGTACGATAGATATTACCATACAAGGTATATATGATGATTAATCTGCACTTCTGACTCGAGGATGCCGTACGATGTATTATACCGTTCATGATGCTATGAGGCCGGATCGCCGACTACTAGATATATCGACTCGGATACGTATAGTCTACCACAACTTTGACCCAGGTTTTAGTTTAGCTTTTAGTTAGTTTCTTAAATTATTAAGTAGATGTTAGAGTATAGTTCGAGTCATACTTATTTCTCAAAACTAACGAATCATATGAATTTTCAAAAGATAATCCGAGTGACGCTACGGATTTTTAAAGGACATATCTTTTCTCAAAAATACCGTAGCCCCTACTTTTCTAAAAACAATGATTCATGCTATTTTAAATACTATAACTGTATGGCTCGTATATAGATATATAGTATATTCTGTTGTTGTATTAAATATTTACTTTCTGTTGTACGCATACTGTTCTCATTGCATTGTAGATATATTCATGTGTTTTCATTAGTTGTTATAATATCAACTGCTAGGACACCTGCACCATTACCGATGATGCGTATGTTACACGTACACTTACTGGCCGGCTCACACACATCATCATCAGTAATTGCCACATCACGTACTCATTAGAAAACGTTTTTTCACTGTTTAACCCGATAACTTGTAGTCAAGCAGCGTAGTTAGCATTCATGATATTATATGTTAGTTTAGATATTGCATTCATATATACATTCTGCTTATGCACTGTGCTGGGGTTTTATGCCGATATTCATTGTTTTCTTATTGACTCATGATTATGAGATTTCGGTATTTCATAAGATTTCTGGATTTGGGAAACCGCATGCAAATTTGAAAACTTATGCTCTTTTTTTAAAGAAGAAATGCGGTTTTTCCTTGATATGATATTTCATGTCCACCATGATGTTTTCTCGGTTCTGAGCTTGTTTTCGAGACCCGATTCGAGGAGTAGAGGAACCGTCTGTGGGTACATGGTGGACCCGGTAAGGTACCCCAGGACGAGAGTGTTTTTATGGGAATGACGATGAGCCTGGCAAGGGAGCACTACCTACCGGTGATATTTTGGCGTGGCGGATATCCGGAAGATACCGACCATAGTCGTAATATCAGATGTTATGGGCCGATCCGGACTGACGGAGCCTAAGATTTAAGGAGTTATGTGTCGCTGTTGGACAAGGACTTCATGATGTTTTCGATTGTCGGTGCTGGGTACTCAGGTTTTATCATGATTTGTGTGTCGTTGCTGGACACACGTTGGATGATGCATTCTTACATGATACACATGATATGTTATTTCTTATGACACAGACATGAGTACCTTGACATTACATTTATGTTATACTGTTACCTTTTTATTTTTATTTTATTGTATGACCTAGGAGATCGTCATACATTCGGTTTCTACTCGGTGATATTTTCTACTCATGAGTTGGCAACTCACTCCCGTTGTGCCATAGTTTCTTGCAGGTTTGGCCGTACAGGTTTCTTTGCGGCGTGCTGGCACTTCACTTTCTTCCGGATGATTGCTTGGTAGGTGGATTCACTAGCATCATGACCACCATTGTATATGTACATTACATTTCAGTTGTAATTGTTTTTTATTTCAGTTGTATCTAGTTAAAGGCTCCATCAATCAGACTATGTATATTTATTAGACTTAGAACCATTATTGTATATTCTTTCGGCCTTAGAGTCGCGCTCTTGTATTCATTTTTGTTTGGATTTTCTTGATGATACTTTAGTTTTCTTGCTTTCTTTATGTGTTTTGATCCTCGCCTTTCGGCGTTGTATATTTATATTATTGTGTGGTTGTTTCTGCCAATTGGCGAAGAGCTAGCTCTCGTTTGGGGATGCCTTATATATTATTGCTTGTATTCGTTTTTGGATTAAAAATTGCAAAGGAGGTGCTGCCTTAATTTTTAACGACGAAAACATTTTCAAGTTAAATACAAGCACAATGTTTTTCATATATTATTACTTATATGTTTTAAAGAAAGAACTTTATTCGAATAAACCATTCTTTCAAAACCGCACCTCCACTATTTTCTTCTAAAAAGGTTTAGATTTCTGGGATTTTGGCTTACTTGAATTAGGTGGGGTCCTATATACTTCACAAGATTCAAGTGCCAATCACGTGCCTTTTCCGGGTAGTGACATGCTCTTAATAGGAAGTGTTCTTCCTGTACTACGATCAGTTAGACTGTGGTTGTCATAAGGTGTTTCTCCACATAAGATCTGCATAAAATATCAGGAATTCTGGTTACTAGATCTATGGTTTTCGATATAGATTTAGAAACTGTCCCAATTTTGGGTACTTTGATACTATTTGAAAGTGTTTTAGAATGGACGACTCCTGTTATGGTGGTGTACTCGCAGGTGATGGTGTCACCCTTTCTGAAGAAATGTCTTCTAGACTGATGATGGGAGGGATTTGAATGATTGATATATCTCTTGCTTAGGCAATTGAGCCAATCATGAAATGTCAAGTACAACACCAGATTTTTCTTTTGCACTGGATTCAATAAGCATATATATTAATCCAATCCTTGAGAAACGTTGGGAAGCAATTATGAACATAAGTGGATGTTCTTGGTATATGGTAACGGCAGCCACCTTCACGGGGCGGTTATCATTTGAGGCTTCCAAGGTGACATGGATGACAGAGTAGCTGTCATAGTTAAAGTTTTTCCTCTTTTTGAGAGGAAGTATGTTTGACAGGTGGTCCAAGCGAATACTGAGAAAGGCATGGCATAGGATATTGATTAAATTCAGTGGATGATACAGTCTAAGAAGTTTGCTGGACTTAGTGTTCATTTCTGAACTGGGTCCCATCAGATATCTAGAAAAATTCTAAGATAGGTATCGCTCATTTCGGGAGATAGTATTTCTCTACGAAGTTGAGATATAGAGAGATAAAGAAAGAAACATTGGAGCAGATCCACTCACTAAGGCTATTTCTCGAACGCAATAGTTTTGCAAACGGGCTTTGCGAGACTGATTAGTAGAGAGGTTGGTTGTTCGGTGTCACATGGGCTGTGAGTATGCGACACCGCAATAATTAGCCTTAAGTGCAAGTGGGAGATTGTTGGCTATAATGCCCTCAAGTCAATTATTGAATCGCAGGCGCGCGATTGTGATGATTAAGGTATGACCTATATTGGAAGAACAGTCTTACTCAAGATGATAGTATGCTATCTGGTTTGTCTCTATCATCATGTACATGCATTAGGTGGTATTACAGATCACTATTACATGTTGATAGAGCATTATGATGGCGATCATATACGTGGAAGCTGGGTGGTCTATAAGCACATCCTTAAATGCCCCTAGTCGAGGGAGTATCGAGACTAGGCATCGATACTCCGTAGTAGACTAGTGTATAATTATCGAGATCCCGACGAAGGGCGGCGGCCGGTCTCACAAGCCATTAGTGTCAATTAGTCACCTAAGATAGTATACAGGTGCTCATTGGGTTATGATTATACTGGAAGGACTCGCCGAGAACATGCTAGTTGGTATTATACCTATTGTTAGATAGCAGTTCCCAGGTGACATGAGTACAGGTTAGTTTGTCCACCTTAGATCGTCATTTATCTCGTGTGAGTTCCCACTGTGTTTTGATTACTATCCTACCACGGCTCAAAGGAGTCGTGCAAACAGGTTTTAGTTGGGTACAGTCCCGAGGCACATGGAGGCAGTGAGCGGATCGTCGGAGATTCAACTCTCCCGGTTTTGGAGGTTGATGTCGCGTTGTGCACGGGTGGCCATCACCAGAAATCCAAGGCCACGGTGGAGGAGAATTACTAATTTAGATCAGTAGTTTCTCAGTGGATGGTGGGCTTCATACCTGTTAGGAATATGTATGCCCAAGAGGCCATTATTGTATGATATAGTGGATGCTTGGACATGTATATAGAGGTCTTTCTTACTCGACATGATAGTATGCTATCTGGTTACTCTTTATCTTAACATGTAGACTGGTATTATTATACTGTCTATCTCTTACTTGTTGATAAAGCCCTTAGGGTGTTTGCTTGACTACGAGGACTATGATGCAGGTCATACTACTGGGACCTAGGTAGTCCACAAGAACATCCTTCAATTGTTCCTAGTCGAGGGTATATCGAGACAGGGCATCGATATTACCATAGTAGACTAGTGTGTATGTTTCTTGACCCTGTATGGGGATGATGGTTAGTCCCATAGCCATTGGTGTTTGTGTCACGACCCGAAGGTACGGAACGTGACTGACACTTAAATTATGAAACGTCTCAAGATGGAACGTAATCTAAGTAACCCAAAGCCCAGAATCTAAACCATTTAAAAGAAATAGAGTGAAGGAAAACATAGCATAAAGAGGAGATGTAATAAATAAACTCACATTAAAGCATTTTAGAACATCAATTTATTTCCTGAAAATTTCGGCACAGTCTCTTTTGTAAAAACTAACCCCAAATGGGTACAAAACAGGAATATACATAAGCAATAATAAAAGGCATCCCCAAGTGGGAGCTAGCTCTTTACCAAGTTGGCAGAAACAACCACACAAGCAATATAATATACAACGCCGAAGAGCGAGAATCAAAAACTCATAAAGAAACTAACATTCTCAAGAAAACCAGAAAACCATAATAATAAAAGAGCGCGACTCTAAGGCCGAAACAATATTCAACTGGTTTTTTAAATCTATCAAATATACAATGTCTGGTTGATGGAGCTTACTAGATACAGTTGAAATAAATAAAAGTACAATGGCGGTCACGATGTAAGTGAACCCACCTACCAAGCAATCACCCGAAAGAGATGATGTACCAGCAAACCGCTACGGAACCTTTACGGCAAACCTGCAAGAAACTATGGCGCAACGGGGGTGAGTTGCTAACTCGTAAGTAGAAGACATCACCGAGTAGAAATCGTATGTATGACGGTCTCCTAGGTCATACGAAAATATACTCATAAAATAACACCGGACATCTAGTGGTGGCAAGGGTAATAATCTAAGCATAAGTTTCTACCAAGTACTCGTGTCATTGTCACTAAGTAGCAACATGTCATGTATATATGATGTATGAATGCATCATGAATGAAACAATCAATCCTGAAATCTGGATATAAGAAAATCTGAGTTTTTATCTTAGTAAAATTTGTATAATAAAAACTGGAACATCATCAGTGAAATCGACAGAAAATCCGTGTCAAGCATCAACACAATATCTCAATATCTCAAAGTATCAATGTCTCAATGTTTCAATACCTCGGGTTCCGTCAGTCCGGATCGGCCCATATCATCAAATCTCATGACTACGGTCGGTATCCTATGGATATCCACCGCGCCAGACATCACCGGTAGGTAGTCTGCCCCTGACAGGCTCATCATCTACAACTAGAGCTTCTTTCCCTGGGGTACCGTACCAGGCCCACCATGTATCCGAGACGGTTCATCCACTCCTCGAATCGGGTCTCGAAAACCAACAGAAATCAAGAAAAATCATAGTGGACGACACATACATCATATCACGAGAAAACCGCAACTTGCATTTTTAAAATGGTAATATGTTCTTAAAATCCTTGCGGTTTCTCCAAAATCCAGAAATCTCATAGAAAATCTCGAAATCTCAAAGATCATGAGTCCATAAACAGTGAATATCGGCATAAAACCCAATAATAATGCATAACATAATGAATGTATGAATGCATGAAGTATATAAGTAAGGAATGCAATATCTATACTAGCATATGAGGGCAAGTATACTAAGATATGTTTAAAATACAAATTTGCAATTATACGAAATGAAGTAGCTTTTCTAAAGTGTACGTGACATGGCAATTACTGATGATGATGTGTGTGAACCGACAATTAAGTGTACGTGGAACATACGTATCATCGGTAATGGTGCTGGTGTCCTAACAGACGGAATCATGATAGTTAAGAAACACATGTATAATCATGCAATGGAATGAGAATGGTATGAATATAACAGAGAAAAAGTAATAACCGCAACACTGAAGGGTATACATTTCTAATATACGAGTCATACAATTTTGGTGTTTGAAATAGCACGAATCGTGGTTTTTAGAAAAATAGGGGCTACGGTGTTTTTGAGAAAAGATATGTCCTTTGAAAAATCCGTAGTATCTCTCGGGTTGTCTTTTAGAAAATGCTCATGATTCGTTGGTTCTGAAAATAGGTATGACTCGAAGATAAACTAGCATCTACCTAAACAGCTAAGAGACTAACTAAGAAACTGGTCGTAAGGAGGAGAAAGTCTAAATATAATCCGAGTCGATATATCAGGTAGTCGGCGATCCAGCCTCATAGCGTCACGTACTGTATAATATATAGTACGATATCCTCGAGTCAAGAGTCCGGATCAATCATATATATATATATATATATATATATATATATATATACCTCGTACGGTAAAATCCATCGTACGGCATCCTAAAGTTGGGGTACGGTCAACTATCACAAATACATCATTGTTCATATCTTGTCATCATCGAGCAATATCATGATCAGGGTATTGTTCTAAAGTCTCGCACATTCCAATATTATCAATCAAATATTATCGTATAAAGAGATACACATCGCCTACTATCCACTATAATGTCACGTCATATATCATATTATGACTCGATCACATAACAATTATCTCACGGCATCATGCTCGATCATATCGACCTATCTTCCAGTATCTTATACTGATCAGTCGAAAATATTGCATTTTTAACACATCAATTTCCCTACCATTTGCACTCATCTAAAGGTGTTCGGAATGAATATAGCACATATTAGCAAAACATCCGTAAAATACCAAATAACATGTGTTATATATTAAAACCGACATTTTGAGGGAAATTGAGTGTTTATCATTGCATGCATCATCTTTGTATAGCGCAACACTTGTCTCGAGAATCCGTGCAGGAAATTCTAGGAAAAGAGCCGAAACAGTCAAAAGTGCTGATAAAAATACGCCAAGTCCAGGACTTGTGATCTGGCAGTGTACAAGAAATATTTATGAGATTCTACACATCAGAAAAGTGGCACAGAGTCAGCATAAACCCAACCAGGAAAAATCATGCATTGAAGCCTCCAATAGGCCGCGGATCCGCGGACAAAGGGCCCTTCCCGCGGCGGATCCGCGGCCAAGTAATGATGACGTCAGCAATTCATCGTGTCAGGTTTCTCATTTCAGTATCAACACTCATTTAAGCCAATGCAAATTTCAGAGATCTCCAGAAACTTCTGTCCGAACAGCAAAGCTTTTTGTTCAAGCTAAACACTTCAACCTTCTAAAGGAAGCTAACTACCTAAACGTAGAAGCTTCTTCCTAACCTCCAAGCTTCTAAGGGAAGCTAGCTAACTAACTAACTCTAGAAGCTTCTACCTAACTACCAAGCTTGTAAGTAAAGCTAATCCTAACCTAGCTTCTAAAGGAAGCTAATCCTAATCAAGCTTCTAGGGGAAGCTAATGAAGGCTATAAAAAGGACCCAAGGGATTCACTCTAAAGGTTGTTGAAAATTGAGCCAAAAATCCCACAAGTTGAGTGACACAACTTGTGCATTCAAACCCTAACCCTAATCCAATTCAAAAGCCAAATTCAAGATCTCCGAGTATAAATCGAGCAAGAAGCCTTCAACTTTTTAGAGGCGACGTCGATCTTCAACCGAGCAAGCGATTCAAGAAAATCCGCGACTCACGGAGACGATGCGGAGCTAATTCGAAGATCGAGTTCTTTCCTCAAATTCTTGTAGTTCTTGAGCGAATTCTAACTGAATTATTGAATAATAAGAGGTGAAATTTCTTAATCTTGCTTTCTTTACATTCTTGCATTGTGATGAGTTCTCAATTCTTGATTGTTTTCTTTATCATGATGCTTGAGTAAAAACTCCGCTCGTGGAGGAATCGAGAAAATTGATAGTTGATGATGATTAAATTCTTGTACGATTTTTAAGTCCTATGAGTTTTGTAAACTCTATTAAATTGAATCATCGACAACCTAGTTTCGAGCGATGCTTTCTTGAATGTTTTCTCTCTTAATTAGTGATCCACGATCGATACTTGAATTTTCTAGAGGCTAGAATTTGAATGAAAATCAACAAAAGGACAAGGGATAGATGTGAAACCCTAGTTTCCGCAAGAAATCCCTAATTATCGTTGATCATCACCGATCTAGCATCAAATCATCAATGGATAAGAAAATGTAATCACAAGTCTTCATCATATCTATCGATTCGATCGATTCCTACGAGCCTCATTACAATTCTTGAAACCTAATTCGATTGGATATCATCAATTCTTGATTCTTGATTTTGAGTTTTCTTGATATTAGATTTAGATCTAGATAATTCTTGAAATTCACTTTTATAATGTTGAATTGAATTGTCTTTTCTTTTCTCTTTAATTTTCAATTCATCTAAATCAAATTCGAACGGATCACACTTTCCCTGCAGACTATCCGTACTCCCTAACGCGCTACATCGACACCGTTATAGATTGCGGTTAACAAAAATTCTTTGGTTGTGATTTCTATACATTTTTTACCTACACACCGAGATATCATATCAATCAAATGGCGCCGTTGCCGGGGATCGTGTTCTAATTTGTTCGTTTTTGAAATTTGAGTTGAAAGATTTATTAATCTATCAAAATTTTTTTGATCAAAATTCGCACAAATACTAAACGATTTGTTGTGATTTGTTGCGAGGGAATCTGGAATCTGTGGAGCAAGCGGAAAAATTTTCTGAATATTCCATAGAGTTCAGGGAGTGAACAGGAACAGTGCCTGAAATTTTTGTGCCGGGATCACTCTTACTTGCGGTGGAACCGCGGCATCAGAGGCCTATTCGCGGCGGAAGCGTGGCTAGCAGATCTCTGTACCAAATTTGCTCGGTGACTTTCTGACTTTCTTATAACCTCCTTGATCTGCTCTATTAACCAATTTCTGCAGGTTTTGTTTGCAAAAATTCGCAGCGCCACAAAAATAAAAATTGTGCGTGTTCGATCTTGGTTGTTTGCATTTTTAATACGGAAATTAAGGGGCAAAGAACAAATTCAGATTAGGTGGGGAGTTCGTTACCCTTCCTAAGCCCCGAAAATCACAAAACTGCATCCGCATTACCCTCATTAACTAAAAAATATCTAGACATGACTCTAAGGACCGTCGCGCTCACTTAGGACAGGAGAAGGTTGTGGGTAATCTATTGCTTATCCGCGTTTCTTTTGTGGTGTCTAAGGAAAGTGTGTCTAAGGCAAGTGGTTACTTAATTAAGCCCACTACTTACGTAGTGGAGAACCTCCCACTTACTGGCCACAGGAGGGACAAAGAGGCAGTAGAGGATTGATCTTGCGAGTTCTCTTCTGGCAGTTAGGAGCGGTCTAGAGACTTGACCTAGGTGACCACTAGATTTAGGGTTGCTTGTGCATTGTTGTGATTTGCATTTTTTCAAAAATCCTTATCTTTTTCAAAACAAACACCACTTCATCTTTTCCTTAATTATCTTAATGCTGCCACTTGTGCTAAATCCTTTAGTGCATGCTCGGCTGGACACGGGATTCTAGTGCCCGTCTTGTCCGCGTTCCCCCGATCGACTCTGAAGTCGTTATTTCTACGTCTACTTTTTCTTTACCCACCACCACACCCATTTCGATGGACGGTTCTCCATCGAACTTCTTTACCACTACTCTACCACCGTCCACAGGTGCGCAGAATCCACCCTGCATCTCTCTCCAAGAGAGATGCTATCCTATGCGAGGTCCTCTTTCGACCCGTCTCACCATTCCACCAGCCAATGGGGACAATTTTGAAATAAAACCCCAATACATCAACCTTTTACCAAAATATCACGGTCTCGAGTCTGAAGACGAATATGTCTTTATTACCAAATTTGAAAATTTATGCGCAATGATGGGTACCTCACAGCTTTCTGTGGATGCTATGCGTCTACGTCTTCTTCCATTTACCTTGTGCGATATAGCCTAGAAGTGGCATTATAACACAACCACACATTCCATTTCAATTTGGGAAGAATTCGTAGCAGCATTCCTCAAGAAATTCTACCCCAATCATAAAACAGCTTGAGTCCGTAGCGAAATAAATCAATTTACCCAGCTTCCAAATGAACCATTCTCGAAGTGTTTTGAACGCTTCAAGGATCTGTTAGTTCAATGTCCACATCCCGGAATTCCTAGATGGGATCTGTGCCGAATCATATATGAGGGCATTAATCCTACCACAAAACAGAACCTTGAATCCATGTGTCAAGGCACTTTCATGACTAAAGATGAAGGTGAAGCCTGGAGATTCTTAGAAGATTTCGCTGAAAAATCTTTATAGTGGGAGGGTGTAAACAAGTCATCGTCTAGGGGTGGCATTCACCAAATTGATATTTCCATAGGAGTTAGAGCTGAAATGGCAGTAATGCAAAAGAAGCTTGAAGCTATGGAACATAAATTTTTAGCAGCCTCCCTAAATCCGATGTCGCTCCCCAAAACTGTATGTGGATGCAGTTCAGATCCATCTCATCTCACGGTAGAATGTCCATTGAATTCTCCGTTTCAAGGTCATGTGCATACCAATGCTGCTTTCCAACAAAGACTTAGAAACGACCTGTATTCTTGTTAGTTATGTATATGCCCTAGAGGCCATTGTTGTACATATGATGTATATTATAATGGATGCTTGGATATATATAGAGAGGACTTTCTTGCTCGTCATGATAGTATGCTATTTGGTTTCACTTTATCTTAACATGTTGACTTATATTAGTTTATTGTCTTACTCTCACATGTTGATAAAGCCCTTAGGATATATACTCGACTACTTGGACTATGATGAGATCATACTAGTGGGGCCACGGTAGTCGATGAGTACATCCTATAACTGTTCCTAGTCGAGGGTGTATCGAGACAGGGCATCGACACACCAGAGTAGACTAGCGTATACGCATCTTGACCCATATGATGGGCGATGGATGATCCCATATCCATCGGTGTTTGACATCAAGGATGGTGTACGGGTGCTCAGTGGAGACTGGGTACACTGGACGGACTCGCCGAGAACTCCCAGATGGTATTATACCTCACGTTAGATGGCAGTTCTCCGGTGACACTGGTACAGGTTAGTCAGTAGACCCGAGATCGTCATAGAGTCTAGTATGATTCCCACTGTGCTTTGATTTCCACCTTACCACGTCCAAGAGGGCGTGCAAAACGATGGCTTTTGGGTACAGTCCCGAATCACATGAAGGCAATGAGCGATAGGAAGGGATTCGTCTCTCCCGGTATAGGGAGTTGATGTTGTGCTGTGTTCGATTGGCTATAACTGGAAGTCCCTGGCCAGGGCTGATATAGAGAACTACTAGTAAGTGTTATCATTAGGTTCTCGACCTGTTATGAGCCTCACATCGACACAACTTATCGGTTACTGGGGTCTGACGTATACCACCCCTAAACTAGATATGAAGCATCTCAGACGAAGAGACCGGACTGTACGGGAGTGTTACTGATTAGATTCACAGGAGAATGTACAGGCTTGCTTGTTGATCTTCTGATCGTTCAATACCTGGGTGGCTGTTACGTTTAGCTGACCGCTTGCAGCTTGTTGGTGTTTGATATGATCATCACCTGCTACCGGCGTATTGACGATTCTTTAGAGTCCTACACAGAGGTTTCTTGACTTAGGAAAAACGGTGTAGGAGAACATATGTGATATGTGCGGGACCGAGAATAATACGATATGAGATACCGTATTCTATTCTCGCGATATTTGATATAGTCGGATCATCGAATCAAGTATTGATTCGATGAATCGTTACATGATATATTAGTCGGTTATATGCGATATAGCCGGATTGTCGGATCAAGTGTTCATTCGATAATTTAATGTATAATTATATATGTGATATATTACATTACATTATCTAATATTGGCTCGCTTTATTATTTCATTTTCTCACCGGATAATACATTGATATATATGCGATATATGTTAATTGTATTATTTTCTTTTGTAACTAAAATGTATTATATATGTGATATATAATATTGTAGCAAGTTATGTTTATAAATGCAACATGATTAGTGGAGATTAAATATGGTTCGGGTTTGATTTGGGTTAACCTCTTCTTGAAGCTTCTAGAAGCTTTTATTTTGTTTCTTGCAAAGATATTATGTGTTGATATTTTGAAGATATTATTTAACCAAACCCAAACCCTTAACCCTAGTAAACTCTCTACATGAGTTAATGATTCATATGATTAACTCAAGGTTCATTTGTGAGCATAGTAATTTTTTATTGTTCATCACAAAAGACTTCACCTTCTTCATCCTCCTTGAAAGCTTTCTAGCTTATGATTTTGTGATGAATGAGTGTGAGAATTTGATAATAAAAGAGAGCATAAATCCTACTTCATCATCCTCATCTAATCTAGCCGATTTGATTAGGGTGTTTACTTCATTAGTGAGTGAGAGCTTGAGTTAAAGAAACTTCAAGGTAGATCATCTTCGAGAAGGAAGACTTCAAGCAAGCATGGATCGTTCGGCTTGTAGAGCCTCTCTTGAGTCCGGGAGATCATGGATCGCGGTGAAGGGACTACTACTCGGATCTTATGAAGCGAAGGAGCAGACTACAAAGGTTGTAATCCCTCTCCCTTAGTTGTAAAGATGTTTACTTGCATGTTTAACCCTAATTATCTAGCAAAGATCCTCGCTTTGGGTTGTTCGGCACGTCTAAATTTTAAATCGAGCATGGTTGATGCCTTATAGACCCTTGTGACAGTGCCTAGTAACCCTACAGTGGTCTCAGAGCCACTCATTCTTAACTCAAGGGTTGTATTTGTAACCATAGGTTTTATTCATTATTCATCACAAAAGGATCATTATTCTTCTTCTTAAGGTTATATGGGATTTTTATTAATGATATTAATAAAAGAAAAGAAACCTAAAAGATGTTGTAGAATCATAAACTTTATAAAAAGGGTAGCTACAGTTTTGCTATGCACAGCGGTATATATGATATACCCTGCACCTTATTCGATGAGGAAAGAGCCGAGATCCCTTCACCGGGAGTGACCCCTTTAGCTTAACTGGAAGATGCTACAAACTCATGGTTTAGTTTTTGATTGCTTAAATAGTTCTTGCTTTGCACAGCAGTATATATGATATACCCTGCACCTTATTCGATGGGGAAAGAGCCGAGATCCCTTCACGGGGAGTGACCTCTTTAGCGAAACTAGAAAAACCTCAAAAACACTCCTTTTCAAAATCACTTGTTTCTACAATGATATCAAGTTCATTACGCTCATGGTTTTCTGAAAAACTGGCGTAGCCCTCCGTCATTTCAGATAAAGACTATTTAGTATTCGTGCTGCATTTGTTAGCCTTTGTCAAGGCGTAGTGTGCGGTAGCTGACTAGTACTCATCTGTTTATGCATGTGATGCGATTGAATTAGAGTAGTCGTACGACCTTGTTGGCCTTTGTCAAGGGTCGTGCGGGTGGGTTTATTTCAATCAAGAAATGACGGGTTGAACTTGACTAGCTTCCTATGGTTTGTTGGCCTTTGTCAAAGTCATAGGGGGTTAGGGGTAAAAGTATTATCGGGAATTTCAAGTGTTGAAATTTGAAATGAGATTGCATACCTCCTATGAGATAAATAGATCCCGATACCAACTGCGAGTAAGAGTTACTCCTGGGAGAATTTTACACAGGACAATTAGCCGATCAAGTAGGTGTCTAGAAAGGTGTTAACGGGGTTATGCCTCTGGTAAAACGAGGTTTATTTTAATTAGGTCCGTGCGAAAGCACGGGGTGTTGGATATAGTGCCCTCAAAGTCAATTATTGGATCACAGGTACGTGATTGCAATGATTTAGGAGGACCTATACCGGTAGGACAGTCTTACTCGAGATGATAGTATGCTATCTGGTTTGCCTTTATCAGTCGTGTATAGGTTCAGGTGACTGATCACGATTACACTTTGATAGAGCCCTTAGGATCTTGCTTGACTACCAACAGTATGAGGGCGATCATATACGTGAGAGTTGGATGGTCTATAAGCATATCCTTAATAGTGGTCCCTAATCGTGGGAGTTTCGAGACAGGGCATCGATACTCCGGAGTAGACTAGTGTATATAGTCGAGACACGAGGGGCGGTGGCCGGTCTCATAAGCCATTGGTGTCAGTTGGATCACCTAAGATGTATACAGGTGCTCATTGGGTTATGAGTACACCGGACAGGACTCGCCGGGAATCTGCTAGTTGGTATTATACATATCGTCAGATAGCAGTTCCCTGGTGACATGTGTACAGGTTAGTTCATCGACCTGAGGTCGTCATTTGTCTCGTGTGAGTTCCCACTGTGCTTTGATTTCTACCCTACCACGGCTCAAAGGAGTCGTGCAAACAGGTAGTTTTTGGGTACAGTCCCGAGCCACATGGAGGCACGTGAGCGGATCGGCAAGGGATTCGTCTCTCCCGGTATTGGGGGTGGAGGTCGTGCTGTGTCTAGGAAAGCCATTACACCAAGTCTTTGGCCAAGGCAGGTGAGATTTACTGGTAGGTACTCCAGTAGTATCTCAGGGTGTTCAGGGCTTGTCTCCGACACGACTTATACAGCTATTGGGTGTCTAACGTTACTAGCCCCCTAGGACGAATATGCGATACTCATAGACGAACGGACCAGACTGTATATACATTGTCACTGTTAGGCTCAGTAGGGTTTCTGGATGAGTTCGATAATCAGCCTCCCTTGAGGTCAGTCCATGGGCAGCCGTTACACATAGCTAGTGCCGCTGACGGCTTGTGGTTAAACCCACTACCAGGGTACTGACGAGTCATTAGAGTCCCCCACAGATAGTTTCCCAAGTTCGAGCGAAACGTTGTAGAGGTCGTATGGTTTTATGGCAGGGTTCGGAAAATACACGTGCGTTTACACACGTGTCATTTTTTGGGCAGATAATACTGGTGGGCTTTGGTTTAAGCCGGATCCATGTATTATACAGAGTAGATATAATATCTTTGTCTCAGTTGCATTTGTATTCGGTCGTAATACAAATGCTGGTATATTTATACAGTTACGGGGTTATCCTGAAATTCGTTTCAGGATCACTTTTGGAAGTTGCCAGTTTCCAGTTTTCTATCGCCCGTCTTTTCACATTCGGTTAAAGACGGATTTATCTTTTCTTGAGATGAGTGTGGAAGGTTCTAGAAGTTTCTAGAAGAGGTGATTAGGTTGAATGGTGTTGATGTTTCATTGGTTGCATTTAATATATTCATACTATTTGTTCACACTTTGTGTTCACACTATTTGTTCACACTTTGTGTTCACACATGGTATTTGTTCTTATTGTCACCTCCCCCTCTCCTACACTCACCCCCCACCTTTATATATTGTGGCCGGCCCCCTCCTTGGTGCCCATGAGATTTTTCACTCTCACTTGATTGGAAAAAGGATGATAGATTTCGGTGTATGGAATTTCACAGCTCATTTCATTCCATCACCCGATTCCTATGGCAACATCATTAACCGTTCGTCCATGGTTTTGGATGAAGCGAGATAAAGTATTCCACTCATTCTCTACATCAATCTTGGTCGTCTCTTTTAGCAAACTTGACGACCGAGTTGCCTCGAGTCAGAGGCGGGAGCCCGTTTAAAGATCCGATGATGTGGTGCCACCTGGACGAGGAGATCGGAGATCGAAGAGATCGGAGAAGCCGCAACGGAGCGTGGGATGATGGTTAAAGAACGAAGGACTCGGATCGTTCGGTATAACCTTTCTTCCCTCTTTGTAGATTGTTAGTTTAGCGTTGATGGCAGATCCGGGTTATAGTATGCGATAGCGCCAGTTATAAAAGTTTTTGTTCCGCATTTTGGCGTCTGAAAGACGGCCGGGGCGCTACCATAGACTTACATGGTATCAAAGCCACGCCATTAAGCTTTACTAACTTTTGCTAACGCATTTAAAAGATTGATCGAACAGATTTTTCGAAAATCGCAATTTCTAGTATTAAAGTTTCTGTTAATTTTCAAACTAGTCCAAATGTCATTTTGACCATACCAGAAAATCAAGCAGGGTTTTTGAGAAATACTGTAGAAATTCGACGATGTGATTCCACTGTTCCGCCGCGGATCCGCGGCCCAAGCTAGGGTTTGGCCGCGGATCCGCCGCAGGAAAGTGAGATCACTCACTCAATTTTCTATAGTGGATTTTATGTTGGAAATTGTGGTTTCTAGAACTGTTTATTTGGGCCCGGTGTTTTTTACTGTGCAGCAGATTTGCGTGGGGCCCACTTCGGGAAATTTAGTCGATCGAAATTTAAATGTGTTAGTTTACAGTGCTTACATTATATCTCCGACCGTGAATGTCATTTGATCGGTAAACCGCGTCTGATTGCTATAGTTCTTTTAGACGGGTTTGCGAACGTGACATTCGCGTTGATGTTCTGTGTTGTGCTGTGATGTTGCGGATTTGTCGTGGTGGATAGCAGTGTGCAATGGTAGTGCAGTTTGGATTTATTTGTACATTTGATATTGCGGGGCGAGCGTCCAACATGTGGACTGCCGCCACTGCCTGTTGTATAATATTCTTTTGGGGCACGACCAGGTTGCGGTCGATATACCTGTTGTACTATTTTTCATTTCTGTACTAGGTTTTACCCCGCGACGAAGTACACGGATAGCCGGGTTCTGGGGGCAACAGGTCCGCATCTCATGGCTTTGAGAGGTAGAGGGGCCTCACTCTAGAATTGGCAGACTATTCGCTGCACTCGTATGGGGTACAGGTTGACCCAAGAAGGGGTGCCCAAGATTACCGGATTCCGTGAAATGATGGGTGGTCCATTCACTATGATGTAGGGGGCTGCCTCGCTTCAGGTTTTGGCGGGTAACTTGCCGCACCCGTAGGGGTCTAGGTTTCATTGCACAGGCTATCCACACGACCGGGGAACGTTGGGTTTCAGCAGCGGCTCTGTGAAACCCGGAGATCCCAGATTATCTGTATTGTTCTGTGATGCTTATTACTTTTCTGTAATGTTGCATATTATCACGCCTGGAGCGATTATAGTATATTGGTTTATATACTATTAGATGTTGTATATGTTTTACACCCGCGCTAGTCCAGTCCCCGCTCTATCGTTAGTTAAGTAACCTAACGAGTGATGACGGGACCCAGTGACGAATGCGGATGGCATATACGTACATTTTATTTTCGTTATTTTCTGGTGTGATTATTTGATGGGACTGCGTTGATTCTGATCAATGCAAAGTAAAACAAACCTGTTTGGATGTTGCTGGAATAATTTAAAAAGTGTTATTACAAAGATGTTTCCTTTTGTTTTGCATAGTGGTATTCGGTTGGAATATCCTGCACCTCATTCGACGGGGCAAGGGCCGATATCCCTTCACCGGGACTGACCCCTTGGACAGAAGTTTGCGTCAGGGTAATAACTTCACTATAGTCGATTACATATTGCTTTGCATCGCGGTATTCAGTGGAATATCCTGCACCTCATTCCACGAGGAAAGAGCCGAGATCCCTTCACCGGGAGTGACCTCTTTAGCAAAGGTTTTCGCCACTATATTTTATAAAAAGCTATCGGGTTCCTTCAACGAGATCAAGTTCATTACGTTAAAGGTTTTTCGCCAAAAACCAGCCGTAGCCCTCCGTCATTTCTTATGGATGGTCAGTAATATTCAAGCTATGTTTGTTGGCTTTCGTCAAGGCATAGTGTTTGGTAGTTGCTGGGGTATTCATTTGTTGCATAGATAGATGAGTTGGTTTAGGACAGTCGTATTATCTTGTTGGCTTTCGTCAAGGGTATGTATGGGTGGGTTCGAATTAACAAGATAATGACGGTCAGAACTTGACATATGTCTTATGATTTGTTGGCTTTCGTCAAGGTCATAAGAACATGGGGTAAAAATCACATCGGGAGTTTCTAAAGAAACTAAAACTTGCCAGGCATGCGCATACCTTCTGGAGTGTGATAATATGAGTGGATTCCGTCACATTATCATACGATGAGAGTTGGATCCCGATTCCCACTGATGAGTTGGTTTACTCTTTGGGTGATCCCGATTGATTCTTCTTTCAGGTTTGGAGGAGAATTTGACAGTACAGTGGGAGGTTTCCGGATTAGATAAAGTGATAACCATTCTGATCTAGGTTAGAGTGCACGCAGAGTGTTTCTTTTCTCTCTCTCTTTGGCAGCGACCTTTGACCGACCCTAAAACTATGACTTAGGGACCAAGTAGACCGAACCTTCTTAAAATACTGGCTTTTGGATTGTCTGAGTTGCATAAGTCATTGCCACTCCTTCTTCCACCCTTTGTATTTCTCAAAACACCCGTATTACTACGTACATCCACTTCCATTGGATAGATCCATCGTATGGTTATATACGAACTTGAAGGGACTCCTTCGAGGATGGATCAAGGTTTAGGAGAAATAGAATTGGTTTATTCAGTTGTCTTTTATTATCACCTTCTCTCAGGTTGCGAGGGCTCCTTGGTTTAGGAGAGTACACTTATTACGCTTATTGGATAGTCTTATTCCAAACCATAGACATGTGCCGAAAGGTAGGGAATGAAGAAAACCAATTAGCCTAAGTAGGGTGTACAGAAGGTAATATGTTAAGACAAAATAAAGGGATTAGAAAGAGAGCAAAGTAAGTTGCGACTGTTATCATTCACGACCAAACCGCGTACTTCATCGCCACTCCTATTTCACCTTTAAAAGAATAAGGTATTATTCAGTTGTCTTTTATCATCACCTTCTCTCAGTTGCGAGTACTTCTTGGTTTAGGAGGGTACACCTATTATGATTACTGGATAGTCTTCTTCCAAACCATAGGCTGGTGCCGAACGGTAGGGAAGGAAGAAAACCATTTAGCCTAACGATGGTGTACAGAAGGTAACGACTAAAGACAAATAAAGGGATTTGGAGAGATGGCAAAGAAATATACGGTTAAAGTCATGAATTGGATTATGGAAGAGGCATTACTATGAATACCAGGATACCCTTATGAAACATTTTCATGTTTCAGTGCATTGTTAATGGAAAACTGTTTTCCCGATTAGATACTTACTCCAGGGTGTGTATTCACCAGGTTTCATTCTCATATCTGTATGGTTTTACAGATGATAAGTGGGAGGAAGTTATTGGGAATTAGGTGATCATCCTCATTATATCAGAATTCGTTGTAATTGGTGATATTTGAGGAAATCGCCAGGGTACAGTTTTCAACCTACGATGCACAGGTTTTGAGTTATTCAACTCAACGGACTTATACAGAGTATTGTATATTGTCCAGTGTCCATCAGGACAAAGGGGTAGGTCCTCGTACTATGTTCTGTTTATTTATGACTTCTCTAGTTTTTAGACAAGTGTTTCGTAGAAATACAAGGTCTATGTTTTGAGAAGTTGTGGGTATAAGAATAAAGTAGAGAACCAAATGTCGCAAATATCGGGATTCTTCAAAGAGATCGAAGATGTAGATACTTGTGATTGGTATTCAGATGATAGTAAAAGTTTTGAGAAACTTGTTTCTCTTTCGGGTTACTCATAATTGGATGGATTCCTAAGTTGAGTAATGCTGATTAGCCTCTCTCCATTAAAGTTGATATGCACTGGAGATAGCTGCATGATTAGAATATGGTTCCAATTAAATTAGTGCTAAAGTTTCTATATTTGATATAGGTGAGTTGTCCGGCTTATGCTTAAAACCAGACTCTGGATAACTCAGGGCGCGTTTCTGTAATGGCAGTTTGTGGGTTGGCCCAGGCTATGACAAGGGTCGACTTTCTACCATCTGGAAGATCAATAGTGATATTGTTCTTGACTCGCTACAGTTTCAGTAAAATGTATTTTTTCAGAAAACAGTAGTGGGAGTATGGTAGAACTGGAAGTGATTCCAGAACCGCAAACGATTATGGAAAAATTTAATAGGACCTACAGATTCAGTCAGGTTTGACATTCCATTAGCCACTCCGCAGATTTGGTGGGTAACCTCAGACACCCGAGAGGTACTTCGGTAGCCTCAAGGACGGTGACAGGGAGGTTCTTATCTACCCAGACTTGACACTACTGTTGTTCCAGGCTATGAGACCCGTTAGGAGGGTTTTTGTGGTCAGTGGGAGCAGCGGAAGCATAGTGGGCAAGTAACTTATGTCTATTTATAGACTAGAGCAGTTATAGCGGAGATTGATCATCTAATTTTGATGTGGCGGTCATGGGTTTGACTTCATCAGAATAGAGGGTGGATCTGTTAAGAAGGTAGTAGGGTGTGATGTCTTGGTTTTTGGATGACATACACATAGTAGGAAGTAAAATTCCTATACTACGATCGGTTGTATTGTGGTCGTCACACAGTTGTTTCTCCAGACAGGATATGGATATAATATTTAATATTCTGGTTTCTAGATCTATGGTTTTAGATCTGGATTTGGGTAGTTTCCCAATGTGGGTACTTTGACAGTATTCTAATGGTTTTTAGAATAGATGACTCCTGGCATGGTGGTGTACCTGCAGGTGATGGAGTCACCCTCTCTAAAGGTGTCTTACAGACTAAAGGGGAGAGAGATGTGCATGATTGGCATATCACTTTCTTAGGCAATTGAGTCAATCGTGAGATGTCAAGTACCACACCAGATATTGTTTTTGCACTAGATGCAATAAGTTTGTATTAATCCAATCCTGGAGAAACATAAGGAAGCAGTTTTAGAACATAAGTGGATGTTCTACGGATTTGATGACGGCAGCCTCCTTCGGGAGACGATTATCATTCCAGGCTTCAAAGGTGACAAGGATGACAGAGTGATTGTTAGAGTTATAGTTTATCCCTCTAACGAGGGACAGTATTATAGACATGTGGTCCAAGAGGATACTGTGGGAGGCATGGTGCCGGATACTGATTAGGTTCAGTTTTCGATACAGTCTAAGAAGTCTGGATTTGGAGTTCATTTATGAACTAAGGTCCCATCAGATATCGAAACATATTCTAAGACAGGTATTACTCAATTCGGGAGATGGCTTTCTCCGCGAACTTGAGATTAAGAGAGACATAGAAAGAAACATCCGGGCGGATCCACTCACTGAGGCTATTTCTCGAACACAATAGTTTTACAAACGGGCTTTGTGAAACTGATTAGTAGAGGAGTTGGGTGTTGGTTTCACACGGGCTGTGAGTACGCAACATCACAATAATTAGCCTTAAGTGTAAGTGGGAGATTGTTAGATATAGTGCCCTCAAAGTCAATTATTGGATCGCAGGTACGTGATTGCAATGATTGAGGAGGACCTATACTGGTAGGACAGTCTTACTCGAGATGATAGTATGCTATCTGGTTTGCCTTTATCAGTCGTGTATAGGTTCAGGTGACTGATCACGATTACACTTTGATAGAGCCCTTAGGATCTTGCTTGACTACCAATAGTATGAGGGCGATCATATACGTGAGAGTTGGGTGGTCTATAAGCATATCCTTAATAGTAGTCCCTAGTCGTGGGAGTTTCGAGACAAGGCATCGATACTCCGGAGTAGACTAGTGTATACAGTCGAGACCCCGACAAGGGGCGGTGGCCGGTCTCACATGCCACTGGTGTCAGTTCGATCACCTAAGATGTATACAGGTGCTCATTGGGTTATGAGTACACCGGACAGGACTCGCGGGGAATCTTCTAGTTGGTATTATACATATCGTCAGATAGCAGTTCCCTGGTGACATGTGTACAAGTTAGTTCATCGACCTGAGGTCGTCATTTGTCTCGTGTGAGTTCCCACTGTGCTTTGATTTCTACCCTACCACGGCTCAAAGGAGTCGTGCAAACAGGTAGTTTTTGGGTACAGTCCCGAGCCACATGGAGGCACGTGAGCGGATCGACAGAGGATTCGTCTCTCCCGGTATTGGGGGTGGAGGTCGTGCTGTGTTTAGGAAAGCCATTACACCAAGTCCTTAGCCAAGGCAGGTGAGATTTACTGGTAGGTACTCTAGTAGTAACTCGGGTGTTCAGGGCTTATCTCCGACACGACTTATACAGCTATTGGGTGTCTGACGGTACTAGCCCCCTAGGCCGGATATGCGATACTCATAGACGAACGGACCGGACTGTATATACATTGTCACTGTTAGGCTCAGTAGGGTTTCTGGATGAGTTCGCTCATCAGCCTCCCTTGAGGTCAGTCCATGGGCAGCCGTTACGCATAGCTAGTGCCACTGACGGCTTGTTGTTAAACCCACTGCCACGGTAATGACGAGTCATTAGAGTCCCCCACAGATAGTTTCCCAAGTTCGGGCGAAACGTTGTAGAAGTCGTATGGTTTTATGGCAGGGTTCGGAAAATGCACGTGCGTTTACGCACGTGTCATTTTTTGGGCAGATAATACTGGTGGGCTTTGGTTTAAGCCGGATCCATGTATTATACAGAGTAGATATAATATCTTTGTCTCAGTTGCATTTGTATTCGGTCGTAATACAAATGCGGGTATATTTATACAGTTACGGGGTTATCCTAAAATTCGTTTCAGGATCACTTTTGGAAGTTGCCAGTTTCCAGTTTTCTATCGCCCGTCTTTTAACATTCGGTTAAAAACGGATTTATCTTTTCTTGAGATGGGTGTGGAAGGTTCTAGAAGTTTCTAGAAGAGGTGATTAGGTTGAATGGTGTTGATGTTTCATTTGTTGCATTTAATGTATTCATACTTTATGTTCACACTTTGTGTTCACACTATGTGTTCAAACTTTGTGTTCACACATGATATTTGTTCTTATTGTCACCTTCCCCTCTCCTACACTCACCCCCCCACCTTTATATATTATGGCCGGCCCCCTCCTTGGTGCCCATGAGATTTTTCACTCTCACTTGATTGGAAAAAAGATGATAGATTTCGGTGTATGGAATTTCACAGCTCATTTCATTCCATCATCCGATTCCCATGGCAACTTCATTAACCGTTCGTCCATGGTTTTGGACGAAGCGAGACAAAGTATTCCACTCATTCTCTACGTCAATCTTGGTCGTCTCTTTTAGCAAACTTGACGACCGAGTTGCCTCGAGTCAGAGGCGGGAGCCCGTTTAAAGATCCGATGATGTGGTGCCACCTGGACGAGGAGATCGGAGATCGAAGAGATCGGAGAAGCCGCAACGGAGCGTGGGATGATGGTTAAAGAACGAAGGACTCGAATTGTTCGGTATAACCTTTCTTCCCTCTTTGTAGATTGTTAGTTTAGCGTTCATGGCAGATCCGGGTTATAGTATGCGATAGCGCCAGTTATAAAAGTTTTTGTTCCGCATTTTGGCGTCTGAAAGACGGCCGGGGCGCTGCCGTAGACTTACACTGGGAACCTCCCTCAAGTACCGACACTGATCTGGCTGAAAGATTGACGAAATTGTAGGGTGTAATTAATCCCGGCTAATCTTACCTTTTAGGGTTTAAAGGAAGATTTGATAAAAACAGTGGGAGACATCCTGATTAGATAAGATAATAACTAATATAATCTTGCAAGAGCATACGCTAAAGTGTTTTCTTCTCTCTCTGTCCAGGTAGCGACCATGTCAGGCCTTAATCAAGATAATAATATGGATGTATTGACTGATCCCGCTTATTATACTGAGCAGGGGATCGTTGGTCCCGTTCTTTCTTCTAAGAGTTATAAGACTGAGCAGGAAACATGAGAATATCTGGATTCTCATGCCGCCCAAACAAAGAACATGCATGCCGATGCATCTTCTTCGGGTGTGTTAGTTATTGAGAACTGTTTCTCAGTTCACCCTACGTCCTGGGTATTAGATACCGGATCGGGATCCCACATATGTAAATTGTTACATGGGCTACGTAAAGGTAGAGAACCGGGAAAGAGTGATCATTCCGTACAAGTAAGGAACGGTGCAAATATTGCAGCCAAAGCAGTTGGCGAATATCACCTTGTATTACCAAGTAGTAATACGTTGATTCTGAACGAGTGCTATTATATACCGAACATGATGTGCAACATTATATCAGTTTCTTTATTAAGCAAATAAGGATATAATTTTGTAATTCAGGATATGTTATGAACGTCTTCCTAAATCAAAAGTTGATTGGATCAGTCTCGTTACATAATGGTATATACGTTCTCAATCAAAATACAGTCTTTAATATACAAAAATCAAATAAGAGGAAAAGTTCAGAAATGAACGAATCATACTTCTGGCATTGTAGATTTGGTCATATCAATGCGACACGGCTGGCTAAGTTACATAAGGATGGATATTTGAATCCGTTCGAATTATCATCTTATGATACTTGCCATTCATGTGTCAAAGGTAAAATGACCAAAACTCCGTTTAGTGGACACAGAGAAAGAGTTACAGAACTCTTAGGACTTGTACATAGTGATGTATGCGAACCCATGTCTACACATGCCAGGAACGGTTCTTCCTACTTCATTACATTCACTGACGATCTCTCAAGATACAGACATGTGTTCCTGTTGAAACACAAGTCTGGAGCTTTTGAGAAATTCAAAGAATATAATAACGAAGTAGAGAACCAAAAGGGTAAAAGTATTAAAATCCTTCGATCTGATCGAGGAGGAGAATACTTGAGCAATGAGTTCCGACATTATCTAAAAGAGAATGGGATTCTCTCTCAGCTTACTCCTCCCTATACCCCACAGCACAACGGCGTATCAGAGCGGAGGAATCGCACCCTATTGGATATGGTGCGCTCTATGATGAGCACTGCTGAGTTACCTATCTCCTTTTGGGGTTATGCGCTGAAGACGGCCGCATACCTATTGAATAGAGTTCCAGCTAAATTAGTGCCTACCACTCCATATGAGATTTGGAATGGGAAGAGACCATCTCTTAAACAAGTAAAGATATGGGGTTGTCCGGCCTATGTTAAAAAGCAAAATCCGGACAAGCTCGAGGCAAGATCAGGTCTATGTAAGTTTGTAGGATATCCAAAAGATTCCTATGGATATATCTTCTACCACGGTGAGGAACAAAAGGTGTTTGTTTCTCAATATGCCACCTTTTTAGAAAAGGAATTTCTTGTAAAAGAAATTAGTGGCGAAGAGGTTGAGGTGGAAGAAATTCCAGCAGCACAAACTACGACTGATGATTTATTAGAACTAGAGGATTCAGTAGTTCCCGACGAACCCCAGCCTCTCCGCCGATCTAGTAGGGTTTCTCATCCACCTGAGAGATACTAAGGTTTTCTCATTGATGGTGGGAGCGGGGATTGCATCATGGAAGATGATAACCCGACTAGTTTCGAGCAGGCCATCACGAGTGGTGACTCTGTGAAATGGCTGGATGCAATGCGATCTGAGATGGAATCCATGTACACCAACAAAGTATGGACTTTGGAAGTTGCTCCTGAAGGGGTAAAACCCATTGGGAGAAAATGGATCTTTAAAAGGAAAATTGGTGTAGATGGAAAAGTTGAGACATACAAAGCTAGACTTGTTGTAAAGGGTTTTCGTCAACAAACAGGTGTGGATTATGACGAAACCTTTTCTCCAGTAGCTATGCTTAAGTCCATCCGGATCTTACTTGCCATTGCTGGATACCATGACTACGAAATGTGGCAGATGGATGTTAAGACCGCCTTTCTAAACGGTGATTTAGAAGAGTGTGTGTACATGACTCAGCCAGAGGGCTTCGTAGATAGTGAGAGCAACGGAAAGGTGTGCAAGCTACTTAAATCCATTTACGGGTTAAAGCAAGCATCGCGGAGTTGGAACATCTGCTTTGGTGTTGTAGTCAAAGAGTTTGACTTCATTAAAAACGTAGATGAACCTTGTATTTATAAGAAGGTTGCAGAGAGTAAGGTTGTCTTCCTCATATTGTACATCGATGACATAGGAAATGATGTTCCTATGCTGCAATCGGTCAAGCTCTTCTTATCACAAAGATTCTCAATGAAAGATCTCGGTGATGCCTCCTGCATACTGGGAATTATGATCTATAGAGATAGATCAAAACAGATACTGGGATTGTCCCAATCTAGGTACATTGACACCATACTAAAGAGGTTTAGTATGGAAGAATCCAAGTATGGTAACCAACCCACGATCTCTGGACTCACTCTCTCCAAAGAGATGTCTCCCAAGACTGATTTGGAGAGAGCTCGCATGCAAGGGATACCCTATGCTTCGACAGTAGGCTCTATCATGTATGCGATGCTATGTACCAGACCTGATGTAGCATACACACTAAGTGTAGTGAGTCGGTATCAAGCAGATCCTGGAAAGAGTCACTGGACAGCTGTGAAGAACATTCTCAAGTACTTGCGAAGGACTAAAGAGATGTTCTTGGTGTATGGTAACGGAGAACTCCAAGTGGAGTCCTTTACCGATTCGAGCTTCCAGAGTGATAAGGACGACTCTAAGACGCACTCGGGATTTGTCTTTACCCTCAATGGAGGGGCGTTGTGTTGGAAGAGTTCCAAACAGGATACCGTAGCAGACTCGACGATGGAGGCTGAATACATCACTTCCAACGATGCTGCCAAATAGATTGTCTGGATAAAGAAGTTCATCTCTGAACTTGGTGCGGTTCCGTCTATTGAGCATCCAATACCTTTGTATTGCGATAACAATGGAGCTGTGGCTTTGGCCAAGGAACCCAGGTCCCATCAGAAGTACAGACATATTCTGAGGCGGTATCACCGGATCAGGGAGATAGTTGAACGCCGGGAGATCGAGGTCAGGAGAGTTGATACAATGGACAACACTGCGGATCCACTCACGAAGGCCATTCCTCAGATATAATTTGAGAGATTATTCGGGATGCTAGGTATGAGATACTACAACAGCTGGCCTTAGTGCAAGTAGGACATTATTAGTTATGTATATGCTCTAGAGGCCATTGTTGTACATATGATGTATATTATAATGGATGCTTGGATATATATAGAGAGGACTTTCTTGCTCTTCATGATAGTATGCTATTTGGTTTCACTTTATCTTAACATGTTGACTTATATTAGTTTACTGTCTTACTCTCACATGTTGATAAAGCTCTTAGGATATGTACTCGACTACTGGGACTATGATGAGATCATACTAGTGGGGCCACGGTAGTCGATGAGTACATCCTATAACTGTTCCTAGTCGAGGATGTATCGAGATAGGGCATCGATACATCAGAGTAGACTAGCGTATACGCATCTTGACCCATATGATGGGCAAAGGATGATCCCATATCCATCGGTGTTCGACATCAAGGATGGTGTATGGGTGCTCAGTGGAGACTGGGTACACTGGACGGACTCGCCGAGATCTCCCAAATAGTATTATACCTCACGTCAGATGGCAGTTCTCCGATGACACTGGTACAGGTTAGTCTATAGACCCGAGATCTTCGTAGAGTCTTGTGTGATTCCCACTATGCTTTGATTTCCACCTTACGACGTCCAAGAGGGCGTGCAAAACGGTGGCTTTTGGGTACAGTCCCGAATCACATGAAGGCAATGAGCGATAGGAGGGGATTCGTCTCTCCCGGTATAGGGAGTTGATGTTGTGTTGTGTTCGATTGGCTATAACTGGAAGTCTCTGGCCAGGGCTGATATAGAGAACTACTTATAAGTGTTATCGGTAGGTTCTCGACCTGTTATGAGCCTCACATCGACACAACTTATTGGTTACTGGGGTCTGACGTATACCACCCTTAGACTAGATATGCAACATATCAGATGAAGAGACCGGACTGTACGGGAGTGTTACTAATTGGATTCACAGGAGAATGTATAGGCTTTCTTGTTGATCTTCTAATCGCTCAATACCTGGGTGGCTGTTACGTTTAGCCGACTGCTTGCAGCTTGTGGGTGTTTGATATGATCATCACCTGCTACAGGCGTATTGACGATTCTTTAGAGTCCTACACAGAGGTTTCATGACTCAGGCAAAACGGAGTAGGAGAACATATGCGATATGTGCGGGACCGAGAATAATACGATATGAGATACCGTATTCTATTCTCGCGATATTTGATATAGACCGGATCATCGAATCAAGTGTTGATTCGATGAATCGGTACATGATATATTAGTCGGTTATATGCGATATAGCCGGATTGTCGGATCAAGTGTTGATTCGATAATTTAATGTATAATTATATATGTGATATATTACATTACATTATCTAATATTGGCTCGCTTTATTATTTCATTTTCTCACCGGATAATACATTGATATATATGCGATATATGTTAATTGTATTATTTTCTTTTGTTACAAAAATGTATTATATATGTGATATATATTATTGTAACAAGTTATGTTTACAAATGCAACATGATTAGTGGAGATTAAACATGGTGAGGGTTTGATTTGGGTTAACCTCTTCTTGAAGCTTCTAGAAGCTTTTGTTTTGTTTCTTGCAAAGATATTATGTGTTGATATTTTGAAGATATTATTTAACCCAACCAAAACCCTTAACTCTAGTAAACTCTCTACATGAGTTAATGATTCATATGATTAACTCAAGGTTCATTTGTGAGCATAGTAATTTTTCATTGTTCATCACAAAAGACTTCACTTTCTTCTTCCTCCTTGAAAGCTTTCTAGCTTATGATTTTGTGATGAATGAGTGTGAGAATTTGATAATAAAAGAGAGCATAAATCCTACATCATCCTCATCTAATCTAGCCAATTAGATTAGGGTGTTCACTTCATTAGTGAGTGAGAGCTTGAGTTAAAGAAACTTCAAGTAGATCATCTTCGAGAAGGAAGACTTCAAGCAAGCATGGATCGTTCGGCTTGTGGAGCCTCTCTTGAGTCCGGGAGATCATGGATCGCGGCGAAGGGACTACTACTCGGAGCTTATGAAGCTAAGGAGCGGACTACAAAGGTTGTAATCCCTCTCTTTTAGTTGTAAAAATGTTTACTTGCATGTTTAACCCTAATTATCTAGCAAAGATTCTCGCTTTGGGTTGTTCGGCACGTCTAAATTTTAAATCGGGCATGGTTGATTCCTTATGGACCCTTGTGACAGTGCCTAGTAACCCTACAATTCTTCCATATATAATCAGGGTTGGAGGAATCACCCTAATTTTGCTTGGAATCAACAACAAAATCAAAACACGGTTCCAAATCAAAATAATTTCCAAAGGGCTCCTCCACCACAACAGCAACCACTTCAACTAACTCAGCACCCTTACCAGTCACAAAATTTTCAAAACCAGGTCAACACATCTGCACCGTCTAAGCCTTTGCAATTGACCGGTTCTGATGAATTCTCTTCATTCGCACAAACCATGAATTTGCTCTTGTCAAATTTCATGCAAGTTTCGGCTGAAATAAAGACTTCCGTCGATAATATAAAGAAAAACTCTACCTCCCAAGCGGAGAGTATAAAATCGATGGAAGCAGAAATTGCACGATTAAAAGCCGAAATGAGTGTGAGAGAAAAAGGGAAACTTCCATCTCAACCCTAACCGAATCCTGGGCATTACAATGTAAATGCCATCACAACGTTGAGATCAGGAAGAGAGCTGAATAATCACGTTGGGGAAGAGATTGATGATACCGAAAAATCTATCAATAATACCCCGGCTGAGACCTTTCCTTCCATACACACTTCTACTTCTGATCTTTGTTCTTCTACCCCACCGCCTTCTTGCGAGCCTATTCTCCGTTTCCCTCTAGGCTCGACACCTCAGCAAACCTCTTCTAGTCCACCAAAGACGATCCCTACTCCTATTCTGGGATCACATCCACACACACCACCTTCTCCAATGATGGACCCAGCTCTTATTGCTAAAGATCCTTATCCGAATCGGTTAAGGGGTAATAAATCGAGTCCACATATGGAGAAGATTATAGAAATGTTCAAACAGGTTAATATCAACATCCCTCTCCTAGATGCTATTCAACAAGTCCCCGCTTATGTGAAAATTCTCAAAGACTTGTGCACTAGGAAGAGGAAGACTCAAGTGCCAAAGAAGGTCTTCATGACTAATAATGTTAGCACTGCTTTTACCCCATAGCTACTAAAGAAACGTAAGGACCCAGGATGTCCTACAATCTCGATTTCTATTAGGGGTAAAAATATCAACCATGCTTTACTTGACATTGGCGCAAGTGTTAACCTGCTTCCATTTCTGTTTATGAGCAGTTAGGGATTGGAGAGTTGAAACCAGCTCATTGCACTCTCCAAATGGCAGACCGGTCAATCACCAAACCTAGGGGTGACCTGGAGGATGTGTTGATAAAAGTCGGGGAATTTGTATTCCCTGTGGACTTCATTGTTCTTGATACACAACCTGTAGCAAACCCACAGAGCCAAATTCCGGCGATTTTGGGTCGACCATTCTTTGCCACTTCCAATGTTGTCATTAACTGTCGAAACGGTTCAATGAACCTATCTTTTGGAAAAATGACAATTGAACTGAACATCTACAAAATTGGAAGTCAGCCATCTGAACTCTCTGCTCATATACTTGATGTTTGCTCTGTCCACGAGATTGCTCCCGAAAGTTGCGAAGTTGATGAACTTTTCTTTGAAGATCTCGAGGACACTAGCACATCAATGTTTGATCTTGCACATCCTAGTGAGGACACATTTTCCATGCTTGAGTCCGACACTCTTGACTCATCACCTTCCGAGTCTGTATCTTTTGCAGGCTACGAGCTTCTTCTTGACTCTGAGTATCATTCGATGATCCCACCTTCTATTGTTTCTCCGCCAGCATTAGATCTCAAACTTTTACCTTCTCATTTTAAATATGCATATTTAAGTGAGAATGAGTTTTACCGGTTATCATATCCGCTTCTCTAGCATCAGAGCAAGAGAATGCGCTTTTAACGGTATTGAGATCTAATAGGCAGGCGTTTGGTTGGACTATGGCGGACATCAAAGGGATTAGTCCCTTGATTGTTGAACATCATATATATCTGATGGATGATGCCAAACCAACCCGAGAACCATAGAGACGGTTGAACCCCGTCATGAAGGATGCGGTGAAGAAAGAAATCGTCAAATGCCTTGACAATGGCATCATTTACCCAATCTCCGATAGCCAGTGGGTGAGTCCAATTCATGTCGTCCCTAAGAAATCTGGTATCAAAGTCATTACAAATGAGGCAAATGAGTTAATCCAGATACGTGCTCAAACCGGGTGGCGTGTATATATTGATTATAGAAAACTCAATGCCGCAACGAGGAAAGACCACTTTCCTCTACCTTTCATTGACCAGATGCTAGAACGCTTAGCTGGACGAGAGTATTATTGCTTCATGGACGGATACTCTGGCTATAACCAGGTCCCTATTGCCAAAAAGGATCAAGATAAAACCACATTTACTTGTCCTTTTGGTACATTTGCTTATAGACGCATGCCCTTTGGGTTATGCAATACTCCCGCTATATTTCAGCGGTGTATGATGGGGACATTCTCGGACACGGTCAAGAATTTTTTGGAGATTTTCATGGACGATTTCTCGATATTAGGAAATTCTTTTTCTGACTACCTATCTCATCTTGACACAGTTCTTACTCGTTTCAAAGAGAAGAACTTAACCTTGAATTGGGAAAAATACCATTTCATGGTCCAGGAGGGAATTGTGCTTGGACATGTTATTTCACGGAAAGGCATTGAGGTTGACAAAGTTAAAATTGATGTCATTCAAAACCTTCATCATCCCAAATGTGTCAAGGATATCCGATCATTTCTTGGCCATGCATGCTTTGACAAGAGATTCATTAAGGATTTTAGCAAAATTGTTAGACCTTTAACTCTTCTCTTGACCAAGGACACGACCTTTCACTTTGACTCGGATTGTGAGGCAGCATTCGACTCACTCAAACACTCTCTCACTACAGCCCCCGTTATATCATCTCGAGATTGGAACCACCCTTTTGAGCTTATGTGTGATGCATCGGATTTTGCAGTTGGTGCAGTCTTAGGACAGCACATTGAAAAGATACCACACGTGATCTATTATACAAGTAAGACCCTGAATGATGCTCAAATTAACTATACAACTACCGAAAAAAACTTTTGGCAGTTGTATTTGCATTAGAAAAATTCAGGCCTTACTTGATTGGCTCACCAATTGTTGTGTACACTGACCACTCCGCCTTGAAACATCTTTTGGCGAAGAAGGATGCTAATGGTAGGCTAATATGTTGGATCCTTCTATTATAAGAATTTGATCATGTTATCAAAGATAAGAAAGGTTGTGAAAACGTTGTAGCCGACCATCTTTCACGCATCTCTTCTTCACCTGTGACCCTGCCGATCAATGATTCTTTTCCAGACGAACAACTTTTGAATGTATACGATGAACCTTGGTTCAGGGATATTGTGAATTATCTTGTTACGGGACTTATTCCCCGCGAATGGTCGAAACAGGACAAACATCGATTTCTATCCCAAGTAAAACATTTTTACTGGGATGAACCCTATCTGTTTAAGTATTGTCCTGACCAGATCATTCGCCGGTGTGTCCCGAATGAGGAATTCAAGAGTGTTCTATCTTTTAGTCATGATCAGGCATGTGGGGGTCACTTTGGTCCTCGAAAGACGGCGAAGAAGGTTTTGCAATGCGGTTTCTATTGGCCGACTTTGTTCAAAGATGCATTTGATCATTGTAAAACCTGTGCACAGTGTCAATACATGGGTAGAATTTCCCGGAGAAATGAGATGCCACAGCAACCCATCTTAGTGGTTGAAATCTTTGACATTTGGGGTATTGACTTTATGGGTCTCTTTCCCAACTCCTTTGGGAATCTGTACATACTGCTTGCGGTTGATTACGTCTCAAAGTGGGTTGAAGCCATTCCTTGTCGCACTAATGATAAGAAGGTTGTCATTAGGTTCTTAAAAGAAAACATCTTTTCGCGATTTGGACACCCACGCGCTATCATTAGCGATAACGGGACGCATTTCTGCAATCGGTCTTTCGAGACTTTGATGCGGAAATATGCAATTAACCACAAACTTTCCACACCCTACCATCCCCAAACGAGCGGGCAGGATGAAGTTTCAAACAGACAGATAAAACAAATTTTGGAGAAGACTGTTGCTAAAAATCGAAAAGATTGGTCGACCAAATTGACGGATGCTCTTTAGGCATTCCGAACTGCATATAAAAACGATCTAGGTATGTCTCCTTACAAACTAGCGTTTGGTAAGGCTTGTCACCTACCGGTCGAGATTGAGCACAAAGCAATATGGGCCGTTAGAGAAATCAACTTTGACTTAAATCAAGCCTGCAACTTTTGGAAGCTGCAATTAAATGAGCTAAGCGAACTCCGCGATGAAGCTTATGATAATGCTGTAATTGTAAAGAACCGGACTAAGGTATTTCACGATAAAAACATTTTGAGAAAAACTTTTACACCTGATCAACAAGTCCTTTTTTATGATTCACGACTCCATCTTCACGCGGGTAAGCTACGATCTCGGTGGAAGGGATATTTTATTGTGCGGTCTGTATACCCGCACAGGGCAGTAGAGGTTGAAAATGCTAAAAACGGCACATTTTTCAAAGTGATTGGACATAGATTAAAGCCGTATTTTTCTACTGACCCCACGGAGGAGCTCCTGTTTTTACAGGAGCCAATTTATCTTGATTAAAATTCCTCCGTCTCACCTCCATGTCCTGTAAATTACTGCATCATTTTTAGAATGAAGATGAGTGAAAAGAATAAGTTTGGGGGAAGGTTTTCACGATCATATTTATTGCCCCCATTAATAAATTTCCTCCCAAGCTTACAAGTTTTGGTAATTTAGCGGACGTCAACAGTGATGACACTGTTGAAGACAAGTTTGGGGGAGGTTTGTGCTTATTTGCGCATCATTTGCATCATATTTTGCATAAGCACAAAACATATAAAAATTAAAAAATATATAAAAAAAATCAAAAAAATTTTGTACATAAATAAGATAATAAAAGATTAGATAGTGAAAAATTACATCCAAAAGATTGGAAAAATTTAAGAAAACCAAGAAAATTAAAAGTTTTCTTAAACGAACTAGTAATAAGTAGTTATGAGCCGTTGTCCCAAGGGTTAGTAAGATGAAGGAAGTCACTAATCTGAGGATAAAAATAAGTCTGAAAAATAGTTCCTATTCTGGAAGCCAAACATTTGAAAGTTGATACGCTACTATACGCACTTGCACACGTCTTGAAACTCGGGATAGTAGAGGATACCTTGAAATGCTCTTGTCTAAAAGCCAAAGTATGAAGGAAATAAAATATTGAATAAAATATAAAATGGTGAAGAAAAAAATAAACACTGGTTTTGTTATCACCAAGGCAGCAATAAAAAAATATAGCGAGGGTGCTTCATCACCTAGTGCCTTAGACCAACTGGTCTGGGAGTCACTGCTAAGCCTCAGGAGGTGCAAGACGAGGAAAATATTAAACACCGTATAAGCAAGCACATGAGTAATCGGTCGGTTAGTACCTCAAGAAATATTAACGGTCGTATGAAAATGTATGAGCAATCTCATCTAAATATTCATCAAATTAAAAATTACTAAGGCAGATGGACAAGAGTATGATAGCTTGAATTGAATTCTCCGAGTGTAGGGATGTTCTTTACACACACGTAGGGTTATATGATCGATGTTTGGAAGAAAGGTAGGAATGAAGAATAAGGACGATGTTTTATTGAAGGATGATGTGATTTCTAACATCTTTTCATGACTATTAAGATAGGGCTCATAACAACCGAAAAACTAGTGTAGTTGGAAACTCTAATTTTCAAAGTCTTTCTTTTACGATTCTTATCTTTAAATGTAATTTTCACGGTCTTCCTTTTATTATTGGATTTTGTGGGTGCAATCCGCTGAAAACCCTCAGGAGACAACACTCCTCCTATTAGGGACACCTAGAGGTTTAAAGGCTTGTTGCACATGCTCAGTGCAATCATGTTGCCTACGAAAGTGTGCTAGTTAGTTTTTCTTTTTCTTTATTTTCTTCTTCTCTTTTTAATAAAACAGTTTGCTCGAGACGACCAAAAATAAGTTTGGGGGAATTTGATCAGTCGAAAATATTGCATTTTTAACAGATCAATTTCCCAACCATTTACACTCATCTAAAGGTGTTCGGAATGAATATAGCACATATTAGCAAAACATCCGTAAAATACCAAATAACATGTGTTATATATTAAAACTGACATTTTGAGGTAAATTGAGTGTTTATCATTGCATGCATCATCTTTGTATAGCGCAACACTTGTCTCGAGAATCTGTGGAGGAAATTCTAGGAAAAGAGCCGAAACAGTCAAAAGTGCTGATAAAAATACGCCAAGTCCAAGACTTGTGATCTAGCAGTGAACAAGAAATATTTATGAGATTCCACACATCAGAAAAGTGCCACAGAGTCAGCACAAACCCAACCAGGAAAAATCATGCATTGAAGCCTCCAATGGGCGGCGGATCCGCGACCAAAGGGCCCTTCCCGCGGCGGATCCGCGGTCAAGTGATGATGACGTCAAAAATTCATCGTGTCAGGTTTCTCATTTCAATATCAACACTCATTTAAGCCAATGCAAATTCCAAAGATCTCCAGAAGCTTCTGTCCGAACAACAAAGCTTTTTGTTCAAGCTAAACACTTCAAGCTTCTAAAGGAAGCTAACTACCTAAACCGAGAAGCTTCTTCCTAACCTCCATGCTTCTAAGGGAAGCTATCTAACTAACTAACTCTAGAAGCTTCTACCTAACAACCAAGCTTGCAAGTGAAGCTAATCCTAACCTATCTTCTAAAGGAAGCTAATCCTAATCAAGCTTCTAGGGGAAGCTAATGAAGGCTATAAAAAGGACCCAAGGGCTTCACTCTAAAGGTTGTTGAAAATTGAGCCAAAAATCCCACAAGTTGAGTGACACAACATGTGCATTCAAACCCTAACCCTAATCCAATTCAAAAGGCAAATTCAAGATTTCCGAGTACAAATAAAGCAAGAAGCCTTCAACCTTTTAGAAGCGACGCCGATCTTCAACCGAGCAAGTGATTCAAGACGATCCGCGACTCACGGAGACGATGTGAAGCTAATTCGAAGATCGAGTTCTTTCCTTAAATTCCTGTAGTTCTTGAGGGAATTGTAACGGAATTGTTGAATAATAAGAGGTGAAATTTCTTAATCTTGCTTTCTTTACATTCTTTCATTGTGATGAGTTCTCAATTCTTGATTGTTTTTTTATCATGATGCTTGAGTAAAAACTCCGCTCATGGAGGAATCGTGAAAATTGATAGTTGATGATGATTAAATTCTTGTATGATTCTTAAGTCCTATGAGTTTTGTAAACTCTATTAAATTGAATCATCGACAACCTAGTTTCGAGCGATGCTTTCTTGAATGTTTTCACTATTAATTAGTGATCCACGATCGATGCTTGAATTTGCTAGAGGATAGAATTTGAATGAAAATCAACAAAAGGACAAGGGATAGATGTGAAACCCTAGTTTCCGCAAAAAATCCATAGTTCTCGTTGATCATCATCGATATAGCATCAAATCATCAATGGATAAGAAAACATAATCGCAAGTCTTCATCATATCTATCGATTCGATCGATTCCTATGAGCCTCATTACAATTCTTGAAACCTAATTCGATTGGATATCATCAATTCTTGATTCTTGATTTTGAGTTTTCTTGATATTAGATTTAGATCTAGATAATTCTTGAAATTCACTTTTATAATGTTGAATTGAATTGTCTTTTCTATTCTCTTTAATTTTCAATTCATCTAAATCAAATTCGAACGGATCACACTTTCCCTGCGGACGATCCGTACTCACTAACGTGCTACATCGACACCGTTATTGATTGCGGTTAACAAAAATTCTTTGGTTGTAATTTCTATACATTTTCTACCTACACACCGAGATATCATATCAATCATATACCATCCTCATATCATGTGTGTGTGTGTGTATAAACCTACACACATACACACACACACACACACACACACACACACACACCCCAAGTCAAGTGTGCCTGTGTGCATGTTTGTGTGTTTACAAGAAACCTACGATTTGTCTCCTAGGCAATCATCTTCTGCATAGGCCTTCTTAAATCAACCTAATCTAACCTAAGGTCTGCTAAAATACCCTAATCGCTAAGTATCCAATATCACCTCCAAGTTCATGATTTACATGGTAATAACACTATTCTATAGTTGCGGGGGTGCTATACGCCATCCACCCGACTTCCCCGTTACTCACCATGGTCCTTGCTTTCCGAAGTCGATACCTCCATGCTCTTCCCTTGTCGTACTAAATCCGCGTGGGGATGCCTACATAAATAAACACATATATTGTATCGCATCAAAAAATCCAGTTAAAAACTAAAACAACACACGGGGTGCTTATAGGTTAGAACCTATAGCCTACGCAAACAAAACCAATCATAAATCCCTCGTCGTTGACGTGGAAACGTCCAACGATCGAATTCACAGTTCGAATACCAAAACCAAGTTATTGAAAAACACGAAACTTAAAACAGCAACTCAAGAAAATGGTTCCAGATTTGGTCTCAGGTAAAATGGGGCTAAACTAGCAACACAGTGGTACTGTATATGTGGTATATGAGCTACAGAACCAATTCTAACACCAATACCCAAAATTTGCTCGATGACATTACCCTAAAAACCGGTGAGCTCGGCCAAAGTAGGGAGTTGTGGTCTCGTCTTCTTAGGGTGGTCTCCTATAGTCTTAAATAGGCTAATAGAGTTGCTAGTTTTTCTAGTAATGGTCTCAGGTCACTCCAGATTCCCTGTAGGACTCAAATTCTCACAAAACCGATACGGAAAGTTTCAGATTTCAAGTCTTGGTTTCTAGAATTCACTTGGTGCAGGATCTTAACACTAAAAGGGCAATAGTCAACTAATTACACCTTACTTGCACCATCCCAACTCAAGAATCCCCTAAAATTGATCTTGGAATTTTCCAAGATCACTAAACCACACTTAATGAATTCTAAACTAAACTAGAGGCTATAAAAACTTAATTACTATACTAATGGTGAAACAATTACCTCATTTGGCAACTCAAGGATTTTTTTGAGTTGCTCAAAGCCTTCAAAATCCCTACTTGATCACACCATGGTCTTTGTATCAAGGTTGTGCACATTTTTTTTTGAAGGGATAAAAGGTTTTTGATGGAGATTTAGAGGTGGTGTGTGGTGAATGAGGAAGTTGAGGAGGTGGAGGGAGAGGGCAGCCATGAAGAGGTGTGGGAATATGACGTAAAAAAAAAGTTTGAGAATTTTGTAGAAGCATGTAGAACTCTCTCTCTCTCCCCCTCACTCATCTCTCATGGTCCCCACCTCACAATATCTTCTCATAATTTTCGTTTTTCTTTTATTTTTCAATTGAAACCAAAACCCATCTTTAAAAACCAAAGAAGCCATGCTTCATAGAATAAAAAATGTGTTTTGAAACATGATAAGGTGCATGTCATAAGCATAATTAGTAGATATTAATCAAGTTTAGACATAAACTGTATATAATTAATTGTATAACTAATTATAAAATACCCAAATCAACTTAAAACCTTCAAAATCAATGATTATATAAATTTCCAAATATTTCCCCATTTATCGGTATATAACTATACCATATCATTTAAAACTAATCTCCATACTTTAAAATATTAATAATATTTATTATTTAAATTATTTAAATTCCCAAAATAAAATTTAATTTTCTTAAATGTTATAGTTTGACATCAAAGATTGTGTACATGTGCTCATTAGAGAATGGGTACACCGAACAGGACTCGCCGAGGACTCCTAGTTGGTAGTATACCTATCGTTAGATAGCAGTCCTCTGGTGACACTGGTACAAGTTAGTCTGTTGACCAGAGATCTTCATAGAGTATTGTGTGGCTCCCAATATGCTTTGATTTCCTCCCTACCACGGCTCAAAGGAGTCGTGCAAACAAGTGGATTTTGGGTACAGTCCCGAGTCTCATAGAGGCAATGAGTGATAGGAGGGGTTTTGTCTTTCCCGGTATTGGGGGTTGATGTTGTGCTATGCTCGATTGGCTATGACTGAAAGTCCGTGGCCAGGGCTGCTGCTGAGATTTACGGATAAGAGTTATCAGTAGTTTCTCGAACCGTTATAGGCCAGACATCGGCATGACTTATCACGTTACTGGAGTTTAACGATTTCCACCCCTAGACATGATATGCGACATATCAGAGAAGAGACCGGACTGTACTGTAAGTGTTACTGATAGGCTTCTTGGAGAGTATGGACATGCTTGCTTGTTGATCTTCATATCGCTCAATACCCGGGTAGCCGTTATGTCCAGCTAGTACCGCCGACGGCTTGTGGGTGATTGATGTGATCATCACCTACTACTGGCGTATTGACGAGTCTTTAGTGTCCCACACAGAAGTTTATTGGTTCATGCGAAACGAAGTAGGACACATATGTGATAAGTGCGGGGGCCTGATTAAATACGCGTATGTTATACTGTATTATAATCTGGCAATTATCTGTTATCTGTCAGGTTGTATGTGATATAACCGCATTATCGAATCAAGTGTTGATTTGATAATATGATATACTCATAAATGATATTAGTCGGTTATATGTGATATAACCGGATTATTAAATCAAGTGTGCTTTAATAATATAATATATATTATATTTGATATAATTATATCTTAACTAATATTATTAGCTCACTAATTATTTCATATATGTATTTATATATATATATATGATATATATATATATATATATATATATATATATGATATATATATTAAGCATGGCTTGGTTTGATTTTCTATTTATAGAAAAAAGAAAACGAGGTGGAAATTGAGGGGTATGGTGTGAAGTATGGATTGATGAATATTATATTCATCTTACTTCACTATTGAAGTATGGTTTCAATTTTATATTTGGAGAATTTGTATGCTTCTGTAAGTGCACGGCGGCGCCCCGGACGTTGATCCGAAGCCGGAAATGCGGAAACGAAAATTTTCTAACAACTAGAAACCGGCACCACCGCGCACAAAAATCCCGGATCGGACCATTAACCTAACTACTAGCAAACTACAAGATGGGTAGAAAGATATACCAAGCGATCCGTGTCCTTCGGTCTTCGTCTCTACTCCGATCTCCCGCGGAATCTCCGTCCGTCACCTCCTCGTCGGAAAGGGCACAACGTAGCCAAATTCTTTTATGGGCTCCCACCTCTGGACCGAGGCAACTCGGGCGCGAAGTTGGCAAGCCGACGCGTCCAAGGGTACTGTAGGCTAGTGTAGAATACTATGTCTCTTTTGGGGTTTATGTTGCCTTTTGATGGAGAAGAGAATGGAATGAACTTTCAAGTGGAGCTAGAATTTGTGTAGCAAGAAAAAGAGATGAACAAATTTCCCTCACTTGAAAAAAACTCTCTCTCTTCTCACCCCTCAAGTGGTCGGCCCCTTCAAGAAAATGGGTGGAGGAAAAATTGCAAGCAATGCAAGTGGAGAAAAAAATTGATAAACATCAATAAAAATGGTCACACCATTTCTCCTCAAATCCTTTCACACACCATCACATTAAATGCAATGGAAGAGACTAAAAAAGAATCTCATCATGATGAAGCCACAAATGCAAGAAACCCCTCCACAATAAGTTATTTGCACAACTGCAAATAACCCCCTCCATCGGAAAGTCCGGCTGCGAAGGAACAAAGGAAAACCGGCCGGAACGGAATGCAAACTGGCAACCTCAGAAAACTGATCCCGTAATAAATTACAGGAAAACCTCGCGACTGCACAAACATGCCCGCATTTGTATTCCCACTGAACACAAATGCAAAGAGACAAAATCTACACTGTCTAATACTAGGATCCGGCTTAAATCAAAGACCGCTAGTAAAAACCGTCCGATCACGATCCGTGCAATACGCCACGTATCTGATCGAATCCTGCCATATCTCCATACGTCCTCTACAGCGTTTCGCCCGAAACTTGAGTAACTGTGTGTGGTGGACTCTAAAGACTCGTCAATACTATGGCTGTGGATTTAACCACTAGCAAGTCAGAGGTATTAGCCATACGTGACGGGCTACCAGCTATTGACCAAAAGGGACGTCGATGAGTGAACTCATCCTGACACCCTACTGAGCCTGTCAGTGACAATATCCGTACAGTCCGGTCCGTTCGTCTATGAGCATTGCATGGCGGGCCTAGGGGGTTGGTAAAAGTCAAACCCCCAAAAACGGTACAAGTCGTGTCGGAGTGTAGCCCAGAACACCCTGAGATACTACTGGAATACCTTCCACTAAATCTTCTTCCTTAGCTAAGGACTTTTCATGTACTGGCTCTCCTAGACACAGCGCGACCTCACCCCCAATACCGAAAGAGACGAACCCCTGCAGATCCGCTCACTGCCTCCATGTGGCTCAGGATTGTACCCAACTAAAACCTGTTTGCACGTCTCCTTTGAGCGTGGTAGGGTAGTAATCAACGCACAGTGGGAACTCACACGAGACAAATGACGATCTCAGGTCGATGAACTAACCTGCACAGATGTCACCAGGGAACTGCTATCAGACGTCAGGTATAATACCAACTAACTGGTTACCGGCGAGTCCAGTCCGGTGTACTCATAACCCAATGAGCACCTGTATACATCTTAGGTGAACCAACTGACACCAGTGGCTTGTGAGACCGGCCACCGCCCCTCGTCGGGGTCTCGACTATATACACTATTCTACTCTGGAGTATTGATGCCCTGTCTCGAAACTCCCACGACTAGGGACCTTTTAAGGATGTGCTTATAGACCCCAGCTCCCACGTATATGATCGCCCTCATACTGCTGGTAGTCAAGCAAGAATCCTGGGGGCTCTATCAACGTGCAATAGTGATCAGTAATATCATCTAAAGCAGTACACGATGATAAAGATAAACCAGATAGCATACTATCATCTTGAGTAAGACTGTCCTACCGGTATAGGTCCTCCCTCAATCATTGCAATCACATGCCTGTGATCCAATAATTGACTCTGAGGGGACTATTTCCAACAATCTCCCACTTGCACTCAAGGTTAATTATTGCGATGTCGCATACTCACAGCCCGTGTGATACCGAACACCCAACTCTCTACTAGTCAGTCTCACAAAGCTCGTTTGCGAAACTATTGCATTCGAGGAATAGCCTCAGTGAGTGGATCCGCTGTGGTGTTTCTTTCTATGTCTCTCTATATCTCAAGTTCACGGAGAAAGCCATCTCCCGAAATGAGCAATACCTGTCTTAGAATGTGTCTGGATATCTGATGGGACGTAGTTCATAAATGAACTCCAAATCTAAACTTCTTAGACTGTATCGTCAACTGAACTTAATCAGTATTCTGCGCCATGCCTTCCCTCAGTATCCACCTGGACCACCTGTCCAAATACTGCCCTTGTCAGAGGGAAAACTATAACTCTGACAGCCACTCTGTCATCCATGTCACCTTGGAAGCCTGGAGTGATAACTGTCTCCCAAAGGAGGCTGCCGTTATCAAATCCCTAGAATATTCACTTATGTTCTAAAGCTGCTTCCGATCGTTTCTCCAGGATTGGATCAATATCAACTTATTGCACCTACTGCAAGAACAACATCTGGTGTGGTACTTGACATCTCATGATTGACTCAATTGCCTAAGCAAGTGATCTGCCAATCATGCGTATCCCTCTCCCCTTTAGTCTGTAAGACACCTTTAGAGAGGGTGACTCCATTACCTGCAGGTACACCACCATGCCAGGAGTCGTCCATTCTAAATACTCTTAGAATTCTGTCTAAGTACCCTGATTGGAAAACCACCCAAATCTAGATCTAAAACCATAGATCTAGTAACCAGAATGTCTGATATAATACCCAAGTCCTATGTGGAGAAACCTCTGTGTGACAACCAAAGTATAACAAACCGTAGTATAGGAATTTCACTTCCTACTCTGTGTATGTCATCCAAATACCAGGACACTACACCCTACTACCTTCTTAGAAGATCCATCCCCTATTCTGATGACGTCAAACCTATAACTGTCACATCAGAAATAGATGATCTATCCCCGCTATATCCGCTTTAGTCTATAAATAGACATAAGACACCTGTCCACCAATGCTTCCGCTGCTCCCACTGACTACGACAACCCTCTGGCAGAGTCATATAGACGTACATTTCTAAAGCTAGTATAGAATGATGGTATACTCATCCTCCTGCCGGGTCTTACAGTCTGGAACAACAGCAATGGTAAGTCTGGGTAAACAAGAACCTCCCTGCCACCGTCCTTGAGCATACCGAAGTACCTCTCGAGCGCCTGAGGTTACCCACCATATCTGCGGAGTGGCCAATAGAATGTCAAACCAAATTGAATCTTTAGGTTCTTATCAAATTTTCAGTAATCATCTGCGGTTCTGGAATCACTTCCAGTTCTACCATACTCCCACTACTGTTTTCTGAAAAAATCCATTTTTATTAAAACTGTGGCGAGTCAAGAACAATATCGCTATTGATCTTCCAGATGGTAGAAAGTCAACCCTCGTCATAGCCCGGGTCAACCAACAAACAGCCATTACAGAAACGTACCTTGAGTTATCCAGAGTCTGGTTTTAAGCATAAGCCGGACAACTCCCTGTACCTTAACATCGTTAAGATATGAACTGTTCTATATCCAATACAGAAACAGAGGCACTGATTTAATTGAAACATATTCAAATCATGCAGCTGTCACCAGTGCATGTCATCTAAATGGAAGGAGGCCGATCAGTGTTACTCAACATAGGAGTACTTCCAATTATGAGTAACCTGAAAGAGAAGCAAGTTCTCTTAATCATTACTATCAACTGAATACCATACACAAGTATCTACATCTTCGATCACCTTGAAGAATCCCGATACTTGCAATACCTGGTTCTCTACTTTACTCATATACCTATAACTTCTCAAAACTTGGACCCTCCGTTTCTACGAAACACCTGTCTAAGAACTAGAGAAGTCACAAGTAAACAGAATATAATACGAGTACCTACCCCTCTGTCCTAATGGACACTGGACAATATACATTACTATGTATAAGTCCCCTGAGTCTAATGACTCATTCACTGTGTGTCGTAGGTTGAAAACTGTACTTATGGTTAAGAAGAATTACACCGCTGTTTAATGCTCCTTACCTAACCATCCACTGATATAGGTAAATATCATAGACATAATTTCAAAAAGGTATATCTCACTCTATAAAAATAGACGTACAGATATATCAATTTGAAATTGGTGCATTATAACGTATATTCAAAACCAAATATTTGCCGTCCGGCAAACAACCCAGGCGATTTCCTCAAATATCACCAATTACAACGAATCCCGATATAATGAGGATGATCACCTAATTCCCAATAACTTACTCCCACTCATCATCTGTAAAACCATACAGATGTGAGAATCAAACCTGGTAAATACATACCCTGGAGCAAGTGTCTAATTGGGAAATCAGTTTTCTTTTAACAGTACACAGTGAAACTGAAACATTGAAATGTTTCGATGGGGTATCCCGGTATTCCTAGTAATGCCTCTTCCATTATCCAGATTCACAACTGTAACCGTATATTTCTTTGCCATCTCTCCAAATCTCTTTATATGTCTTTAGTCATTACCTTCTGCACACACCTTTAGGCCAAATGGTTTTCTTCCTTCCCTACCGTTCGGCACCAGCCTATGGTTTGGAAGAAGAATATCTAATAAGCGTAATGGGTTTACTGTCCTAGTCCTAGGAGCACTCGCAATGCGAGAGAAGGTGAAGATAAAAGACAACCGAATTAACCTTATTCCTATTTCTCCTGAACCAGAATCCATCCCCGAACTGGAACAAGTTCCTTTCGAGTTCGTATATAACCATACGATGGAGTATCCAAATAAACTGTGGATCTTCGTAGTGATACGGATTGTCCTGGAGAAATACAAAGGTGATTTAGGATTGGCGAAGAAATATTTGGTTTGGTCATGAATATCAGTCGCAATTTACTTTGCCCTCCTTCTAATCCCTTTCTATGTCTTCACTTAATACCTTCTGCACACCATCGTTATGCTAATTGGTTTTCTTCATTTCCCATCGTTTGGCACCAACCTAAGATTTGGAAGAAGACTATCCAATTTGCGTAATAGGTGTACTACTACTAAACCGAGGAGTACTCGCAACCTGAGAGAAGGTAAAAGGAAAAGACAACTAAATAGTCCTATTCGTTTTCTCCATAACCGGAAACCATCCTCAAATTCCTTCGAGTTTGTATATAACCATACGATGGTTTTGTCCAATGGAAGTGGACGTTCGTAGTAATACGGGGTGTCCTGGAGAAAAGGGTAAAAGTAGGAGTGGCAATGAGGTTTGCAACTCTGACAATCCAAAAGCCAGTATTTAAGAAGGTTCGGTTAATTTTGGTCACTGAGTCATAGTCTAGGGTCGGTCCATGGTCGCTGCCAAAGAGAGAGAGAAAAGAAACACTCAGCGTGCACTCTAGCCTAGATCAGAATGGTTATCACTTTATCTAATCTGGAAACCTCCCACTGTAACCTCAAATTCTTCTCCAAACCCGAAAGAAGAATTAGTCGGGATCACCCGAGGAGTAAACCAACTCATCAGTGGGAATCGGGATCCAACTATCATCCCATGGTAACATGACGAAATCGGCTCACGTTATCACACTCCAGAAGGTATGCGCATATCTGGCAAGTTTCAGTTTTTTAGAAACTCCCGATGTGATTTTTACCCCATGCTCTTATGACCTTGACGAAGGCCAACATATCATAAGTCACATGTCAAGTTCTACCCGTCATTATCCAGGTTAATTTGAACCCACCCGTATATACCCTTGACGAAGGCCAAAATAGTAGCACGACTGTCCCAAACCAAAGCATCTATCTATGCTGCAGAAAAGTAACAAATAGCTACCATACACTATGCCTTGACGAAGGCCAACATACATAGCATGAATACTATGTGCTACCTTTCTGAAACGACGGAGGGCTACGAATGGTTTTTGGCGAAAAACCTTTAACGTAATGAACTTGATATCATTGAAGGAACCGGATAGCTTTTATAAAAATATAGTGGCGAAAAACTTTGCTAAAGAGGTCACTCCAGGTGAAGGGATCTCGGCTCTTTCCCCGTAGAATGAGGTGTGGGATATTCCAACTGAATACCACGATGCAAAGCAAAAGTAATCGGCTATAGTGAAGTTATTGCCCTGACGTAAACTTCTGTCCAAGGGGTCACTCCCGGTGAAGGGATCTCGGCCCTTGCCTCGTCGACTGAGGAGCAGGATATTCCAACTGAATACCACGATGCAAAACAAAAGAGAACGTCCTAGCAATAACAGCTTTTTGAAAAATGTTCCAACAACATCAGAATAGGTTTTTTTAGCTTGCATTGATCCAAATCAATGCAGTCCCATCAATTGATCACACCAATAAAGAACGAAAATAATGATGTACGTGTATGCCATCCGCATTCGCCACTGGGTCCCGTCATCACCCGTTAGGTTACTTAACTAACGACAGAGCAGGGACTGGACTAGCGCGGATGCAAAACATATAAAACATCTACTAGTATATATATCAATATATAATATTCGCTCCAGGCGTGATAAAATGCAACATCACAGAAATGTAATAAGCAACACAGAACAATACAGATATTTGGAATCCCCGGGTTTCACAGAGCCGCTACTGAAACCCGACGTTCCCCTGGTCGTGTGGATAGCCTGTGCAATGAAATCCTAGACCCCTACGGGCGCGGCAAGTTATCCTCCAAAACCTGAAGCGAGGCAGCCCCCTTTAGCAACGTGAATGGACCACCCAGCACTTCACGGAATCCAGTAACTTGGGCACCCCTCCTGGGTCAACCTGTACCCCCTATGAGTGCGGCGAATAGCCCGCCAATTCTAGAGTAAAGCCCCCTCCGTCTCAATGCTATGAGATGCGAGCCCGTTTCCCCTCTAGAACCCGACTATCCGTGCACCCCTCCGCGGGGTAATCCTAGTACAAAAAGTAAAATATACATATAACGGGTACATCGACCTCAACCTGGTCGTGACCCAAAAGAATAATACAAAGAGGCAGTGACGGCAGTCCACATGTCAGACGCTCGCCCCGCAATATCAAATGTACATATAAAACAAAACTGTACTACCATTGCATCCAGGCTATCCCCCACGACCAATCTGCAACATCACTGCACAACACAGAACATCAATGTGAATGTCACGTTCGCAAATCCGTCTAAAATGGCTATAGCAGATAGACTGGATTTACCGATCAAATGACATTCACGGCCGCAGATATAATGTAAATACTGTGAACTATCATGTTTAAAGTTTTCGATCGATCAAATTTAACGAAGTGGGCCCCAAGCACTACAGTAGCACTCACAGAAAATCTGGGCCCAAAAAGAATATTCCAAAAACCCTATTTTCAACCCAAAAGTTTGCTGGAAAAATTTTGTCAAATGAACAGTTTGCCTTGCGGAGGAACCGCGGCCAATGTGTGGGTTTGGCCGCGGTTCCGCGGTGGAAAGGTGACGTAACGCGACGAATTTTTCTCAGATTGCTTATAATTACCCTCACGTGATTCTGCAACAATCTGAAAAATTTTTAGAGCCCAAAAAAATTTCGACAGAAACATGTGCAATGGAAATCGGGTTTTCGGAAATTTGTTCGATCGAACTTGTAAACACATTAGAGCAAGCTAGACTAGGTTAATGGCGTGGCTCTGATACCAATGTAAGTGCACGGCGGCGCCCCGGCCGTCGATCCGACGCCGGAAATGCGGAAACGAAAATTTTCTAACAACTAGAAACCGGCACAACCGCGCACAAAAATCCCGGATTGGGCCATTAACCTAACTACTAGCAAACTAAAAGATGGGTAAAGAGATATACCAAGCAATCCGTGTCCTTCGGTCTTCGTCTCCACTCCGATCTCCCGCGGAATCTCCGTCCGTCACCTCCTCGTCGGAAAGGGCACCATGTAGCCAAATTCTTTTACGGGCTCCCACCTCTGGACCGAGGTAAGTCGGGCGCGAAGTTGGCAAGCCGACGCGTCCAAGGGTACTGTAGGCTAGTGTAGAATACTATGTCTCTTTTGGGGATTATGTTGCCTTTTGATGGAGAAGAGAATGGAATGAACTTTCAAGTGGAGCTAGAATTTGTGTAGCAAGAAAAAGAGATGAACAAATTTCCCTCACATGAAAAAAAACTCTCTCTCTCCTCACCCCTCAAGTGGCCGGCCCCTTCAAGAAAATGGGTGGAGGAAAAATTGCAAGCAATGCAAGTGGAGAAAAAGAATTGATAAACATCAATAAAAATGGTCACACCATTTCTCCTCAAATCCTTTCACACACCATCACATTAAATGCAATGGAAGAGACTAAAAAAGAATCTCATCCTGATGAAGCCACAAATGCAAGAAACCCCTCCACAATAAGTTATTTGCACAACTGCAAATAACCCCCTCCATCGGAAAGTCTGGCCGCGAAGGAACAAAGGAAAACCGGCCGGAACGGAATGCAAACTGGCAACCTCAGAAAACTGATCCCGTAATAAATTACAGGAAAACCCCGCGACTGCATATACATGCCCGTATTTGTATTCTCACTGAACACAAATGCAAAGAGACAAAATCTACACTGTCTAATACTAGGATCCGGCTTAAACCAAAGCCCGCTAGTAAAAACCGTCCGATCACGATCCGTGCAATACCGCACGTATCTGATCGAACCCTGCCATATCTCCATAAGACCTCTACAGCATTTCGCCCGAAACTTGAGTAACTGTGTGTGGTGGACTCTAAAGACTCGTCAATACTATGGCTGTGGATTTAACCACTAGCACGTCAGAGGTATTAGCCATACGTGACGGGCTACCGGCTATTGACCAAAAGGGACGTCGATGAGTGAACTCATCTTGACACCCTACTGAGCCTGTCAGTAACAATATCCGTACAGTCCGGTCCGTTCGTCTATGAGCATCGCATGGCGGGCCTAGGGGGTTGGTAAAAGTCAGACCCCCAAAAGCGGTACAAGTCGTGTCGGAGTGTAGCCCACAACACTCTGAGATACTACTGGAATACCTACCAGTAAATCTCCTGCCTTGGCCAAGGACTTTTCATGTACTGGCTCTCCTAGACACAGCGCGACCTCACCCCCAAAACCGGGAGAGACGAACCCCTGCAGATCCGCTCACTGCCTCCATGTAGCTCGGGACTGTACCCAACTAAAACCTGTTTGCACGTCTCCTTTGAGCGTGGTAGGGTAGTAATCAACGCACAGTGGGAACTCACACGAGACAAATGACGATCTCAGGTCGATGAACTAACCTGCACAGATGTCACCAGGGAACTGCTATCAGACGTCAGGTATAATACCAACTAACTGGTTACCGGCGAGTCCAGTCCGGTGTACTCATAACCCAATGAGCACCTGTATACATCTTAGGTGAACCAACTGACACCAGTGGCTTGTGAGACCGGCCACCGCCCCTCGTCGGGGTCTCGACTATATACACTATTCTACTCTGGAGTATTGATGCCCTGTCTCGAAACTCCCACGACTAGGGACCTTTTAAGGATGTGCTTATAGACCCCAGCTCCCACGTATATGATCGCCCTCATACTGCTGGTAGTCAAGCAAGAATCCTGGGGGCTCTATCAACGTGCAATAGTGATCAGTAATATCATCTAAAGCAGTACACGATGATAAAGATAAACCAGATAGCATACTATCATCTTGAGTAAGACTGTCCTACCGGTATAGGTCCTCCCTCAATCATTGCAATCACATGCCTGTGATCCAATAATTGACTCTGAGGGCACTATTTCCAACAGCTTCAATAATTGTGAGTTTCTTACAAGCCATTCTACACTTCATCATTTTTCATGCTTGCTCTTTCTTGAGTTGCTCTCTAGCCCTTCTTATCTTCATCTTCCTTTTCATGCCATCAAAGTTCCAACCCCTCATATGAGACGTGAACAAAGGAAATTTGAACTTTTTTGTGAGTAAACCATTACCCTTATTTCACTATCCTACACTTGATTAGCAATCAAGTGTAGTGTGTTTCCTACTATAAAGAGTTTAGTATAGAGGTAGCTTGAGCTAGAGGGGCTTCGGATGGATCCTCTTCGGCGTGAAGATCACGAAGGAGGCACGTTCAACTTGAAGTGGAGCTTAGTGGAGTCGTGTGGACTACATCCTGGAGCTTTAGAAGAGAAGGACACGGTCATCAAAGGTTTTAGCCATTTTACCTTCTCTTTAGTTCATGATATCATCATAGCAAATCCTAATCTTCTAGTTAGATTTTGTTAAGTGTTGATTAGCACCATGAAAATTTTAAAATTGCATATGTGATGCCTGTTTAAACCCCGCCACAGTGCTACTAAACACTTTCATGGTATCAGAGCCAAGCTAGAACATTTGGGTAGGTCTTTACGATGTTAAAGTGTTCGATCAGTTTCCGAAAACACAGTTTTTGATGTTTCTGTCGAATTTTTCAAGAGTTGGATTTTCGTGATTAAAAATAAGCAGAAAAATATGCAGGCTTTTTAATGGATCCCTGAGAAATTCCACCACCCAACTCCTTCATACCGCCGCGGAACCGCGGCCAAACCAAATGTTTGGTCGTGGTTCCGCCGCATGTTTGAAGAGTTGTGGTGTACTTTCTTCTGCGGCTCCAATTTAGCATCACACACTCTCTGGGTATTTTTAACGATTTCAAGTTGTTAAGGTCTCTAGATTTTGAGGGCGTTTGTTAAACCGATTGAAATGTTTAACGTTGTATAGATCTTGTTGATATGTGATACAATTGTTAGAATCCGAAATAATTAGTTTTGTGAAAACTAATTAGTATATTGTAAATCTAGTGTTTTAGTCTTGGTTAATCGGTTGCCACGAAGTTTTGATTCGGATCAAAACTTCGTCGCAATCGCCTATTGTACGCAAACACTCGATGGGTAACTCAAGTAGACAGCCATGCCCCATAGCCCCGACCAAGTGACTGTAGGAGAACCTCGTTGCCAAAAGCACCTACTCGGGTGCTCGCGGCCACAGTGTTCGGCCTTAGTGCACTTCGTTGACGGCATCGGGGGTTGTGGCCATCTGCTAAAGTTTCCAACTGTAAGTCCATGTTGCCGACCCCGGTTCTTGCGGGGAGGCGGAAACGGTATGAAAATCAAATTTTTAGCGCACTAGGCAACATGGACTAACAAAAGTCGGGATCTTTTCTAAACAAAACTAGCTACCAAACTAAAGAGAGTTAGCTACTCGGAAAAGATGTTATACCTCACTTGAACTCCTTCTTCTTGAAACCTTTGTAGAGGTTGGATAGTGCTTTCCTCGTCGCCTTCTTTCGTCAAAGATGGATCCACCTGAGGGTTCAACCTTAGGCTCCTTTCTCGAACTTTGAGAGAACTAAGGTCTTTGGCTTGCTAGACCTTCAACCCTAGAGTGAGTAGAGAGTGGTTTAGGGTATTTTTATCTCAAGGAGAGGTTTCTCAACACATGAGAATGAATCTCCTTGAACTAGAGGAGGAGGAAGAAGAAGAGAGGAGAGAGAGTGAATATGATAGAATGAAAATGGTTTTTTTTACAACCATAACAAAATATAAGTGATTTATCAAAATAATATTTAATCAAAAATGAAAAGGTGATGGTTAGTTTGAATAGACCATTATCATATCACCATAAATGATTTTGCAAAGATCAAAGAGCATCTAAAAAGCTAATGATGATGGTCAAAGTTTCAAACCTAGTCTACTAGTCAACCTTGGTCAACAAGTCAACAAGCCCAACCATGACACAATTTCATTTAATTAATATTATTAATTGATAAATCACAAGATCATTAGGGTTTGGAAAAAGACGAATGTCAACTGTGCATACACACCCGTTCCAAAACCCTAATGAAAATTCCCTTCCTCCGCCTCAATCAACTGTGTATACACACCCGCGTTCATGTTCCGAGGAACACGAACACAAAGAGATAAAACCAATCCCAAATCATATACTAGGATCCGGCTTAAACCAAAGCCCAATAGTATAAGCTGTCCGGACAACAAACGTGCACAAGTGCGCGGATGTGAACGAACCCTGTCGCAAAACCAAGCGACCTCTACTCATTTTGCCCAAAGGCGAATAGCCCTCTGTGTGGGACTCTAAAGACTCGATACTACGCTGGCAGTGGGTTTAACCACAGACCGCAAGCGGCACTAGATGTACGTAACGGTCCCCAGGTAGATGCCGATAAGAAGACTGACGAGGTGAACCCCATCTGAACTCCTACTGAGCCTGAATGTGACAGTCTCCGTACAGTCCGGTCTGTTCGTCTGATACATCGCATGGCGGGCCTAGGGGGCGGTAAACATCAGTCCCCTAATAGCGGTACAAGTCGTGTCGGAGTGAAGCCCAGAACACCCTGAGATAAAACTGGAAACCTACCAGTATATCTCGCTTGCCCTGGCCAGGGACTACTCATGTAATGGCTCTCCTAGACACAGCGCGATGTCAACCCCCAATACCGGGAGAGACGAATCCTGTCTAACCGTCACTGCCTCCAAGTTCTTCGGGACTGCAATCAACTACTACCTGTTTGCACGACTCCTTTGAGCCGTGGTAGGGTAGTAATCAAAATGCAGTGGGAACACACTCGAGGCGAAGTGACAGTGTCAAGTCAGCGGACTAAGCTGTACTCATGTCACCTGGGAACTGATAACTGACGATAGGTATAATACCAACCAACAGTTCCCGACGAGTCCTGTCCAGTGTACTCATAACCTAACGAGCACCCGCATACTATCTCAAGTGTGACGTACTGACGGCTGTGGGACAGACCGTCTCCCACGCTGTGATGAGAAGCGCATACGCTAGTCTACTCCGGAGTATCGATGCCCTGTCTCGATAGTCCAACGACTAGGGACCTGTATAAGGATGTGCTTATGGATTACCCAGCCCCCACGAGTGTGAGCGCCATCACAACGCTGGTAATCAAGCAAAGATCCTAAGGGCTCTACTAATATATATATAAGAGATATGCTAAACGAAACACATGCACATATTGAAGTGGAGACAAACCAAGTAGCATACTACCATTTCAAGCAAGATTGTATATACAACTGTGAATATCCCAAGCTTCCATCAAGTAATATACATACTGGTATGATACAGTAATGGCCTCTAGGGCATATACACTAACAATCTCCCACTTGCACTAAGGCCATGTACTGGCGTATCGAAGACCTATCATCTCGATCAGCCGCTCGAACTGAGTCTGGGGCAAGGCCTTGGTGAATGGATCTGCAGTGTTATCTTCTGAAGCAACCCTCCGAACCACGATCTCCTGGCGATCCACGATCTCCCTGATCAGGTGATACCGCCTTAAGATGTGTCTGGATTTCTGATGGGACCTGGGTTCCTTCGCTAAAGCTATAGCCCCGTTGTTGTCGCAATACCGAGGTATTGGGTCAATAATGGACGGAACCACCTGAAGTTCTTTCAAGAACTTCCTTATCCAGACAGCTTCTTTTGCGGCATCAGATGCAGCAATGTATTCCGCTTCCATATTCGAGTCAGCAACGGTTTCCTGTTTGGAGCTCTTCCAACACACCGCCCTTCCATTGAGGGTAAAGACAAAACCCGACATGGACTTGGAATCATCCTTGTCACTCTGGAAGCTGGAGTCAGCAAAGGCCTCAATCTGGAGGTCTTTTCCGCCATACACCAAGAACATCTCCTTAGTCCTTCTCAGGTACTTGAGAATGTTCTTTACCGCTATCCAGTGTTTCTCCCCAGGGTTTGACTGATACCTGCTTACTACACTCAGTGCATAAGCCACATCTGGTCTGGTACACAACATCGCATACATTATAGAGCCTACCGCAGAAGCGTAGGGTATAATAGACATGCGATCCCTTTCCAAATCAGTCTTGGGAGACATCTCTTTGGAGAGGGTGATCCCGTGACAAGCCGGTAGATTACCGCGCTTGGAATCTTCCATACTGAATCTCTTCAGTATGGTGTCGATGTACCTGAACTATGAAAGTCCTAATATCCTCTTGGATCTGTCACGGTAGATCCGGATACCCAGAATGTATGAGGCATCACCCAGGTCTTTCATGGAGAACTTGTGTGACAAGAACCCCATGACAGATTGTAGCATAGGAATGTCATTTCCTATTAAGAGAATGTCATCCACGTATAAAACGAGGAATACTACAGCTCTCGCTACAAATCTACAATAGATGCATGGTTCATCTGGATTTTTGATAAAACCAAATTCTTTGACCGTCTCATCAAAACAGATGTTCCAACTCCGCGATGCCTGCTTTAGTCCATAAATGGACTTAAGCAACTTGCACACCTTTCCGCTGCACCCTCTCTGAATGAAACCCTCTGGCTGGTCCATATAGACACACTCCTCTAAATGTCCATTTAGAAAAGCGGTCTTTACGTCCATCTGCCAAATCTCATAATCGTGGAAGGCAGCGATGGCAAGAAGGATCCGAATGGATTTCAGCATAACTACTGGAGAAAAGGTTTCGTCATAGTCCAAACCAGGTCGCTGACGAAAACCCTTTGCAACCAGTCTAGCTTTATAGGTCTCAACCTGTCCATCTACACCAATCTTCCTTTTGAAGATCCACCTGCATCCTACGGGTTTTACCCCATCTGGAGCAATGTCCAACGTCCATACTTTGTTGGTGTACATGGACTCCATTTCGGTCCGTATTGCATCCAGCCATTTTACCGAGTCGACGCTCTGAATGGCTTGTTGGAAGCTAGTAGGCTCATCACAATCTTTGATGCAATCCTCTCTATCCCCGTCAATGAGAAAACCGTAGTATCTCTCGGGCGGATGAGACTGCCTACTAGTCCTGCGGAGTGGCGTGGGAATGTCCTGATCTTTCGAACCCTCTGGTTCTACTAAGCTTTCAGTAATAGCTTGTGGTTCTGGAATTTCATCCAGTTCTATTGCGCTCCCACTTATTTCTTTTTCTAAGAACCGATGTTCCAGAAAATGGGCATTACGATAAACAAGGACTTTTTGTTCCTCTGCGTAATAGAAAAGATACCTCCTGGAGTTCTTTGGGTATCCCACAAACTTGCACAGTACTGAGCGTGCCTCTAGTTTGTCCGTATGCTGCTTTTTGACATAAGCTGGACATCCCCAAATCTTCAGGTATTGAAGATAGGGTTTTTCCCACTCCATAACTCATATGGTGTGGTAGGCACAGTCTTAGTGGGAACTCGGTTCAAAAGGTATGCAGCTGATTCTAGCGCATATCCCCAGAACGATCGCGGTAACTCAGCGTTACTCATCATGGACCGTAGCATATCCAATAGGGTTCGGTTCCGTCTCTCCGATACACCGTTATGTTGCGGAGTGTATGGAGGAGTAAGCTGAGAGAGAATTCCATTCTCTTTTATGTAACCCAGGAACTCGGCACTCAAGTATTCTCCACCTCGATCAGATCTTAGTGTCTTGATACTTTTACCTGTTTGTTTTTCTACTTCATTCTTGTATTCCTGGAATTTCTCAAAAGCTTCGGATTTATGCTTCATTAAGAAGACATGTCCGAACCTTGAAAAATCATACGTAAAAGTAATGAAGTAAGAATAACCGCTTCGTGCATGTGTAGACATTGGACCGCACACGTCGCTGTGTACGAGTCCCAAGAGCTCGCTCGCTCTTACTCCGTGTCCAGTGAACGGAGTCTTTGTCATCTTTCCTTTGAGACAGGATTGACAAGTTGCATACGATTGATATTCGAACGGATCCAAATATCCTTCTGCATGTAACTTAGTCAACCTTCTCTCATTGATGTGACCCAGTCTACAATGCCATAAGAAAGTTTTATTGATTTCTGGAGACTTTCTTTTGTGTGTATTTTGGACATTGAAAATCTGTGGTTGGTTTAATACGTATATACCGTTGTTTAATGTACCTGACCCAATCAATACTTGATTAAGGTGAATGTTCACTACATTACTTACAAATGCAAATTCATAACCTTTTTTAGATAATAAAGATACAGAAATGATATTACAGGTTGCATTTGGTACAAAATAACAACTACGTAAAACCAAAAAGTGTCCATCCGACAATCCTAGGTGATAGTCCCCCATGGCCTCAGCATCCATGCTAGCTCCGTTTGCAACTCTGAGGGTCATGTCACCTGCCTTCAAAACTCTACGCTTTCTCAACGTCTGCAAAGAATTACAGATATGAGATCCTGATCCGGTATCCAATACCCAGGATGTAGAGTTTATCGATAGGCAGTTTTCAATAACATACACACCTGAAGCTGAAGCCGCAACTCGCTTCAGATCCTGGGTTCTGGCCTTCAAAGCCTTGCAATCCTGTTTCCAGTGTCCACTTTTGTGACAGTAGAAGCATTCTTCCTTCCCCACCAGCTTTCCCGCTACCTTTGTTGCCTTTCCTTTTCCCTTCGTATTCACTTTACTGACACCGCCTCTTGGTTTGGCGGGGGCTTTCTTCTTCTTGCCCTTGGCTTTCGCCCTGGACCTAGAAGAGGAAGATCCTCCTACAAACAAAGTGGATGTCACCCTACCTTTCTGTAGGGTGCCCTCAGCACTCCTCAACATGTTCAGAAGTTCGGAAAGTTCAATCTCCTTTCCTTGCATGTTGAAGTTAAGGATAAACTGGGCGTAAGTGGAAGGAAGGGACTGGAGAATCAAATCAGTGTAGAGTTCATTCTCCAACGTGGTCCCAAGGTCCGCGAGCTCCTCTATGTAGCCAATCATCTTAAGCACGTGTTCCGCTACCGATTATCCGACGGCCAATCTTGCCGAAAAAAGCTTCTTCGACACTTCGTATCTTGCGATACGAGACTGCTCTCCATACAGTTCTTTTGTATGGAGAAATATGGACTCTAGGTCCATATTCTCATGCCTCCTCTGATGTTCATTGTCCATCGAGGCAAGCATGAGGCATTTGGCCTTCGCGCAATCGATCTCCCATGTCTTACGGATTTCTTTATCCGCGACGCTCGAGGTGGGACCTGGGACAGGGGGAGCTTTGGTGGTAAGGATATACCCCAACTTGTCGTAAGTGATTGCCATCTTGACATTCCTGAGCCAATCTTTGTAGTTTGACCCTGTAAGTATGTTTTTATCTAGTAATAACTTATGTCCGGTCATGTTGAATGGTCGCTGCAATTAGGAGAGAGAAAAGAAACACTTTAGCATGATGCTCTTGCAAGTTTAGAGTGGTTTTTAGTTTGTCTAAACAGGATAGCTCCCACTGTCTCTCGAATCCCTTCTCAAACCGTAAAGAAAGAATTAGTCGGGATCGATCTCACCGTACAATACTTGCTTAACCGTTCAGCCAGGCCAGTGTCGGTACTTCGAGGGAGGTTTTCCAATGCTTTCGCGAAGTTCCTTAATTAAGTAACCTCTTTTCCCTATGGGCGTAGCCCCGCTTACACTTTTCTAGACACCTACTAGGTTTATAGCGTTGATCGTTAAGTAAGAGTTTTCCCGAGGAGTAGCATATACTAACAGTAGGATCGGGATCCAAATATCATTGTGTGATAAAACCGAAGGAATCCTACCAGAATCATCACACTCAAAATGGTATGCAGCGCTAGCAAGTTTCAGTGCTTATGAAACTCCCGATGTGGATTTTTGCCCCATGCTCTTATGACCTTGGCGTGAGGTCAAAATGTCATAAGTCACATGTCAAGTTCTTTCCATCATTATCCCAGTTAATTTGAACCCACCCGTACCTACCCTTGACGTAGGCCAAAATGGCAGTACGACTGTCTCAAACCAACGCATTCTATCTATGCAACAAATAAATATCCGGCAGCTACCAATCACTACGCCTTGGCGTGAGGTCAAAATACATAGCTTGAATACTACCGAACATTTAACTGAAATTATGGAGGGCTACGAATGGTTTTGGCGAAACCGTGAACGTAGTGAACTTGATATAATCGATGGAACGAGATAGCTTTTAAAAGGAGTGGTTCAAGCTCCGCGTTTAAAAGTTTAGTTTTGAAAAGAACCGAGTGGTTTTCAAAGTGTTCCAATCGACTTTTACTTGGTTTATTTTCTTGCATTAGTTCTTTTAATGCATCCCATCATTTAATCCTACCATTGCAGAAAATAACCAAAATATGACGTACGCTTATGCCATTCGCATTCGCCACGGGGCCCCGTCATCACCCGTTAGGTTACTTAACTAACGACAGAGCGGGGGCTGGGCTAGTGCGGCTGTAAAACATAAGCAACGCCTAAATAGTTATAGTATATAGATATATAGCAATGATAGACATTACAGATCACAGATGAATACATTGGATATACTAGGAATCCGCAATACGTTCGAGCCTGCAACGAAAAGCGGTTACACGGTCGCGGTGAATAGCCAATACCCCACCCAAGACCCCTACGGGTGCGGCAAACTACCCGCCAAGTACCCGAAGCGAAGCAACCTCCCTCAACTCCGTGGGTAGGCCACTCGGCACCTCGAGATACCCGGTAGTTTGTGCACCCCTTCCATGGGTCTATCCTAGGAGCAAAAACAGTAAAAAGAATTATACAATGACGGATACAACCCCGACCCGGTTGTGCGGCCAAACAAATAATATTACATCAATTTAAATATTACATGAATGAAAAAAGAAGAAACACTCATCTCACATCCACCCCGGCTATTCACCCGCGACAATCCAACGCATTCATATACACATACCATCATCAAACACAAATCACAGATATGTATAACCCCCACTAATCGACATATAGCGATTAGCCGACGTTCAATACATATAAACATCACAGATATAACCGTTTAGTCAAAGTATAGTGAAGTTCGATCAAAAATACGGATTTATAGGCCCCTAAATACAAATTTCATTTCTGGAAAATCTGGGCTGAAATAAACCATCTTAAAAATCCCAAAACCACAACCTAAGAACACTGCACCAAACTCGGTCATGAACCGAGTCAAAACGGCCGCGGTTCCGCAGCAATGGGTATACTTTTGCCGCGGAACTGCCGCGCTTTGAAAGGATCACTCGACCGTTTTTTGTGGGCTTCTTCACAAAACCCTGAGATGATTTTTGGAGTACGACTTTTTATTTTTAGAGCACAAAATATTTTAACAGAAACTTAGGGTTTTGCATGTCGTAGTTTTGCGATTTTTCCGATCGAACTTCTATACACTTTACTACCTAGCTAGTTTATGTTTAGTTAGGCTCTGATACCACTGTAAGTCCACGTTTCCGACCCCGGTTCTTGCGGGGAGGCGGAAACGGTATGAAAATCAAATTTTTAGCGCACTAGGCAACATGGACTAACAAAAGTCGGGATCTTTTCTAAACAAAACTAGCTACCAAGCTAAAGAGAGTTAGCTACTCGGAAAAGATGTTATACCTCACTTGAATTCCTTCTACTTGAAACCTTTGTAGAGGTTGGATGGTGCTTTCCTCGTCGCCTTCTTTCGTTAAAGATGGATCCACCTGAGGGTTCAACCTTGGGCTCCTTTCTCGAACTTTGAGAGAACTAAGGTCTTTGGCTTGCTAGACCTTTAACCCTAGAGTGAGTAGAGAGTGGTTTAGGGTATTTTTATCTCAAGGAGAGGTTTCTCAACACATGAGAATGAATCTCCTTGAACTAGAGGAGGAGGAAAAAGAAGAGAGGAGAGAGAGTGAATATGATAGAATGAAAATGGTTTTTTTTTACAACCATAACAAAATATAAGTGATTTATCAAAATAATATTTAATCAAAAATGAAAAGGTGATGGTTAGTTTGAATAGACCATTATCATATCACCATAAATGATTTTGCAAAGATCAAAGAGCATCTAAAAAGCTAATGATGATGGTCAAAGTTTCAAACCTAGTCAACTAGTCAACCTTGGTCAACAAGTCAACAAGCCCAACCATGACACAATTTCATTTAATTAATATTATTAATTGATAAATCACAAGATCATTAGGGTTTGGAAAAAGACGACTGTCAATTTTGCATACACACCTGTTCCAAAACCCCAATGAAAAATCTCTTCCTCCGCCTCAATCAACTGTGCATACACACCCGCGTTCTTGTTCCGAGGAACACGAACACAAAGAGATAAAACCAATCCCAAATCATATACTAGGATCCGGCTTAAACCAAAGCCCAATAGTATAAGCTGTCCGGACAACAAACGTGCACACGGATGTGAACGAACCCTGTCGCAAAACCATGCGACCTCTACTCATTTTGCCCAAAGGCGAATAGCCCTCTGTGTGGGACTCTAAAGACTCGACACTACGCTGGCAGTGGGTTTAACCACAGACCGCAAGCGGCACTAGCTGTACGTAACGGTCCCCAGGTAGATGCCGATAAGAAGACTGACGAGGTAAACCCCATCTGAACTCCTACTGAGCCTGAATGTGACAGTCTCCGTACAGTCCGGTCTGTTCGTCTGATACATCGCATGGCGGGCTTAAGGGGGCGGTAAACGTCAGTCCCCTAATAGCGGTACAAGTCGTGTCGGAGTGAAGCCCAAAACACCCTGAGATAATACTGGAAACATACCAATATATCTCGCTTGCCCTGGACAGGGACTACTCGTGTAATGGCTCTCCTAGACACAGCGCGATGTCAACCCCCAATACCGGGAGAGACGAATCCTGTCTAACCATCACTGCCTCCAAGTGCTTCGGGACTGCACCCAACTACTACCTGTTTGCATGACTCCTTTGAGCCGTGGTAGGGTAGTAATCAAAATGCAGTGGGAACACACTCGAGGCGAAGTGACAGTGTCAAGTCAGCGGACTAAGCTGTACTCATGTCACCTGGGAACTGATAACTGACGATAGGTATAATACCAACCAACAGTTCCCGACGAGTCCTGTCCAGTGTACTCGTAACCTAACGAGCACCCGCATACTATCTCAAGTGCGACGTACTGACGGCTATGGGACAGACCGTCTCCCACGCTGGGATGAGAAGCGCATACGCTAGTCTACTCCGGAGTATCGATGCCCTGTCTCGATAGTCCAACGACTAGGGACCTGTATAAGGATGTGCTTATGGATTACCCAGCCCCCACAAGTGTGAGCGCCATCACAACGCTGATAATCAAGCAATGATCCTAAGGGCTCTACTAATATGTATATAAGCGATATGCTAAAAGAAACACATGCACATATTGAAGTAGAGACAAACCAAGTAGTATACTACCATTTCGAGCAAGATTGTATATACAACTGTGAATATCCCAAGCTTCCATCAAGTAATATACATACTAGTATGATACAGTAATGGCCTCTAGGGCATATACACTAACACCAATAAGTATTCGATAATGTAGTCGGGATTCTTGTTGAATTACCCAACTAAAGTAATTGAAAAGTGTTTTCAATTTGAGACTAAAATACAAGATTTATAGGTTATGCATGAAATCCGGTATATGAGATATTTCGGGTTTATGATGTCTAAAAATATACAGATTCTAATCATTGTAGTTTTTCAATTTCTTTTCTGCGACCGTAAGTGTAATATATGGGGTATCCCGATCTGGTTGCTATATGTCAACGAGTTTCAGGATACGCGTATTTACTTACGTTGATAACATGAGATGTTATGTGTTGCTGGTGATATGTTTTATTGGATCGTCGTGATTGAATAGCCGGGGGGTTTTATGTGAGATGAGTGTTTTTATTTTCATTCATGTAAAATCTGTATGTAATATTCTTTTTTTGGGGCACTTCCGGGTTGAGGATGATGTTACTATTGATGTATATTATTTACTTTTCGCACTAGGATAGACCCAAGGCGGGGAGCACAAGTAGCCGGATTCTAGAGTCTAGTGGGAGACCATCTCAAAGAGTTGGGACTGGGTCCCCTAACTCTAGAATTGGTAGGGTTACTTACCGCTCTCGTAGGGGTCTAAGGATGTGGGTTTGGCTATTCATCACGATCGTGGAATCCGTTTTTTACATTACTGGCTAAATTTAAAACACGGACCTCCTAGTATATCTAATATTTCATATGTTGCTTCTACTGCATGGTTCTGTGATGTGATCATATAAGTGCATGAGACGAATGTTATATTATATATATGATATATAATAAATGTTGCTTATGTTGCACCCGCACTAGTACAGCCCCGGCTTTGCCGTTAGTTAAGTAACCTAATGGTGCATGACGGTGCCCAGCAGTGAATGCGGATGGCATAAGCGTACGTTTTATGTTAGTTTCATTTTTCTGTGATGTTTAGGAAATATTAAATGATGGGATTTCGTTAATGAGATTAATGAAAGAAAAGAAACCTAAAGATGTCGTAGAATCAGCTTTTTAAAACCAGGTAGCTCTAGTTCTTGCTTTGCATAGTGGTATTCCGTGATGGATATCCGCAACTCATTCGATGAGGAAAGAACCAAGATCCCTTCACCGGGAGTGACCTCTTTAGTGAAACTAGCAAATGTTACAACCCATTCGATTTGTTTTGCAAGATGCACTAGTACTTGTTTTGCATAGTTGTATTCCTTGTAGAATATCCCGCACCTCATTCGATGAGAAAAGAGCCGAGATCCCCTCACCGGGAGTGACCTCTTTAGCAAAACTAGCAAACGCTACAAAACTATTCGATTTTTAAAACGGAGCTTAAAACACTCCAAATCACTAGATTCTACAACGATATCAAGTTCAATACGCTCATGGTTTTCTTAAAAACCTGCATAGCCCTCCGTCATTTCAGATAATTACTATTTAGTATTCATGCTACATTTGTTGGCCAGCATCAAAGCGTAGTGTGTGGTAGCTGCTTTATGCTTATCTGCAGCATGTGATGCGATTGGATTAGGGTTGTCGTGCGACTTTGTTGGCCAGCGTCAAGGGTCGTCCGGGTGGGTTTAATTCAATCAAGAAATGAACGGGTTGAACTTGACTAGTGGCCTATGATTTGTAGGCCAGCGTCAAGGTTATCGGAAGCTAGGGGTAAAAACAATTATCGGGAATTTCAAGTGTTGAAATTTGCAATGAGATTGCATACCTTCTATATGATAGTTGGATCCTGATACCCACTGCGAGAAAGAGTTTCTCATGTGAGGGTTTTGCACTTTACAATTAGCTATTCTAGTAGGTGACTAGAAAGGTGTCAACGTGGTTATGCCTCTAGGGAAACGAGATTTATTTTAATTAAGTCCGTACGAAAGCACGGGGAACTTCCCCTCGGAGTACTGATACTGGCCTGACTGACCGGTTAGTGAACTTATAGAATGTAATTAATCCCGACTAATCTTACCTTTTAGGGTTTGAAGGAAGATTTGATAAAAACGGTAGGAAACATCCTGATTAGATAAGATACTAATCAATCTAATCTTGCAAGAGCACGTGCAAAAGTGATTATCCTTCTCTCTCTCCTGGTAGCGACCAATGACACGCCTTAATCAAGATAATAATATGGATGTATTGAATGAACGTACTTTATTATACTGGGCTAGGTTCCGCTCTATCTTATGACTGTCATGAGTTTGAGTAAGGAATAGGGGAATATCAGGATTCCCACGCAACCTGCTCGAAGAAAAAGCATGTTGAAGCATCGTCTTTAGGTGTGTTCGTAATCGAGGATTGTTTCTCAGTTTACTCTACATCTTGGGTATTAGATACCAGATCAGGATCCCGCATTTTTAATTTGTTACATGGGCTAAAGAAAGATAAAGAACTGGGAAAGGGTGATATGTTTCTAATAGTAGGGAATGACGCAATTGTTGCAGCCAAACCAGTTGGCGAATATCACCTTGTATTAAGTTGTAATACATTGATTCTAAAACGACTGTTATTATGTACCCTCGATGATGTGCAATATCATATTTATCTCTTTATTTGGATAAAGTAAAATACAAATTTGCATTAGAGAAAAATGTTATGAACATTTTCCTAAATCAAGTTTTGATTAGGTTTGATACGTTGTGTAATGGTATATACGTTTTAAATCTAACTACAGTTCTAAGCATACAGAACACACACAAGAGGAAAAGTTTAGAAATGGACGAAGACTTCTTGAGGAATTGTAGACTAGGTCATATCAATACGACAAGACTGGCTAAGTTACATGAAGATGCATATTTGAATACGTTCGAATTTATATCTTATGAAACTTGGCAGTCATGTCTCAAAGGTAAAATGACCAAAACTCCGTTTACTGGATACGGAGAAAGAGCTATTGAACTCTTGTGACTGATACATAGTGATGTATGCGGTCCTATGTCTACACATGCCAGGAACGGTTCGGTGTACTTTATTACATTTACCAATGACCTCTTAAGATTCGGACATGTGTTCTTGTTGAAACAAAAGTCTGAACCTTTTGAGAAATTCAAGGAATATAAGTATGAAGTTGAGAACCGGATGGGTAAAAGTATTAAAATCCTTCGATTTGATCGAGGAAGTGAATACTTAAGCACGGAGTTCCGAAATTATTTAAAAAAGAATGAGATTCTCTATCAGCTTGCTCCTCCGTATACACCACAGCCCAATGTATATCGGATCGGAGGAATCGCACCCTATTAGATATTGTGCGCTCTATGATGAGTAATGCTGAGTTGCCTATTTCCTTTTTGGGGTTATGCACTTGAGATAGCTGCATTTCTATTCAATAGACTTCCGACTAAATCCGTTGATTACCACTTCATATGAGATATGGAATGGGAAGAGACCATCTCTTAAACAAGTTAAGATATGGGGTCGTCAGGCATTTGTTAAAGCAAAAAATCCGGAAAAGCTCGAGGCAAGGTCAGTTTTGTGCAAGTTTGTAGGATATTCAAAAATTTCGCGAAGATATATCTTCTACAACACTGAGGAACTAAAGGTGTTTGTTTCTCGACATGCCTCCTTTTTAGAAAAGGAATTTCTTGTGAAGAAATTAGTGGTAATGAGATAGAACTGGAAGAAGTTCCAGCAGCACAAACTATAATTGACAATTAGGTGGAACCTAAGGATTCAATAGTTCCCAACGAACCCTAGCCACTCCGCAGATCTAGTAGGGTTCCTCATCCACCTGAGAGATACTACGGTTTTCTCGTAGACAGTGGGAGCGAGGATTGCATCATGGAAGATGATAACCTAACTACTTTTGAGCAGGCCATCACGAGTGGGGACTCTGTGAAATGGCTAGATGCTATGTGATCTGAGATGGAATCCATGTACACCACTAAAAGAAATGTTCTTGGTGTAGATGGAAAAGTTGAGACTTTCAAAGCTATACTTATACCAAAAGGTTTTTCGTCAACAACCAAGTGTTGGCTGTGACAAAACTTTTTCTCCAGTGGCTATGCTTAAGTCCATCATGATCTTACTTGCCATTGCTGCATACTATGACTACGAAATCTGGCAGTTGGACGTCAAGACCGTTTTTCTAAATGGTGATTTAGAAGAGAGCGTGTACATGACACAGCCAGAGGGCTTCATAAATAGTGGGAGCAGCGGAGGCGTGTGCAAGCTGTATAAATCAATTTACAGATTAAAGCAGGCATCGCGGAGATGGAACATCTGTTTTGATGAAGCGATCAAAGAGTTTGATTTCATCAAAAATGTAGATGAACAAAGTATATACAAGAAGGTTGTAAAGAGTAAGGTTGTCTTCCTCGTATTATACGTGAATGACATAATCTTGATAGAAAAGGGTGTTCCTATACTACACTCGATCAAGCTCTTCTTATCACACGAGTTCTCCATGACAGATCTTAATGATACCTCTTACATCCTAGGGATTAAGATCTATAGTGATAGATCTAAGAGGATGTTAGGATTGTCCGAATCCCGGTACATAGACACCATACTAAAGATGTTTAGTATGGAAGATTCTAAGCGTGGTAATGTACCCGCATGTTCAGGAATCACCCTCTCCAAAAAGATGTCTCCCAAGACTGATTTGGAGAAGGCTCGCATACAAGCGATACCCTATGCTTCGGCAGTCGGGTCAATCATGTATGCGATGTTATGTACGAGACCAGATGTAGAATACTCACTAGGTGTAGTGAGTAGGTATCAATAAGATCCTGGGGAAAAGCACTGGACAACTATGATGTGTTAGTTGTATGTAAGCCCTAGAGGCCATTATTGTACACGTGATGTATATTATAGTGGATGTTGGGACATATATAGGGAGGAATTTCTTGCTCGACATGATAGTATGCTATCTGGTTGCTCTTTATCTTAACATGTACACTTATATTGTCTCTCTGTGACATGTTGGTAAAGCCCTTGGGATGTGTACTTGACTACTAGGATTATAATGCAGATCATACTAGTGGGGCAAGGGCAGTCAGCAAGTATATCCTTTAATTGTTCCTAGTCGTGGGAGTATCGAGACGGGGCATCGATATTCCAAAGTAGACTAGCGTATACGTATCTTGACCCATATGATGGGCGATGGACGATCCTACATCCATTGGTGTTTGACATCAAGGATAGTATACGGGTGCTCAGTGGAGACTGGGTACACCTGACGGACTCGCCGAGAACTCCTAAATGGTATTATACCTCACGTCAGATAGCAGTTCTCTGGTGACACTGGTACAGGTTAGTCTGTCGACCCGAGATCGTCATAGTGTCTTGTGTGATTCCTACTGTACTTTGATTTCCACCTTTCCACGTTCAAGAGAACATGTAAAACGGTGGTTTTTGGGTACAGTCTCGAGTCACATGGAGGCAATGAGCGATAGGAGGGGATTTCGTCTTTCCCGGTATTGGAGGTTGATGTTGCGCTGTGCTCGATTGGCTATAACAGGAAGTCCTTGGTCAGGGCTGTTATGAGATTTACAGGTAATTGTTACCAGTAATTTCTTGACCCGTTATGAGCCTCATATCGGCACGACTTATCAGGGCTATTAGGGTCTAATGTTTATCACCCCTAGGCTGGATATGCGACATATCAGACGAACAGACCAGACTGTACGGTAGTGTTACTGATATAAGTCCATGCTACCCTTCCCCGGTACTTACGGGGTTGCGGAAGTGGTGAAAAACGATTTTCAAGAGGGCGGTAACATGGACTCATAATACGGATCTTTGTTAAACAACTAACTAACAACCTAACTAGAGTTTACCTACTCGGTTAGGGGGCTATACCTTTCTTGAACTCCTTCTTTTTCAACTCCTCCCGGTATATGGATCGGCCTCACCTCGTCGTCTCCTTGCGTCGAAGATGGATCCACCCGAAAGCTTCTACATTTGGCTTCTTCTTTGATCTTTGAAGAAACTAGAACACTTGGCTTGCTAGGCCTTGTGAACTAGAATGAGTAGAGGATTATTTTGGTGTCTTTTATCTCTAAGGCAATGAGTCTCAACACATGAGAATGGTTTGCCTTGAGCTAGAGAGAGCAAGAGGAAGAGGGAGAGCTTGAGAATGAGAGAGCTCAAGAGAGAGAAAGCAAATGAAAGAATGAGCCACTCTTTTCTCATCCAACCTCTCATAATCCAAAAGTCATCATAACAAAAATAGTAATCAAGTATTGTGTGATGGTTTAAGTCAAAATGGCTATATCATTTCATGCACTCATTTTGCATAAATAAACAAGCAAGCAAAAGTCTTTGCCATGGAATGATAGCCAATGTCATGATGATGGTGAACTAGTCCAACCTAGTCAACCAGTCAACAAAGTCAACAAGTCAACAAAGTCAACCCCTCAACAACCATGTCACTATAATACTTAATTAATATTAATGTTAATATTTCTTATTCTCATTAGGGTTAAGCAAAAGTCAATGGTCAACGGTCAACAGTCAACAGCCCCAATGAGAATCCTCTGCCTCTGTCTCTCTGTCATCTGTGCATACACACCCGCATCCGCGTTCCGAGGAACACGAATACAAATGAGATAAAACCAATCCAAAACGTACACTAGTATCTGGCTTAAACCAAAGCCCGCTAGTGTTAACTGTCTGGACACTGTACGTGCACAAGTGTACGGATGTGACCGAACCCTGTCGCAATACCATGCGACCTGTCGCAAAACCATGCGACAGCTACTCTTTTGCCTAAAGGCGAATAGCTTTTTGTGTGGGACTCTAAAGACTCGACACTACTCTGGCAGTGGGTTTAACCACAGACCGCAAGCGGCACTAGCTGTGCATAACGGTTCCCAGGTAGATGCCGACAAGAAGACTGACGAGGTGAAACCCATCTGAACTCCTACTGAGTCTGAATGTGACAATCTCTATACAGTCCGGTCAGTTCGTCTAATACATCACATGGCGGGCCTAGGGGGCGGTAAACGTCAGTCCCCCAATAGCGGTACAAGTCATGTCGGAGTGAAGCCCAGAACACCCTGAGATAACACTGGAAACCTACCAGTATATCTCGCTTGCCCTGGCTAGGGACTACTCGTGTAATGGCTCTCCTAGACACAGCGCGATGTCAACTCCCAATACCGGGAGAGACGAATCCTGTCTAACCGTCACTGCCTCCAAGTGCTTCGGGACTGCACCGAACTACTACCTGTTTGCACGACTCCTTTGAGCCATGGTAGGGTAGTAATCTAAGTACAGTGGGAACACACTCGAGGCGAAGTGACAGTGTCAAGTCAGCGGACTAAGCTGTACTCATGTCACATGGGAACAGATAACTGACGATAGGTATAGTACCAACCAACAGTTCCCGACGAGTCCTGTCCAGTGTACTTGTAACCCAACGAGCACCCGCATACTATCTCGAGTACGACGTACCGATGGCTGTGGGACAGACCATCTCCCACACTGGGATGAGAAGCGCATACGCTAGTCTACTCCGGAGTATCGATGCCCTGTCTTGATAGTCCTGCGAATAGGGACCTGCATAAGGATGTGCTTATAGATTACCCAGCCCCCACTAGTGTGACTGCCATCACAACGCTGGTAATCAAGCAAAGATCCTAAGGGCTCCACTAATGTGTATAGGTGATATACTAAAATAAAAACATGTACACATTGAAGTAGAAACAAACGAAGTAGCATACTACTATATTGAGCAAGATTGTCTATACAAGGTGAATATCCCAAGCTTCCATCAAGTAATATACAAACTAATATGATACAGTAATGGCCTCTAGGGCATATACACTAACAATCTCCCACTTGCACTAAGGCCATGTACTGGCGTATCGAAGACCTATCATCTCGATCATCCGCTCGAACTGAGTCTGGGGTAAGGCCTTTGTGAGTTGATCAGCAGTGTTATCTTCCGTAGAAACTCTCCGAACCTCGATCTCCTGGCGACCCACGATCTCCCTGATCACGTGATACCGCCTCAAGATGTGTCTGGACTTCTGATGGGACCTTGGTTCCTTCGCTAAAGCTATAGCCCCGTTGTTGTCGCAATACAGAGGTATTGGATCAACAATGGACGGAACCACCTGAAGTTCAGTTAAGAACTTCCTTACCCAGACAGCTTCTTTTGCGGCCTCTGCAGCAGCGATATATTCCGCTTCCACCGTTGAGTCAGCAACGGTTTCCTGTTTGGAACTCTTCCAACACACCGCCCCTCCATTGAGGGTAATGACATAACCCGACATGGACTTGGAATCATCCTTGTCACTCTGGAAGCTGGAGTCAGCAAAGGCCTCGATCTGGAGGTCTTTTCCGCCATACACCAAGAACATCTCCTTAGTCCTTCTCAGGTACTTGAGAATGTTCTTTAATGCTATCCAATGTTTCTCCCTAGGGTTTGACTGATACCGGCTTACCACACTCAGAATGGCCTGCTGGAAGCTAGTTGGCTCATCATAATCTATGATGCAATCCTCTCTATCCCCGTCTATGAGAAAACCGTAGTATCTCTCGGGCGGATGAGACTGCCTACTACTCCTGCGGAGCGGCGCAGGAATGTCATGATCTTCCGAAACCTCTGGTTCTACTAAGCTTTCAGTAATAGCTCGTGGCTCTGGAATTTCTTCCAGTTCGATTACGCTCCCACTTATCTGATTCTCCAAAAACTGAGTTTCTTAAAAAGTGGGCAAGCCAAGAAACAAAAACCTTTTGTTCCTCTTCGCAATAGAAGAAATATCCCTTGGAGTTCTTTGGATATCCCACAAACTTGCACTGTACTGAGCGTGCCTCGAGTTTGTCCGCATGCTGCTTTTTGACAAAAGCTGGACTTCCCCATGTCTTAATGTGATTAAGATAGGGTCTCTTCCCACACCACATCTCATATGGTGTAGTAGGCACAGTCTTAGTTGGAACTCGGTTCAAAAGGTATGCAGCTGATTCTAGCGCATATCCCCAGAATGATCGCGGTAACTCAGCGTTACTCATCATGGACCGTACCCTATCCAATAGGGCCCGGTTCCGTCTCTCCGATACACCGTTATGTTGCGGAGTGTATGGAGGAGTAAGATGAGAGAGAATTCCATTCTCTTTTAAGTAGTCCAGGAACTCGGTACTCAAGTATTCACCACCTCGATCCAATCTTAGTATCTTGATACTTTTGCCGGTTTGTTTTTCTACTTCATTCTTATATTCCTGGAATTTTCCATAGGCTTCGGGCTTATGTTTCATTAAGAAGACATAACCGTACCTTGAAAAGTCAACCGTAAAAGTAATGAAGTAAGAATAACCGCTTCACGCATGTGTAGACATTGGACCGCACACGTCGCTGTGTACGAGTCCCAAGAGCTCGCTCGCCCTTACTCCGTGTCCAGTGAACGAAGTCTTTGTCATCTTTCCTTTGAGACAGGATTGACAAGTGGCATACGATTGATATTTGAACGAATTCAAATATCCTTCTGTATGTAACTTCGTCAACCTTCTCTCATTGATGTGACCCAGTCTAAAATGCCATAAGAAAGTCTGATTTATTAGTAGAGACTTTCTTTTGTGTGTATTCTGGACATTGAAAATCTGTGGTTGGTTTAGTACGTATATACCATTGATTAATGTACCTGACCCAATCAGAACTTGATTAAGGTGAATGTTTACAATATTACTTACAAACGCAAATTCATAACCTTCTTTAGAAGTCAAAGATACAGAAATGATATTACAAGTTGCGTTGGGTACAAAATAGCAATTACGTAAAACCAAAACATGTCCATCTGACATTCCCCGATGATAGTCCCCCACGGCCTTAGCATCCATGCTAGCTCCGTTTGCAACTTTGAGGGTCATTTCACCTGCTTTCAAAAACCTACGGTTTCTCAACGCCCGCAAAGAATTACAGATATGAGATCCTGATCCGGTATCCAATACCCAGGAAGTAGAGTTTATTGATAGACCATTTTCAATAACATACACACCTGAAGCTGAAGCCGCAACTTGCTTCAGATCCTGTGTTCTGGCTTTCCAAGCCCTGCAATCTTTCTTCCAGTGACCACTCTTATGACAGAAAAAGCACTCTTCCTTCCCTATAAGCTTCCCCGCTATCTTTGTTGCTTTTGCTTTTCCCTTCGTATCCACTTTACTAACACCGCCCCTTGGTTTGGCGGAGGCTTTCTTCTTCTTTCCCTTGGCTTTCGCCTTGGACCTAGAAGATGAAGATCCTCCTACAAACAAAGTGGATGTTTCCCTACCTTTCTGTAGGGTGCCCTCTGCACTCCTCAGCATGTTGAGGAGCTCTGAAAGTTCAACTTCCTTTTCTTGTAAGTTGAAGTTCAAGATAAACTGGGCGTAAGTGGAAGGAAGGGACTGGAGAATCAAGTCCGTATAGAGCTCGTTCTCTAACATGGTCCCAAGTTCCGCGAGCTCCTTAATGAAGCCAATCATCTTAAGCACGTGTTCTGCTACTGATGATCCGATGGCCAACCTTGCCGAAAATAACTTCTTCGACACTTCTTATCTTGCGATACGAGATTGCTCTCCATACAGTTCTTTTGTATGGAGAAATATGGATTCGAGGTCCATATTCTCGTGCCTCCTTTGATGTTCGTTGTCCATAGAGGCAAGCACGATGCACTTAGCCTTCATGCTATCGATCTCCCAAGTCTTACGGATTTCCTTATCCGCGACGCTGGAGGTGGGACCTGGGACAGGGGGAGCTTTGGTGGTAAGGGGATACCCCAACTTGTCATAAGTGATTGACATTTTGACATTCCTGAGCCAATCTTTGTAGTTTGGCTCTGTCAGTATGTTTTTATCTAGTAATAACTTAAGTCCGGTCATGATGATTGGTCGCTGCAATTAGGAGAGAGAGAAGAAACACTTTAGCATGATGCTCTTGCAAGTTTAGAGTGGTTTTTAATTTGTCTAAACAGGATGGCTCCCACTGTCTCTCGAATCCCTCCTCAAACCAAAAAGGAAGAATTAGTCAGGATTAATCTCACCGTACAATACTTGCTTATCCGTTCGGCCAGGCTGGTGTCGGTACTTCGAGGGAGGTTTTCCAACGCTTTCGCGAATTTCCTTAATTTAAGAACCTCTTTTCCCTGGGGGCGTAGCCCCGCTAACACCTTTCTAGACACCTACTAGGTTTATAGCATTGATCGTTTAGTGAGAAATTTCCCGAGGAGTAGCATATACTCACAGTAGGATCGGGATCCAAATATCATCGCGTGACGAAACTGAAGGAATCCTACCAGAATCATCACACTCCAAATGGTATGCAACATTAGCAAGTTTCAGTTCTTTTGAAACTCCTGATGTGGATTTTTGCCCCATGCTCTTATGACCTTGACTTTGGCCAAAATATCATAAGTCACATGTCAAGTTCTACCCGTCATTCTCCAGGTTAATTTGAGCCCATCCGCATATACCCTTGACTTTGGCCAAAATGGTAGAACGACTGCCTCAAACCAACACATCTATCTATGCTGCACATGAATACCCAATAGCTACCAATCACTATGCCTTGACTTTGGCCAACATACATAGCTTGAATACTATTGACCATCCATGTGAAACGACGGAGGGCTACGAATGGTTTTGGCGAAACTGTGAACGTAGTGAACTTGATATAATCGATGGAACGAGATAGCTTTTAAAAGGAGTGGTTTAAGCTCCACGTTTAAAAGTTATTTTGAAAAGAAACCGAGTGGTTTTGAAAGTGTTCCAACGACTTTTACTTGGTTTATTTTTCTTGCATTAGTTCTTTTAATGCGTCCCATCATTTAATCCTACATTGCAGAAAACAACCAAAATATGACGTACGCTTATGCCATTCGCATTCGCCAAGGGGCCCCGTCATTACCCGTTAGGTTACTTAACTAACGACAGAGCGGGGGCTGGGCTAGCGCGGCTGCAAAACATATGAAAAGCCTAAATAATATCATATATAGATATATTACAATGATAGCCATTTCAGATCACAGATGAACACATTGGATATACTAAGAATCCGCAATTCGTACGAGCCTGTAACGAAGAGCGGATTACACGGTCGCGATGAATAGCCAATACCCCACCCTAGACCCCGACGGGTGCGGCAAACTACCCGTCAAATATCCGAAGCGGAGCAACCTCCCTCAACGACGTGAGTAGGCCACTCGGCACTTCGAGATACCCGGTTGTTTGTGCACCCCACCTTGGGTCTATCCTAGGAGCAAAAACAGTAAAAAGAAATTATACAATGACGGCTACAACCCCGACCCGGTTGTGTGGCCAAAAATAATATTACATCAATTTACATATTACATGAATTGAAAGATAAAAGGAAAAACTCTCATCTCACAACCCCCGGCTATTCATCCCCGACAATCCAACGAATTCATATACACATACCATCAACATTACAGATCACAGATATGTATAACCCCCACTAATCGACGTATAGCGATCAGCGGACGTTCAATACATATATCACATCACAGATATAAACCCGTTAGCCTTAGTCTTTAGAAGTTCAATAAAAAATACGGATTTTCAAGTCCAAAAACAAATTTTGCTTTCTGGAAAATCTGGGCTGAAAAGATATGCTCCAAAAATCCCAAAATACCCCACAGAGTATACTGCAATGAAACCGATCCACGGCCGAGTCAACTCGGCCGCGGATCCGCGGCAAGAAGCTGTTCTTGCCGCGGAACCGCGGTGAGTTGGACGGCTCTGTGGATTGTTTTTCTGCAGTATACTACAAAAACCCTGAGTCGATTTTTGGTATATCTCAAATAATTTTTACAGCACTTTGAAAATCGACAGAAAGTTTGAGTTCCGGGTGTATTTCGCGACTTTTTCTCCGATCGAACTTCTACTTACATTACTAATATGTTAGATAGTGTTTAACTAGGCTCTGATACCACTGTAAGTCCATGCTACCCTTCCCCGGTACTTACGGGGTTGCGGAAGTGGTGAAAAACGATTTTCAAGAGGGAGGTAACATGGACTCAAAATACGGATCTTTGTTAAACAACTAACTAACAACCTAACTAGAGTTTACCTACTCGGTTAGAGGGCTATACCTTTCTTGAACTCCTTCGTCTTCAACTCCTCCCGGTATACGGATCGGCCTCACCTCGTCGTCTCCTTGCGTCGAAGATGGATCCACCCGAAAGCTTCTACCTTTGGCTTCTTCTTCGATCTTTGAAGAAACTAGAACACTTGGCTTGCTAGGCCTTGTGAACTAGAATGAGTAGAGGATTGTTTTGGCGTCTTTTATCTCTAAGGCAATGAGTCTCAACACATGAGAATGGTTTGCCTTGAGCTAGAGAGAGCAAGAGGAAGAGGGAGAGCTTGAGAATGAGAGAGCTCAAGAGAGAGAAAGCAAATGAAAGAATGAGCCACTCTTTTCTCATCCAACCTCTCATAATCCAAAAGCCATCATAAAAAAAATAGTAATCAAGTATTGTGTGATGGTTTAAGTCAAAATGGCTATATCATTTCTGTAAGTGCACGGCGGCGCCCCGGTCGTCAATCCGACGGCCAAATGCGGAAGCGGTGATAAACTTTAATTTTGCGGACTTAGAAAACCGGCACCACCGCGCACTAAACACCCGGATCGAACCATTAAACTTATTCTAGCTTACTACAAGACGGGTTAGAGATATACCGAATGATCCGAGTCCTCCGGTCTTCTCCTCGTCGTCCCGATCTCCTGCGGAAACTCCGGTCGTCGCCTCCTCGCCGGAAGGGCACCACATCGCCTGTATCTTTTACGGGCTCCAACCTCAATACCGAGGCAACTCCGGCGCGAAGTAGGCTAGCCGACGCGTCCAAGATTTGCTGTAGAATGTGTATGGTTGAAGCTATGTCTCATTTGGGTTTGTTGCCATTTGAAGATAATGGAGGAAACAAGATAAGAAAAATGGTGCTTGCATTTTTCTAGCATGAAATGAGATCAAGAAAAATGAAACTCTCAAGAATGAAAACTCTCATCTTTTTCTTTTTTCTCAACCATGAAAAACTTATCATCTTAGAAATGGTGGAGCAAAGAATACATAAGCAAAAGGGAGGTGAGTGTAGGAGAGCATGAAGGGTGACCACATCCAAACATCATCATCACAAAACACAAATCAATCCTAATCCTTTCTCATCTCATTAAAGCAAAGGAAAAGACTAAGAAAGAATCAAAATGATGGTTGAAAAGAAAAGATGCCATCATATACAAAACAATTGCAAGAAACTCCCTCCACAATTGTTATTTGCAAACTTGCAAATAACCCCCTCCATCGGAAAAGTCCGGCCGGGAAAGAACAAAGGAAAACCGGCCGGAACGGAATGCAAACTGGCAACTCCAGAAAACTGGTCCCGTAATAAATTACAGGAAAACCCCGATACTGTGCATACAGACCCGCATCTGTATTCCGTCCGGATACAAATGCAATGAGACAAAATCTACACTGTACTATACTAGGATCCGGCTTAAACCAAAGCCGGCTAGTAATATCTGTCCGATCCTGATCCGTACAATACCGCACGTATCTGATCGGACCCTGCCATATCTCCATACGGCCTCTACAGCGTTTCGCCCGAAAGCTTGAGTAACTGAAAGTGTGGTGGACTCTAAAGACTCGTCAATACTATGGCTGTGGATTTAACCACTAGCACGTCAGAGGTATAAGCCAATACGTGACGGGCCACCAGCTATTGACCAAAAGGGACGTCGATGAGCGAACTCATCCTGACACCCTACTGAGCCTGTCAGTGACAATATCCGTACAGTCCGGTCCGTTCGTCTATGAGCATCGCATGTCGGGCCTAGGGGGTTGGTAAAAGTCAGACCCCCAAAAGCGGTACAAGTCGTGTCGGAGTGTAGCCCAGAACAGCCTGAGATACTACTGGAATACCTACCAGTAAATCTCCTGCCTTGGCCAAGGACTTCGTGTAATGGCTCTCCTAGACACAGCGCGACCTCACCCCCAATACCGGGAGAGACGAACCCCTGAAGATCCGCTCACTGCCTCCATGTGGCTCGGGACTGTACCCAACTAAAACCTGTTTGCACGACTCCTTTGAGCCGTGGTAGGGTAGTAATCAAAGCACAGTGGGAACTCACACGAGACAAATGACGATCCCCAGGTCGATGAACTAACCTGTACACATGTCATATGGGAACTGCTATCTGACGTAAGGTATAAGACCAACTAGCATGTTCCCGGCGAGTCCTGTCCGGTGTACTCATAACCCAATGAGCACCTGTATACATCTTAGGTGATCCAACTGACACCAGTGGCTTGTGAGACCGGCCACCGTCCCTCGTCGGGGTCTCGACTGTATACACTAGTCTACTCTGGAGTATCGATGCCCTGTCTCGAAACTCCCACGACTAGGGACCTTTTAAGGATGTGCTTATAGACTACCAGCTCCCACGTATATGATCGCCCTCATACTGCCGGTAGTCAAGCAAGAATCCTAGGGGTTTTATCAATGTGCAATAGCGACCTATCAGGTCACCTAAAGCAGTACACGATGATAAAGGTAAACCAGATAGCATACTATCATCTCGAGTAAGACTGTCCTACCGGGATAGGTCCTCCCTCAATCATTGCAATCACGTGCCTGTGATCCAATAATTGACTCTGAGGGCACTATCTCCAACAATCTCCCAATTGCACTCAAGGCTAATTATTGCGATGTCGCATACTCACAGCCCGTGTGATACCGAACACCCAACTCCTCTACTAGTCAGTCTCACAAATCCCGTTTGTGAAACTATTGCGGTCGAGGAATAGCCTCAGTGAGTGGATCCGCCTTGATGTTTCTTTCCATGTCTCTCTATATCTCATGTTCGCGGAGAAAGCCATCTCCCGAAATGAGCAATACCTATCTTAGAATGTCTGGATGTCTGATGGGACCGAGCTCATAAATGAACTCCAAATCCAAACTTCTTAGACTGTATCGTCAACTGAACTTAATCAGTATCCTGCGCCATGCCACCCTCAGTATTGCCTTGGACCATCTGTCCAAAATACTGCCCCTCGTCAGAGGGAAAAACTATAACTCTGACAACCTCCTTGTCGTCCAGGTCACCTTGGAAGCCTGGAATGATAACCGTCTCCTAAAGGAGGCAGCCGTTATCATATACCTAGAACATTCACTTATGTTCTAAAACTGCTTCCGACTGTTTCTCCAGGATTGGATCAATGTCAACTTATTGCATCAAGTGCAAGAACAACATCTGGTGTGGTACTTGACATCTCATGATTGACTCAATTGCCTGAGCAAGTGATCTACCAATCATGCACATCCCTCTCCCCTTTAGTCTGTAAGACACCTTTAGAGAGGATGACTCCATCACCTGCAGGTACACTACCGTGCCAGGAGTCGTCCATTCCAAATACTCTTAGAATGCTGTCAAGGTACCCTGATTGGGAAACCACCCAAATCTAGATCTAAAAACATAGATCTAGTAACCAGTATGTCTGATATAATGTCCAAGTCCCATGTGGAGAAACCACTGTGTGACGACCAAAGTATAACCGATCGTAGTATAGGAATTTCTTTTCCTACTCTGTGTATGTCATCCAAATACCAGGATATCACACCCTACTACCTTCTCAACAGATCCATCCCCTATTCTGATGACGTCAAACCCATGACTGTCACATCAGAAATAGATAATCTATCTCCGCTATATCTGCTTTAGTCTATAAATAGACATAAGCCTGATGTCCACCAATGCTTCCGCTGCTCCCACTGACTACGACAACCCTCTGCCAGAGTCATATAGACATGCACTTCTAAAGCTAGTTTAGAACGACGCTATACTCATCCTCCTGCCGGGTCTCGCAGCCTGGAACAACAACAATGGCAAGTGTGGGTAAACAAGAACTTCCATGTCACCGTCCTTGAGGCTACCGGAGTACCTCTCGGGTGCCTGAAGTTACCCACCTTATCTGCGGAGTGGCCAATGGAATGTCATATCAGATTGAATCTTTAGGTTCCTTATCAAATCTTCAGTAATCGTTTGCGGTTCTGGAATCACTTCCAGTTCTACCACACTCCCACTACTGTTTTTGAAAAAATCCATTTTTAATAAAACTGTGGCGAGTCTAGAACAATATTTCTATTGATCTGCCAGATGGTAGAAAATCAACCCTCGTCATAGCCTGGGTCAACCCACAAACAGCCATTACAAAAACGTGCCTTGAGTTATCCAAAGTCTGGTTTTAATCATAAGCCGGACAACTCCCCGTACCTTAACAATGTTAAGATATGAACTGTTCTATATCCAATATAGAACCAGAGGCACTGATTTAATTGAACCAGATTCAAATCATGCAGCTGTCTCCAGTGCATGTCAACTAAATGGAAGAAGGCCGATCAGCGTTACTCAACTTAGGAATGCTTACAATTATGAGTAACCTGAAAGAGAAGCAATTTCTCTTTATCATTACTATCAACTGAATACCATATACAAGTATCTACATCTTTGATCACTTTGAAGAATCCCGATACTTGTTACACCTGGTTCTCTACTCTATTCAAATACCTATAACTCCTCAAAACTTAGACCCTGTGTTTCTACGAAACACCTGTCTAAAAACTAGAGGAGTCATAAGTAAACCGAATATAGTACGAGAACCAACCCCTCTGTCCTCATGGACGCTGGACAACATACAATACTCTGTATAAGTCCCTTGAGTCTGATGACTCATTCACTGTGTGTCGTAGGTTGAAAATTGTACTTATGGTTAAGAAGAATTATACCGCTGTTTAATGCTCCTTACCTAACCATCCACTGATATAGGTAAATGTCGTCGACATAATATCAAAAGGTATATCTCACTCTATGAAAATAGACGTACAGATATATTAATTTGAAATTGGTGCACAACAGCGGATATTCAAAACCAAATATTTGCCGACCGACAAACAGCCCAGATGATCTCCTCAAATATCACTGATTACAACGAATCCCGATATAATGAGGATGACCACCCTATTCCCAATAACTTACTCCCACTCACCATCTGTAAAACCATACAGATGTGAGAATCAAACTTGGTAAATACATACCCTGTAGCAAGTGTCCAATCGGGAAATCAGTTTTCTTTTAACAGTACACAGTTGAACTGAAACATTGAAATGTTTCGATGGGGTATCCTGGTATTCCAAGTAATGCCTCTACCATTATCCAGATTCACAACTATAACCGTATAATTCTTTGCCACCTCTCCAAATCCCTTTATATGTCTTTAGTCATTACCTTCTGCACACCCTTTAGGCCAAATGGTTTTCTTCCTTCCCTACCGTTCGGCACCAGCCTATGGTTTGGAAGAAGACTATCCAATAAGCATAATGGGTGTACAGTCCTAGTCCTAGGAGCACTCGCAATGCGAGAGAAGGTGAAGATAAAAGACAACCGAATGAACCTTATTCCTATTTCTCCTGGACCAGAATCCATCCCCGAACTGGAACAAGTTCCTTTCGAGTTCGTATATAACCATACGATGGAGTATCCAATAAACTGTGGATCTTCGTAGTGATACGGAGTGTCCTGGAGAAATACAAAGGTGATTTAGGATTGGCGAAGAAATACTTGGTTTGGTCGTGAATATCAGTCGCAATTTACTTTGCCCTCTTACTAATCCCTTGCTTTGTCTTAATCTTAATACCTTCTGCACACCGTTTAGGCTAATTGGTTTTCTTCATTCCCTACCGGTCGGCACCAGCCGAAGGTTTGGAAGAAGACTATCCAATTTTCGTAATAGGTGTACTATCTCCTAAACCAAGGAGTACTCACAACTTGAGAGAAGGTAAAAGGGAAAAGACAACTGAATAATCCTATCCGTTTTCTCCAGAACCGGAAACCATCCTCGAATTCCTTCGAGTTCGTATCTAACCATACGATGGTTTTGTCCAATGGAAGTGGACGTTCGCAGTAATACGGGGTGTCCTGGAGAAAAGGGTAAAAGTAGGAGTGGCAATGAGGTCTGCAACTCTGATAATCCAAAAGCCAGTGTTAAAAAAATTCGGTCAACTTGGTCACTGAGTCATAGTCTTAGGGTCGGGTCAATGGTCGCTGCCAGAGAGAGAGAGAAAAGAAACACTCAGCGTGCACTCTATCCTAGATCAGAATGGTTACCAATTTATCTAATCTGGAAACCTCCCACTGTACCTCAAATTCTCCTCCAAACCTGAAAGAAGAATTAGTCGGGGTCACCCGAGGAGTAAACCAACTCATCAGTGGGAATCGGGATCCAACTATCATCGCATGACAGCATGACGGAATCCGCTCACGGTATCACACTCCAGAAGGTATGCGCATATCTGGAAAGTTTCAGTTCTTTTGAAACTCCCGATGTGGATTTTTACCCCATGCTCTTATGACCTTGGCGTGAGGTCAAAATATCATAAGCCACATGTCAAGTTCTACCCATCATTGTCCAGGTTAATTTGAACCCACCCGTACATACCCTTGACGTAGGCCAAAATAGTAGTACGACTGTCCCAAACCAACACATTCTATCTATACAACAGATAAATACCCGGCAGCTACCAAGCACTATGCCTTGGCGTGAGGTCAAAATACATAGCTTGAATACTACCGAATATTTAACTGAAATGATGGAGGGCTACGAATGGTTTCTGGCGAAAACCTTTAACGTAATGAACTTGATATCGTTGAAGGAACGGATAGCTTTTTAGAAAATATAGTGACGAAAACCTTTACTAAAGAGGTCACTCCCGGTGAAGGGATCTCGGCTCTTTCCCCGTAGAATGGGGTGCAGGATATTCCAAATGAATACCGCGATGCAAAGCAAAAGTAATCGGCTATAGTGAAGTTAATGCCCTGACGCAAACTTCTGTCCAAGGGGTCACTCCCGGTGAAGGGATCTCGGCCCTTGCCTCGTCGACTGAGGAGCAGGATATTCCAAATGAATACCACGATGCAAAACAAAAATGAACGTCCTTGCAATGACAGCTTTTTGAAAAGTGTTCCAACAACATCAGAATAGGTTTGTTTAACTTGCATTGATCCGAATCAACGCAGTCCCATCATTGATCACACCACAAAGAACGAAAATATACTGACGTACGTATATGCCATCCGTATTCGCCACTGGGTCCCGTCATCACACGTTAGGTTAGCTAACTAACGGCAGAGCGGGGACTGGACTAGCGCGGATGTAAAACATATACAACATCTACTAATATATATACCAATATATTATATTTCGCTCAAGGCATGATAAAAATGCAACATCACAGAAATGTACAGCATCACAGAACAATACAGATATCTGGGATCCCCAGGTTTCACAGAGCCACTACTGAAACCCGATGTTCCCCTGGTCGTGTGGATAGCCTGTGCAATGAAAACCTAGACCCCTACGGGCGCGGCAAGTTACCCGCCAAAACCTGAAGCGAGGCAGCCCCCTTCAGCGCCGTGACTGGACCACCCATCACTTCACGGAATCCGGTAACTTGGGCACCCCTCCTGGGTCAGCCTGTACCCCCTACGGGTGCGGCGAATAGCCTGCCAATTCTAGAGTGAAGCCCCCTCCGTCCCAATGCCATGAGATGTGGGCTTGTTGCCCTCCAGAACCCGGCTATCCGTGCACCCCTCCGCGGGGTAATCCTAGTACAGAAAGTAAAATATACATACAACGGGTACATCGACCGCAACCAGGTCGTGCCCCAAAAGAATAATACTATCAGGCAGTGACGGCAGTCTACATGTCGGACGCTCGCCCCGCAATATCAAATGTACATAATACAACAACACTGTACTAGCATTGCAGCCAGGCTATCCCCCACGACCGATCCGCAACATCACAGCTAAATCACAGAACATCAACGTGAAAGTCACGTTTGCAAATCCGTCTAACCGGGCTATAGCAGTTAGACCGGATTTACCGATCGAGTGACATTCACGGTCGCAGATATAATGTAAATACTGTGAAAAATGTGTTTAAAATATCCGATCGATCAAAAATTAACAAGTGGGCCCCAAAGCAATACTGTAGCACTCACAGAAAATTCTGGGCCTAAGTTTAATATTCCAAAACCCCTAAAATTAGCCCATAAGCCCACTGGAAAAAATTGATACAGTGACGTCACCAATGTGCGGCGGAACCGCGGCCCAAGGGGGGTTTTGGCCGCGATTCCGCGCTCTCGTGGTGGACTGACTGTGTCGAATTTTTCCAGTAGTCTTAGAATTTCCAGTATACTAGTTTTTTACAACCTGAAAAATTTTTGGACACCAAAATATTTTAACAGAAAACTAATGTGAACTAAAATTGGTTTTTTGGAATTTTGGTCGATCGGAACTGCAAAACACATCAAACAAAGCTAGACGAAGTTAATGGCGAGGCTCTGATACCACTGTAAGTGCACGGCGGCGCCCCGGTCGTCAATCCGACGGCCAAATGCGGAAGCGGTGATAAACTTTAATTTTGCGGACTTAGCAAACCGGCACCATCGCGCACTAAACACCCGGATCGAACCATTAAACTTATTCTAGCTAACTACAAGACGGGTTAGAGATATACCGAATGATTCGAGTCCTCCGGTCTTCTCCTCGTCGTCCCGATCTCCTGCGGAAACTCCGGTCGTCGCCTCCTCGCCGGAAGGGCACCACATCGCCTGTATCTTTTACGGGCTCCCACCTCAATACCGAGGCAACTCGGGCGCGAAGTAGGCTAGCCGACGCGTCCAAGATTTGCTGTAGAATGTGTAGGGTTGAAGCTATGTCTCATTTGGGTTTGTTGCCATTTGAAGATGATGGAGGAAACAAGATAAGAAAAATGGTGCTTGCATTTTTCTAGCATGAAATGAGATCAAGAAAAATGAAACTCTCAAGAATGAAAACTCTCATCTTTTTCTTTTTTCTCAACCATGAAAAACTTATCATCTTAGAAATGGTGGAGCAAAGAATACATAAGCAAAAGGGAGGTGAGTGTAGGAGAGAATGAAGGGTGACCACATCCAAACATCATCATCACAAAACACAAATCAATCCTAATCCTTTCTCATCTCATTAAAGCAAAGGAAAAGACTAAGAAAGAATCAAAATGATGGTTGAAAAGAAAAGATGCCATCATATACAAAACAATTGCAAGAAACTCCCTCCACAATTGTTATTTGCAAACTTGCAAATAACCCCCTCCATCGGAAAAGTCCGGCCGGGAAAGAACAAAGGAAAACCGGCCGGAACGGAATGCAAACTGGCAACTCCAGAAAACTGGTCCCGTAATAAATTACAAGAAAACCCTGATACTGTGCATTCACACCCGCATCTGTATTCCGTCCGGATACAAATGCAATGAGACAAAATCTACACTGTACTATACTAGGATCCGGCTTAAACCAAAGCCGGCTAGTAATATCCGTCCGATCCTGATCCGTGCAATACCGCACGTATCTGATCGGACCCTGCCATATCTCCATACGGCCTCTACAGCGTTTCGCCCGAAAGCTTGAGTAACTGAAAGTGTGGTGGACTCTAAAGACTCGTCAATACTATGGCTGTGGATTTAACTACTAGCACGTCAGAGGTATAAGCCAATACGTGACGGGCCACCAGCTATTGACCAAAAGGGTCGTCGATGAGCGAACTCATCCTGACACCCTACTGAGCCTGTCAGTGACAATATCCGTACAGTCCGGTCCGTTCGTCTATGAGCATCGCATGTCGGGCCTAGGGGGTTGGTAAAAGTCAGACCCCCAAAAGCGGTACAAGTCGTGTCGAAGTGTAGCCCAGAACACCCTGAGATACTACTGGAATACCTACCAGTAAATCTCCTGCCTTGGCCAAGGACTTCGTGTAATGGCTCTCCTAGACACAGCGCGACCTCACCCCCAATACCGGGAGAGACGAACCCCTGAAGATCCGCTCACTGCCTCTATGTGGCTCGGGACTGTACCCAACTAAAACCTGTTTGCACGACTCCATTGAGCCGTGGTAGGGTAGTAATCAAAGCACAGTGGGAACTCACACGAGACAAATGACGATCCCCAGGTCGATGAACTAACCTGTACACATGTCATCTGGGAACTGCTATCTGACGTAAGGTATAAGACCAACTAGCATGTTCCCGGCGAGTCCTGTCCGGTGTACTCATAACCCAATGAGCACCTGTATACATCTTAGGTGATCCAACTGACACCAGTGGCTTGTGAGACCGGCCACCGCCCTTCGTCGGGGTCTCGACTGTATACACTAGTCTACTCTGGAGTATCGATGCCCTGTCTCGAAACTCCCACGACTAGGGACCTTTTAAGGATGTGCTTATAGACTACCAGCTCCCACGTATATGATCGCCCTCATACTGCCGGTAGTCAAGCAAGAATCATAGGGGCTTTATCAACGTGCAATAGCGACCTATCAGGTCACCTAAAGCAGTACACGATGATAAAGGTAAACCAGATAGCATACTATCATCTCGAGTAAGACTGTCCTACCGGGATAGGTCCTCCCTCAATCATTGCAATCACGTGCCTGTGATCCAATAATTGACTCTGAGGGCACTATCTCCAACAATTTCATGCACTCATTTTGCATAAATAAACAAGTAAGCAAAAGTCTTTGCCATGGAATGATAGCCATTGTCATGATGATGGTCAACTAGTCCAACCTAGTCAACCGGTCAACAAAGTCAACAAGTCAACAAAGTCAACCCATCAACAACCATGTCACTATAATACTTAATTAATATTAATGTTAATAATATTTCTTATTCTCATTAGGGTTAAGCAAAAGTCAATGGTCAACGGTCAACAGTCAACAACCCCAATGAGAATCCTCTGCCTCTGTCTCTCTGTCATCTGTGCATACACACCCGCATCCGCGTTCTGAGGAACACGAATACAAACGAGATAAAACCAATCCAAAACGTACACTAGGATCTGGCTTAAACCAAAGCCCGATAGTGTTAACTGTCCGGACACTGTACGTGCACAAGTGCACGGATGTGACCGAACCCTGTCGCAATACCATGCGACATGTCGCAAAACCATGCGACAGCTACTCTTTTGCCTAAAGGCGAATAGCTTTCTGTGTGGGACTCTAAAGACTCGACACTACGCTGGCAGTGGGTTTAACCACAGACCGCAAGCGGCACTAGCTGTGCGTAACGGTCCCCAGGTAGATGCCGACAAGAAGACTGACGAGGTGAAACCCATTTGAACTCCTACTGAGTCTGAATGTGACAATCTCTATAAAGTCCGGTCTTTTCGTCTAATACATCGCATGGCGGGCCTAGGGGCGGTAAATGTCAGTCCCCCAATAGCGGTACAAGTCGTGTCGGAGTGAAGCCCAGAACACCCTGAGATAACACAAGAAACCTACCAGTATATCTCGCTTGCCCTGGCCAGGGACTACTCGTGTAATGGCTCTCCTAGACACAGCGCGATGTCAACTCCCAATACCGGGAGAGACGAATCCTGTCTAACCGTCACTGCCTCCAAGTGCTTCGAGACTGCACCCAACTACTACCTGTTTGCACGAATCCTTTGAGCCGTGGTAGGGTAGTAATCTAAGTATAGTGGGAACACACTCGAGGCGAAGTGACAGTGTCAAGTCAGCGGACTTAGCTGTACTCATGTCACCTGGAAACTGATAACTGACGATAGGTATAGTACCAACCAACAGTTCCCGACGAGTCCTGTCCAGTGTACTCGTAACCCAACGAGCACCCGCATACTATCTCGAGTACGACATACTGATGGCTGTGGGACAGACCATCTCCCACACTGGGATGAGAAGCGCATACGCTAGTCTACTCCGGAGTATCGATACCCTGTCTCGATAGTCCTGCGACTAGGGACCTGCATAAGGATGTGCTTATAGATTACCCAGCCCCCACTAGTGTGACTGCCATCACAACGCTGGTAATCAAGCAAAGATCCTAAGGGCTCCACTAATGTGTATAGGTGATATACTAAAATAAACACATGTACACATTGAAGTAGAAACAAACCAAGTAGCATACTACTATATTGAGCAAGATTGTCTATACAAGGTGAATATCCCAAGTTTCCATCAAGTAATATACAAAGTAGTATGATACAGTAATGGCCTCTAGGGCATATACACTAACAACTGATTGGATTCACAGGAGTATGAGCAGGCTTGCTTGATGATCTTTTGATCGCTCAATACCCGGGTGGCCGTTACGTTTATCAGACTGCTGATGGCTTGTGGGCGTTTGATATGATCATCACCTACTGCCTGCGTATTGACGAGTCTTTAGAGTCCTACACAAAGGTTTCCTTGTCCATGTGAAACGGAGTAGGAGCACATATGTGATATGTGCAGGACCGAGATTAATGCGCGTATGTGATACCGCATTCTATTCTCGCGATATGTGTATCGATAGGTTATATGTGATATAACCGGGTTATCAGATCAAGTGTTGATTCGGTAAAACGATACATTTGATATTAGTCGGTTATATGTGATATAGACGGATTATTAAATCAAGTGTTGATTTAATAATTTAATGTATAATTATATATTTAATATATTACATTACATTAACTAATATTGGCTCACTTAAGTATTACTTTTTCTCACTTGATGATACATTGATAAATATATATATGTGATATATGTTAATTGTATTGTTTTCTTTTTGCACACAAAATATATATGTGATATATATTGGTGTGTCATGCTTGGTTACACATGCAACATGGGTGTATGAGACTCACACCATGAGGTTAATGCTAGGGTTTTATTTATTTTAAGCAATTCAAACATTTGGATTTAGTCAAGGTTGAGCTTGGAGAAGCTAGTAGAACATTGACTTAGTCAATTTGTTTGTCTAGCTTAAGATATTTGTTAACCCAACCCTTAACCTATGACTATGGTTTATTCTCTACATGGGTTAGCCATGATATTATTTCACCATGGTTACATTTCTAACCTCTTGAGTTCATTCTTTAGTTCATCACAACTTCATCTTCTTCTTCCTCTCATTTGAAACTTTCTAGCTTCATGAAAAGTGATGAACTATGTAAGAAAATGAAATCTAAAGTGAGCAAAATTCCAAATTAATCATTCTCTACTATTAGCCATTTAGTTTAGGGTGTTTGCTTCACTAATTTCACACATTAGTGAAGAGGTAGCATGAGCTTGAGTCTCCTCGACGTAGATCATCTTCGGCTTCGAAGACATCGAGCAAGGTTGTTGATTTCTTCATATGAACCTTCACTTGAGTCCGGAGGTTCGATGATCGCAGCGAAGGGACTACTACATGGAGCTTATGAAGTGAAGGACCGGTCTACAAAGGTTGTATTCCGCATTCACTTAGTTGTAAAGTGTTTACATATTTCTTTTCGTATGATTCTCTAGTTAAACATCCTATGTCTTGGGCTCCTTGGCATGGAAATTTTTTGATTTGTCATGGATGATGCCGCCCGATACCCCGCTGCCGTGCTAGGGAACCCAGCAGTGGTATCAGAGCCAAGCTAGAGAATTACACGATGTTATTTGGATTACGAAACCGAAACGAATCCGAAATTGAAACCCTAATGACCTTGTTTCTGTTAATTTCAAAACGTGTTCAAATTTTTTTTAAACAACTGCAGAATGATATATGATATGTCATGAACACCACCGAAATTCGAGGCGATTTTACTTGAACATGGTCGGACAATGGGCTTAAAACTTGCGAGCTCGGGTCTTTTGTGGAGATTTGGCTTCAAATTTTGGTGGTGTTCCAATCTCTGGGTTTTGGGGTTTCAGGTGTTGCTAGTTTTTGCTAAAATTGCATGTGATGTTAATTTTCTGTATAAGCAACTCAGAATGTTTCATATTCGTAATTTTATTGTTTTTCGGGTATTTTAGACGATGATAAAAGGTTCGAACGGATATCAATAACCCATTTTTTCCCTTACTGGAAATTTTCCAAGTGTTGGATTTTTCCGAGTTTGAAAATTTCAGAAAATCATGCAGGTGATTCTGTGGACCCTCTAAAGGAAAGAAACCCTAACTCGATTATGTGACCGTTAGAACCGCCACTAAACCCTAGGCTTTATGGTAGTTCAGCGGTGCCACAGGTGAGCCATTGGTTGACCCTTCTACGGCTGGTTCATGGGTGCTGTGGCATGTTCTGTGTGCTATTTTAGACTCCGCTAAAGTATTGAGCTTGTTGGGAAATTTTGAGTGTTTGTTTATTCGATCGTAAAGTTTAACATTGTCTAGTTATCTAAGATTGTGATACAATAATTGGAATCTATTTAGTTGCGTGTAAATTTAACATTTCGGTCTCGGGTGAAATTAGGAATCTTGTTGAATTACTCGACTTCTTTTGAAAAGTGTTTTCATAGTTGAGATCTAAATGTAAGATTTGCATTGTTAGGCATGAAATCCAGAATATGTGATATTCCGGGTTTATGGTGTCTAAAGGCAGTGACGATTCCAATTGTTGTAGTTTTTCACTTTCTCTTCTGCGACCGTAAGTGTAATATGTGGTGTATCACCGGTTTTGTTGCTATACGTCAACGATAATTGGGACACGCATATTTACTTACGTTGATGACATGCGATGTTCTGTGTTGCTGTGATATATTATATTGGATCATCGCGTTTGAATACCCGGGGGTTTTATGTAAGATGAGAGTTTTTCATTTTCATTCATGTAAAATTCAATGTATGTAATATTCTTTTCTTGGGGCACTTCCGGGTTGAGGATGATGTCACCATTGTTGTCATGACCCATAATTAGGTACGTGACCGGCACTTAGACTATGTAACGTCAACAGACGTAACACAATTTAAGTAAGCCGAAAACCCAGAAATCTAAACCATAACAAGAAGTAAATGATAGAAAGATTTGGAATCTCAAGTCAAACTTTGAAGCTTACATTTTATTTCTCAAAAATTTCGGCAGCACCTCCTTTGTAAAAACTAGTCCCGAAACGAGTACAAACATAGATATAAGTATAGTATCCACAAACGGGAGCAAATCTCGCCCAAAGGCGGAAACAACCACCACAAGCAAATATACGACGTCGTAGCGAAGAAATGAGACGATATAAATGAAATCAGCAAAAGAAATGGCCGGCTCACACGAGCACGACACCCAGAGTCACAAAAATATACAACATCGATCCTCACAACTCGTCTCCAAGTCAATATATGATAGTGGTAGATGGAGAGTACTAGATACAATAAGATATACAATGAACATCATCGAATAACCGCAAACCCACCTATAGCAGAAGGCCTCACAGCCAACCGTAGCGGTATCCGCAAAAGTAGAGATAATAAGATGCCCTGCCGCGACTACTCTGAGGGTCAAGCCTGCAAAACACTGTGGCACAACGGGGGTGAGTTGCCAACTCATGAATAGTAAATAACATCATACAGTAATCGCAAGTATGCACGAACATCGATAATCTATCACATGCAATCTGATAGCATAAGTATGGCAATATGAATATGCAGCAATCATGATCAAGGTACACCACCAGGGTACTACATCTACATGAATCAAATGCATATCAAATAAATCCTGAGTGTGGGATAAATAATAAACCTCATACATTAATCATCAGCATGGAAAAACCCTGGCATCCATCAACGACACCCCAAATCCCTAAATCCTCAAGCGCCATCACCCAGATCGGCCCTTATATCTGTACATCTCATGGAACCTGAGTGTCCAATATCGACACTCGAAATATCATGAAATACTCGTGTCCAGCATCGACACGCAATCCACATATTACAGGCTCCGTCTGTCCGGATAGGCCCGCGGGCTCCGGCAGTACGAATCGGCCTGTATCCAACTCACAACTCAGGTCGGTATCCTCCAGATATCCGCCGAGCTCTATACAATCACCGGTTGGTAGTACTCCCCTACCGGGCTCATCGTCTGCTGCACAAAATCCTTTTCTTTCCCCCGGGGTACCATACCGGGCCCACCATTAACCCGAAACACGGCCTCATCCAACTCCTCGCATTGGGTTTCTAACACAAGTCTCAGAACCAAGAACACTCATGGTGGACGCATCGAAATATCATATCAAGAGAAACCGGGTTTTCAAAACAAATGCACATTCTTGAAATATCCCCTTGGTTCTCAAATCTAGAAAATAACATGAAACCCATATCTCAATGCGTAAAACCATGAAATATGATATATGCAACATAAAACAGCAATATGAACATAGCAAGGGAAAACCGCTATTTAAATGAATCAAGCTTTTAAATATATCATACGGTTCCCAATTTCTCCAAAATCCAATGCAACATCATATAAGGGTAAACATGTAGCTATATCAAGGTATATGTGTAAGCATGTAAGTATGCATGCATGCTACATTTCATATGAGTAAAGGAATAAGAATCAATGTCTCAATGTCAATAACCAATACCATATCACATATGTATAGATGTTGTGCGTGTCATGGCAATTACTGACGATGTGTGTGTAGCATACAATTAGTGCTCGTGCAACATGAACCATCAGTAATGGTGTAGTGTCAAATAGTACAAGTCCAGGCACAACAAGTAATAATATGCAATGATGTCCATGCATAATCTCTACATGTGCATATAAACATGCGGCTAATATCATATCATATCTAACCCTGACGCTTGCGCCATACGGGAGATTTCCCCGTAGATGTTAAATCTACTCACCGACGATCTTGAGCTAGGTAAATCCAACCACTTGCTTGCCTTTCTTCTCAGCGTCCGAAGTTCCCGCCTGCGATCCTATTAACACAAAACATAGCAGTGCAACTTAGAAATTGACCAATAACACGTTCAAACTACGTTTTACCGACGCACCGACTCCAAACACACTCTCAAGTGTTCGTCTAGTGGCTAACGTGCGTAGCGACACCTCAAAACCAACCCAAGTGCAACAGCTACACAAAGTACGCCAACCGTGTCGGATACCGTAACGCGCGTAGTTTAAAACACTAGATTATAGAAAAGTGATCCTAGATTTTTCCTACGACTAAAACATAAAAATCTAGTAGTACCAAACACCTCTAAATAACTGCAGACAGCTACCCTACAAACCACAACCCCAAACTCCCCTACAAATCCGAGGTCACCGGACTTTCCCCCGATGTCGCCGGTTTTCCTAGGTCGGTGGGGTTCATACTTCAGGAGATCACTCAGGGTCTCTAGTACAACACTACAACATTGCTAAATTTTTACAGTAAAGATTCCAGATAATAGCAGATCACAGAGACTCCAATATGATACTAAAAATACGATATGAGCACGAAACTTTACCTTTAGTGTTCTAAACCATAACTACAAGGAAACACACCAATATAAACACCTAATTATCAGTTAGAGATCATTACTTAACCACACTTGCTAAAAAATCCAAGCTTTCCAAGCTTCAAGTCATCTTAGTGGCTAAATCATGACTTGAAAATTGTTTTCATGGTGTTTAATGAAGGTTTGCTTGGTTTTGTGACGAATTAGTGAGGGTTTCAGTTGAGGGAAGCGGAGAATGAAAATAATGATTGAGGATGAGAGAGTAAGGAGAGAATGAGAGATGAAATGAGATAAGTATGAGAGGGTGAGTGTAGTCTTACACTTACTCTCTCCCTTTCCTCATAAATGCAATCATAAATGCCCTCCATGACTCATCTAGGCACCTCTCCTCAATCCAAAATAAGAAGATAACTCTCACACAAAGCTAAGTGCAAGGTTAACATGGCAAGGATTTGTTTAGGGTGCCATGACAACTTAACAAGATTAACACTAACTAACCCCCACGTTAACATGCATAAGTGTGTGCAAGCCAAAAATAATAATAATAAAATATTAATTAATTGTTATAAAATGTGAGGAAACCATTTTGGTAAACTTTTCCTTAAAATCCCGCATTATCGCTTAATTAACACTAATCGCATTCTAAGGTGTTACAATTGTATATTATTTACTTTTCGTATTAGGATAGACCCAAGGAGGAGAGCACAAGTAACTAGGTTCTAGGGTCCAATGGGAGGCCATCTCAAGAAGTCGAGACCGGGTCTCCTAACCCTAGAATTGGTAGGGCTGCTTGCCGCTTTTGTAGGGGTTTAGGGATGTGGGTTTCGCTATTCATCGCGACAGTGGAATCCGTGTTTATTACTGGCTTGATATTAAACACGGAAATCCTAGTATATCCAATATTTCATATATTATCTTCTACTATTCTGTGATGTGATCACTGCTTATAATGAGACGAATGCTTATATTATATATATATGTGATATATATTAAATATTGTTACTTTCGTTTCTTCAGATGCTTAGGAATCATAAATGATGTGACTTCATTAATGAGATTAATGAAAGAAAATAAATCTAATGATGTTGTAGAATCTTGTTTTAAAAACTGGTAGCTCCAGTTCTTGCTTTGCATAGCGGTATTCCTTGTAGAATATCCAGCACCTCATTCGATGAGAAAAGAGGTGAGATCCCTTCATCGGGAGTGACCTCTTTAGCAATCACTGGAAGATGCTACAATCCTCGGTTTGTCTTTTGATTACTTTTGAAGTTTTTACTTTGCATAGTGGTATTTGTGAAATATCCTGCACCTCATTCAATGAGGAAAGAGCCAAGATCTCTTCACCGGGAGTGACCTCTTTAGCAAAACTAGTAAAAGCCTAAAAACACTCCTTTTCAAAATCACCCAATTCCGCAACGATATCAAGTTCATTACACAAAAGGTTTTCTTAAAAACCTGTCGTAGCCCTCCGTCATTTCAGATAAGTAATAATTAGTATTCGTGCTACATTTGTTGACTATGTTAAGGCGTAGTGTGCGGTAGCTAATTAGTACTTATCTGCTATGCATATAATGCGATTAAGTTAGGGTAGTCGTACGACTTTGTTGACTATGTTAAGGGTCGTGCGGGTGGGTTTATTTTAATCATGAAATTACGGGTTGAACTTTGCTAGCACTTGTGATTTGTTGATTATGTTAAGGTCATAAAGTCCTAGGGGCAAAATATATCGGGAGTTTCAAGTGTTGAAATTTTCAATGAGATTGCATACCTTCTATGAGATAGTTGGATCCCGATCCTACTGCGAGCAAGTGTTGCTCCTGGGAGAGTTTTACACTTTACGATTAGCTAACCCATTAGGTGTCTAGAAAGGTTTTAACATGGTTATGCCTCTGGGAAAACGAGGTTTACTTTAATTAGGTCCGTGCGAAAGCTCGGGGAACCTCCCTCTAATTACCGACACTAGCTTGGCTGAACGGTTGGCAAACTTGTAGGGTGTAATTAATCCCGGCAAGTCTTTTCTTTTAGGGTTTGAAGGAAGATTTGATAAAATCAGTGGGACCCATCCTGATTAGATAAAATAATAACCAATCTAATCTTGTATGAGCGCACGCAGAGTATTTTCTTCTCTCTCTCCTGATAGCGACCATGTCACACCTTAATTAAGATAATAATATGGATGCGTTGACCGAACCTGTTTATTATACCGAGCTGGGAACGTTGGTTCTGTTCTTTCTTATAATTGTTATAAGATTAAGCAGGAAATAGGTGAAAACCAGAATTCCCTTGCCACCCGATTGAGTAAATAGCATGTTGATGCATATTCTTCAGGTGTATTCATTATTGAGAACTGTTTCTCAGTATACTCTACATCCTGGGTATGTGATACCGGATCAGGATCCCACATATGTAATCTATTACATGGGCTGGGAAAGGTGGAGAACTGGGATTCGGTGATATGTCTCTAAGTGTAGAGAATGGTGTAATTGTTGCAGCCAAGTCAGTTGGCAGATATCACCTTGTATTATCAGAATACATTGATTCTGAACGAATCCTATTACATACCGAACCTGATATACAAAATTATATCTGTCTCTTTATTTGATAAAGAAGGATATGATTTTGTATTGCAGGATAATATTGTGAACATTGCCTTAAATCAAGAGTTGATTGGATCAGGCACGTTATGAAATAGCATATACGTTCTAAATCAAACCACGGTTCAAAGTATATAAAACACACACAAGAGGACCAGTTAAGAAATGAAAGAATCATTCTTGTGGCATTGTAGATTAGGTCATATCAATGCGACATGACTAGCTAAGGCACATAAAGGATGAATATTTGAATCCGTTCAAACTTTCATCTTATGATGCTTTCCAGTCATGTCTCAAAGGTAATATGATCAATACTTTGTTTAGTGGAAATGGAGAAAGAGTTAGTGAACTCTTGGGATTGATACATGTTGATGTATGCGATCCATGTCTACACATGCCAGGATAGGTTCCTTGTACTTTATTATATTCACTGACTATCTCTCAAGATTCGAACGTATGTTCCTGTTGAAACACAAGTCTGAAACTTTTGAGAAATTCATAGAATATAATCATGGAGTTGAGAACCGAATGGGTAAAAGTATTGAGTCCTTATATGTGATCAAGGAGGAGAATACTTGGACGTGGAATTCCTGGTTTATCTAAAAGAGAATGAGATTCTCTCTCAGCATTACTCCTCCGTATACACCACAGCACAACGGTGTATCGGGGTGAGGCAATCACACCCTATGAGATATGGTGTGCTCTATGATGATTACTGCTGAGTTACCTATTTTCTTTTGGAGTTATGCACTTAAGAAGTTGCATACCTATTGAAAAAGGTTCACACCAAATCAGTGCCTACCACTCCATATGAGATATGGTATGGGAAGAGACCATGTCTTAAGAAAATTCAAAAATGGTGGAAATTTTTATGGTTGAGTTTAGTGTAAACTTGTAGAACCATTGACTTAATCCATCCTTTTTGTTCTTAGTTAAGATATGGGGTTGTCCGGCCTATGTTGAAAAGCAAAATCCGGACAAACTCGAGGCAAGATCATATTTATAAGTTTGTTGAATATCATAAATATTCGTAAAGGAATATCTTCTAGCAAACCTAGGAACAAAAGTGTTTTGTTTCTCAACATGACCACTCTTTTTAGAAAAAAGGAATTTCTTGAAAAACAGTTAAGTGGACATGAGATAGAACTGGAAGAGTTCCAGCTATACAAACTATGACTGATGATTTAGTGAAACCAGATGATTCGATAGTCTTCAACGAACCTCAGCCTCTCCGTGAATTTGGTAGGGTTCATCACCCACCTGAAAGATAATGTGATTATTCTCAGTGACAGTGGGAGCAAGGATTGCATCATGATTGATGATGACCCAACTAGATTCAGCAGGCCTTCATGAGTGGGGACTTTATGAAACGGCTGGATGAAATAAGATCTGAGATGGAATCCATATATACACCAACAAAGTACGGAATTTGCATATTGCTCCTGAAAGGGTGTGGCCCAACGGGAACAAGTGGATTTATGAGATAAATACTTGGTGTAGATGGAAAAGTTGATACTTTCAAAGCTAGACTTGCAGCAAAAGGTTCTCGTCATATAACCAGGTGTGGATTATGATAAAACCTTTTCTCCAGTGGCTATGCTTAAGACCATCCGGATCCTACTTGCCATCGCTGCATGCTAAGACTACGATATCTGGCAGTTATACATCATGACCGTTTTTCTAAATGTGATTTAGAAGGGAGTGAGTATATGACGACCAAAGGGCCTCGTAGACTAGCGGGAGCGGCGGAAAGATATGTAAGCTACTTAGTTGAAGCATGCATCGCAGAGTTGGAACGTCTGTTTTGATATGATAGTCAAAGAGTTTGACTTGATCAAACATAGATGAACCCTCTATATACAAGAAGGTAGTAGAGAGTAAGACTGTTGTCTTCGTATTGTACGTAGATGACATAGTCTTGATAGGAAAGGGTTTCCTATACTACGCTCGGTCAAGCTCCTTTTATCACGAGGATTATCCAGGATAGATCTGGTTGATACCTACTACATCTTGGGGATAGTGATCTATGAGATATATCTAAGAGGATTTTGGGAGTGTCCTAAATCCAGGTACATTAACACCCTACTAAAGTGTTTAGTATGGAAGATTCTAAGTATAGTGGTTTGCCTACTTACTCAAGAATCACTCTCTCCAAAAAGATGTCTCCCGAGACCGATTTGGAGAAAGCTCGCGTACAAGGGATATCCTATGCTTCGGTAGTGTCACGACCCGCAGGGTACGGAACGTGACTGGCACTTAAGTTTACGAAACGTCTCAAGACGTCCGTAAAATAAGTAAGCCAAAGCCCAGAAACCAAAACCAAATAAGCAAAAGAGTGAAGAGAACCCAATCAATTGAAAGCGAGTTTATTAAATAAGTCATATAAAACCTTTTTAAAAACAATGTCAATTTTTCCGAAAATTTCGGCAGAGTCTCCTTTGTAAATACTGGCCCCCAAAATGGGTACAACAAGAATATATATGAATCCAACAAATAAGGCATCCCCAAGCGGGAGCTAGCTCTTCGCCACAAGGCGGTCACAAATCCCACGCAATATAAAGCAACAACATGCGGAATAAACATAAGGAAGTATGAGAAAAACAGCATGTCGACTCAAGTGAGCTCGACCCCAAAATACAGCATAAAAAGTCCACAAATCTCATAGTCTCATCTCTAGGTCAATATACAACAATACTGGTAGATACCGTAGATGGAGTACACTAGATACAAAGAATATAAAAGGTGGTAGAAAATAATAATATAACCCACCTAAGAGCAAAACCTCGAGTCCAGGCAAAAGAGCCAAAAGAAGCAAGTGCGCCCGCTGCTACTGTACTGACGGAGCGGACCTGCAAAAGTCTGTGGCACAACGGGGGTGAGTGGCCAACTCGTGAGTAATAAATAACATCTACACTGGCTATCGAAAGCATGCACACAAGCATCCTAGCATCTAAAATACAGGTAAGGCAGGACATAATAGCAGGTATGTATGCAATATGAATATACTAGCAGGTATGAATGCAATGCGAATCAACTCATGATCTGAATGTGTAAGTATAAGAATCATGTTTTTCCTTTAAGAATCTCTTTTGAAATACCAGCACAATACCAATAGAATCAATAAGAACCTGTGTCCAGCAACGACACCTCAAAACTATCACAAATCTCATATATCCATGTCATAGTATCTCTGGCCTCAGCCATCCGGCTGACCCATCTCAATATCAATGTCTCATCATCTCGCGGCCACGGTCGGTATCCTCTGGATATCCGCCGTCCCAAACAGTCACCGGTAGGTAATCCGTCCCCTGCCAGGCTCATCGTCAGCAACACGAGCTTCTTGCCCCGGGGTACCTTACCGGGCCCACCATGTACCCGAGACGGTTCATCCAACTCCTCGAAACGGGTCTCGAAAACCACAGCAAACTCATGGTGGACGACACTTACATCACTAGAAAACCGCAATTTACATATTTTAAAAATATAATAAGTTTAGAAATTTTGCGGCTTTCCCCCGAAATCCAGAAATATCATAAAATCTCAAGAAATCCTCATAAGTGCATATGTCAATGATAATGAATGCATATGGTATCAATGATCAAGTTGCGATGTGTGATTAATAGACTAGGCATGAACAAATAATATGATGAGGTACATGCACATGAATAGCAATCCTACGATTTCATTTTAAGGAATTAAAGGCATGAATGTAGCAAATAATCATACAAGTATTACACCCCTAATTACTAACTTTACTAAGAATCTTTTTAAGCTACTAAAACTATCGGGCGACTTGCTCCATCCAACGATAGTCCCCCGTAGATGTTACATCTACTCATAGAAATTCTCAGCTAGCTACGTCCGATCACCGCTTTCCCTTTTCGTGCCACATCTGAAGCCTCCGCGACCGAACCTGGAATTTACATCAATACAAGACATAAGGTTACATATCATAAAACGACGCAAATCTCGAACGAGAATATCTACGTTCACAAGCTAGGCACAACGTGCACAAGATGCGCGGAACACACACGAAAACCACAAAAACTAACTAGAATCGCCGATTTGGTCGCCCGGCAAAGCTAAAACCTGATCACTCAAAAGTCCGCACTCACACATCCTAAATGTCGTAGGATATGCTGAAAATATAATCAAGTTATCATAATAATTCATCACATAATTTCATAAAAAAAAACTAGTAAGCATTTACATTCCAAAATCGGTGCAAACATCGCCGATTTGCGATAAAATGCACAAAACATCGCGCAACCACCCAAGTCAACCATAGATAGCCACTACACTAATTTCTAACACGCTAGCAATGCTTCAAAACCAAATTTCCATAAGCAACCCTTTCTTGATTTTTATAAATAGCAATTGCAATCAAAATTTCACACTAAAATAACTTAGATTAGCATAATTTGAAGCCACATAAGCAAAGTAACCCCATTGATTAGGTTAGTAAAACACTAGATAGCAAAATAAATTAATTAACCCAATAATGGTTATCTAAACCCTAATTAAAATTTCAAGCCATGAACTTTTAAAACCTAGACTAGAAATTAACACTAATATTTACACTAAAACAACTCAATTAAAGAAATCTAACCAAAAGAATTTAAATAGGTAAGGATTATACCTCTAGATCTAGAGATCTAGCAAGAAATTTTGACACCAAAGATGGTCTCCTAACATCCAAGATCCATGCAAGAAAGGTTAAGAAGAATGGATGAAGGATTTGGTTTGAATTTTGAATAAATTGTGGATTTTTGGAGCAAATTTTGGATGAACTTTGATGGAAGAAGAGTGGAGATTTGGGGCTGTTTTTTTTCAGCAGGAATTCAGCAGTGAGGGAGTGGGGAGAAGTGTGGGGAAGTGGGGGAAAAAAGTCCAAGTCAACCCTCTCATATTACCATAATACCCTTACCCTTTAAATATATATATATATATAACCATTTTTAACCCATTTCTCACATGATTTAAGGTCAAAAAGAGGGAAAGAAAATTCTTGGGCTGATACAACAGTGTGGGGCTGGCCAAGGGGAGTGAGGGTGAGTGTGAGAGACTTTACAAAAAAATTCTATGCAAAAATACTCCCTACAAGTCCAAAATTGCAAGTTTTAGCTTAAATTCAATAAATTTCGTTCTCCATAATAAAAATTAGTTAAAAGTTAAAATAAAATACTAAAAATTTATGTTACAACTAGATTTTAATTAACATGATTTTAAAGCTTAAATTTAGCCCATTTAAATTTGTATTTATCGCTAATTTAATGTATTTTCTTACCGGCTTAAAATAATATTAAAAAATTGAAAAATAAGGAAAAAATTTTAAATGACCAAAAATTAAAAATTAACTCATTAGATACTAAAAACTAGCAATTACCTATCCAAATTAGGTATAATTAGTTCTAAACTGCAAAATAACAAAAAAGACGGTTTTCGGAAAAATACCGAATTTTCACCGATTTTCAGGAAAACACCAAAATGACTTTTCAAGGCGCTACAATCTTCCCCCCTTAAAGAAATTCGGTCCCCGAATTTAAAAATATAACTACGCGTACCTTCAAAGAGATGGGTATATTTCTTCCTCATCTCGCCCTCGGTCTCCCAGGTAACCTCCTCGCTGCTCGGGCTACGCCAAAGGACCTTGACGGTTGGTATAATCTTCGATCTCAACTTCTTCACCTGCCGATCCAGGATGGCCACCGGCTGCTCTGCAAACGAAAGGTCGCGCTCTAGCTGGACTGTCGGGTGCTAAATCGCATGCGAAGGGTCGTGAAGATACTTGCGGAGCATCGAAACATGGAAGACGGGGTGAACATTGGGAAAGCTGGATGGAAGGGCCAAACGATATGCAACAGCGCCGACACGCTCGAGGATCTCGAAGCGACCTACGAATCTAGGGCTAAGCTTCCCCTTTCGCCCAAAACGCATCACGCCCTTCATCGGAGAGACTCTCAGAAAAACATGGTCGCCAACTGCGAACTCTAATCTGCGACGGCGCCTGTCCGCATACGATTCCTTCCTGCTCTGAGCCGCTTTCACCCGGTCTCGGATCAACTGTATCTTTACTGTCGTCTCCTCAACAAGCCGCAGCCCCAAAATACTGCTCTCGCTGAGCTCTGTCCAACAGACGGGCGATCTGCATCTCCTCCCATACAATGCCTCGAAAGGTGCCATCTGAATAGTATCCTGGAAGCTGTTGTTGTAGGAGAACTCCACTAGAGGTAAATGACGATCCCAGCTACCGCCGAAGTCTAAAACACACGCTCTGAGCATGTCCTCGAGAGTCTGAATGGTCCGCTCTGACTGTCCGTCGGTCTGCGGATGAAACGCTGTGCTGAAGCTCAAACGAGTGCCCAAAGCCTCCTGAAGTCTCTGCCAAAGTCGGCTGGTGAACTGGGTGCCTTGATCTGACACGATACAAGTGGGTACGCCATGCAACCGCACGATCTCGTCGATGTAAAGCTGGGCATACTGAGCGAAGCTGAAAGTCGTCTTCACTGGCAGGAAGTGAGCCGCTTTCGTCAATCGATCTACGATCACCCAGATGGAGTCATACCCTCGACTGGTCCTGGGTAGACCCACAACGAAATCCATCGAAATTTGCTCCCATTTCCACTCCGGAATGGGTAACGGCTGTAGTTCTCCTGCGGGCCTCTGGTGCTCGGCCTTGACTTGCTGGCAAGTCAGGCATCTCGATACAAACTCCGCAATGTCCCTCTTCATCCCGTCCCACCAGTAGGTCTCTCTCATATCATGGTACATCTTGGTGGAACCGGGGTGGACACTATACACTGATCGGTGTGCCTCCTCAAGAATGTCGCGCCGTAATCCATCAGCATCTGGTACGCACAGTCTAGATCCATAGCGTAAAATCCCCTGATCGTCAATCACGAACTCGGAAAATTTGCCCTGTCCCATCTGTGTCATGATCTCTGAGCAACGGTCGTCACTGCGCTGTGCCTCATATATACGGTCAAGAAACTGTGGGCGTGCACGAACATGCGCGAGTTGTCCCCCTGTCTGAGTGAACTCAAACTCAACTCGACTGTCGCATAAAATCTGCCAATCTGCTGACGACTGCCTCTACACTGTGCGCAAATAGGATAGACTACCCCCGAGCCTCCTGCTCAAAGCATCTGCCACTACATTCGCCTTGCCTAGGTGATATAAGATCTCGCAGTCGTAGTCTTTCACCAACTCCATCCAACGACGCTGTCTGAGGTTCAGGTATCGCTGTTGAAATATGTAATTTAAGCTCTTGTGGTCTGTGAATATTTGGCACGACTCGCCATATAGGTAATGTCGCCATATCTTCAGTGCAAAGACCACTGCAGCCATCTCCAAATCGTGAGTGGGATAGTTCTGTTCATGCTTCTTCAACTGCCGAGAAGCATAAGCGATCACCCGGCCACGCTGCATCAATACGCATCCTAACCCCACTCGAGAAGCATCATAGTAGACCACAAATCCGCCTGATCCCGAAGGCAAAGATAATACCGGCGCCGTAGTCAAACAAGTCCGTAGCTGCTGAAAACTGCGCTCGCACTCTTCTGTCCAAACAAAAGGAACTCCCTTCCGGGTCAAACCGGTTAAAGGTGCAGCTATACGGGAGAAGTCCTGAACAAAACGCCTGTAGTAGCCTGCCAGGCCTAGAAAACTACGGATCTCAGTAAGATAAAATTATATCATATATAATATATATCACATTATTAAATCAACACTTGGTTTAATAATCCGGTTATATCACATATGACCGATTAATATTATTTATCTGTATATCACATTATCAAATTAACACTTGATATCACATAAAACCGAAGTTGATGACAGATAACTGCCAGATTACAATACGGTATCACATACACGTATTTAATCTGGCCCACACACATATCACATATGTGTCCTACTTCGTTTCTTTTGAACCAGGGAACTTCTGTGTGGAACTCTAAAGACTCGTCAATACGCCGGCAGTAGGCGATGATCATATATATCACCTACAAGCCGTCAGCGGTACTAGCTGGACGTAACTGTTAGGAATATGTATGCTCTAAAGGCCATTATTGTGATATAGTGGATGCTTGGACATATATATAGAGGACTTTCTTGCTCGACATGATAGTATGCTATAAGGTTACCATTATCTTAACATGTAGACTGGTATTTATACCGTCTATCTCTTACATGTTGATAAAGCCCTTAGGATATGTACTTGACTACCGGGACTATGATGAGATCATACTAGTGGGGCCAGGGTGGTCCAAAAGTACATCCTTTAATCAGTTCCTAGTCGAGGGAATATCGAGACTAGGGCATCGATATTCCAGAGTGGACTATTGTGTACTTTTCTTGTCCGTTAGAGGCCGATGGTTGATCCCATAACCATTGGTGTGTGACATCAAAGATTGTACACAGGTGCTCATTGGAGAATGGGTACACTGAACAGGACTCGCCGAGGACTCCTATATGGTATTATACTTATCGTCAGATAGCAGTCCTCTGGTGACACTGGTACATGTTAGTCTGTAGACCCGAGATCGTCATAGAGTCTTCTGCGGCTCTCACTGTACTTTGATTTCCTCCCTACCACGCTCAAAGGAGACGTGCAAATAGGTGGATTTTGGATACAGTCCCGAGTCGCATGGTGGCAATGAGCGATAGGAGGGGTTTCGTCTCTCCCGGTATTGGGGGTTGATGTTGCGCTATGCTCGATTGGCAATAACTGGAATTCCCTGGCCAAGGCTGTTGCCGAGATTTACTGATAAGTGTTATTAGTAGTTTCTCGAACCGTTATAGGCCAGAAATCGGAATGACTTATCACGTTACTGGGGTCTGACGTTTACCACCCCTAGACATGATATGTGACATATCAGACGAAGAGACCGGACTGTACGGTAGTGTTACTGATAGACTTCATGGAGACTATGGACATGCTTGCTTGTTGATTTTCACATTGCTCAATACCCGGGTAGCCATTACGTCCAGCTAGTACCGCTGATGGCTTGTAGGTGACTGATGTGATCATCACCTGTTGTTGGCGTATTGACGAGTCTTTAGAGTCCCACACAGAAGTTCCCTGATTCAAGAGAAACAAAATAGGACACATATGTGATATGTGTGTGGGTCTAATTAAATACGTGTATGTGATACCGTATTATAATCTGGCAGTTATCTGTTATCAGTTCGGTTATATGTGATATAACAAGATTGTCGAATCAAGTGTTGATTTGATAATGTGATATACAGATATATGATATTAGTCGGTCATATGTGATATAACCGGATTATTAAATCAAGTTTTGATTTAATAATATGATATATATTATATGTGATATAATTATATCTTAACTAATATCATTAGCTCACTAATTATTCTTCATAATATACATACATGCATACGTATATATATATATGATATATATACATATTAATATATATGATATATATACATATTAATATATATATATATATATAATGAAGCATGCTTGATTTTCTATTTTTGTGAAAAATAGAAAATGAGGTGGAAAAGGTTGAAAATGATAGCACGGTTGCAAGGATGGGCTTTATTCATTGTTTTTTCATCTTGACTCATTATTCAAGCATGGTTGCAATTTTATATTGCAAATTTCCATGCTTGAATGAGTGGGGGTCAAGTGTTTCCATTCATTCTTAGCTCATTCTAAAACACTTAGCCATTTTTCATGAGTTGCTCCCATGGTTTCTCTCTAGCTCTCTTCTTCTTCTTCCTCAAATACTTCAAAAATCCAAACCCTCACATGTGATGTGAATCATGGATTTTTGAATACATTAGTGAGCAAATCAAATCCCCTAATTCACCAACTTACACTTTACTAGCAATCGAGTGTAGCGTATTTACTACGCTAAAGATTTTAGTCTAGAGGTAGCTTGAGGTGGAAGGACTTCGCGTGGATCATCTTCGGCACGAAGGTCATCGGAGCAAGCTCGTCCAAACCCTCAAGTAGAGCCTAGTGGATTCTTGAGACTACTACATGGAGTATGTGAAGCGAAGGACTTGATCTTCAAGGGTATAACATCTTTCACTTTCTCTAGTTGTTCCCATCATCAAAACTTAAACCCTAAAATTCTAGCAAAGATCATGTATAGTCTAGCTTAGCATCAAGAAAATTTTTGAATTTGGCATGCTTGATGCCATTTGGAATCTCATGGTGGTGCTAGGGTAAACTTTCATGGTATCAGAGCCAAACTAGAACATTAGGGTAGCTTGTAGCGACGTTAGAAATCCGTCGTTTTTGTCGTGCGAAAAATACCGATAAAAACAGTTTTGAAAATGATATTTTGAGTTGTTTGCACACCCCACGGTCTCACGGTTTAAACCAAGAAGCCGCGGGGTGGAGAGTGTGCACCCCGGGGACCCTCCGGGGGGGACCGAATAGCTGGGCCCACTCCCCAAGACCACCTCATGGTGGTCTTGGCGATGGGGACCCGAAACTGCCCCACCTTAGGCAGTTTCGGGTCTAACTCACCCCCTGGCCATCTCGTGGTGGCCTCGGGGGTAGGGTACCCCCTCTAGCCCCCTCAAATCGAAGTTAATTTCATGCTCTAATTCTCCGCGAAGAATCGGGGGGGTTTCGAGTTCGTTTCAACTCCCGGATTGGCTCAAAACGATTGTTTTTGGAACTTTAGCTCACTGGATTTTTCGAGTCTTGGAAAAATTGGTGTAGTGTGTTAATTGCGTGCGGAATTCTAATGTCGCGGTTTCTTTACAAGCTTGGTGATGTGTGATACAATTATTAGAATCCGGATTAATTAGTTTTATGAAAACTGGTTAATATATTGTAAACCTAGCCATTTAGACTCAATTGATCAATAGCAACGATGTTTTGATTCGGATCAAAACTCCGTTGCAATTGCATATTGTACGCGATCACTAAGTCAGGAATCTTGTTGAATTATTCGACAACCAATTGAAAAGTGTTTTCAATTTGTGACTAAACAGCAAGTTTTACATGTTAGGCATGAAATCCGGAATATGAGATATTCCGGGTTTATGATGTCTAAGGATATTGCGGATTTTAATTATTGTAGTTTTTTGTTTTCTTTTTTGCGACCGTAAGTGTAATATGTGGGGTATCCCAATCTCGTTGCTATATGTCAACAAGTTTTAGGGATACGTATATTTGCTTACGTTGATGATATGTGATATCATGTATCGCTGTTGATATGATTTGTTGGATCGTCGTGAAAGAATAGGCAGGGGTTTTATATGAGATGAGGGTTTTTATTTTCATTCATGTAAAGTATGTATGTAATATTCTTTTATTGGGAAACTTCCGGGTTGAGGATGATGTCTCCATTGTTGTATATTATTTACTTTTCCGCATTAGGATAGACCCAAGGCGGGGAGCACAAGTAACCGGGGTTTAGAGTCCAGTGGGAGACCATCTCAAGGAGTTGAGACCGGGTCTCCTAACTCTAGAATTGGCAGGGTTACTTGCCGCTCTCATAGGGGTCTATGGATGTGGGTTTGGCTATTCATCACAACCGTGGAATCCGTGTTTTACATTACTGGCTAAATTTAAAACACGGGCATCCTAGTATATCCATTATTTCATATATTGCTTCTGCTGCTTGATTCTGTGATATTGATCATATAACTGTGTGAGACGAATGTAAAGTTATATATATGATGTATAATAAACGTTGCTTATATTTTTCACCCGCTCTAGTCCATCCTCTGCTCTGCCGGTAGTTAAGTAACCTAACGGTGCATGACGAGGCCCAGTGGCGAATGCGGATGGCATAAGCGTACGTTCTATTTTCGTTTCATTTTTCTGTAATGCTTAGGAAACATTAATTGATGGACTTCATTAATGAGATTAATGAAAAGAAAGAAACCAAAAGATGTTGTAGAATCAAATTTTCAAAAAGGGTAGCTCTAGTTTTTGCTTTACATAGTGGTATTCCTTGATGAATATCCAACACCTCATTCGATGAGGAAAGAGCCGAGATCCCTTCACCGGGAGTAACCTCTTTAGAAAATGCTACAACTCACTTGGTTTTGTTTTTTATTACTTCTCTAGTTCTTGCTTTGCATAGTGGTATTCATGAATATCCAGCACCTCATTAGATAAGGAAAGAGCCGAGATCCCTTCACCGGAAGTGACCTCTTCAGCGAAGCTAGCAAAAGCTTAAAAAACACTCATTTTAAAAATCACTAGATTCTAGAACGATATCAAGTTCATTACGCTCATGGTTTTCTTAAAAATCCGCGTAGCCCTCCGTCATTTCACATAAGTACTATTTAGTATTCGTGCTACGTTTATTGACCTTGTCAAAGCGTAGTGTGCGATAGCTGATTAGTACTTATCTGCCAGCATGTGATGCGATTGGGTTAGGGTAGTCGTGTAGCCTTGTTGACCTTGTCAAGGGTCGTGCGGGTGGGTTTAATTCAATCAAGAAATGACGGGTAGAACTTGACTAGTGCTTATGGTTTGTTGACCTTGTCAAGGTCATAAGTGGCTAGGGGTAAAAAACATTATCGGGAATTTCAAGTATTGAAATTTGCAATGAGATTACATACCTTCTATATGATAGTTGGATCTCGATACCCACTGTGAGTAAAAGTTACTTCTGGGAGAGTTTTGCACTTTACAATTAGCTAATCAAGTAGGTGTCTAAAAAGGTGTCAACGAGGGTATGCCTCTAGGGAAACGAGATTTATTTTAATTAAGCCCGTGCGATAGCACGGGGAACCTACCTCGGAGTACCGATACTTGCCTGGCTAAACGATTGACGATCTTGTAGGGTTTAATTAATCCTGGCCAATCTTACATTTTATGGTTTGATGGAAGATTTGATAAAAACAGTGAGAGCCATCCTGATTAGATAAAATAACCAATCTAATCTTGCAAAGAGCGCACGCAAAGTGATTATCCTTCTCTCTCTCTCCTGGTAGCGACCAATGACATGCCTTAATCAAGATAATAATATGGATGTATTGACCGAACCTACTTATTATACTGGGATAGGTTCCGCTTTGTCTTGTGATTGTCATAAGCAAGGAATAGGGGAATATTCGGATTCTCATGCCACCCAAACGAAGAATAAGCATGTTGATGCATTGTCTTCGGGTGTGTTCGTAACCAAGAGCTGTTTCTCAGTTATCTCTACGTCCTAGGTATTGGATACCGGATCAGGATCCCATACATGTAATTGTTACATAGGCTATAGATAGGTGGAGAACTGGGAAAGGGTGATATATCTCTAATAGTAGATAATGGTGCAATTGTTGTAGCCAAAGCAGTTTGCAGATATCACCTGGTGTTACTAACTTGTAATACATTGATTCTTAGCGACTGTTATTTCGTACCAATAAATATTTTGAATATTTTCCTAAATCAAGTGTTGATTGGGTAAGGTACGTTGTATAACAGTATACACGTTCTGAATCAAAACACAGTTCTAACGTACAGAACACACACAAGAGGAACAGTTCAAAAATTAAAGAAGTCTTCTTGTGGCATTGTAGACTGGGTCATATCGATGAAACAAGACTATCTAAAGTTACATAAGGATACATATTTGAATCCGTTAAAATTTATATCTTATGAAACTTATCAGTCATGTCTCAAAGACTAGGTGACCAAATCTCCGTTTACTGGAAACAGAGAAAGAGCTACTGAACCCTTGGACAGATACATGGTGATGTATGCGGTACTATGTCTACATATGCCAGGGATGGTTCCACGTACTATATTATATTCACTGATATTCTCTCAACATACGGACATGTGTTCTTGTTGAAACAAAAAACTGAATCTTTTGAGAATTTCAAGGAATTTAAATACGATGTTGAGAACCAGATGGGTAAAGGTATTCAAATCCATCGATATGATCTGGGAGAAGAATACTGGAGCACAGAACCGAGACTATTTAAAAAAGAATGAGATTCTCTCTCAGCTTACTCTTTCTTATACACCACAGCACAACGGTATATCGGGATGCAAGAATCCCACCCTATGAGATATGATGCGCTTTATGATGAGTACTGCTGAGTTGCCTATTTCCTTTCAGGTACATGCACTTGAGAAGATGCATAATTATTGAATAGAGTTCCGATCAAATCCATTACCTACCACTCCATATGAGATATAGAATGGGAAGACACCATCTCTTAAACGAGTTAAGATATAGGGTTGTCCGGCCTATGTTGAAAAGCAAAATTCGGACAAGCTCGAGTCAAGGTCAGTTCTGTGCAAGTTTGTAGGATATCCCAAACATTCGCGAGGGAATATCTTCTACCATACTGAGAAACAAAAGGTGTTTTGTTTCTCAACATGCCACCTTTCTAGAAAAGGGATTTCTTGTGGAAGAAATTAGTGGTGATAAGGTAGAAGTGGAAGTAGTTCCAGCAAATACAAATTATAACTGACGATTTGGTGGAACCGGAGGATTCAATAGTCCCTGACGAACCGAAGCCACTCTGCAGATCTAGTTGGGTTCCTCATCCACCTGAGAGATACTACAGTTTTCTCGTAGATGGTGGGAGCAAGGATTGCATCATGGAGATGATGACCCAACTAGTTTCGAGTAGGCCACCACGAGTGGGGACTCTGTAAAATGGATGGATGTTATGCGATCTGAGATGGAATCCATGTACACCAACAAAGTATTGACTTTGGATGTTGCTTCTAAAGGGGTAAAACCCATCGGGAACAAGAGTATCTTTGAAAAAGATAAATTGGTGTAGATGGAAAAGTTAATACTTTCAAAGCTAGACTTGTCGCTAAGCTTAAGTCCATCAGGATCCTACTTGCCATTGTTGCATACCATGACTACGATATCTGGCAGACTGTACGTCAAAACCGCTTTTCTAAATGATGATTTAGAAGAGAGCGTGTATATGACACAGCCAGAGGCCTTCGTAGATAGTGGGAGCAGCGGATGCATATGCAAGCTTCTTAAATCCATCTACGGGTTAAAGCAGGTATCGCGGAGATGGAACATCTATTTTAATGAAGCTGTTAAAGAGTTTGACTTCATCAAAAAGGTAGATGAACCATGTATAAATATGAAGGTTGTAGAGAGTATGGTTGTCTTCCTCGTATTGTAAGTGAATGGCATACTCTTGATAATAAAGGGTATTCTTATGCTAGACTCGGTCAAGCACATCTTATCACACAGGTTCTTCATGAAAGATCTAACTGATGACTCGTACATCCTGGGGATATAAATCTATACAGATAGATCTAAATGGATATGGGATTATCCCAATCCAGGTACACAGAGACCATGCTAAAGGGGTTTAGTATGGATGATTCTAAGCTAGGTAATGTACCCGCTTGTTCAGGAATCACTCTCTCCAAAGAGATGTCTCTCGAGACTGATTTGGAGAGGGATCGTATACAAGGGCTACCCTGTACTTTGGCAGACAGGTCAATCATGTATGCGATGTTATGTATCAGACCAGATGTAGCTTACTCGCTAGGTGTAATGAATTAGTATCAAAGAGATCTTTAGGAAAACCACTGGAAAGCTGAAGAACATTCTTAAGTGCTTGAGAAGGACTAAAGAGATGTTCCTGGTGTATGGTAAAGGTGAACTCCAGATAGAGTCCTTTACCGATTCGAGCTTCCAGAGTGATAAGGACGACTGAAAGTCAATCTCGGGTTTTGTCTCCACCCTCAGTAGAGGGACGGTATGTTGGAAGGGTTCCAAGCTATATACCGTAGCAGACTCATTGATAGAGGCTAATTACATCGCTACCAATGATACTGCCAAAGAGGTTGTCTGGATGAATATAGTTCATGAGATGAACTAGGTTCCTACAATTGGGCATCCAATACCTGTGTATTGTGATGACAATGGAGCTGTGGCTTTGGTCTAGGAACCCCGGTCCCATCATCAATCTAGACATATTCTTAGGTAGTATCACCTGATCAGGGAGATAGTTGATCTCAGAGAGATCGAGGTTAGGAGAGTTGACACAGAGGATAAAACAGCGGATCCACTCACCGAGGCCATCCCCCAGATGCTATTCGAGAGACTTTTGGGACGTTGGGTATGAGATACTACAACAACTGGCCTTAGTGCAAGTGGGAGATTGTTAGGAATATGTATGCCCTAGAGGCCATTATTATGATATAGTGGATGCTTGGACATATATATAGAGGACTTTCTTGCTCGACAAAATAGTATGCTATTAGGTTACCTTTATCTTAACATATAGACTGGTATTTATACCGTCTGTCTCTTACATGTTGATAAAGCCCTTAGGATATGTACTTGACTACCAGGACTATGATAAGATCATACTAGTAGGGCCAGGGTCGTCCAAAAGTACATCCTTTAATCAGTTTCTAGTCGAGGAAATATCGAGACTAGGGCAACGATATTCCAGAGTAGACTAGTGTGTACGTTTCTTGTCCTTTAGAGGGCGATGGTTAATCCCACAACCATTGGTATGTGACATTAAAGATTGTACACAGGTGCTCATTGGAAAATGGGAACATCGAACAGGAATCGCCGAGGACTCCTATGAGGTAGTATACCTATCGTCAGATAGCAGTCCTCTGGTGACACTGGTACAGGTTAGTCTGTAGACCCGAGATCGTCATAGAGTCTTGTGCGGCTCCAACTGTGCTTTGATTTCCTCCCTACCAAGCTCAAAGGAGACATGCATACAGGCGGTTTTTGGGTACAGTCCCGAGTCGCATGGAGGCAGTGAGCGATAGGAGGGGTTTTGTCTCTCCCGGTATTGGGGGTTGATGTTGCGCTATGCTCGATTGGTTATAACTGGAAGTCCCTGGCCAGGGCTGCTGCTGAGATTTACTGATAAGTGTTATCAGTAGTTTCTCGAACCGTTATAGGCCAGACATCGGCATGACTTATCACGATACTGGGGTCTGACGTTTACCACCCCTAGACATGATATGCGACATATCAGACGAAGAGACCGAACTGTACGGTAGTATTACTGATAGGCTTCATGGAGACTATGGACAGGCTTACTTGTTGATCTTCATATCGCTCAATACCCGGGTAGCCGTTACGTCCAGATAGTACCACTGACGGCTTGTAGGTGACCGATGTGATCATCACCTACTGCTGGCGTATTGACGAGTCTTTAGAGTCCCACACAGAAGTTCCCTGGTTCAAGCGAAATGAAGTAGGACACATATGTGATATGTGTGTGGGTCTGATTAAATACATGCATGTAATACCGAATTGTAATCTGGCAGTTATCTGTTATCGGTTCGGTTATATATGATATAACCAGATTGTCGAATCAAGTGTTGATTTGATAATGTGATATACAGATATATGATATTAGTCGGTCATATGTGATATAACCCGATTATTAAATCAAGTGTTGATTTAATAATGTGATATATATTTTATGTGATATAATTATATGTTAACTAATATCATTAGCTCAGTAATTATTCTTCATAATATATATATATATATATAATGAAGCATGCTTGATTTTCTATTTTTGTGAAAAATAGAAAATGTGGTGGAAAAGGTTGAAAATGAGAGCATGGTTGCAAGCATAGGCTTTATTCATTGTTTTTTCATCTTGACTCACTATTCAAGCATGGTTGCAATTTTATATTGCAAATTTCCATGCTTGAATGAGTGGGAGTCGAGTGTTGCCATTCAGTCTTAGCTCATTCTAAAACACTTAGCCATTTTTCATGAGTTGCTTCCATGGTTGCTCTCTAGCTCTCTTCTTCTTCTTCTTCTTCAAATACTTCAAAAATCCAAACCCTCACATGTGATGTGAATCATGGATTTTTGAATACATTAGTGTGCAAATCAAATCCCCTACTTCACCATCCTACACTTGACTAGCAATCGAGTGAAGCGTGTTTACTACGCTAAAGATTTTAGTGTAGAGGTAGCTTGAGGTGGAGGGACTTCGCGTAGATCATCTTCGGCACGAAGGTCATCGGAGGAAGCTCGTCCAAAGCCTCAAGTGGAGCTTAGTGGAGTCGCAGGACTACTACACAGAGCAAGTGAAGTGAAGGACTTGATCTTCAAGGGTATAACATCTTTCACTTTCTCTAGTTGTTCACATCATCAAAACCTAAACTCTAAAATTCTAGCAAAGATCCTGTATAGTCTAGCTTAGCAACTAGAAAAATTTTGAATTTGGCATGCCAGATGCCACTTGGAACCTCATGGTGGTGCTAGGGTTGACTTTCAGTAATGGCTACCCGGGTATTAAGCGATATGAAGATCAACAAGTAAGCTTGTCCATAGTCTCTATGAAGCCTATCAGTAACACTACCGTACAGTCCGGTCTTTTCGTCTGATATGTCGCATATCATGTCTAGGGATGATAAACGTCAGACCCCAGTAACATAATAAGTCATGCCGATGTCTGGCCTATAATGGTTCGAGAAACTACCGATAACTCTTATCAGTAAATCTCAGCAGCAGCCCTGGCCAGGGACTTCCAGTTATAGCCAATCGAGCATAGCGCAACATCAACCCCCAATACCGGGAGAGATGAAACCCCTCCTATCGCTCATTGCCTCCATGTGACTCGGGACTGTACCCAAAATCCACCTATTTTCAGGTCTCCTTTGAGCATGGTAAGGAGGAAATCAAAGCACGGTAGGAGCCGCACAAGTGTCTATGACGATCTCGGGTCTACAGACTAACATGTACCAGTGTCACCAGAGGACTGCTATTTGATGATGGGTATACTACCACATAGGAGTCCTCGGCGAGTCCTGTTCGGTGTATCCATTCTCCAATGAGCACCTGTGTTCAATCTTTGATGTCACACACCAATGGTTATGGGATCAACCATCGCCCTCAAATGGACAAGAAACGTATACACTAGTCAACTCTGGAATATCGATGCCCCAGTCTCGATATTCCCTCGACTTGGAACTGATTAAAGGATGTACTTGTTGACCACCCTGGCCCCACTAGTATGATCTCATCATAATCTTGGCAGTCAAGTATATATCTTAAGGGCTTTATCAACATGTAAGAGACAGACGGTATAAATACTAGTCTACATGTTAAGATAAAGGTAACCTGATAACATACTATCACGTCGAGCAAGAAAGTCCTCTATATATATGTCCATGCATCCACTATATCATCAATAATGACCTGTAGGGCATACATATTCTTAACAATCTCCCACTTGCATCAAGGCCAGTTGTTGTAGTATCCCATACCCAACATTCCCAGAAGTCTCTCTAATAGCATCTGGGGGTGGCCTCGGTGAGTGGATCCGCTGTGTCAACTCTCCTGACCTCGATCTCCCGGAGATCAACTATCTCCCTGGTCTGGTGATACTGTCTAAGAATATATCTGGTTCGCTGACGGGACCGGGGTTCCTAGGCCAAAGCCACAGCTCCATTGTCATCACAATACACAGGTATTGGATGCCCAATGGTAGGAACCTAGTTCATCTCATGAACTCTATTCATCAAGGCAATCTCTTTGGCAGCATCATTGGTAGCGATGTAATTAGCCTCTATCAACGAGTCTGCTACGGTATATAGCTTGGAACCCTTCCAACATATCGTCCCACCAGTGAGGGTTAAGACAAAACCCGAGACTGACTTTCAGTCGTCCTTATCACTCTGGAAGCTCGAATCAGTAAAGGACTCCATCTGGAGTTCACCGTTACCATACACCAAGAACATCTCTTTAGTCCTTCTCAAGCACTTAAGAATGCTCTTCAACTGTCCAGTGGTTTTCCCAAAGAACTTTTCAATACTTACTCACTACACCTAGTGAGTAAGCTACATCTGGTCCGGTACATAACATCGCATACATTATTGACCTGTCTGCCAAAGCATAGGGCATCCCTTGTATGCTAGCCCTCTCCACAGTCTCGAGAGACATCTCTTTGGAGAGAGTGATTTCTGAACAAGCGGGTATATTACCACGGTTAGAATCATCCATACTAAACCACTTTAGCATGGTATCTATGTACCTGGATTGGGACAATCCCAAATCCATTTAGATCTATCTCTATATATCTATATCCCCAGGATGTAGGAGACATCAGTTAGATCTTTCATGGAGAACCTGTATGATAAGACGTGCTTGACCGAGTGTAGCATAGGAACATCCTTTCCTATCAAGAGTATATCATCCGCGTACAATACGAGGAAGACAACCATACTCTCTACAACCTTCTTATTTATACATGGTTCATCTATCTTTTGGATAAAGTAAAACTCTTTGACATCTTCATTAAAATAAATGTTCCATCTCCGCGATGCCTGCTTCAACCCGTAGATGGATTTAAGCAGCTTGCACATGCTTTCGTTGCTCCCACTGTCTATGAAGCCCTCTAGCAATGTCATATACACGCTTTCTTCAAAATCGCCATTTTGAAAAGCGGTTTTGACGTGCAGTTTTCCAGATATCTTAGTAATGGTATGCAGCAATGGCAAGTGGGATCCTAATGGACTTAAGCTTAGCAACAAGTCTAGTTTTGAAAGTCTCAACTTTTCTATCTACACCAAATTATGTTTCTCAAAAATCCTCTTGCTCCCGATGGGTTTTACCCCTTCAGGAGCAACATCCAAAGTCAATACTTTGTTGGTGTACATGGATTCCATCTTAGATCGCATAGCATCCAGCCATTTCACATAGTCTCCACTTGTGATGGCCTGATCGAAACAAGATGGGTCATCATCTGCATGATGCAATCCTCTCTTCCTACCGTCTACGAGAAAACTGTAGTATCTCTCAGGTGGATGAGGAACCCAACTAGATCTGCGGAGTGGCTGCGGTTCGTCGGGGACTATTGAATCCTCCGGTTCCAACAAATCGTCAGTTATAGTTTGTGTTTGCTGGAACTACTTCCAGTTCTACCTCATCGCCACTAATTTCTTCCATAAGAAATTCCTTTTCTAAAAAGGTGGCTTGTCGAGAAACAAAACATTTTTTGTTCCTCGGTGTGGTAGAAGATATACCCTCACGAATGGTTGGGATATCCTACAAACTTGCACAGAACTGACATTGCCTCGAGCTTGTCCGGATTTTGCTTTTCAACATAGGTCAGACAACCCCATATCTTAACTAGTTTAAGAGATGGTCTCTTCACATTCCATGTCTCATATGGAGTGGTAGGCAACAGATTTGATCGGAACTCTATTCAATAGGTATGCATCTTCTCAAGTGCATGCCCCTGATTGGAAATAGGCAACTCAGCAGTACTTATCATAGAGCATACCATATCTCATAGGGTGCGATTCCTCCACCCCGATATACCGTTGTACTGTGGTGTAAATGGAGGAGTAAACTGAGAGAGAATCTCATTCTCTTTTAAATAGTCTCGGAATTCCGTGCTCCAGTATTCTTCTCTTCGATCATATCGATGGATTTGAATACCTTTATCTATCTGGTTCTCATCTTCATACTTATATTCCTTGAAATTATCAAAAGATTCAGATTTGTATTTCAAGAAGAACACATGTCCGTATCTTGAGAGAACATCGGTGAATTTAATAAAGTACGTAGAACCATCCTTGGCATATGTAGACATAGGACCGCATACATCACCATGTATCTGTCCAAGAGTTCAGTAGCCCTTTCTCCGTTTCCGGTAAATGGAGATTTGGTCACCTTGTCTTTAAGACATGACTGGCAAGTTTCATAAGATGTATTCGAACAGATTCAAATATGCATCCTTATAGAACTTCAGCTGGTCTTGTTTCATCGATATGACCTAGTTTACAATGCAACAAGAAGGCTTCGTTCATTTCTGAACTGTTCCTCTTGTGTGTGTTCTGTACGTTAGAACTGTGGTTTGATTCAGAACGTGTACACTGTTATACATCATACCATACCCAATCACCACTTGATTCCGGAAAATATTCACAATATTATTAGTACGAAATAACATTCACTCAGAATCATTGTATTACCAATTGGTAACACCTGGTGACATCTGCCAACTGCTTTGGCTACAATAATTGCACCATCTCTACTACTATAGACAAATCACCCTTTCCCAGTTCTCCACCTATCTATATCCCAAGCAACATATTACATGTGTAGGATCCTGATCCGGTATTCAATACCCAAGACGTAGAGATAACTTAGAAACAGTTCTTGGTTACGAACACACCCGAGGATAACACATCAACATGCTTTTTCTTCATTTGGGTGCCGTAGGAATCCGAATATTCCCCTATTCCTTGGTCAGACTTAAGACAATCATAAGATAGAGCGGAACCTAGTCCAATATAATAAGTAGGTTCGATCAATACATCCATATTATTATCTTGATTAAGACGTGTCAATGGTCGCTACTAGGAGAGAGAGAAGAATAATCACTGTGCATGCGCTCTGGCAAGATTAGATTGGTTATTTTATCTAATCAGGATGGCTTCCACTGTTTTTATCAAATCTTCCTTCAAACCCTAAACGGTAAGATTAGCCAGGATTAATTACACGCTACAGGTTCGTCAATCGTTCAGCCATGCAGGTATTGGAACTCCGAAGGAGGTTCCCCATGCTTTCACACGAACCTAATTAAAATAAACCTCGTTTTCCCAGAGACATAACCCCGTTGACACTTTTCTAGGTACCTACTTGATTAGCTAATTGTAAAGTGCAAAACTCTCCCAGGTGTAACTCTTACTCGCAGTGGGTATCGAGATCCAACTATCATATAGAAGGTATGTAATATCATTGCAAATTTCAACACTTGAAATTCCCGATAATATTTTTACCCCTAGCCACTTATGACCTTGACAAGGTCAACAAACCATAAGTGCTAGTCAAGTTTTATCTGTCATTTCTTGATTGAATTAAACCCACCCGCACGACCCTTGATAAGGTCAACAAGGCAGCATGACTATCCTAACCCAATCGCATCTCATGCAGTCAGATAAGCACTAATCAACTACCGCACACTACGCCTTGTCAAGGTCAACAAACGCAGCACGGATACTAAATAATACTTATCATAAATGACGGAAGGCTACGCAGATTTTTAAGAAAACCATGAGCGTAATGAACTTGATATCGCTGTCGAATCTAGTGATTTTATAAAAGAGTGTCTTTGTGGCTTTTCGAGCTTCGCTAAAGAGGTCACTCCCGGAGAAGGGATCTCGACTCTTTCCTCATCGAATGAGGTGCTGGATATTCATGAATACCACTATGCAAAGCATGAACTAGAAAATAAATCAAAAACAAAACCGAGTGAGTTGTAGCATTTTCTAGTTTCGCTAAATAGGTCACTCCAGGTGAAGAGATCTCGGCTCTTTGATCATCGAATGAGGTGCTGGATATTCATCAAGGAATACCACTATGCAATGCAAAAACTAGAGCTACTCTTTCTAAAAATTTGATTCTAGAACATCTTTTGGTTTCTTTCTTTTCAGTGATCTCATTAATGAAGTCCCATCATTTAATGTTTCTTACACATTACAGAAAAGCGAAACGAAAATAGAACATACGCTTATGCCATCCGCATTCGCCACTGGGCCCCGTCATGCACCGTTAGGTTACTTAACTACCGGCAGAGTGGGGCCTGGACTAGCGCGGGAGCAAAACATAAGCAACGCTTATTATATATCATATATATATTAGTACATTCGTCTCACGTAGTTATATAATCAACATTATAGAACCAAGCAGCAGAAGCAACATATGAAATCTTGGATATACTAGGATGCCCGTGTTTTAAATTTAGCCAGTAATGTAAAACAAGGATTCCACAGTCTTGATGAATAGCCAAACCCACGTCCCATAGACCCCTACGAGAGCAGCAAGTAACCCTACCAATTCTAATGTGAGGAGACCCGGTCTCAACTCCTTGAGATGGTCTCCCACTGGACCCTAGAACCCTGTTACTTGTGCTCCTCCCTTAGGTCTATCCTAATGCGGAAAAGTAAATAATATACAACAGTGGTGACATCATCCTCAACCCAGATGTGCCCCAATAAAAGAATATTACATACAAATTTTACATGAATGAAAATTGAAAAACTCTCATCTCACATAAAATCCCCGGTTATTCTTTCACGACGATCCAATAAATCATATCAACAACAACACATAACATCTCATGTCATCAACATAAGTCAATATGCGTATCCCGAAGCTCGTCGACATATAGCAACAAGATCGGTATACCCTACATGTTACACTTACGGTCGCAGAAAACCCCCCCACAAAAGTACAATAATTAGAATCCGCAATATCCTTAGATATCATAAACCCGGAATATCTCATATTTCGGATTTCATGCCAGACATGTAAAACTTGTATTTTAGTCTCAAATTGAAAACTCTTTTCAATTGGTTGTCGGATAATTCAACAAGATTCCCGACTTAGTGATCGCATACAATACGCAATTGCGACGTAGTTTTGATCCGAATCAAAACTTCGTTGCAATCGATCAATTAAGACTAAACGGCTAGGTTTACAATATACTAACTAGTTTTCATAAAACTAATTAATCTGGGTTCTAATAATTGTATCACACATCACCAAGATTATAAAGAAACCGCGACATTAGAATTTCGCACACAATTAGCATACTACACCAATTTTTCCAAGACTCGAAAAATCTAGCGAGCTAATGTTCCAAAACAGATAGTCTTGAGCCAATCCGGGAGTCGAAACAAACTGGAAACCCGCCCGAATCTTCATGGAGAGTTAGAGCATGAAATTAACTTCAAGTTGGGGGGCCTAGAGGGGGTACCTTACCCCCGAGGCCACCACGAGGTAGCCAGAGGGTGAGGCAGACCCGAAACTGCCTAAGGTGGGGCAGTTTCGGGTCCCCACCGCCAAGAACACCTTGTGGTGGTCTTGGGGAGTGGTCCCTGCCATTCGGACCCCCCTCGAGGGTCCCCGGGATGTGCACGCTCTACCCCGCGGCTTCTCGGTTCAAACCATGAGCCCGCGTGGTGTGCATACAACTCAAAACATCATTTTCGAAACTGTTTTTATCGGCAGTTTTCGCGCGATAAAAACGGAGGATTTCTAACGTCGCTACAAGCTACCCTAATGTTCTAACTTGGCTCTGATACCATGAAAGTCTACTATAGAACCACCATGAGGTTCCAAGTGGCATCAAGCATGCCAAATTCAAAATTTTCTCGGCGTTAAGCTACACTATACAAGATCTTTGCTAGAATTTTAGGGTTTAGCTTTTGATGATGTGAACAATTAGAGAAAGTGAAAGATGTTATACCCTTGAAGATCAAGTCCTTCACTTCACATGCTCCATGTAGTAGTCCCGCGACTCTAATGGGCTTCACTTGAGGCGTTGGACGAGCTTCCTTTGATGACCTTCGTGCCGAAGATGATCCACGTGATGTCCCTCCACCTCAAACTACCTCTACACTAAACTCTTTAGCGTAGTAAACACGCTACACTCAATCTCTAGTCAAGTGTAGGATTGTAAAGTAGGGGATTTGATTTGCTCACTAATGTATTCAAAAATCCATGATTCACATCACATGTGAGGGTTTGGATTTTTGAAGTATTTGAGGAAGAAGAAGAAGAGTGCTAGAGAGAAACCATGGGAGCAACTCATGAAAAATGGCTAAGTGTTGAGAATGAGCTAAGAAACAATGGAAACACTTGACCCCCACTCATTCAAGCATAGAAATTTGCAATATAAAATTGCAACCATGCTTGAACAGTGAGTCAAGATGAAAAACAATGAATAAAGCCCATGCTTGCAACCATGCTCTCATTTTCAACATTTTCCACCTCATTTTCTATTTTTCATAAAAATAGAAAATCAAGCATGCTTCATTATATATATATATATATTATGAAGAATAATTAGTGAGCTAATGATATTAGTTAAGATATAGTTATATCACATATAATATATATCACATTATTAAATCAACACTTGATTTAATAATCCGGTTATATCACATATGACCGACTAATATCAATTATCTGTATATCACATTATCAAATCAACACTTGATTCGATAATCTGGTTATATCACATAAAACCGAACTTGATGACAAATAACTGCCAGATTACAATACGGTATCACATACACGTATTTAATCTGGCCCACACACATATCACATATGTGTCCTACTTCATTTCGCTTGAACCAGGGAACTTCTGTGTTGGGACTCTAAAGACTCGTCAATATGCCGGCACTAGACGATGATCACATCAGTCACCTACAAGCCGTCAGCGGTACTAGCTGGACGTAACGGTTACTGTTCATATCAGAATTTTGCATTATTATATTCCCCATTCTTAATCATATTGCAAATAAATAGGTGCTTTTGATCCGTGTCTGCTAAATAGTTGCAGGTTACAGGTTCTCGGAACAAAACAGTGAAATTCAGGAAAAAACGCTACAAATGTGAGACTACGACCAACAAATAGATGAATCTCTATGATGCCGCCTACAGTTTAAGGAGCAAACGAAGATCAACGAATAGTTAAATGCACAATGTACAAGAGCAGCACAAGATTCATGACTTCAACGCGAAGCTTACGGTAAAAGTCCACAAATTCTGCACTGTTGGAAATCTGGAAGAAAGTAGAAAAGATTCTGAAGAACCAAGAGAAGAAAACAGAAGGAAATAGAAACATGAAGCAACCCTGGAAAGATGAGACAGAGAATCCCCAAGATGGCCGTGGATCCGCGGCCAAACATGGCATTCCGCCGCGGTTCCGCGGCCGTGCAATGCACGTGTCGGTGGGTGTCGGTGCTTTGATCCGGCTTTCTTAGGGTAGTATTGTAATTTCAAATGTGGATCAGATGTAAACCCCAGGGTTTCTCCTATCTATAAATAGGAAATCCTACAGCCACTTTTAGGGCATGCCTCTTTTTATTTTCTAGATTAAAAATTTTCATTACATTGTAATTGTCAAGAGGTGTCAACAAAAGTAAGTTTCATTTTATCTTGTGTTCTTCTTAATTGAATTTATTTTTCTGCAATTTTTATCTGTCTTATTTATCTGCAAGTTAATTAGTTTATTAAAAAAAGAAAAAAATTATAAAAATGAATTTCATCGTAACCATCCTAATGAGTGAGTAGCTCCTCACTTGTTGGGATTAGGATTGGGTAGGTTTGAGAGATGGAAATCTCTCACTCCTTTCTTGCCCCACATAATATGTTTATTAGGACTCTATTTGAATCAAACACACACTGCTCACTACGGCACCTTATCCTACGAGATAGCGATGATTCCCTAGTTAGACCGGATGTGGTTGATTTACATAGAGGTTAGGGCTAAGAGTTAAGAAAGGACGGACAAGCACCAAAAGAAAGAAACTACATTTCTTCCTAGTCGTGCTAATCCCCTTTGTTGATTATTACCCTAACACCTAAGTTCTTAATTAAGGCAAAGAAAGCATTGAGTAGAATTCTTCTTTAAAACTAACCTAATCCTAATACTAGCAAGCTTTAAATCAAATTAAATTCAATCTTAGTTTTTATAAAAATCAAAACCAAAATTTCTTTTGGACTTAACTCGTTAGAACTCTAAGAGATAACACGATTTCCCTGTGGACCGACCCGTACTCAACCGGCTAGCTACCAAGCGACACCGTTATTGATTGCGGTAATTCTTTAATTTTAAAAATGCATACGCAAAATCTCTCTCTATCAAATGGCGCCGTTGCCGGGAAAACGGTAGTTATTTCTTTTTGTAATTTCGCGTTAATTAAAATTGAAAAATATAAAAATTGAAAAATAAAAAAAACATAAAAATATCATCTTGTTATTTTTTGAAGTGTTTTATGCGACTTGTGCAGGAAAAGAAAGGATAGACTGATTCAGATCTGGAGCAAGCTCGGTGAACAAATACAGAAACAGAAGATCTGAACAGACAGAGGAGAATCAAAACATCACAGGAAATTTTTTTTGGGATCTGAACCAACAACTACACCGCGGAACCGCGGAGGGAAGAGACATTTGACCGCGGATCCACGGCGGTGTGCTAACGTTAGCAGTTTAAATTCTCTGTGAGGAATTTTTGTCTTCTCTGTAACCCCCTGATCTCCACTGAAAAATTTTCCTGCAGGGTTCTTTGCGCCGCAAATAAAAAGAAAAATTTTTTGGCAAGTGTTTTGAATTTTTTGTGTTAATTTCTTTGCATAGTTAAAACGGAAATTAAGGGCTATAACACCAATCCAGATTGGGTGGGGATTTCATTACCCTTCCTAGGACCCAAAAAATCACAAAAAGCATATGCATAAACCCTCGAGTTAATTAAAAAATATCTAGACTCAGCCAATTAAAGACTGTCGCGTTCATTAGGACAGAGGAAGGTTGTGGGCAATTAGTCGTTTATCTAAACCTGATTTTGTGGTGCCTAGGCTAGACAAGTGAGAAAGGTAATTTTAAAAGTCCCGTCTCACGGTGATTCGTGAGCGGAACCCTCCTTTCTTCACTTGTGCTTACCTGGCCATAATTGGCGGTGAAGAGGCGATTTGAGGGATATCTCACAACTTGTCGCTTTGGACCAGTTAGGAGCAGTCTAGTTGACTTAGGAGACCCTGGATGTAGGCTTGATTATGCATGTTTAATTGTGGTTGATTGAAATTAATTTCGTACAAATCTTTGCACACAAATCATAAAAAAAACAGAAAGTTTTATAAAAAAAAACTTTCTATTTTTCGCTAGAATTCCATTGCACCCTATCTACATTTCACATTTCCCCATTGATGTTTTCTTACCCTCACCTTCTTCTTTTTAACTACACTACATCTCATTTAGTGTATGTCCGGTTGGACTAGGGACACTAGCGCCCGTTTAGTCCGTGTCTCGTTAGTCCCTACTGACGAATCGTTCGACTCCGAAGTCGAAATTCCCTCCACTTCTTTACCTTCATCTTCACATTCATCATCTTCAAAGGAGATGTCAGGATTCAATCCTAACAACCCCTTACCTACGTCGGGACTGATTCCACCTCAACTGGGTGCGAATAACCCACAACACCCGCCTGTTGAAGCGCACCAACGAATCGTGCTCCATGATCTTTTCTATCCCACCCGCTCCGCACTTCCTACTTGTTTTTCACTTCCACCGGCTAATGGGGATAACTTTGAAATTAAACCCCACTTCATCAACATGTTGCCCAAATTTCACGGGCTGGAATCCAAAGATGCATATATCTTCAAAAACAAATTCCAGAATGTTTGTGCAATGATGAAGACCACTCAACTGTCCGATGATGCTATAAGGCTACGAGTCATTCCCTTCACTTTATGTGACCTAGCTGAAAAGTGGCTATATAGTACATCATCGCATTCTATAAATAGTTGGGAAGAGTTTGTTAAAGCTTTTCTTAAAAAGTTTTATCCACATCACAATACAGCGAGAATTCGTAATGAAATTAACTAATTTCCCAGCTTCCTTCCGAACCTTTTTAGAAGTGTTTCGAAAGATACAAAGACCTACTTATTCAGTGCCCTCATCACGGTATTGAGAAATGAAAAATTTGCCAAACTTTATACAAAGGACTGAACCCAGCCACCAAGCAGTTGCTGGAAACCATTTGTCAAGGTCACTTCTTAATCAAATCGAGCGAGGAAGCTTGGCAATTTCTCAACGATCTTGCTGAACAAACACTTCAGTGGGAAAGCACTAGACAGACCACTTCATCCACTTCATCTACCTCTTCCGGTCAGTCTAAGGCAGGCATTCATCAACTTGATATGTCGATTGCATTGAATGCCGAAATGGCTGCAATCATGAAGAAACTAGAGGCAATTGAGAGCAAATTCTCATCGCCTTCTCCTGCCCCTGCTTTACCCACCCGCACTATATGCGCTTGTTGTTCGGATCCATCACATCTTACTGAAGAGTGTTCTTACAATCCACCAGCTCAAGGACAGGATCAAGTCAATGCTGCCTTTCAGCAAAGACAAAGAAATGATCCATACTCTTCAACTTATAATCCTGGTTGGAGAAGCCACCCAAATTTCGCCTGGAAATAAAATCAACAACAATTCCAAGGCAATAACAATTTCTAGAGGCCTCCTCCACAACAACAAGCTCATCAATAAACTCAATATCAACAACCTTTTCAACCCCAACCTTACCAAAATCAAACGAACCATTTTACACCAAACAACTCTTTTACTCAAAACAATTTTGTTCAGCCAAATAACGATAAGGTTTCCTCGCTAGAACGTAGTCTGGATGCATTTTTAAAAAAATCAACTCAATCCTCCATCAATATCCAGTCTTCCATTCAGTCTTTTGTGCAACACACTGCTTCACATGATTAAAGCATCAAAACAATTGAAGCTCAAATTGCACAACTGAATGTTGCGTTAAGCGAGAGAGAAAAGGGAAAGCTTCCAACTCAACCATTGCCAAATCCCGGTCACACACAAAATGCACATGTTGCTCATAAACAACAAAACCATAATGTGAGTGCCGTGACTACATTGAGATCTAGAAAAATGTTGCACAATAATGTGGGTGTTGGAGATAGTGCCATCAGAGTCAATTATTGGATCACAAGCACGTGATTGCAATGATTGAGGGAGGACCTATTCCGGTAGGACAGTCTTACTCAAGATGGCAGTATGCTATCTGGTTTACCTTTATCATCGTGTACTGCTTTAGGTGACCTGACAGGTTACTATTGCACGTTGATAGAGCCCCTAGGATTCTTGCTTGACTGCCAACAGTATGAGGGCGATCATATACGTAGTAGCTGGTAGTCTATAAGCACATCCTTAAAAGGTCCCTAGTCGTGGGAGTTTCGAGACAGGGCTTCGATACTCCAGAGTAGACTAGTGTATACAGTCGAGACCCCGACGTGGGGCGGTGGCCGGTCTCACAAGCCACTTGTGTCAGTTGGTTCACCTAAGATGTATACAGGTGCTCATTGGGTTATGAGTATACCGGACAGGACTCGCCGGGAATATGCTAGTTGGTCTTATACTAGACGTTAGATAGCAGTTCCCTGGTGACATGTGTGCAGGTTAGTTCATCGACCTGAGGATCGTCATTTGTCTCGTGTGAGTTCCCACTGTACTTTGATTACTACACTACCATGCTCAAAGGAGACATGCAAACAGGGTTTAGTTGGGTACAGTCCCGAGCCACATGGAGGCAGTGAGCGGATCTTCAGGGGTTCGTCTCTCCCGGTATTGGGAATGAGGTCGCGTTGTGTCTAGGAGAGCCATTACACAAAGCCCTCGGCCGAGGCAGGAGATTTACTGGTAGGTATTCTAATAGTATCTCAGGGTGTTCTGGGTTACACTCCGATACGACTTGTACCGCTTTTGGGGGTCTGACTTTTACCAACCCCCTAGGCCTGCCAAGCGATGCTCATAGACGAACGGACCGGACTGTACGGATATTGTCACTGACAGGCTCAGTAGGGTGTCGGGATGAGTTCGCTCATCGATGTCCCTTTTGGTCAATAGCTGGTAGCCCGTCACGTATGGCTAATACCTCTGACGTGCTAGTGGTTAAATCCACAGCCATAATATTGACGAGTCTTTAGAGTCCACCACACACAGTTACTCAAGTTTCGGGCGAAACGCTGTAGAGGCCGTATGGAGATATGGCAGAGTTCGATCAGATACGTGCGGTATTGCACGGATCGTGATCGGACGGATTTTACCAGCCGGCTTTGGTTTAAGCCGGATCCTAGTATTAGACAGTGTAGTTTTGTCTCTTTGTATTTGTATTCAGTGGGAATACAGATGCGGGCATGTATATGCAGTAGCGGGGTTTTCCTGTAATTTATTACGGGATCAGTTTTCTGAAGTTGCCAGTTTGCATTTCGTTCAGGCCAGTTTTCCTTTGTTCCTTCACGGCCGGACTTTCTAATGGAGGGGGTTATTTGCAAGTTTGCAAATAACTTATTGAGGAGGGGGTTTTATGCATTTGTGGCTTCATGATATGATTATCATCATGAGATGCTTTATCCATCTTTTCCTTTGCATTAATTGAGATTAGAATGGATTTAATATTGATATGATATTGTTATCATTGCTTTTGGATGTGGTCACCTTTCTACTTTTACTACTCTCACCTTCCTTCATGTTTTTGATTCCTCCACCATTTCTATCCTAAAAGTGGCCGGCCACATTTAACGAGGGAGAGGTTCATTTTTGATGAGGGAAATTTTATCATCTCATTTTTGCATGCCTCACAAATTCATCCCCCTCACTCCAAAGTCCATTGCTCATTCCTCCATCAAAGGCAACTTCATAACCCCAAAGAGACAAGCTACTACACTTAGTCAACAGCAAATCTTGGACGCGTCGGCTAGCCAACTTCGCGCCCGAGTTGCCTCGGTCCAGATGTGGGAGCCCGTAAAAGAAATCGGCTACGTGGTGCACTTTCCGACTAGGAGGTGACGGACGGAGATTCCGCGGGAGATCGGAGTGGATACGAAGACCGAAGGACACGGATCGCTTGGTATACTTCTCTACCCATCTTTTAGTTTTCTAGTAGCTAGGTTAATGGCCCGATCTGGGATTTTTGTGCGCGGTGGTGTCGGTTTGCTAGTTTGCAAAAGTTTTTCGTTTCCGCGTTTCCGGCGTCGGATCGACGGCCGGGGAGCCGCCGTGCACTTACAGTGGTATCAGAGCCTCGCCATTAACCTAGTCTAGCTTGCTCTAGTATGTTTAGAACTCGATCGAACAAAAATCCGCAAAAACCATAGTATGGTGTTTTTCGTCACCCCATTGAGATGGGAATACGCGCACGCTGGTCAGGCGTACTACAGATTCCCCCTGCCTAAGGTAGGCCGGGGTTTAATGATTATGGGGATCCGAATCTCTGACAGCCACAGACTAAGCTACCGTTAATTACCCCTCGCCTTTGGAGCGAGGAAACCTCCGATTGACGGGTTAAACTGGTCATGCGAACTCAATGTGCGGTGTGCGTGTGTTGTGTTTTGAAAAGGGGTTTTGGATATATCGGGAGCCACGCAGAGTTTTTACGGGGGTCCCGCTATCTTGATAGCGGGCTGGGGGTCAAGCGGGCCAGCAGCCCCCTTGCGGGGTGCGGGCCAGCAGCCCCCTTGCGGGGTGCGGGGCAGCGCCCCGTAAGAAATTTTTTTCTAACAGGGACAGTGTCGTGGAGTATGTTTGTGTGTAAATATGTATACATATGTATGTACATAAAAAGAGGGGGAAAAGGCATCCAAAGGATGCGTGGTGGCAGCACTTTGGGCGTTGTGCGCCTAGGTGTTGTGCGCTCAGGCGCTAGAGTGCCACGTGTCGGCACATGGGCGCTCTGCGCTTGAGCGCTGGGCGCTTGAGCGCAAGGGCGCTTGAGCGCAAGGGCGCCACGTGTCGGCATGAGGGCGACTTGCGCCCGAGCGCTTGCGCTCGAGCGCAAGCGCGCCACGTGTCGGCACGGGGGCGACTTGCGCTCGAGCGCTTGCGCTTAAGCGCGCCACGTGTCGGCACGGGGGCGACTTGCGCTCGAGCGCTTGCGCTGGAGCGCAAGCGCGCCACGTGTCGGCACGGGGGCGACTTGCGCTCGAGTGCTTGCGCTGGAGCGCAAGCGCTCCACGTGTCGGTACCGGAGCGACTTGCGCTCGAGCGCTTGCGCTCGAGCGCTTGCGCTCCACGTGTCGGCACCGGGGCGACTTGCGCTCGAGCGCTTGCGCTGGAGCGCAAGCGCGCCATGTGTCGGCACCAGGGCGACCTGCGCTCGAGCGCAGGGCGCTGTAGTACAAACGTGCCACGTGTCGGCACGTGGGCGCTTTACGCTCGAGCGCAAGCGCGCCACGTGTCGGCACGCGGGCGCTCTGCGCCTGAGCGCCGGTGAGAAAAGGAGGCTTTTAGCCAAAGAAACAGAAGCTATGCTTCAGAAAGGAAATATTTGTTGTTATATATATATATATATATTGTGTTAAAACTCCCAAGATGTTTTGAAGCTGATGAAGGGGGTTCTTCTTCTTCCTGTTGCTTGGCCGGATCTTGAAGATCAAGAAGTAGGAGATTTTAAAAATCACTCCTTTTTGAGATCTGATGGGAGATCCGAGTTCCCCTTTGTGGCTTTTGTGGTGGAAAACTACTTAGTTTTGGAAAAGAAAGAGTAAAACTCTTGATTTAATTCAAGAGAAATGAGAAGGTTTAGAACCTTGGAGAAGGAGCATGAGGCACAAAGAACCCTAGTTTTTGGTAGAATGAAAAGTGTTACTTTATTCATCATCATGTTGCCTTATATAGGCTTACATATTTACATATAGCCCCTTGGGCTTTACAAAAATGGCATTTTAGCCATCCCATGGCTCATGTGCCATTTCATTTTTTGCACATAAGCCATGGGCTTACAAAATATTGGCTTTGTGCCCATTTTGTTTACATTCATGCATAAACAATTACATAAAAATTATTTATTACATGATTTTGTTGTTGGCATGGGGAGGCTGGCAGCGGGCTCGACTTGGGCATGGGCCCGCTTGACCTGGGCTTGGGCCCACCTGGCTTGGGGTTGACTTTGATTTTGACTTGGTCAACCGGGGTGTAAATTTTTACCCTAACAAATTGCCCCCATCAATAAATGCACACAGCATATGTGGGTTGTGTGCATGAAATTGATGGATCTTCTTTTGCGTGGAGGCGACTTACTTTGGTTCCCATTTTTTGGGATGCACTGCCCTTTTTACGATATGGACAGTCGGCGCTTGACGTGTCTCCAAGATAGAGTGTCCGTGGTAGACGTTTCCCTAGCCCGGAGTATCGGCTGGTTGACGTATCCCTGAGACGGAGTGTCTATTGTCGATGTGCCCCCGGCACGGAGTGTCTGCTTGACGTTTCCCCGAGGTGGAGTATCGGCTGGTTGACGTATCCCCGAGACGGAGTATCTGTTTGACGTTTCCCCGGCACGGAGTGTCGCTGATCGACTTTTCCCCGGCGCATAGTGTCGCTGGTTGACTTTTCCCCGGCACGGAGTGTCGCTGGTCGACTTTTCCCCGGCACGGAGTGTCGGGTTGACTTTTCCACGGCGCGGAGTGTCGCTGGTCGACTTTTCCCCGGCGCGGAGTGTTGCTTGGTTGACTTTTCCCCGGCACGGAGTGTCGCTGATCGACTTTTCCCTGGCGCGGAGTGTCGCTGATCGACTTTTCCCCGGCGCGGAGTGTCGGGTTGACTTTTCCCCAGCACGGAGTATCGCTGATTGACTTTTCCCCGGTGCGGAGTGTCGGGCTGACTTTTCCCCGGCGCGGAGTGTCGCTGATCGAATTTTCCCCGGCGCGAAGTGTCGGGTTGATTTTTCCCCTGCACGGAGTGTCGCTGATCGACTTTTCCCCGGCGCGGAGTGTCGGGTTGACTTTTCCCCGGCGCAGAGTGTCGCTGATCGACTTTTCCCCGGCGCGGAGTGTCGGGTTGACTTTTCCCCAGCACGGAGTGTCGCTGATCGACTTTTCCCCAGCGCGGAGTGTCGCGGGTTGACTTTTCCCCGGCACGGAGGGTCGCTGATCGAATTTTCCCCGGCGCGGAGTGTTGGGTTGACTTTTCCCCGGCACGGAGTGTCGCTGATCGACTTTTCCCCGGCGTGGAGTGTCGGGTTGACTTTTCCCCGGCACGGAGTGTCGCTGATCGACTTTTCCCCGGCGCGGAGTGTCGGGTTGACTTTTCCCCGGCACGGAGTGTCGCTGATCGACTTTTCCCCGGCGCGGGGTGTCGCGGGTTGACTTTTTCCCGGCATGGAGTGTCGCTGATCGAATTTTCCCTGGCGCGGAGTGTCGCTGATCGACTTTTCCCCGGCGCGGAGTGTCGGGTTGACTTTTCCCCGGCACGGAGTGTAGCTGATCGACTTTTCCCCTGCGCGGAGTGTCGTTGTTGGACGTTTCCCTGATGCAGAGTGTCGGTGTTGGACGTTTCCCTGATGCAGAGTGTCGCTGGTTGACGTGTCCCCGGCACGGAGTGTCGTTGATCGACTTTTCCCGGCGCGGAGGGTCCCTAGTTTGACGCAGAGGTCGATGTTGGAATTGGTTGGTTTGATTTGTTTGATTTGAGTTGACATCAGCATCGCTATACTGGAATATGGTACCAGGAGCGAATCATCTTCTGTCTTTGAGAGGATTTGGGAATTGGTTTTCTATCGGCATCTGCATTGCTGCACTGGAATAATGCCAGGAGCAACTCATCATGTGCCCCGGGAGGATTTGGATTTGGTTTGTTGGCATCTGCATTGCTGCACTGGAATAATGCCAGGAGCAACTCATCATGTGCCCCGGGAGGATTTGGATTTGGTTTTTTGTTTGCGTCTGCATTGCTGCGCTGGAATAATGCCAGGAGCAACTCATCATGTGCCCCGAGAGGATTTGGATTTGGTTTGTTTGGCATCTGCATTGCTGTACTGGAATAATGCCAGGAGCAACTCATCATGTTCCCCGAGAGGATTTGGGAATTGGTGGCTTAGGAGACAGGTTTAGATCCCTGTCACCTAAGGCTTTTCCATTTTGTGAGCCGTAAGGGTCTCACAAATCATTTTCTCCCTACGGGTCATACGGATCCCGTAGGTGTATTTTCTCCTTAGGAGTCGTGGGGACTCCTAAGTGTATTGCTCCTTTGTGAGTCGTAGGGATCTCACGCGGGAATTTTCTCCTCACAAAGTCGAGAGGACTTTGCGAGTGCATTTCATTTCTTTTCTTTTTTTTACGAGTTTGCGTCCTTTCGGGTTTTCACAAACTCGCCGGCAGTCCTGCTGTTTTTACTCATGGAGCCCTTTCGGGTTTTCATCCGTGTCCATTTTGCTTGTGGACATACCTTCTTCTTTTTTCTTATTCTCTTTTTTTTCTTTTTTTTTGAATCTTCCCTGCCGGTGGGACTTTGAATGTGGTCTCGCCGGTAGGACTTGGGAGAGATTGGGATCGTTTTACGCCCGTGGATTGTATACGGTTTTGCAGGATGTATGATCCAGACCGTAGGGCCAAAAACATTTCGGGACTTTGTTGGCGTCTGCATCGCTGCACTGGAATATGGTACCAGGAGCGACTCATCATTCGCCGCTTGGTGCATGGGGTTTGGAATTTGGTTGGCGTCTGCATCGCTACACTGGAATATGGTACCAGGAGCAACTCATCATTCGCCATTGGGGTATGGGATTTGGAATTTGGTTGGCGTCTGCATCGCTACACTGGAATATGGTACCAGGAGCGACTCATCATTTGCCACTGGGGTATGCGATTTAGAATTTGGTTGGCGTCTGCATCGCTACACTGGAATATGGTACCAGGAGCGAATCATCATTCGCCACTTTAGGGTTGGGGAGCGATTGTTTAGGAGACAGGTTTAGATCCCTGTCACCTAATACTTTTCAATTTTATGGGCCGTGAGGGTCCCATAAAAGCATTTTCTCCCTGCGAGTCGTGAGGATCCCGCAGGTGTATTTTCTCCTTAGGAGTCGTGAGGACTCCCAAGTGTGTTTTTCCTTTGTGAGTCGTAAGGATCCCACAAAGGCTTGTTCTCCTCATGTATCGTGAGGGCAGATGAGTGGGTCTTCTCAATGGAGCATAACTCCAAAGGCGGAGACCAGCCGCGTAACTGGTGGTTACGGTGGGGCATGGGTATGATGAGAATTATTTGAGCCCATGGATTGTATACGGCTGTCAATTTAGGGACTAACCGTAGGGCTGGAAGAATTTTAGGAAATTGGATTTTGGTTGGCGTCTGCATCGCTGCACTGGAATATGGTACCAGGAGCGACTCATTATTCGCCGTTTTTTTTTGTTTTTGCATTTTTTTGTCTTACCGCGATTGCTCTATCATTTCAGCTTTTCTCATCGCGAAGGTCGCGATTGCCCCATCATTTCGGCTTTTATTCGCGGTTGCCCCATCATTTCGGCTTTATTTTCATCTATATTTTACTCGCTGATTTTTATTGCGAGTTGCCCCATCATTTCGGCTTTTCTTTATTTTTCTTTTATTTACACATTTTTTGTTTATTTACATATATGTATATATATATTTACATTCCACGTTTAACGACTTAGAGGTCGACGGTTCCCAGTTTAACGACATGGGGGTCATCAGGTGTTCCTAGTTTAACGACGTGGAGGTCCTTTTTGCTTATCCCAGCTCCTTGAACTTTGTTCTTGGCGGAGCTGTGTTGATGACCTAGCTTCGTGGCTTGCCGATACATCCGAGGATTGTGAGGTTTTTCCAAGCTTATATTGGTCCTCTGCCCAATCTATGAAAATATAGCAGTCTTCGATGGTATGACCCACCACTCTATGATATGGGCAGTATACGGGATTGCCGGTCATGTTCATTTCATGTGGTCTCTTTGGAACAGGCAGTTGCAGACCGTTGTTCAAGGCGTCCATGAATATTTTGCGGACTTCATCCCACCTGAAGGAGTATACCTTCTTCTTTCTCTCCATTGGAGTAGGTGCCTTTACTGATGCTGGTCCTCGAGGCCGATCGGTCTTTGGTTCGCCCTTTTCAGATAATGGCACATGTCTGGGAGGATTAGGTTCCCGAAAGGCTTCGGTCTCCATTTGCATGAAATCGGCGGTCGTAGCTTGACTGTTTGCTAACGCGCCTTTAGACAGTTCTATCTCTCCCGCCCTGTATTGCCTTTCGACCCAATCTTTGAAGACGAAGCAGTCCTCAATAGCATGACCTATAACCCTGTGATATGGGCAATATTTTGGGTCGTCGGTCATATTCCCTTCTTGCGGTCTCTTTGATTCTGGCAGTTGTAGACCGTTTCTTAAGGCGTCCCTGAATATCTTGTGGACATTTTCCCTCTTGAAGGAATAGACCTTTTCCAGCTTCTCTTTCAGAGGTGATTCCCCCCGGCGTATGTATCGGAGGGACTGGAGGCTGATTGCGGCCGTTTTTCGCGAAGGCGCTCCGCTTTTAGGTTCAAAGGGATATCAGTTGGCTGCCCCCGGGTATCAATCCCTGGCTCATGAGCCAAAATTTGATTCTGTTGTAATTGCAATCGGGAGACTTGGGTTGCGAGATCTGCCACGACGTTTGCCAGCTCGTCGACTTTGGAATAGACCTCGGCCATCTTCTCATCCCTGTCTTGAAATTGCATTTGAAGCCATTGGAATAATGCTTGTTCTGTAGTTTCGGCTATGACAACCGGGTAATATTTATTGCCTGAGCTCAATTCCATAGGAACCACGGGCTCCTATGGCTTATTGGCCTGAGCGGGCTCTTCATCATTTAGATCGAGCCGATGCTGGGTAGCGTCAACCATATCATCACCATGGCTGTGAAGAAGAGGAGGGTTCGTTTCTTCATGTCCGGCCATGTAGACAGTGTGGATAACACATTCAGCCATTCTTTCATTGCTGGCAGCTGGTTTCGCGGAGCGGTCCGAGATTTGGAAATTCATAAATTTTAACATGGCCAGAGCCCTAGCCCTTTTGTTGGCTTTGTATCTGAGCCGCTTCTGCCTCAGCTTCTCTGCCTTGAGCGCTTGGCAGGCTTCTGCTCTTCGGGAAGCCGCCATGGGCTGAGTGATGGGGAGACTTGAGAAGACACCCAATCGAGCAGTTGTCAGAGGCGACGCTGGAGCTTGCGCGAGACGCCCTGTTGCTTTGTTGGCGCTGATGGCCTTGCCCCCAGCTGGGGTCATGGAGAGTCGTTCAAATACCGACTTGTGTTTGAGTTGGGGCGCCTTCGAGACCACCACATTCGGCCTCTTGCCTTTCGAGACCGGTTTGTCTGTTATCGGAGCTTGAGGAGCTGGGATGGCGCCAACTGGTATGAACATAATAGAGCCGAATGGTAGCAGCGGCTCCTCCCATTGTCGCCTGAGACTGGCCGGGAGGACCGTCCTAGAGTCTATCCTCATCGTGTAGGAGACGGGAGTCGTGCTGAGAGCTAAGTTAATCTTTGGAGACATGGTTGAAAAGTGATTGCTTGAAGACCTGCTTGAAAGAGCATTATTCTAGTATAAATACAGATATGTACATTGATTGAGTTCGCATGAATGCTTAACCCGAAATATGGGAGGAGAGATAGGTCCCATCGGGCGTGCCAGAATCTGTAGGGTGTTTTTCGTCACCCCATTGAGATGGGAATATGCGCACGCTGGTCAGGCGTACTATAGATTCCCCCTGTCTAAGGTAGGCCGGGGTTTAATGATTGTGGGGATCCGAATCTCCAGCAGCCGCGGACTAAGCTGCCGTTAATTACCCCTAGCCTTTGGAGCGAGGGAACCTCCGATTGACGGGTTAAACTGGTCATGCGAACTCAATGTGCGGTGTGCGTGTGTTGTGTTTTGAAAAGGGGTTTTGGATATATCGGGAGCCACGCAGAGTTTTTACGGGGGTCCCGCTATCCGGATAGCGGGCTGGGGGTCAAGGGGGCTAGCAGCCCCCTTGCGGGGTGCGGGGCAGCGTCCCGTTAGAAATTTTTTTCTAACAGGGACAGTGTCATGGAGTATGTGTGTGTGTAAATATGTATACATATGTATATATATATGTATATACATAAAAAGAGGGGGGAAAGGCATCCAAAGGATGCGTGGTGGCAGCACTTTGGGCGCTGTGCGCTCAGGCGCTAGAGTGCCACGTGTCGGCACATGGGCGCTCTGCGCTTGAGCGCTGGGCGCTTGAGCGTAAGTGCGCTACGTGTCAGCACGAGGGCGAGTTGCGTCTGAGCGCAAGGGCGCCACGTGTCGGCACGGGGGTGACTTGCGCCTGAGCGCTTGTGCTTGAGCGCAAGAGCGCCACGTGTCGGCACGGGGGCGACTTGCGCTCTAGCGCTTGTGCTTGAGCGCAAGAGCGCCACGTGTCGGCACGGGGGCGACTTGCACTCGAGCGCTTGCGCTGGAGCGCAAGCGCTCCACGTGTCGGCACCGGGGCGACTTGCGCTCGAGCGCTTACGCTTGAGCGCAAGCGTGCCACGTGTCGGCACCAGGGCGACTTGCGCTCGAGCGCAGGGCGCTGTAGTACAAACGTGCCACGTGTCGGCACGCGGGCGCTCTGCGCCTGAGCGCCGGCGAGAAAAGGAGCCTTTTAGCCTAAGAAATAGAAGCTATGCTTCAGAAAGGAAATATTTGTTGTTATATATATATATATATGGAGTTAAAACTCCCAAGATGTTTTGAAGCCGATGAAGGGGGTTCTTCTTCTTCCTGTTGCTTGGCCGGATCTTGAAGATCAAGAAGTAGGAGGTTTTAAAAATCACTTCTTTTTGAGATCTGATAGGAGATCCGAGTTCCCCTTTGTGGCTTTTGTGGAGGAAAACTACTTAGTTTGGGAAAAGAAAGAGTAAAACTCTTGATTTAATTCAAGAGAAATGAGAAGGTTTAGAACCTTGGAGAAGGAGCAGGAGGCACAAAGAACCCTAGTTTTGGGGGGAATGAAAAGTGTTACTTTATTCATCATTATGTTGCCTTATATAGGCTTACATATTTACATATAGCCCTTGGGCTTTACAAAAATGGCATTTTAGCCAACCCATGGCTTATGTGCCATTTCATTTTTTGCACATAAGCCATGGGCTTACAAAATATTGGCTTTGTGCCCATTTTGTTTACATTCACGCATAAACAATTACATAAAAATTATTTATCACATGATTTTTTTGTTGGCATGGGGAGGCTGGCTGCGGGCTCGACTTGGGCATGGGCCCGCTTGACCTGGGCTTGGGCCCACCTGGCTTGGGGTTGACTTTGATTTTGACTTGGTCAACCGGGGTGTAAATTTTTACCCCAACAACCGTATTTTCCAATGCATCAGTTTTCTGTCGATTTATTTTTGGCTCGAAAATTTTTTCAGTACATTGCAGAAACAAGTGCAGGGAATTGTAAGAGTTCTGCAAAAATTTGGTGAGGTGGCGCTTCAGTACGACCGCGGAAACGCGGCCAAACCCCTGGTTTGGCCGCGGTTCCGCGGTGGGGAAATGTCCACACTGTGCCAAAATTTTACAGAGGGCTTCTTACATGAAATTAGGGTTTTTGGGATATTCTTTTTGGGCCCAGATTTTCTGTGAGTGCTACAGTACCGCTTGGGGCCCACTTAGGTAATTTTGATCGATTGAAAAGTTTAAACATGTTAGATCACAGTATTTACATTATATCTGCGACTGTGAATGTCACTCGATCGGTAAATCCTGTCTAACTGCTATAGCCCGGTTATACGGATTTGCGAACGTGACATTCACGTTGATGTTCTGTGTTGTGCTGTGATGTTGCGGATTGGTCGTGGGGGATAGCCTGGATGCAATGGTAATACAGATTTGGTTGTATTATGTACATTTGATATTGCGGGACGAGCGTCCGACATGTGGACTACCGTCACTGCCTGATTGTATATTATTCTTTTGGGGCACGACCGGGTCGAGGTCGATGTACACGTTGTATGTATATTTTACTTTCTGTACTAGGATTACCCCAAGGTGGGGTGCACGGATAACCGGGTTCTAGAGGGCAACGAGCCCGCATCTCATGGCATTGAGACGGGGTGGCTTTACTCTAGAATTGGCGGGCTATTCTCCGCACTCGTAGGGGGTACAGGTTGACCCAGGAGGGGTACCCAAGTTGCCGGATTCTGTGAAATGCTGGGTGGTACATTCACGTTGCTGAAGGGGGCTACCTCGCTTCAGGTTTTGGCGGGTAACTTTCCGCGCCCGTAGGGGTCTAGGATTTCATTGTACAGGCTATCCACACGACCAGGGGAACGTCGGGTTTCAGTAGCGGCTCTATGAAACCTGGGGATCCCAGATATCTGTAATGTTCTGTGATGCTTATTACATTTCTGTGATGTTGCATTTTATCACGCCTTGAGCGAAATATTATATATTGATATATATACTAGTAGATGTTGTATATGTTTTGCATCCGCGCTAGTCCAGTCCCCGCTCTGTCGTTAGTTAACTAACCTAACGGGTAATGACGGGACCCAGTGGTGAATGCGGATGGCATATACGTACGTTATTATTTTCGTTCTTTGTGGTGTGATCAATTGATGGGACTGCGTTGATTCGGATTAATGCAAGTTAAAAACAAACCTAATCTGATGTTGTTGGAACACTTTTCAAAAAAGCTGTTATTGCAAGGACGTTCGCTTTTGTTTTGCATCGTGGTATTCAGTTGGAATATCCTGCTCCTCAGTCGACGAGGCAAGGGCCGAGACTCCTTCACCGGGAGTGACCCCTTGGACAGAAGTTTGCGTCAGGGCAATAACTTCACTATAGCCGATTACTTTTGCTTTGCATCGTGGTATTCAGTTGGAATATCCTGCACCTCATTCTACAGGGAAAGAGCCGAGATTCCTTCACCGGGAGTGACCTCTTTAGCAAAGGTTTTCGTCGCTATATTTTAAAAAGCTATCCGGTTCCTTCAACGATATCAAGTTCATTACGTTAAAGGTTTTCGCCATAAACCATTCGTAGCCCTCCATCATTTCGGTTAAATATTCGGTAGTAATCAAGCTATGTATTTTGACATCACGCCAAGGCATAGTGATTGGTAGCTGCCGGATACTTATCTGTAGCATAGATAGATGCGTTGGTTTGGGACAGTCGTACCACTTTTTTGGCCTACATCAAGGGTATGTACGGGTGGGTTCAAATTAACCTGGATAATGATGGGCAGAACTTGACATGTGACTTATGATATTTTGACCTCACGCCAAGGTCATAAGAGCATGGGGCAAAAATAACATCGGGAGTTTCTAAAGAAACTAAAACTTGCCAGATATGCGCATACCTTCTGGAGTGTGATGACGTCAGCAGATTCCGTCACGTTATCATGCGATGATAGTTGGATCCCGATTCCCACTGATGAGTCGGTTTACTCCTCGGGTGATCCCGACTAATTCTTCTTTCAGGTTTGGAGGAGAATTTGACGGTACAGTGGGAGGTTTCCTGATTAGATAAATTGGAAACCAATCTGATCTAGGATTGAGTGCATGCTGAGTGTTTCTTTTCTCCCTCTCTCTTCGGCAGCGACCATGACCCGACCCTAAGACTATGACTCAGTGACCAAAATTGACCGAACCTACTAAAACACTGGCTTTTGGATTGTCAGAGTTGCAAACCTTATTGCCACTCCTAGTTTTACCCTTTTCTCCAGGACACCCCGTATTACTACTGATTGATGATAAAATTCGAGACTGTGTAAGTAAATCAACTCAAATGATCCCTGATAACGGTTTCATTTGATTGTAATATTTTCTTGTTTGTGTAAATCGAATAAAGCGAATAAGTTTATATGTGTCGGTAATATTGAATAAAATTCACAATTAAAGAATTATATTTGACTGCAATCAATTACGTTGTCGATTGTAGATCGTAAGTGAGTGCAGATCGTCCACAGGGATTTTGCGATTCATTTTTATATTTGATTTATTTGAGTTGAAAAGTTAATCGGAAAGAAAAGAAAACATGATTCAAGATTTTATCGATTGATTCAGGTGTCACTAATCTAATCAAGAATCAAGAAATGATAAACAATCGAGAATCGGGTTTCGATGATATTTCCAACCAAATGTCAAGAATCTAAATGAGGCTCGTAGGAATCGATCGGATCTATAGACGTGATGTAATCTCAAGATTTCGTGTTCTTGTCCTTCGAAGGATTGATACTAGATCGATGATGATCGACGAGAGTTAGGGATTTCTTGATGAAACTAGGGTTTCATCATTTAACCCTTGTTCTTTCGTTGATATCATTCACATTCTAGCCTCTAGCAATTGCAAGAAACGATCGTAACTCCCCAATCTCGAGCAATATCAATCAAGAAAGCATCGCAACGAATTGGGTTGTCGATTCTTGAACTTGCTAGGGTTTACAAAACACGTAGGACTCAAGAATCGATTTAAGATATACTACATCATCATTCTATTGATCGTCTCGACTCCTCGACGAGCGGAGTATTACTCAAACATCACAACAAGAATTACAACTAGAAATTTAGATTAAATCATGATTCAAGAATTTAAAGAAAACAAGATAAAAGAATATAACCTTTTATTTATATCAACAATTTGATTACAGTCGCTCAAGAACTACAAGAGGAAGAACTAAATTGTCGACTTGGCTTCGCTCGGCTCCGTGAGTCGCGGGTCGGCTTGGACCACTTGCTCTGTTGAAGAACGGCTCGGCTCCTAAAAGGTTGCAAGGCTTCTGGCTTGATGGGGTACTCGGGATCTTGGCTTTTGATTGGAATTAGGGTTAGGGTTTCACACAAGTCCTCTCACTAGACTTGTGGAAGAAGATGAAGAAAGAGATAGAATAGCTCTAGTTTGATACTAGAATTGGGTAAAGATCATTCCTCTCTATAACCCTAGGTCTAGGCTTCTATTTATAGACTTCCCAAACCCAAGGTCTAGGTTTAAAATTACAATTCCCTCCAAAAGTTTGTTGAGGAGTTTCTAGAAAGAGTTTGTTAGGAGCTAGCTTAGGTTTTAAGCTAGGATTAATTAAGCTTAGAAAACCCTAGTTTGCTGATCTGGCAGAAGCCTCTGGATTCTTCTGGAACTTTAAGTACATTTCTGAACTGTAGGAGCTGAGTTAAGCATTGTGCAGCAAAATTTGGTGGATGACGTGGCAAGACGGCCGCGGAACCACGGCCTAAGCCGGCTTGCGCCGCGGTTCCGCGGCCAAGTTGTGGCTTCATGGCTTGGTCTCTTTGGAGTGGTCTTGGGTTGACATTTGTAGCTTTATCTGATATGTTGAATTTTATTTGTCCCTTTGGATTGATACCAGAACTGAAATCATTGAGTTGGCGTAATGTTTGATCAGCTCTTTTGGCTTTGCTTCTGGGTTTTCCTACATAGATCTCAAAACAAGTGTTGCGCAATATAGGGATGATGCGATTCCATGAAATGCGGTCAATTTCCTTTAAAGTGCCGGTTTTAAAGTCTAACACATGCAAACTGATATTTTGCTATTGTTTTGCTAATATATGAAATAAGAATGCAAATGATGAGGAAATTGCCGGCTAAAATATGCAATATTTTCTACTAATCAAATTCCCCCAAACTTAATTTCAATCGTCTCGAGCGAAATTTTTATTAAAAAGATCAGGAGAAAAAAAAGAAAGTGAAAAAACTAACTAGCATACTTTCGTAGGCAACACGATTGCACTGAGCACGTGCAACAATCCTTTAAACCTCTAGGTGTCCCTAGTAGGAGGAGTGTTGTCTCCTGAGGGTTTTCAGCGGATTGCACCCACAAAATCCAATAATAAAAGAAAGATCATGAATATTAAATTTAAAGAAAAGAATTGTAAAAGAAAAGCTTCGAAAATTAGGGTTTCCAACTAAGCTAGCTTTTCGGTTGTCATGAGCCCTATCTTAATGTTTATGAAAAGATGTTAGAAATCACGTCCTCCCTCAATAAAACATCGTCTTATTTTTCATTCCTATCTTTCTTCCAAACATCGATCATATAACCCTGCGTGTGTGTAAAGACATCCCTACACCCGGAGAATTCAATTCAAGCTATCAAACTCTTGCCCATCAGCCTCAGTACTTTTTAATTAATGAATATTTAGATGAGATTGCTCACACACTTTCATGCGACCGTTAATACTTCTTGAGGTACTAACCGACCGATTACTCCTGTTCTTGCTTACTTGGTGTATTTTCCTCGTCTTGCACCACCTCAGGCATAGCAGTGACTCCCAGACCAGTTGGCCTTAGGGCACTAGGTGAAGAGGCACTCTCGCTATACATTTTTTTATTTCCCTTGGTGATAACAGAACCAGTGTCCATTTTTCTCACCACTTTATATTTTCTTTATTCACTTTTTTTTATTTCCTTCATACATCGGCTTTAAGACAAGAGCATTTCAAGGTATCCTCTGCTATCCCAGGCTTCAAGACGTGTGTAAGTGCGAATAGCAGGGTAGCAACGTTCAAAATGTTTGGCTTCCAGAATAGAAACTATTTTTCAGACTTATTTTTATCCTCAGATTAGTGACGTCTTTCATCTTACTAACCCTTAGGACAACGGCTCATAACTACTTATTACTAGTTCGTATAAGAAAACTTCTAATTTTCTTAGTTTTCTTAAATTTTTCTAATCTCATGGATGTAAATGTTCACTATCTAAACTTTCATTATCTTATTTATATACAAAAAGTGTAAATATTAAAATTATTTTTATACTTGAAAATTTTTAAATTTTTATGGGTTTTGAAAATTTTCAAATTTTTATAGATTTTTAAAGAAATGTTTTGTGCTTATGCAAATGATGCAAAAATAAGCACAAACCTCCCCCAAACTTGTTTTCAACAGTGTCCTCACTGTTGCCAAATGCTATACCTATAAAACCTGTAAGCCTGAGAGGAATTATTAGTGGGGGCAAAATATATAAGTGAAGAACTTCCCGTAAACTTATTCTTTTCACTCACCTTCATTCAAAAGATGATGCAATGATATACCGGATATGAAGGTGAGACGGAGGAATTTTAATCAAAATAAACTGGCTCTTGTAAGAACAAGAGCTCCTCCGTGGGGTCAGTGGAAAAATACGGCTTTAGTCTATGTCCATTCACTTTGAAAAAGGTGACGTTTTCATATTTTCTACTTCTACTGCCCCGTGCGGATATACAGACCGCACAACAAAAGGTCCCTTCCATCGAGATCGGAGCTTACCCGCGTGAAAGTGTAATCGTGAATCATAAAGAAGGACTTGTTGACCAGGTGAAAATGTTTTCCTCAAAATGTTTTTATCGTGAAAAACCTTAGTCCTATTCTTTGTGATTACAGCGTTATCATAAGCTTCATCGCGGAGTTCGCTTAGCTCATTTAGTTGCAGCTTCCGAAAGTTGCAAGCAATGTTTAAATCAAAATTTATTTCTTTAATAGCCCACAATGCTTTATGCTCTATCTCGACAGGTAAGTGACATGCTTTTCCAAACACTATCCTATATGGAGACATCCCTAGGTCGGTCTTATATGCAGTTCGGAATGCCCAAAGAGCATCCGTCAGTTTGGTCGACCAGTCTTTTTTATTTTTAGCAACAGTCTTCTCCAGGATAAGTTTGATTTGTCTGTTTGAGATTTCGGCATGCCCGCTTGTTTGGGGGTCATAGGGTGTAGAAATTCGGTGGTTGATTGAGTATTTTTGCATCAGAGTCTCGAAAGATCTGTTGCAGAAATGTGTCCTATTATCGCTAATGATAGCGCGTGGGTGTCCAAATCGCGAAAAGATATTCTCTTTCAAGAACTTAATGACAACTTTCTTGTCATTAGTGCGACATGGAATGGCTTCAACCCACTTTGAGACATAATCAACCACCAGCAGTATGTACAAATTCCCAAAGGAGTTGGGAAAAGGACCCATAAAATCAATGCCCCAAACATCGAATATTTCAACAACCAAGATGGGTTGCTGAGGCATTTCATTCCTCTGGGAGATTCTACCCGTATACTGACATTGTGTACAGATTTTGCAACGCTCAAATGCGTCCTTGAATAAGGTCGGCCAATAAAATCCACATTGCAAAACCTTCTCCGCCGTTTTTCTAGGCCCGAAGTGACCCCCACAGGCCTGATCATGACAAAAAGAAAGAACACTCTTGAACTCTTCATTCGGGACACACCGGCGAATGATCTGATCAGGACAATACTTAAACAAATATGGATCGTCCCAGTAAAAGTATTTTACTTGGGATAAAAAGCGGTATTTGTCCTGTTTTGACCAATCGCTCGGTATAAGTCCCGTGACAAGATAGTTCACAATATCCCTGAACCATGGTTCATTGGATACGCTCAAGAGTTGTTCATCTGGGAATGAATCATTGATCGACAGGGTCACAGGGGAAGAAGAGATGCGTGAAAGATGGTCAGCTACTACGTTTTCACATCCTTTCTTATCTTTGATAACAAGATCGAATTCTTGTAACAGAAGGATCTAACGTATTAGTCGACCTTTTGCATCTTTCTTCGCTAGAAGATGTTTTAAAGCGGAATGGTCAGTATACACAACTATAGGTGAGCCAATTAAGTAAGGCCTGGATTTTTCTAATGCAAATACAACTGCTAAAAGTTCTTTTTCTGTGGTTGTATAATTGATTTGCGCATCATTCAGGGTCTTACTTGCATAGTATATCACGTGTGGCATCTTTTCGATGTGCCGTCCTAAGACTGCACCTACTGCAAAGTCAGATGCATCACACATCAGCTCAATGGGGTAGTCCCAGTTTGGTGACGATAGCACGGGGGCTGAAGTGAGTGAGTGTTTAAGTGAGTCGAAAGCTGTTTCGTAGTCCGAGTCAAAATGGAAGGTCGTATCCTTGGCCAGGAGAAGAGTTAAAGGTCTAGCAATTTTGCTAAAGTCCTTAATGAATCTCCTATAAAAGCCCGCATGGCCAAGGAAAGAGCGAATATCTTTGACGCTTTTGGGATGAGGGAGGTTTTGAATGACATCTATCTTAGCTCTGTCAACCTCAATGCCTTTCTGTGAAATAACATGTCCAAGAACAATTCCTTCTTGGACCATGAAGTGGCATTTTTCCCAGTTCAAAGTCAAGTTCTTCTCTTTGCAACGAGTAAGAACAGCGTCAAGATTCTATAGGTAATCGGAAAAAGAGTCTCCAAAAATCGAGAAATTGTCCATAAAGATCTCCAGGAAATTCCCTACCATATCAGAGAATATCCTAATCATACACCGCTGAAAGGTAGCGGGAGCATTGCATAGCCCAAAGGGCATGCGACTGTAAGTAAAGGTACCAAAAGGAAAAGTAAAAGTGGTTTTATCTTGATCCTTTTTGGCGATGGGGACCTGATTATAGCCTGATTATCCGTCCATAAAACAATAATACTCTCGTCCCGCTAAGCGTTCCAGCATCTGATCAATGAATGGTAGAGGAAAATGGTCTTTCCTCGTGGCAGCATTGAGTTTTCTATAATCGATACATACACGCCACCCAGTTTGGGCGCGTGTCTGAATCAACTCATTTGCTTCATTGGTTATAACAGTGATGCCGGATTTCTTAGGAACGACATGTATAGGACTCACCCATTGGCTATCGGAGATGGGATATATAATACCATTATCTAAGCATTTGACGATCTCTTTCATTACAGCTTCCTTCATGACAGGATTCAATCGTCTCTGGGGTTCTCGGGTTGGTCTGGCATCATCCATCACATGTATATGATGTTCAACTATCAAGGGACTAATCCCTTTGATGTCCGCCATACTCCAACCAAACGCCTCTTTGTTAGATCTCAATACCGATAAAAGTGCATTCTCTTGCTCTAATGCTAGAGAAGCGGATATTATAACCGGTAAAGACTCCTTCTCACCTAAATAAGCATATTTCAGATGAGACGGTAAAATTTTGAGATCTAATTCGGGCGGAGAAATGATAGAAGGAGGGATCATTGAGTGATTTTTGGATTTACAAAGAAGCTCAGAGCCTGTGAAAGATACAGACTCGGGTGGAGAAAAGTCAGGAGTGCAGGACTCAAGTGTAGAAAAAGTGTCCTCACTAAGGTCTTGTGTGAAATCAAACAGAGATGTGGTAATGTCATCGAGATCAGTAAAGCAAAGTTCATCAGCTCCGCAACTATCGGGAGCGATCTCGTGGACAGAGCACACATCTAAAATATGAGTAGAGGGTTCTGATGGCTGACTTCCAACTTTGTAGATGTTTAGTTCAATGGTCATATTTCCAAATGATAAGTTCATTGAGCCGTTTCTACAATTTATAACAGCGTTGGAAGTGGCAAGGAAATGACGACCCAGAATCACCGGAATTTGGCCCCGGGGGTTTGCTACAGGATGTGTGTCGAGCACAATGAAGTCTACAGGGAAAACAAATTCCCCGACCTTTATCAACACATCCTCTAATTCACCCCTTGGTTTCGTGATAGATCGGTCTGCCATCTAGAGAGTGCTGTGAGCAGGTTTCAGCTCTCCAATCCCTAATTGCTCATAGACAGAATAAGGGAGTAGGTTAACACTTGCGCCAAGGTCTAGAAGAGCACGATTTATGTTTTTACCCCCAATAGAAATCGATATTGTAGGACATCCTGGGTCCTTTCATTTATTTAGTAGCTGGGGAATAAAAGCAGTGCTGATATTATTAGCCATGAAGACCTTCTTCGGCACTTGAGTCTTCCTCTTCCTAGTGCACAAGTCCTTAATAATTTTCGCATAAGCGGGGACTTGTTGAATTGGATTTAGGAGAGGGATGTTGATGTTAACCTGTTTGAACATTTCCATAATTTTCTCCATATGAGGACTCGTTCTATTACCCCTTAACCGATTCGGGTAAGGAGCTTTCGCAATAAGCGCCGGGTCCATCATAGGAGAAGGAAGAGGAGATAGACGAGGTCCCAAAAAAGGTGTGGGGACCGTCTGTGGAGAACTATAAGGTTTGGGTTCAGGTGTCGAGCCTAATGGGAAATGGAGAGTAGGCCCTCGAGAAGGTGGTGTGGTAGAAGAAGAAGGATCAGAAGGAGAAATGTGTGTGTGTGGAAAGGTCTCAGCCGGGGTGTTAATGATTGGATTTTCAATATCATCAATACCTTCCCCGACATGATTGTTCAGCACTTTTCCCGATCTCAACGTTGTGATGGCATTTACATTGTAATGCCCAGGATTCTGTAGGGGTTGAGAGGGAAGTTTCCCTTTTTCTCTCGCACTCATTTCGGCTTTAAGGCGTGCGATTTCAGCTTCCATCGATCTGATACTCTCAGCTTGGGATGCTGAGTTTTTCTTTATCTCACTGACGGAAGATCTAACCTCAGTCGAAACCTCTATGAAATTTGATAAAAGTGATTTCATGGTTTGAGTGAATTGAGAGAATTCGTCAGAACAGGACGACTGCATAGGATTAGACTGTGCAGGAGTGTTGCCCTGGTTTTGGAAATTTTGTGACTGGTAGGGATGCTGAGTGAGTTGAAGGGGTTGCTGTTGTGGTGGAGGAAGAGCCCGTTGAAATTGATTCGTGTTTGGAACCGTGTTTTGAGATTGGTTTTGGTTCCAAGCGAAATTTGGGTGATTCCTCCAACCCTGATTGTACGTAGAAGAATATGGATCGTTTCGAGGTCTTTGAAATGCGGCATTAGAATGCTCGTGACCTTGAAACGCAGAGTTTAATGGACATTCTTCCATTAAATGAGACGGATCAGAACAGCACCCACAAACAGTTTTGGGGAGCGACACTGGGTTTAGGGAGGCTGCTGCAAATTTGTGTTCCATAGCGTCGAGCTTCTTTTGCATTGCTGCCATCTCAGCTCGAACACCTATGGACACATCTATTTGGTGTACGCCACCCCTATTCAATGGTTGGGTTCCACTCTCCCACTGTAGTGATTTTTCAGCGAACTCTTCTAAATACTTCCATGCTTCCCCATCATCCTTAGTCATAAAAGCACCTTGACACATGTTTTCAAGGCTCTGTTTAGTGTTTGGGTTAATGCCCTCATAGATGATTCGGCACAATTCCCATCTCGGGATGCCGTGATGAGGACACTGAACCAATAGATCCTTGAAACGTTCAAAGCATTTTGAAAATGGTTCAGTAGGGAGCTGGGCAAATTGATTCAGCTCGCTACGGATTCGAGCTGTCTTTTGTATTGGATAAAATTTCTTAAGAAATGCAGCGACGAATTCTTCCCAATTCGTAATAGAGTGTGCGGTAGTGTTATATAGCCACTTCTCGGCTATATCGCACAATGTAAATGGAAGAAGTCGTAGACGCATCGCATCCACTGAAAGTTGTGACGTACCCATCATTGCGCATACGTTTTCAAATTTTGTGATGAAAACGTAAGCGTGCTCAGTCTCGTGTCCGTGGAATTTGGGTAAAAGATTGATCTACTGGGGTTTAATCTCAAAGTTATCCCCATTGGCTGGTGGTGTGGATAAGCAGGTCGAAAGAGGACCTCACAGTGGATAGCACCTCTCCTGGAGAGAGATGCGGGGAGGATTCTGCACACCAACGGACGGCGGCAGATTAGGGTTAAAGAAGTTTGATGGAGTCGGATCCATCGGTATGGGTGTGGTAGTGGGTAAAGGAAAGGTAAATGGAGAAATATCGACTTCGGAGTCGATAAAGGGTACGCGGACTAAACGAGCACTAGAATCCCGTGTCCAGCCTATCTTGTACTAAAAAGGGTTAGTACAAGTGGCAGCGTTGACTTATAATTAGGGGTATGAATGAATGCGGTGTTTGCTTTGAAAAAGGAACGGATTTTTGAAAAAAAAATGATGCGACACAACAAATGCAGCACACAAACCCTAGAATCTAGTGGTCACCTAGGTCCGGCTCTAGACCGCTCCTAACTGCCAAAAGACAAGTCGCAGGATATAATCCTCCACTGCCTCTTTGTCCCCCTGTGGCTAGGTAAGTGCCAGGTAAGTGGGAAGGTACTCCACTACGTAAGTAGTGGGCCTAATTAATAACCACTAGCCTTCGACACACTTTCCTAGGCACCACAAGAAAACGCGGATAAGCAATGAATTACCCACGGCCTTCTTCTATCCTAAGTGAGCGCGACGATCCTTAGAGTCATCTCTAGATTTCTTTTAATTAATGAGGGTAAATGCGGATGCAAGTTTTGTGGTTTTCGGGGCCTAGGAAGGGTAATGAACTCCCCACCTAATTTGGATTTGGCTGTGCCCCTTAATATCCGTATTTAGAATGCAAACAACCAAGAAACAAAATCACGCTCAAAATTTAATTTTTGCAATTTGCGAGCTGCGATTATTTGCAAAGAATCCTGCAGAAAATTATTAGTTGGAGCTAAAAAGAGGAGAGAGGAGAAGGTAAGAAATCACCTGAAGAAAAATTGTTCAGAGAACCCTCCAAAGGGCCGCGGTTCCGCCGCAATTGCCTTCTACTGCCGCCCTTCCGCGGTCAGAAAATGGGAACACTGCACCAAAAATTTTCAGCAGCTTCCTGTTGATAACCCCAGCTCTCTGAAATTTTCCAAAAATTTTTCCAAATTCCCAGCAAGCTCCAGATCTCCTTGCAATGAAACACAACAAATTGTTTAGGGTTTGCACGAATTTTTGATCTCAAAAATCACAATGGAATAAATCTTTCAATTCAAACTATAATATGAAACGAATTAGCGCGTAATCCCCGGCAACGGCGCCATTTGATTGTTTATAATTTTCCGATTGGATGTAAAAGTATCAAATTAAATCAAATGATCCTCGGCAACGGCGCCATTTGATTGATGATAAAATTCGAGACTGTGTAAGTAAATCAACTCAAATGATCCCTGATAACGGTTTCATTTGATTGTAATATTTTCTTGTTTGTGTAAATCGAATAAGAGAATAAGTTTCTATGTGTCGGTAATATTGAATAAAATTCACAATCAAAGAATTATATTTGACCGCAATCAATTACGGTGTCGATTGTAGATCGTAAGCGAGTGCGGATCGTCCATAGGGATTTTGCGATTCGTTTTTATATTTGATTTATTTGAATTGAAAAGTTAATCGGAAAGAAAAGAAAACATGATTCAAGATTTTATCGATTGATTCAGGTGTCACTAATCTAATCAAGAATCAAGAAATGATAAACAATCGAGAATCGGGTTTCGATGATATTTCCAACCAAATGTCAAGAATCTAAATGAGGCTCGTAGGAATCGATCGGATCTATAAACGTGATGTAATCTCAAGATTTCGTGTTCTTGTCCTTCGAAGGATTGATACTAGATCGATGATGATCGACGAGAGTTAGGGCCTTCTTGATGAAACTAGGGTTTCATCATTTAACCCTTGTTCTTTCGTTGATATCATTCACATTCTAGCCTCTAGCAATTGCAAGAAACGATCGTAACTCCCCAATCTCGAGCGATATCAATCAAGAAAGCATCGCAACGAATTGGGTTGTCGATTCTTGAACTTGCTAGGGCTTACAAAACTCGTAGGACTCAAGAATCGATTTAAGATATATTACATCATCATTCTATTGATCGTCTCCACTCCTCGACGAGCGGAGTATTACTCAAACATCACAACAAGAATTACAACTAGAAATTTAGATTGAATCATGATGCAAGAATTTAAAGAAAACAAGATAAAAGAATATCACCTTTTATTTATATCAACAATTTGATTACAGTCGCTCAAGAACTACAAGAGGAAGAACTAAATTGTCGACTTGGCTTCGCTCGGCTCTGTGAGTCGCGGGTCGGCTTGGACCACTTGCTCTGTTGAAGAACGGCTCGGCTCCTAAAAGGTTGCAAGGCTTCTTGCTTGATGGGGTACTCGGGATCTTGGCTTTTGATTGGAATTAGGGTTAGGGTTTCACACAAGTCCTCTCACTAGACTTGTGGAAGAAGATGAAGAAAGAGATAGAATGGCTCTAGTTTGATACTAGAATTGGGTAAAGATCATTCCTCTCTATAACCCTAGGTCTAGGGTTCTATTTATAGTCTTCCCAAACCCTAGGTCTAGGTTTAAAATTACAATTCCCTCCAAAAGTTTGTTGAGGAGTTTCTAGAAAGAGTTTGTTAGGAGCTAGCTTAAGTTTTAAGCTCGGATTAATTAAGCTTAGAAAACCCTAGTTTGCTGATCTGGCAGAAACCTCTGGATTCTTCTGGAACTTGAAGTACATTTCTGAACTGTAGGAGCTGAGGTAAGCATTGTGCAGCAAAATTTGGTGGATGACGTGGCAAGACGGCCACGGAACCGCGGCCTAAGCCGGCTTGCGCCACGGTTCCGCGGCCAAGTTGTGGCTTCATGGCTTGGTCTCTTTGCAGTGGTCTTGGGTTGACATTTGTAGCTTTATCTAATATGTTGAATTTTATTTGTCCCTTTGGATTGATACCAGAACTGAAATCATTGAGTTGGCGTAATGTTTGATCAGCTCTTTTGGCTTTTGCTTCTTGGTTTTCCTGCATAGATCTCAAAACAAGTGTTGCGCAATATAGGGATGATGCGATGCCATGAAATGCGGTCAATTTCCTTTAAAGTGCCGGTTTTAAAGTCTAACACATGCAAACTGATATTTTGCTATTGTTTTGCTAATTTGTGAAATATGAATGCCGAACACTTCTATATGAATGCAAATGATGAGGAAATTGCCGGCTAAAATATGCAATATTTTCAACTAATCAACTACGAACGTCCACTTCCATTGGATAAAACCATCGTATGGTTATATACGAACTCGAAGGAATTTATTCGAGGATGGTTTCCGGTTCTGGAGAAAATGAATAGGACTATTCAGTTGTCTTTTCCTTTTACCTTCTCTCAGATTACGAGTACTCCTTGGTTTAGGAGATAGTACACCTATTACGCAAATTGGATAGTCTTCTTCCAAACCTTAGGCTGGTGCCAAACGGTGGGGAATGAAGAAAACCAATTAGCATAACGATGGTGTACAGAAGGTATTAAGTAAAGATATATCGAGGGATTAGTAAGAGGGCAAAGTAAATTGCGACTGTCATTCACGACCAAACCAAGTATTTCTTCGCCAATCCTAAATCACCTTTGTATTTCTCCAGAACAATCCGTATCACTACGAAGATCCACAGTTTATTGGATACTCCATCGTATGGTTATATACGAACTCGAAAGGAACTTGTTCCAGTTCGGGGATGGATTCTGGTTCAGGAGAAATAGAAATAAGATTTATTCGGTTGTCTTTTATCTTTACCTTCTCTCGAATTGCGAGTGCTCCTAGGATTAGGACAATACACCCATGCTTATTGGATAGTCTTCTTCCAAACCATAGGCTGGTGCCGAACGGTAGGGAAGGAAGAAAACCATTTAGCCTAAAAGGGTGTGCAGAAGGTAATGACTAAAGACATATAAAGGGATTTGGAAAGATGGCAAAGAATTATACGGTTACAATTGTGAATCTGGATAATGGAAGAGGCATTGCTAGGAATACCAGGACACCCCATCGAAACATTTCAATGTTTCAGTTTCACTGTGTACTGTTAAAGGAAAACTGATTTCCCGATTACATACTTACTCCAGGGTATGTATTTACCAGGTATGATTCTCACATCTGTATGGTTTTACAGATGATGAGTGGGAGTAAGTTATTGGGAATTAGGTGATCATCCTCATTATATCGGAATTCGTTGTAATTGGTGATATTTGAGGAAGTCACCTGGGTTGTTTGCTGGACGTCAAATATTTGGTTTTGAATATCCGTTGCTATGCACCAATTTCAAATTGATATATCTGTACGTCTATTTTTATAGAGTGAGATATACCTTTTTGAAATTGTGTTTATGACATTTACCTATATCAGTGGATGGTTAGGTAAGGAGCATTGAACAGCGGTGTAATTCTTCTTAACCATAAGTACAGTTTTCAACCTGCAACACACAGGGAGTGAGTTATTAGACTCAAGAGACTTATACAGAGTATTGTATATTGTCCAGTGTCCATTAGGACAGAGGGGTTGGTCCTCGTACAATATTCGGTTTATTTATGACTTCTCTAGTTTTTAGACAGGTGTTTCGTAAAAACACAATGTCCGAATTTTGAGAAGTTATAGGTATTTGAATAAAGTAGAGAACCAGGTATTGCAAATGTCGGGATTCTTCAAAGTGATCGAAAATGTAGATACTTATGTATGGTATTCAGTTGATAGTAATGGTTAAGAGAACTTGCTTCTCTTTCAGGTTACTCATAATTGGAAGTGCTCCTAAGTTGAGTAATGTTGATCGGCCTTTTTCCATTTAGTTAACATGCACAAGAGACAGTTGCATGATTTGAATCTGGTTCAATTAAACAGTGCCTCTAGTTCTATATTGGATTTAGAACAGTTCATATCTTGACATTGTTAAGGTACGGGGAGTTGTCCGGCTTATGCTTAAAACCAGACTCTGGATAACTCAAGGCACGTTTCTGTAATGGCTGTTGGTGGACTGACCCAGGCTATGACGAGGGTTGACTTTCTACCATCTGGAAGATCAATAGCGATATTGTTCTAGACTCGCCACAGTTTTAATAAAATGGATTTTTTCAGAAAACAGTAGTGAGAGTATGGTAGAACTGGAAGTAATTCCAGAACCGCAAACGATTACTGAAGATTTGATAAGAACCTAAAGATTCAATCTGGTTTGACATTCCATTGGCCACTCCGCAGATACGGTGGGTAACCTCAGGGACCCGAGGGGTACTCCGGTAGCCTCAAGGACGGTGACAGGGAGGTTCTTGTTTACCCACAATGGCCATTGCTGTTGTTCCAGGATGCAAGACCCGGCGGGAGGATGAGTATAGCGTTGTTCTAAACTAGCTTTAGAAGTGTACGTGTATATGACTCTGCCAGAGAATTGTCGTAGTCAGTGGGAGCAGCGGAAGCATTGGTGGACAAGTGGTTTATGTTTATTTATAGACTAAAGAAGAAATAGCGGAGATAGATCATCTATTTCTGATGTGACATTCATAGGTTTGACTTCATCAGAATAGGGGATGGATCTGTTAAGAAGGTAGTAGGGTGTGATGTCCTGGTATTTGGATGACATACATAAAGTAGGAAGTGATATTCCTATACTACGATCGGTTATACTTTGGTTGTCACACAGTGGTTTCTCCACATGGGACTTGGATATTATATCAGACATTCTGGTTACTGGACCTATGGTTTTAGACCTAGATTTGGGTAGTTTTCCAATCAGGGTACTTGACAGCATTCTAAGAATATTTAGAATGGACGAATCCTGGCATGGTAGTGTACCTGCAGGTGATGGAGTCACCCTCTCTAAAGTTGTATTACAGACTAAAGGGGAGAGGGGTGTGCATGATTGACAGATCACTTGCTTAAGCAATTGAGTCAATCATGAGATGTCAAGTACCACACCAGATGTTGCTTTTGCGGTAGATGCAATAAATTGATATTAATCCAATCCTGGAGAAACGTTCGGAAGCAGTTTTAGAACATAAGTGGATGTTCTATAAAATTGATAACGACAGCCTCATTCGGGAGACAGTTATCATTCCAGGCTTCCAAGGTGACCTGGACGACAGGGAGGTTGTCAAAGTTATAGTTTTCCTTCTGATGAGTGGCAGTATTTTGGACAGGTGGTCCAAGGCGATACTGAGGGAGGCATGGCGCGGGATACTGATTAAGTTCAGTTGACGATACAGTCTAAGAAGTTTGGATTTGGAGTTCATTTATGAGCTAGGTCCCATCAGATATCCAGACACATTCTAAGACAGGTATTGCTCATTTCGGGAGATGGCTTTCTCCGCGAACTTGAGATATAGAGAGACATAGAAAGAAACATCAAAGAGGATCCACTCACTGAGGCTATTCCTCGAACGCAATAGTTTCGCAAACGAGCTTTGTGAGGACTGACTAGTAGAGGAGTTGGGTGTTCGGTATCACACGGGCTGTGAGTATGCGACATCGCAATAACTAGCCTTGAGTGCAAGTGGGAGATTGTTGGAGATAGTGCCATCAGAGTCAATTATTGGATCACAGGCACGTGATTGCAATGATTGAGGGAGGACCTATTCCGGTAGGACAGTCTTACTCAAGATGATAGTATGCTATCTAGTTTATCTTTATCATCGTGTACTGCTTTAGGTAACCTGACAGGTCACTATTGCACGTTGATAGAGCCCCTAGGATTCTTGCTTGACTGCCAACAGTATGAGGGCGATCATATACGTGGGAGCTGGTAGTCTATAAGCACATCCTTAAAAGGTCCCTAGTCGTGGGAGTTTCGAGACAGGGCATCGATACTCTAGAGTAGGCTAGTGTATACAGTCGAGACCCCGACGAGGGGCGGTGGCCGGTCTCACAAGCCACTGGTGTCAGTTGGTTCACCAAAGATGTATACATGTGCTCATTGGGTTATGAGTAAACCGGAAAGGACTCGCCGGGAATATGCTAGTTGGTCTTATACCTGACGTCAGATAGCACTTCCCTGGTGACATGTGTGCAGGTTAGATCATCGACCTAAGGATCGTCATTTGTCTCGTGTGAGTTCCCACTGTACTTTGATTACTAGCCTACCACGCTCAAAGGAGACGTGCAAATAGGTTTTAGTTGGGTATAGTCCCGAGTCACATGGAGGCAGTGAGCGGATCTTCAGGGGTTCGTCTCTCCCGGTATTGGGAGTGAGGTCGCGCTGTGTCTAGGAGAGCCATTATACAAAGCCCTCGGCCGAGGCAGGAGATTTACTGGTAGGTATTCCAACAGTATCTCAGGGTGTTCTGGGTTACACTCCGACACGACTTGTACCGCTTTTGGGGGTCTGACTTTTACCAACCTCCTAGGCCCGCCATGCGATGCTCATAGACGAACGGACCGGACTGTATGGATATTGTCACTGACAGGCTCTGTAGGGTGTCAGGATGAGTTCGCTCATCGACGTCCCTTTTGGTCAATAGCTGGTAGCATGTCACGTATGGCTAATACCTCTGACGTGCTAGTGGTTAAATCCAGAGCCATAGTATTGACGAGTCTTTAGAGTCCACCACACACAGTTACTCAAATTTCGGGCGAAACCTGTAGAGGCCGTATGGAGATATGGCAGGGTTCGATCAGATACGTGCGGTATTGCACGGATCGTGATCGGACGGATGTTACTAGCCGGCTTTGGTTTAAGCCGGATCCTAGTATTAGACAGTGTAGTTTTGTCTCTTTGCATTTGCATTCTGTGGGAATACAGATGCGGGCATGTATATGCTATAGCGGGGTTTTCCTGTAATTTATTACGGGATCAGTTTTCTGAAGTTGCCAGTTTGCATTCCGTTCCGGCCAGTTTTCCTTTGTTCCTTCACGGCCGGACTTTCTGATGGAGGGGGTTATTTGCATGTTTGCAAATAACTTATTGAGGAGGGGGTTTTATGCATTTGTGGCTTCATGATATGATTACCATCATGAGATGCTTTATCCATCTTTTCCTTTGCATTAATTGAGATTAGAATGGATTTGATATTGATATGAAATTGTTATCATTGCTTTTCGATGTGGTCACCTTTCTACTTTTACTACTCTCACCTTCATTCATGTTTTTGATTCCTCCACCATTTCTATCCTAAAAGGGGCCGGCCACATTTGATGAGGGAGAGGTTCATTTTTGATGAGGGAAATTTTATCATCTCATTTTTGCATGCCTCACAAATTCATCCACCTCACTCCAAAGTCCATTGCCCATTCCTCCATCAAAGGCAACTTCATAACCCCAAAGAGACAAGCTACTACACTTAGTCTACAGCAAATCTTGGACGCGTCGGCTAGCCAACTTCACGCCCGAGTTTCCTCGGTCCAGAGGTGGGAGCCCGTAAAAGAAATCGGCTACATGGTGCCCTTTCCGACGAGGAGGTGACGGACGGAGATTCCGCGGCAGATCGGAGTGGAGACGAAGACCGAAGGACACGGATCGCTTGGTATACTTCTGTACCCATCTTTTAGTTTGCTAGTAGCTAGGTTAATGGCCCGATCCGGGATTTTTGTGCGCGGTGGTGTCGGTTTGATAGTTTGCAAACTTTTTCGTTTCCGCGTTTCCGGCGTCGGATCGACGGCCGGGACGCCGCCGTGCACTTACAGTGGGCATTACTGATGACACCCCGACCGCCGCTTCTTCTTCTTCTTCATCTTCAGAGCCTGTTCTCCATTCTTCACAAGGCTCTAATTAGTCTACTACTCCGAACGGACCCACATCTCACTCCACGAAAACACCAACACTGGGATCCGTTCCAACTCCGCAATCTCCTCCACAAATATTGGACTCAACCAATTTTCAAAATGTTCCATTTCCAAACAGGTTGAGATCCAATAAGCCAAGTCCACAAATGGAGAAGATTGTTGAGTTATTTAAACAAGTTAGCATTAACATTCCCCTCCTGGATGCAATCCAACAAGTCCCTTCTTACGCTAAAATCTTGAAGGACTTATGCACCAAGAAGAGGAAATCACAGATACCCAAGAATGTTTTCTTGTCTAATGCAGTGAGTGATGCTCTTACCCAACCTTTACCTCAAAAGCAAAAGGACCCTGGCTGTCCTATAATTTTAATAACCATTGGGGATAAGAAAATCAACCGCGCACTTTTAGATCTTGGTGCCAGTGTTAACCTGCTTCCTTATTCAGTATATGAGCAATTAGGCGTTGGAGAGTTGAAACCCACACATTGTACTCTCCAAATGGCCGACCGATCCATCACCCATCCTAGAGGTGAATTAGAGGATGTGTTGATTAAAGTAGGGGTCTTCATATTCCCCGTTGATTTCATTGTTATGGACACACAGCCTGTAGCTAACCCCCGGAGTCAAATTCCGGTGATACTCGGTCGACTATTCCTTGCATCTTCTAATGCTGTGATCAATTTTCGAAATGGTTCGATGAACGTATCTTTTGGAAACATGACAATTGAGCTCAACATTTTTAAGTTGGGGAATCAACCCTCTGAACCTAATGCTAATATACTTGATGTTTGCTCGATCCAAGAGATCATTCAGGAGGACTGTGAGCTCAAAAAAATTTTGTTCGATCACAGCAATTTTGACGCCACTAGCGCGTTCCTCCTTGAATCTGACACTGCTTTCACACCCGATAATGATTAAGAGTGTTTCACTTTTTCGAACAATTTTGAAGAATCATCGTCCGAGTTTGAATCCTTTGAATTTTCGGATGAGTTAGCTAAACCATCCGACTCGGTTGCTTACACTTGCTTTGAACCTTTGTTGGAATCCTTCGAGTTTGAGAAAGTTTCACCAATTTTACCTTCAATTGTTTCGCCTCCAAACCTCGAACTCAAGCTATTGCTGTCTCTAAATACACTTACTTAGGTGAGAATGAGAGCCTTTCTGTTATCATCTCGGCTTCTTTAGCACTTGAGCAAGAGAAAGCCCTTTTAACGGTCTTACAAAACAATCGGCAAGCGTTTGGCTGGACTATGGCGGACATCAAGGGGATTAGTCCCCTAATTGTTGAACATCATATTCATATGATGGATGATGCTAAGCCAGCCAGGGATCCACAGAGACGCCTCAACCCTATAATGAAGGAGGTTGTTAAAAAGGAGATCGTAAATTGTCCGGATAGTGGTATCATTTAACCTATCTCCGATCGCCAATGGGTTAGCTCCATCCATGTTGTCCCCAAGAAATCTGGCATAACGGTCATAACTAATGAGGCGAAAGAGTTAATACCTACTCGCACCCAAACTGGGTGGCGAGTATGCATTGATTATAGAAAAATCAACGCCGCGACACGGAAAGACCACTTTCCATTACCTTTTATTGATCAAATACTAGAACGATTAGCTGGGCATGAATTTTATTGCTTTTTAAATGGCTACTCCGGTTATAATCAAATTCCCATCGCCGAAAAGGACCAAGACAAGACCATATTCACTTTACCGTTCGGTACGTTTGCTTACCGTCGTATGCCCTTTGGGTTATGCAATGCACCAGCTACTTTTCAGTGGTGTATAATGGGAATTTTTTCAGACATGGTTGAAAAATGCTTGGAGATCTTCATGGATGATTTCTCCATTTTCGGCGACTCCTTTGATGAGTGTTTGCTACATTTAGACGCAGTTCTTACCCGGTGTAGGGATAAGAATCTTACTTTAAATTGGGAGAAATGCCACTTTATGGTACGAGAAGGAATTTTCTTAAGACATATTATCTCGCAAAATGGCATTGAGGTAGATAAAGCTAAGATTGAAGTCATTTCTAATCTTCCTCCTCCCAAATACGTCCGAGACATTCGAGCCTTCCTTGGCCATGCCGGTTTCTATAGATGGTTCATCAAGGATTTTAGCATGATAGCTAGACACTTGACTCATTTATTGGCTAAGGACACCACATTTTATTTCGAATCAAGCTGTATGAAAGTGTTCAAATCATTGAAAAACACACTTACTTCTGCTCCCATTCTTTCATCTCCTGACTAGACGCATCCATTTGAAATTATGTGCGATGCATCTGATTTCGCCATTGGTGATGTCCTTGGACAGCACATTAATAAGATGCCGCATGTGATTTATTACGCTGGCCGAACATTGAACAAGGCACAATTAAATTACACAACAACCGAGAAGGAATTCTTAGCTGTTATGTTTTCATTAGAAAAATTCCGGCCCTACTTAACCGTGTTGGATATAGTGCCCTCAAAGTCAATTATTGGATCACAGGCACGTGATTGCAATGATTGAGGAGGACCTATGCCGGTAGGACAGTCTTACTCGAGATGATAGTATGCTATCTGGTTTGCCTTTATCAGTCGTGTACATGTTCAGGTGACTGATTACATGTTACACGTTGATAGAGCCCTTAGGATCTTGCTTGACTACCAACAGTATGAGGGCGATCATATACGTGAGAGTTGGGTAGTCCATAAGCACATCCTTAATAGTGGTCCCTAGTCATGGGAGTTTTGAGACAGGGCATCGATACTCCGGAGTAGACTGGTGTATACAGTCGAGACCCCGACGAGGGGTGGTGGCCGGTCTCACAAGCCACTGGTGTCAGTTGGATCACCTAAGATGTATACAGGTGCTCATTGGGTTATGAGTACACCGGACAGGACTCGCCGGGAACCTGCTAGTTGGTATTATACATATCGTCAGATAGCAGTTCCTGGTGACATGTGTATAGGTTAGTTCATCGACCTGAGGTCGTCATTTGTCTCGTGTGAGTTCCCACTATGCTTTGATTTCTACCCTACCAGGGCTCAAAGGAGTCGTGCAAACAGGTAGTTTTTGGGTACAGTCCCGAGCCACATGGAGGCACGTGAGCGAATCGGCAGGGGATTCGTCTCTCCCGGTATTGGGGGTGGAGATCGCGCTGTGTCTAGGAAAGCCATTACACCAAGTCTTTGGCCAAGGCAGGTGAGAATTCCTGGTAGGTACTCCGGTAGTTTCTCAGGATGTTCAGGGCTTGTCTCCGACACGACTTATACCGCTATTGGGGGTCTGACGTTACTAGCCCCCTAGGCCGGATATGCGATACTCATAGACGAACGGACCGGACTGTATATACATTGTCACTGTTAGGCTCAGTAGGGTTTCCGGATGAGTTCGCTCATCGGCCTCCCTTGAGGTCAGTACATAGGCAGCCGTTACGCACAGCTAGTGCCGCTGATGGCTTGTGGTTAAACCCACTGCCAGGGTACTGACGAGTCATTAGAGTCCCCCACAGATAGTTTCCCAAGTTCGGGCGAAACGTTGTAGAGGCCGTATGGTTTTATGGCAGGGTTCGGAAAATGCACATGCGTTTACGCACGTGTCATATTTCGGGCAGATAATACTGGTGGGCTTTGGTCTAAGCCGGATCCAAGTATTATACTTAGTAGATATAATATCTTTATTTCAGTTGCATTTGTATTCGGTCGTAATACAAATGCGGGTATATTTATACAGTTACGGGGTTATCCTGAAATTCGTTTCGGGATCACTTTTGGAAGTTGCCAGTTTCCGGTTTTCTATCACCCGTATTTAACATTTGGTTAAATACGGATTTATCTTTTCTTGATGAGTGTGGATGGTTCTAGAAGTTTCTAGAAGAGGTGACTAGGTTAGAGTGGTGTTGTTGTTTCATTGGTTGCATTTAATGAAAGGATGACTAAGGTTATGAGTCATTGTTTTCATTAATGCATTTTGTAAAGCTTAAGATATTTCTTCTTGATATTTTTGTGAGAAGCTTTTAAAATGGTCACCACTTGCTCCTACCATCACCCCCCTCCTCATATATGGCCGGCCCCTCCCCTCCTCCTCTCTCCACTACTTGATTGGAAAAAGATGATAGTTTTCGGTGTATGGAAATTTCATAGCTCATTTCATTCCATCACCCGACTCAAATGGCAACTTCATTAACCGTTCATCCATAGCTTTGGATGAAGCGAGACAAAGTGTTCTACTCATTCTCTACATCAATCTTGGTCATCTCTTCTTGCAAACTTGATGACCGAGTTGCCTCGGGTCAGCGGCGGGAGCCCGTTTAAAGATTCGATGATGTGGTGCAACCTGGACGAGGAGATCGGAGATCGACGAGATCGGAGCAGCCGCAACGGAGCGTGGGATGATGGTTAAAGAACTAACGGTATAAGCTTTCTACCCTCTTTACAGTTTGTTAGTTTAGCTTTAATGGAAGATCCGGGTTATTGTACGCGATAGCGCCAGCTGTAAAAGTTTTTGTTCCGCATTTGGCGTCTGTTAGACGGCTGGGGCGCTACCGTGGAATTACAGTGGTATCAGAGCCTCACCATTAAGCTATACTAACTTGTGCTAATGCATTTAAAATATCGATCGAACGGATTTTCGAAAACCGCAAATTCCAAGTTCTGAGTTTCTGTTAATTTTAAATGATGTCTAAAAATTATTTTGACCATACCAGAAAATCAAACAGGCTTTTTAAAGAACACAGAAGAAATTCGACCCACTGATCCGACCGTACGGCCGCGGAACCGCCGCCAAAGCCATGCTTTGGCCGCGGAACCGCGGCCGTATAGGTGAATCAGTAGGCCATCTTTCTTCTGTGGATTCTACTTGGGAAATTGTGGTCTCTGGAACTGTTCTTTTAGGCCCAGTGTTTTTTACTGTACAACAGATGTACGTGGGGCCCACTTCGGGAAATTTAGTCGATCGAAATTTAAACGTGTTAGTTTACAGTTCTTACACTATATCTCCGACCGTGAATGTCATTCGAGCGGTAAATTGCGTCTAATTGCTATAGTCCTTTTAGACGGATTTGCGAACGTGACATTCGCGTTGATGTTCTGTGTTGTGCTGTGATGTTGCGGATTTGTCGTGGTGGATAGCAGTGTGCAATGGTAGTGCAGTTTGGATTTATTTGTACATTTGATATTGCGGGGCGAGCGTCCAACATGTGGACTGCCGTCACTGCCTGTTTGTATAATATTCTTTTAGGGCACGACCGGGCTGAGGTCGATGTACCCGTTGTTCATATTTTTCATTTCTGTACTACATTTTACCCCGCGACGGAGTGCACGGATAGCCGAGTTCTGGAGGGCAACGAGTCCGCATCTCATGGCTTTGAGAGGCAGAGGTGCCTTACTCTAGAATTGGCAGACTATTCGCCACACTTGTAGGGGGTACAGGTTGACCCAAGGAGGGGTGCTGAAGTTACCGGATTCCGTGAAGTGAAGGGTGGTCCATTCACTATGCTGTAGGGGCTGCCTCGCTTCAGGTTTTGGCGGGTAACTTGCCACACCCGTAAGGGTCTAGGTTTCATTGCACAGGTTATCCACACGACCAGGGGAACGTCGGGTTTCAGCAGCGGCTCTGTGAAACCCGTGGATCCCAGATTATCTGTATTGTTCTGTGATGCTTATTACTTTTCTGTAATGTTGCATATTATCACGCCTGGAGCGATTATTGTATATTAGTATATATACTATTAGATGTTGTATATGTTTTGCACCCGCGCTAGTCCAGTCCCCGCTCTGTCGTTAGTTAAGTAACCTAACGGGTAAAGACGGGACCCCAGTGACGAATGTGGATGGCATATACGTACATTTTATTTTCGTTCTTTTCTGGTGTGATTAATTGATGGGACTGCGTTGATTCTGATCAATGCAAAGGAAAAAAACCTGTTTGGATGTTGTTGGAACAGTTTTAAAAAGTGTTATTACAAAGACGACTCCTTTTGTTTTGCACAGTGGTATTCGGTTGGAATATCCTGCACCTCATTCAACGGGGCAAGGGCCGATATCCCTTCACCGGGAGTGACCCCTTGGGCAGAAGTTTGTGTCAGGGTAATAACTTCACTACAGTTGATTACAAGTTGCTTTGCATCACGGTATTCAGTGGAATATCCTGCACCTCATTCCACGAGGAAAGAGCCGAGATCTCTTCACCGGGAGTGACCTCTTTAGTAAAGGTTTTCTCCACTATATTTTTATAAAAAGCTATCAGGTTCCTTCAACGAGATCAAGTTCGTTACGTTAATGGTTTTTCGCCAAAAACCAGCCGTAGCCCTCCGTCATTTCATTTGGGTATTCAGTAGTATTCAAGCTATGTATTTTGACCTAACGCCAAGGCATAGTGTTTGGTAGCTGCTGGGTATTCATTTGTTGCATAGATAGATGAGTTGGTTTGGGACAGTCGTTCTGCCATTTTGACCTAACGCCAAGGATATGTACGGGTGGGTTCAAATTGACAAGATAGTGACGGGTAGAACTTGGCATGTGACTTATGACATTTTGACCTAACGCCAAGGTCATAAGAGCATGGGGCAAAAATCATATCGGGAGTTTCTAAAGAAACTGAAACTTGCTAAGTATGTGCATACCTTCTGGAGTATGAGTAACGTGAGTGGATTCCGTCACGTTATCATACGATGAGAGTTGGATCCCGATTCCCACTGATGAGTTGGTTTACTCTTCGGGTGATCCCGATTGATTCTTCTTTCAGGTTTGGAGGAGAATTTGACAGAATAGTGGGAGGTTTCCTGATTAGATAAAGTGATAACCATTCTGATCTAGGTTAGAGTGCACGCAGAGTGTTTCTTTTCTCTCTCTCTTTGGCAGCGACCTTTGACCGACCCTAGACTATGACTCAGGGACCAAGTTAACCGAACCTTCTTAAACTGCTGGCTTTTGGATTGTCTGAGTTGCATAAGTCATTGCCACTCCTTCTTTTACCCTTTGAATTTCTCAGAACACCCCGTATTACTACGGACATCCACTTCCATTGGATAGATCCATCGTATGGTTATATACGAACTCGAAGGGACTTCTTCGAGGATGGATCCAGGTTCAGGAGAAATAGAATTGGTTTATTCAGTTGTCTTTTATTATCACCTTCTCTCAGGTTGTGAGAGCTCCTTGGTTTAGGAGAGTACACCTATTACACTTATTGGATAGTCTTCTTCCAAACCATAGGCAGGTGCCGAAAGGTAGGGAATGAAGAAAACCGATTAGCCTAAGTAGGGTGTACAGAAGGTAATATATAAAGACAAAATAAAGGGATTAGAAAGAGGGCAAAGTAAATTGCGAATATTATCATTCACGACCAAACCGCGTACTTCATCGCCACTCTTATTTCACCTTTAAAAGAAAAAGGTATTATTCAGTTGTATTTTATCATCACCTTCTCTCAAGTTGCGAGTACTCCTTGGTTTAGAAGGATGCACCTATTATGCTTACTGGATAGTCTTCTTCCAAACCATAGGCTGGTGTCGAACGGTAGGGAAGGAAGAAAACTATTTACCCTAACGATGGTGTACATAAGGTAATGACTAAAGACAAATAAAGGGATTTGGACAGATGGCAATAAAATATACGGTTATAGTTATGAATTGGATTATGGAAGAGGCATTACTAGGAATACCAGGATACCCCTACGAAACATTTTCATGTTTCAGTGCATTGTTAATGAAAAACTGTTTTCCCGATTAGATACTTACTCCAGGGTATGTATTTACCAGGTTTCATTCTCATATCTGTATGGTTTTACAGATGATGAGTGGGAGCAAGTTATTGGGAATTAGGTGATCATCCTCATTATATCGGAATTCGTTGTAATTGGTGATATTTGAGGAAATCGCCTGGGTACAGTTTTCAACCTACGATGCACAGGTTTTGAGTTATTCAACTTAGGGACTCATACAGAGTATTGTATGTTGTCCAATGTCCATCAGGACAAAAGGGTTGGTCCTCGTACTATGTTCTGTTTACTTTTGACTTCTTAAGTTTTTAGACAAGTGTTTCGTAGAAATACAAGGTTTAAGTTTTGAGAAGTTGTGGGTATAAGAATAAAGTAGAGAACCAGGTGTCGCAAGTATCGGGATTCTTCAAAGAGATCGAAGATGTAGATACTTGTGATAGGTATTCAGATGATAGTAATGGTTTTGAGAAACTTGTTTCTCTTTCGGGTTACTCATAATTGGATGAATTCCTAAGTTCAGTAATGCTGATTAGCATGTCTCCATTAAGTTGATATGCAGCTGCATGATTAGAATCTGGTTCCAATTAAATAAGTGCCAAAGTTTCTATATTGGATATAGAATGGTTCATATCTTAACGATGTTAAGGTACGGGGAGTTGTCTGGCTTATGCTTAAAACCAGACTCTGGATAACTCAAGGCACGTTTCTGTAATGGCGGTTTATGGGTTGACCCAGGCTATGACGAGGGTTGATTTTCTACCATTTGGAAGATCAATAGTGATATTGTTCTTGACTCGCCACAGTTTTAGTAAAATGGATTTTTTCAGAAAAACAGTAGTGGGAGTATGGTAGAACTGGAAGTGATTCCAGAACCGCAAACGATTACGGAAAATTTAATAGGACCTATATATTCAATCAGGTTTGACATTCCAATAGCCACTCCGCTGATATGGTGGGTAACCTCAGACACCAGAGAGGTACTCCGGTAGCCTCAAGAACGGTGACAGAGAGATTCTTATCTACCCAGACTTGACACTATTGTTGTTCCAGGCTATGAGACCCGGCAGGAGGATAAGTATAGCGTCGTTCTAAACTAGCTTTAGAAGTGCACGTATATATTATTCTGCCAGAGGGTAGTTGTGGTCACTAGGAGCAGCGGAAGCATAGTAGGAAAGTAGCTTATGTCTATTTATAGACTAGAACAGTTATAGCGGAGATAGATCATCTAATTTTGATTTGACAGTCATAGGTTTGACTTCATCGGAATAGGGGATGGATCTGTTAAGAAGGTAGTAGGGTGTGATGTCCTGGTATTTGGATGACATACACAGAGTAGGAAGTAAAATTCCTATACTACGATCGATTGTACTGTGGTCGTCATACAGTTGTTTCTCCAGACAGGATATGGATATAATATCAGACATTATGGTTTCTAAATCTATGGTTTTAGATCTGGATTTGGGTAGCTTCCCAATGTGGGTACTTTGACAGTATTTTAATGGTTTTTAGAATAGATGACTCCTGGCATGGTGGTGTACCTGCAGGTGATGGAGTCACCCTCTCTAAAGGTGTCTTACAGACTAAAGGGGAGAGGGATGCGCATGATTGGCAAATCACTTTCTTAGGCAATTGAGTCAATCATGAGATGTCAAGTACCACACCAAATGTTGTTTTTGCACTAGATGCAATAAGTTTGTATTAATCCAATCCTCGAGAAACATAAGGAGGCAGTTTTAGAACATAAGTGGATGTTCTACAGATTTGATGACGGCAGCCTCCTTCGGGAGACGGTTATCATTCCAGGCTTCAAAGGTGACATGGATGACAGAGTGATTGTCAGAGTTGTAGTTTTCCCTTTGACGAGGGGTAGTATTATGGACAGGTGGTCCAAGAGGATACTGTGGGAGGCATGGTGCAGGATACTGATTAGGTTCAGTTATCGATACAGTCTAAGAAGTTTGGATTTGGAGTTCATTTATGAACTAGGTCCCATCAGATATCCAGACATATTCTAAGACAGGTATTACTCAATTCAGGAGATGGCTTTCTCCGCGAACTTGAGATTAAGAGAGACATATAAAGAAACGTCAGGGCGGATCCACTCACTGAGGCTATTTCTCGAACACAAGAGTTTTACGAACGGGCTTTGTGAAACTGATTAGTAGAGGAGTTAGGTGTTTGGTATCACACGGGCTGTGAGTAAGCGTGTAACGTCTTGAAAATTGTTTCGGTGAAATTTCGAAAAAACGGTAAAATAAGGGGTTTTCTGTAAAAAGTCAAAATTCAAATATCTTATTATAAAAATTAAATACACATATTCTAGCTATGTAATTGCTAGTATTTGGTGTTTATTGAGCCACTGGTGAAATTTCAAATTTTCTGAAAAAAAATATTATTTTATTATTATTTAAGCCGTCACTAATACATTTAATTAGGGAAAATTACAAATTGGAATGAGTTGAAACAAATTTTGTGCATCATAAAACATTAAATAAAATTTTATCATGTGGTTTTTGAAATGAAATCGTTTGCCAAAACGGTTTAGAAAATATCGAAGAAAAAGGCTTTTTTTCGGTGAAATTAGTGTAATGGAAGTGGGTTACTACACTTATCTATTTTTCTCACCCAAACAAAATCCACACCCATTCCCCCAAAATGCTTTGGCCGGACCCCTTGATCAGCCCAACAATCTTGGGCCTCCCATTTCACACATTCAAGCAAAGAAAAGAAAAGGAAATGAAGGAAATAGATAAATGAGTATGGACTTTTGACTTTTGTGTTGACTTGAACCTTCCCCACTTGACTTTTCCCCACCTCACACATCCCCCACACTTCCCCCACCTGGACTTGACCGAGCCCCCCCCTCTTCTTCAGCCCCACCTCATTCTTCTTCTCTTTTCTCTTCAAAATTTCCATCAAAAATGCCTCAAAAATTCCACAAAATCAAAATCGAATCCCTACCCATTTATACTTGACCATTCTAGTATGGATCTTGATGAAGGGAAGCATGTTTGGGAGTCTATATTCTTGTTAGATCTCAAGATAATTGTGGGGTAAATTCTTAACCTTATAGCTAGATTGTTGTTTAATTATGATACGCTATTGTATTCAAGTGTTAAAGTGGTTGAATTGCTAGTTATAAATCTTCAAGTTAGGGTTTGGAAATTCTAGAATTGGGTTTTAAAATCAAGTTAGGGTTTTGTGAAATTGGTCTATGGTTGTGTGATGTTTTTGGGCTCTTTTGACATGTTAAAACCAGATTAGTAGCTAGTTGTTAATGGTTAGTTTAAAAATTTTGTTAATTATACTAATTTGTAAACTAGGTTTCTAAAATAGTTATGTTCTTGTGAAATAAAATTCAAATTAAGGTTTCATGTCATTATAAATATTATATTGAGTGGTTTAATACTTTAGTTCATGAAAAACCGAGCTTAATTGATGAATTGTGAATTTTGCTTTAAAATGTGTTAAAAATTGATATTTTTGCAAACTAGGATTTTGGAAATTATGCAAATTTATGAGATTAAATTATGGAAATGGTTTCTATTACTTATTTAAGATATTTAGTGAATATTGTGGCCGCTAGATTCGTTTATACATCGAGTTTTGTACTAAAACGGGTAATTTTGCTTGCTAGTTTTTCGGAAAAACGGCTTTTAAAGTGAATTTTGGGGTTTTTGTGAGTTTTAACCTATTTTATATTAAAATTTGTGTTCGTGAATGTGCAAATGAGTGTATTTGGGTTTTTCTCGATGGTCTGGCGTTTGTACACCGACGTCGAGGGTTTTTGGGTTGATTTGTGAAAGCAACCATAGGTTTTGACCTATGTGGGATTCGTGCGTCGTTTTGGTCATGAGTCGGATTTTAATGAGATATGGTGCGTTATGATATGTAGGTACCCCCATGTGGACTTCGAGACGACAAGCAAGCGCGTGGCAACGTCGGCACCGGCTAGCGAGGACCAGGTGAGTAGATTTATATCTACGGGGAGAAGTCGGGTGGATGGCGTATAGCACCCCCGCAGTCCGTGGTGGTGTATACGGATGCGTATACACACCAACATTTATTATATGTTATATAGGATTAATAACGATGCTTAGGATGGATATTGGTGTGTTGGACTATTTTTAGTGTTGCGAACCCTAGGGTAGTGTTGCACTACACATACACACATACATACTTGCATACATTCCTATTTATATGTGCTCATGGGATTCTTTTTAGTTATGTGTTCACATGGGTATGGGACTATGTGTTCACATATGGATTTGAGGATGATACTTAGGATTGAGCTGAGTCGATGAGATTTGTTTTGTGGTTGTGATATCGGTGATATGGCAGGATTCGTACCTGAGGTACGTCCTGGTGTTATAGCGGATCTTGGGGCGGCGATACGGGTGAATAGTGTTATAAATAAAATGGTTGACATGTGATCGTGATATGAGGCATGATATGCTAGGATATTGATCCTAGGCTGTATTGGGAGATGTATACCCCTTGATGATGCTATGTGCTGACGGTATCGGTTTGTACGAGATTGTCGATCTGTAGTCAGATCATTACTATATTGATGATATTAGTATTGTATTAGACATAGGTCAGTACCTTAGACTATGATCTTTGATAAAGAGGATACCGGATGAATAGTGTGATGAATATGATTTTGACCCGTACCGAGATTTGGGATGCCGTACGACGGTTTTACGTACGAGCTATATATTGATGATTGATCCGCACACTTGACTTGGGATGTCTGGTTATAGATATGATATTATTAAGGCGGGATCACCGACTATACATATACATGTATGTATATGTATCGACTCAGATGATAGGCGGTTTCCTTACCTGTAGTTCAGCTTGTTAGTTCAGCCGTATAGTTTAGTGTAGTTGTTAGATTAGATTAGACTTCTTACCTATTTCAAAAACTAACGAATCGTTGGTATTTTAAAAGACAGCCCAAGGGATCCTACGGATATTTCAAAAGACGTATCTTTTCATAAAAACACCGTAGCCCCTATTTTCAAAACCCCATGATTCGTGTTATTTCAAAAGACACCATTCGTAGGACTTATATTAGAGTATTGCAGATTAGTTATCGTTGTATCTAGTATTCAGCTCCCGCACATTATTGCTGTTCGCTCTGCCTCGCATATTTATTTTGCTGCATATTCCATTATTGATATCATGCTGTTAGGACACCAGCACCATTACCGATGATGCGTATGTACCACGTACACCTACTTGCCGGCTCACACACATCTTCATCGGTAATTGCCATGTCACGTACACTTTAGAGAATATAATTGCTTGACTTAGATTGTTAGCTGGTAGTTTTGACATGATATTAGTGTACTTCCCTTATATGCCATTTTAGACATTGTAGTTATTACCTACCACTTCATGCATACTGTTATTCAGTTGTTCATGCCTAGTTCATTATCATTGACATATGCACTTGTGATGATTTCTTGAGATTTATGATATTTCTGGATTTCGGGGAAAGCCGCAAAATTTACAACTTATGATCTTTTAAAATATAAAATATTGCGGTTTTCTAGTGATGTAAAGTGTCGTCCACCATGAGTTTGCTGTGGTTTTGGAGATCCGTGTCGAGGAGTGGAGGAACCGTCACGGGTACATGGTGGGCCCGGTATGGTACCCCGGGGCAAGAGGAATGTGGTGTTGACGTTGAGCCTGGCTGGGGAGCACTACCTACCGGTGATATTACCCGACGCGTCGGATATCCGGAGGTTACCGTCGTGGTCTTGAGATGGATGGTAGGGGCCGGTCCGGACTGACGGCGCCATAGATTTTGAGCTTGAGACATTGATATTTCGAGACAGTGAGATTTATGTTTTGTGTCGATGCTAGACACTGTTGATACTGATTTCATTATGATACCTCAGTTTAAAAATACGAAGGAAATCTCACTAATTTATGAAAACAGTTTCTTCATTTACATGTATTCTGTTTCATGCATTCATACCTCATTCATATGATATATTGCTACCTGAGGCACTGACACGGGCACATGAAATTATACTCGGGTTAGATATTACCCTAGTCATTGTTATAGGCTGCCTGTTATACTTATATTTGAGGATATATTATGATCATTGACCTAGGTTGCGTTATTTATGCGATTTCTGTGCGTAGATGTTTTTCTATTCACGAGTTGGCAACTCACCCCCGTTGTGCCCCAGTTTCTTGCAGGTTTGCCGTACAGGTTTCATTACGGCTTTGCGGGCTCAGTTTCATTCGGGTGACTTGCTAGTAGGTGGGTTTTTCTTGTATCGTACCCATCATATTACCTTGTATAATACTATTCCGTTGTATCTAGTAAATTCCATCAACCAAACATGTATTTATTGAGTTAGAGACCAGTGTTGTTTATTCTTTCGATCTTAGAGTCGCTCGTTACATTTCTGGTGGTTTTGAGTTCCTTTTGAGTTTTGATCCTCGCCGTTGGCGTTGTGTATTATATTGCTTGTGTGGTTGTGACCGTCGATTGATGAAGAGCTAGCTCCCACTTGGGGATGCCTTTTTATTGATTTCGTATACTATTCATGTTGTATCCCGTTTGGGAGTCAGTTTTTACAAAGGAGACTCTGCCGAAATTTTCAGTAAATTTTGATGTTCTTAAAAACCGCATAATTCGGCTTATGCTATTAAAACTACTTGTTTTAAATTGGTTTTCCTTCACTCTACTTCTTTTCTTGGTTTGGATTTCTGGGTTTTCGGTTTACTTAGATTACGTACGCCTCGAGACGTTTCGTAGTTTAAGTGCCGGTCATATTCCGTACTTTCGGGACGTGACAAAGTTGGTATCAGAGCGTTAGGTTTTACCTTCGGAGTGTAGGATGACCCTTGGTTGATGGAATAGGTGACTAAAGTAGAGTGACGTATCGTTGGTATGTTCCGCGGCATATTTACGACACGCCACTCCACTTATGAAGCCTTAGGATGTACATTTCCTTGTTCAGTATTATATTCCTTCTTGACCTAGCCTCATCGGTACTAGTTTGGTTTTGCTGCCACGATTACGGGCAAGGAGAGCTACAGCTAGAGTTGCGGTCAGCACGAGCTCGTCACGAACGAGGACTGACCAGGGCGAAATTCTGGCAACACACGATTGCAGAGATGTGTCTTTTTACTGTGTTTCCGCGCCACGAGCGTTTGGCGGATCGCCTTTATGAGATTTCTCGGACGTGCCGATCAGTATCAAAGGATTGGGCCACTGACAGAGGCCAACCAGATTTTGATGACCGTTGGTGTGTTGCTTATTCATGATGGTCGAGGCACTGTTCAGCGTGCAGACGAGCGAGCTAGTTATTGCTGCGAACGACGAGATATTGCCCCAGATGCTGGCGTTAGTGCAGAACGAGTTGTACTAAGAGATGATAGAAGGTCGCTAGTCATCGAGGATGAATGAATATGACTTGTGGATCGTTCGCCTAACCCGATGCGAGGTCATCAGATAGATTGATTCCAGCTAGAGACGATTTCACGCGGAGACGTTGAGAGTCGACAGAGACGATCGAATGTCAGAAACCTATTATTCCAAGTTTTAAGTAGTCGGAAAGACATGCATGCAATTCTATGGTCCCTCTAGAAGAATGAAACCCTAACTCGACTTAATGACCGTGTGAAAGCCTTTGAACCTTCGGGTTTGCGGCAGTTCTACGGCGCCATTAGTGAGGCTTGGGTTTGCCCTTCTACGGCTGGACCACCGATGCTGTGGTATGTACTCGATACTATTAAACTGTGCCCAAGATGTTGAGCTCTTGGGGGATTATGAGGTTTTGACGACTCGGTCGGATGGCTCGACTTAATTCGGATGCTAGGTGGTGAGATGCATTTCTTAGGAGACTCCAGATACGAGGATAGCCATTGGAGCTCAGTCGATATAGCCATGATGAGACGATTCCGAAGCAGTCGACATTAGAGAAAGTGGAGTAAAGAGGTCCGTACAAGATCTGGATAAGATGACGTTCCACTCCGCCGACATCAAAGATGCGATACGCATGCCGAGGCAGAGTATTGGATATACCTTCCAGAAGGAGTCGCGATGGGTATGCAGCCGTTCCGGAGCAAGATGCAGATATAGGAAAGGACGATGACTTCCGGACAGTTAGTAGAGACGAGACATGGAAGAGACCGTGAGCAGGATTCCTTCCAGGACACTGCTGCAATGATACTTGCACCCAGGATCAGATGTGTCACATACATTCAGAGAGCCAGAGGCCGACGCCAGTGATATGCTGTCTTACGAGTGGTCGCGATGATTGACCGAGAGATGACCAGAGAAGTGCCAGAACAGGATCATCCCCGTTAGCACACCTGACAGGGCCGATGAGCCGATGGACCGAGAGATTGGTAATTTACAGTGAAGACCTTGACCCAGGAGTGGTCATTGTTACGCACACCAGCAGGCCAGAGTTCATGATCATCGACGAGACGTCCCACTAGTGACCGCGACAGTTGGCCCGAGATTCTTAGAGGATGCACTTGAGCGGTACTATTCCGCCATTATTGATTTCGATATTTTGTGTGATTTATTCGCATGATTTGATTTTGATGATTGAGGATTTATGATCTTTGCACAGTGTTGCACTTGATATCGTTTTCGTGCTTTGGTTTCACATGTTTGTGATTTTACGGTTTTAGATATTTGAGTTGATTTTGTGTGTATGCACGCACACGATGTGGTTCCTGCACTCTGTATAGTTTATATATGCTTGCAGTACAGTGATACGCCTTTTGTGCACTTAGATGCACTGGACTTCGATTTCGATTGTGATACTCGATATTTGTTTTGTGCACCTTGTACACCTGATTGATTTTGCGCACGTTCGGCGCTTGATATTGGATTTCATGATTTCGTGCACGATGGATGCACCTGAGTTGAATTTTCGCGCATGTCTTGAGATGCGATTTTGGTGCACACCAGATGCACTAAATCGAGATTTTTCGTGCATGTCAGATGCACATGATTTTGCTGTCAGGCACACATGTTGCCTACGACAGATGTTTCGTGCACACCCGATGCACTTAGATGTTGTTTCTGTGCATATGTATGGCACATATTTGGATTTTGTTTTCCGTGCGCACAAGACGCACGTAGTATTCATACGCGTATTTTGGTAGTGATTTTTCTTATAGAGCAGTACGTTTTTATGATATTGCTATGTGTTTTCGTACTGAGCAGGACTAGTCAGAGGACAGTATCTGAATATATTTTACATGTATAGTTTCGAGTTATATCATATTGGTTTTGCTTTGGATTTGGTATTCATGTCTTCCCCATGACTCCGATGATTGCGGGATACTTGACGGAGTTCTGATTTGAGTTATATGCTCATTTTTCATGCGCATGCGTTGCGCTACGATTTGTTTTATGTATTTACGATTTCGGAGCCTCGACGACTTGATGGTTTTGCTTAGATGTTTTAGTATTTGGGGGAGTTTTAACTTAAATTCGGGGACCGAATTTCTTTAAGGGGGGAAGATTGTAACGTCTTGAAAATCGTTTCGGTGAAATTTCGAAAAAACGGTAAAATAAGGGGGTTTTCTGTAAAAAGTCAAAATTCAAATATCTTATTATAAAAATTAAATACACATATTCTAGCTATGTAATTGCTAGTATTTGGTGTTTATTGAGCCACTGGTGAAATTTTAAATTTTCTGAAAAAAATATTATTTTATTATTATTTAAGCCGTCACTAATACATTTAATTAGGGAAAATTACAAATTGGAATGAGTTGAAACAAATTTTGTGCATTATAAAACATTAAATAAAATTTTATCATGTGGTTTTTGAAATGAAATCGTTTGCCAAAACGGTTTAGAAAATATCGAAGAAAAAGGCTTTTTTTCGGTGAAATTAGTGTAATGGAAGTGGGTTACTACACTTATCTCTTTTTCTCACCCAAACAAAATCCACACCCATTCCCCCAACATGCTTTGGCCGGACCCCTTGATCAGCCCAACAATCTTGGGCCTCCCATTTCACACATTCAAGCAAAGAAAAGAAAAGGAAATGAAGGAAATAGATAAATGAGTATGGACTTTTGACTTTTGTGTTGACTTGAACCTTCCCCACTTGACTTTTCCCCACCTCACACATCCCCCACACTTCCCCCACCTGGACTTGACCGAGCCCCCCCTCTTCTTCAGCCCCACCTCATTCTTCTTCTCTTTTCTCTTCAAAATTTCCATCAAAAATCATCAAAAATGTCTCAAAAATTCCACAAAATCAAAATCGAATCCCTACCCATTTATACTTGACCATTCTAGTATGGATCTTGATGAAGGGAAACATGTTTGGGAGTCTATATTCTTGTTAGATCTCAAGATAATTGTGGGGTAAATTCTTAACCTTATAGCTAGATTGTTGTTTAATTATGATACGCTATTGTATTCAAGTGTTAAAGTGGTTGAATTGCTAGTTATAAATCTTCAAGTTAGGGTTTGGAAATTCTAGAATTGGGTTTTAAAATCAAGTTAGGGTTTTGTGAAATTGGTCTATGGTTGTGTGATGTTTTTGGGCTCTTTTGACATGTTAAAACCAGATTAGTAGCTAGTTGTTAATGGTTAGTTTAAAAATTTTGTTAATTATGCTAATTTGTAAACTAGGTTTCTAAAATAGTTATGTTCTTGTGAAATAAAATTCAAATTAAGGTTTCATGTCATTATAAATATTATATTGAGTGGTTTAATACTTTAGTTCATGAAAAACCGAGCTTAAATGATGAATTGTGAATTTTTCTTTAAAATGTGTTAAAAATTGATATTTTTGCAAACTAGGATTTTGGAAATTATGCAAATTTATGAGATTAAATTATGAAAATGGTTTTTATGACTTATTTAAGATATTTAGTGAATATTGTGGCCGCTAGATTCGTTTATACATCGAGTTTTGTACTAAAACGGGTAATTTTGCTTGCTAGTTTTTCGGAAAAACGGCTTTTAAAGTGAATTTGGAGGGTTTTTGTGAGTTTTAACCTATTTTATATTAAAATTTGTGTTTGTAAATGTGCAAATGAGTGTATTTGGGTTTTTCTCGATGGTCTGGCGTTTGTATACCGACGTCGAGGGTTTTTGGGTTGATTTGTGAAAGCAACCATAGGTTTTGACCTATGTGGGATTCGTGTGTCGTTTTGATCATGAGTCGGATTTTAATGAGATATGGTGCGTTATGATATGTAGGTACCCCCATGTGGACTTCGAGACGACAAGCAAGCGCGTGGCAACGTCGGTACCGGCTAGCGAGGACCAGGTGAGTAGATTTATATCTACGGGGAGAAGTCGGGTGGATGGCGTATAGCACCCCCGCAGTCCGTGGTGGTGTATACGGATGCGTATACACACCAACATTTATTATAAGTTATTTAGGATTAATAACGATGCTTAGGATGGATATTGGTGTGTTGGACTATTTTTAGTGTTGCGAACCCTAAGGTAGTGTTGCACTACACATACACACATACATACTTGCATACATTCCTATTTATATGTGCTCATGGGATTCTTTTTAGTTATGTGTTCACATGGGTATGGGACTATGTGTTCACATACGGATTTGAGGATGATACTTGGGATTGAGCTGAGTCGATGAGATTTGTTTTGTGGTTGTGATATCGGTGATATGGCAGGATTCGTACTTGAGGTACGTCCTGGTGTTATAGTGGATCTTGGGGCGGCGATACGGGTGAATAGTGTTATAAATAAAATGGTTGACATGTGATCGTGATATGAGGCATGATATGCTATGATATTGATCCTAGGCTGTATTGGGCGATGTATACCCCTTGATGATGCTATGTGCTGACGGTATCGGTTTGTACGAGATTGTCGATCTGTAGTCAGATCATGACTATATTGATGATATTAGTATTGTATTAGACATAGGTCAGTACCTTAGACTATGATCTTTGATAAAGAGGATACCAGATGAATAGTGTGATGAATATGATTTTGACCCGTACCCAGATTTGGGATGCCGTACGACGGTTTTACGTACGAGCTATATATTGATGATTGATCCGCACTCTTGACTTGGGATGTCTGGTTATAGATATGATATTATTGAGGCGGGATCACCGACTATACATATACATGTATGTATATGTATCGACTCAGATGATAGGCGGTTTCCTTACCTGTAGTTCAGCTTGTTAGTTCAGTCGTATAGTTTAGTGTAGTTGTTAGATTAGATTAGACTTCTTACCTATTTCAAAAACTAACGATTCGTGGGTATTTTAAAAGACAGCCCAAGGGATCCTACGGATATTTCAAAAGACGTATCTTTTCATAAAAACACCGTAGCCCCTATTTTCAAAACCCCATGATTCGTGTTATTTCAAAAGACACCATTCGTAGGACTTATATTAGAGTATTGCAGATTAGTTATCGTTGTGTCTAGTATTCATCTCCCGCACATTATTGCTGTTCGCTCTGCCTCGCATATTTATTTTGCTGCATATTCCATTATTGATATCATGCTGTTAGGACACCAGCACCATTACCGATGATGCGTATGTACCACGTACACCTACTTGCCGGCTCACACACATCTTCATCGGTAATTGCCATGTCACGTACACTTTAGAGAATATAATTGCTTGACTTAGATTGTTAGCTGGTAGTTTTGACATGATATTAGTGTACTTCCCTTATATGCCATTTTATACATTGTAGTTATTACCTACCACTTCATGCATACTGTTATTCAGTTGTTCATGCCTAGTTCATTATCATTGACATATGCACTTGTGATGATTTCTTGAGATTTATGATATTTCTGGATTTCGGGGAAAGCCGCAAAATTTACAACTTATGATCTTTTAAAATATAAAATATTGCGGTTTTCTAGTGATGTAAAGTGTCGTCCACCATGAGTTTGCTGTGGTTTTGGAGATCCGTGTCGAGGAGTGGAGGAACCGTCACGGGTACATGGTGGGCCCGGTATGGTACCCCGGGGCAAGAGGAATGTGGTGTTGACGTTGAGCCTGGCTGGGGAGCACTACCTACCGGTGATATTACCCGACGCGTCGGATATCCGGAGGATACCGTCGTGGTCTTGAGATGGATGTTAGGGGCCGGTCCGGACTGACGGCGCCCTAGATTTTAAGCTTGAGACATTGATATTTCGAGACAGTGAGATTTATGTTTTGTGTCGATGCTAGACACTGTTGATACTGATTTCATTATGATACCTCAGTTTAAAAATACGAAGGAAATCTCACTAATTTATGAAAACAGTTTCTTCATTTACATGTATTCTGTTTCATGCATTCATACCTCATTCATATGATATATTGCTACCTGAGGCACTGACACGGGCACATGAAATTATACTCGGGTTAGATATTACCCTAGTCATTGTTATAGGCTGCCTGTTATACTTATATTTGAGGATATATTATGATCATTGACCTAGGTTGCGTTATTTATGCGATTTCTGTGCGTAGATGTTTTTCTATTCACGAGTTGGCAACTCACCCCCGTTGTGCCCCAGTTTCTTGCAGGTTTGCCGTACAGGTTTCATTACGGCTTTGCGGGCTCAGTTTCATTCGGGTGACTTGCTAGTAGGTGGGTTTTTCTTGTATCGTACCCATCATATTACCTTGTATAATACTATTCCGTTGTATCTAGTAAATTCCATCAACCAAACATGTATTTATTGAGTTAGAGACCAGTGTTGTTTATTCTTTCGACCTTAGAGTCGCTCGTTACATTTCTGGTGGTTTTGAGTTCCTTTTGAGTTTTGATCCTCGCCGTTGGCATTGTATATTATATTGCTTGTGTGGTTGTGACCGTCGATTGACGAAGAGCTAGCTCCCGCTTGGGGATGCCTTTTTATTGATTTCGTATACTATTCATGTTGTATCCCGTTTTGGAGTCAGTTTTTACAAAGGAGACTCTGCCGAAATTTTCAGTAAATTTTGATGTTCTTAAAAACCGCATAATTCGGCTTATGCTATTAAAACTACTTGTTTTAAATTGGTTTTCCTTCACTCTACTTCTTTTCTTGGTTTGGATTTCTGGGTTTTCGGTTTACTTAGATTACGTACACCTCGAGACGTTTCGTAGTTTAACTGCCGGTCATATTCCGTACTTTCGGGACGTGACAATACGACATCGCAATAATTAGCCTTAAGTGCAAGTGGGAGATTGTTGGATATAGTGCCCTCAAAGTCATTTATTGAATCACAAGCACGTGATTGCAATGATTGAGAAGGACCTATGCCAGTAGGACAGAGTTACTCGAGATGATAGTATGCTGTCTGGTTTGCCTTTATCAGTCGTGTACATGTTCAGGTGACTGATTACATGTTACACGTTGATAGAGCCCTTAGGATCTTGCTTGACTACCAACAGTATGAGGGTGATCATATACGTGAGAGTTGGGTAGTCCATAAGCACATCCTTAATAATGGTCCCTAGTCGTGGGAGTTTCGAGACAGGGCATCGATACTCCGGAGTAGACTAGTGTATACAGTCGAGACCCCGACGAGGGGCGGTGGCTGGTCTCACAAGCCACTGGTATCAGTTGGATCACCTAAGATGTATACAGGGGCTCATTGGGTTATGAGTACACCGGACAGGACTCGCCGGGAACCTGCTAGTTGGTATTATACATATCGTAAGATAGCAGTTCCCTGGTGACATGGGTACAGGTTAGTTCATCGACCTGAGGTCGTCATTTGTCTCGTGTGAGTTCCTACTGTGCTTTGATTTCTACCCTACCACGGCTCAAAGGAGTCGTGCAAACAGGTTTTAGTTGGGTTTTGTCCCGAGCCACATGGAGGCACGTGAGCGAATCGGCAGGGGATTCGTCTCTCCCGGTATTGGGGGTGGAGATCGCGCTGTGTCTAGGAAAGCCATTACACCAAGTCTTTGGCCAAGGCAGGTGAGAATTCCTGGTAGGTACTCCGGTAGTTTCTCAGGATGTTCAGGGCTTGTCTCCGACACGACTTATACCGCTATTGGAGGTCTGACGTTACTAGCCCCCTAGGCCGGATATGCGATACTCATAGACGAACGGACCGGACTGTATATACATTGTCACTGTTAGGCTCAGTAGGGTTTCCGGATGAGTTCGCTCATCGGCCTCCCTTGAGGTCAGTACATGGGCAGCCGTTACGCACAGCTAGTGCCGCTGACGGCTTGCGGTTAAACCCACTGCCAAGGTACTGACGAGTCATTAGAGTCCCCCACAGATAGTTTCCCAAGTTCGGGCGAAACGTTGTAGAGGCCGTATGGTTTTATGGCAGGGTTCGGAAAATGCACGTGCGTTTACGAACGTGTCATATTTCGGGCAAATAATACTGGTGGGCTTTGGTTTAAGCTGGATCCGAGTATTATACTTAGTAGATATAATATCTTTGTCTCAGCTGCATTTGTATTCGGTCGTAATACAAATGTGGGTATATTTATACAGTTATGGGGTTATCCAGAAATTCGTTTCGGGATCACTTTTGGAAGCTGCCAGTTTCCAGTTTTCTATCACCCGTATTGAACATTCGGTTAAATACGGATTTATCTTTTCTTGATGATTGTGGATGGTTCTAGAAGTTTCTAGAAGAGGTGACTAGGTTAGAGTGGTGTTATTGTTTCATTGGTTGCATTTAATTAAAGGATGACTAAGGTTATGAGTCATTGTTTTCATTAATGCATTTTGTAAAGCTTAAGATATTTCTTCTTGATATTTTTGTGAGAAGCTTTTAAAATGGTCACCACTTGCTACTACCATCACCCCCCTCCTCATATATGGCCGGCCCCTCCCCTCCTCCTCTCTCCACTACTTGATTGGAAAAAGATGATAGTTTTCGGTGTATGGAAATTTCATAGCTCATTTCATTCCATCACCCGACTCAAATGGCAACTTCATTAACCGTTCGTCCATAGCTTTGGACGAAGCGAGACAAAGTGTTCTACTCATTCTCTACATCAATCTTGGTCATCTCTTCTAGCAAACTTGATGACCGAGTTGCCTCGGGTCAGAGGCGGGAGCCCGTTGAAAGATTCGATGACGTGGTGCCACCTGGACGAGGAGATCGGAGATCGACGAGATCGGAGCAGCCGCAACGGAGCGTGGGATGATGGTTAAAGAACGAAGGACTCGGATCGTTCGGTATAACCTTTCTACCCTCTTTACAGTTTGTTAGTTTAGCTTTAATGGCAGATCCGGGTTATAGTACGCGATAGCGCCAGTTGTAAATGTTTTTGTTCCGCATTTGGCGTCTGTTAGACGGCCGGGGCTCTACCGTGGACTTACAAACCGGTTCTCCAATCATCGTTTACACTGACCACTCAGCTCTTCGCCATCTTTTCGTGAAGAAGGACGCTATATCTCGGCTAATACGTTGGATCCTCTTACTACAAGAGTTTGACCTTGCCATCAGAGACAAGAGAGAATGCGAAAACGTAGTCGCCGACCATCTTTCACGCCTTCCTTCCTCGCCGACACTTCAAATTCCTATTAAAGACGTTTTTCCAGATGAGCAGCTCTTAACTGTGTCATGCGAACCTTGGTTCGCAGATATTGTAAATTATTTGGCCACCGGACTGATACCAAACGAATAGTCGAAATAGGACAGACTCAGATTTCTATCCCAGGTAAAACATTTTTACTGGGATGAACCATATCTATTCAAAAACTGTCCCGACCAAATCATTCGTTGGTGTGTCCCCGACAATGAGTTTAAGAGCGTGCTGTCATTCTGCCATGATCAAGTGTGTGACGGGCATTTTGGCCCTAAAAAGACAGCCGAAAAGATCTTGCAGTGTGGCTTCTACTGGCCACAACTTTTTAAAGACGCACATGATTACTGCAAGACGTGCTCCCGGTGCCAACACTTGGGCCGGATATCTAGGAGAAATGAATTGCCGCTCCAACTAATATTGGTTGTTGAAATTTTTGATGTTTTGGGGATAGATTTCATAGGACCGTTTCCCAATTCTTTTGGGAACATGTATATTCTCCTCGCTGTTGACTATGTTTCAAAATGGGTCGAGGCTGTTGTTGGGAGCGAAAATTGCACCCCGGTTAACTAAGTCAAAGTCAAAGTCAACCCCAAGCCACGTGGGCCCAATTCCAGGTCAAGTGGGCCCATGCCCAGGTCGAGTCCGAACATGAAGCGGCCGGCCCTCCTCCATGCCAAAATGAAATCATGTAATAAATAATTTTTATGTAATTTTTTATGCATGAATGTAAACAAAATGGGCATAAAGCCAAATTTTTGTAAGCCCATGGCTTATGTGCAAAAAGAAATGGCACATGAGGTATGGGATAGGCAAAATGTCATTTTGAAAATCCCAAGGGGCTATATGTAAATATGTAAGCCTATATAAGGCAACATGATGAAAATATCTAATACACACTTTTCATTCTCTCAAAAAAAACTAGGGTTTGTGCCTCTTTCCCCTTCCTTAAGGTTCTAAAGAAACTTCTTCCTCTTTGAATTAAATCAAGAGTTTTACTCTTCTTTTCTCAGAAACAAATAGTTTTTTTACCACAAAACCCACAAAGGAGAACTCAGATCTCCCACCAGATCTCAAAAAAGAGAGATCTTTAAAATCTCATACCTCTTGATCTTCAAGATCCGGCCAATAGAAGAAGGAGGAGGAGACCCATCTCCAAGAATCTAACTTTGGACAGATCCAAGGCTCAGAAGAAGAGCCAAAGATTTCTTGGAGTTTAACTCCTTTCTAGATATGTTGGAGTTTAACTCCATAATTTAGTTTCTGTTAGGAGTTTAACTCCAAAAACCACTTGGGAGTTCAACTCCTCAGCCTAAGGGCTAGGCCCCCTTCCCGGGGATGTTTTCCCGTGGACACGTGTGCGCCACGTGACCCTGGGTGCTGAGGCGCCCAACGGTCACATGCACCCATGTGACCCCCGGCGCTGAGGCGCCTGATCAGTCGAAAATATTGCATTTTTAACATATCAATTTCCCTGCCATTTGCACTCATCTATAAGTGTTCGGTATGATTATAGCACATAATAGAAAAACATCCGTAAAATACCAAATAACTTGGTTTATACTTTAAGACCGACATTTTGAGGGAAATTGAGTGTTTATCATTGCATCGCATAATCATTGTGTAGCGCAACACTTGTCTCGAGAATCTGGGCAGAAAATTCCAGGAACTGAGCCAAAATTGTCAAAAGTGCTGATAAAAATACGCCAAGTCCAAGACTTGTGATCTGACAGTGATATAGAAATAAAGATGAAATTCCACACATCAGAAACATACCATGAAGTCAGCACCAAGCATAACTGGAAAAATCATGCACTAAAGCCTCTAATGGGCCGCGGATCCGCGGCCAAAGTGCCCTTCCCGCGGCGGATCCGCGGCCACATGGCTACGACGTCAGCATATTTCAGTTGCAGGTTTCTCAATTCAAGGTGTACACACATTCAAGCCACTCCAATTTCCAGAGATCTCTAGAAGTTTCTGTCAGAACAGTAAGGCTTATTGTTCAAGCTAAACACCCTCAAGCTTCCAAAGCAAGCTACATAACTACCTAAGCCTAGAAGCTTCTCCCTAACCTCCAAGCTTATGAAGGAAGCTAACCCTAACTAACTAACTCTAGAACCTTCTACCTAACTAACAAGCTTACAAGGGAAGCTAAACTAAACCTAGCTTCTAAAGGAATCTAATCCTAATCAAGGCTATAAAAGGAACCCTAAGGCTTCACTCTCAAGGTTGTTCAAAAATTCACCCACAAGTTGAGTAACAAAACTTGTTGTAGGAGATAGTGCCCTCAGAGTCAATTATTGGATCACAGGCATATGATTGCAATGATTGAGGGAGGACCTATACCGGTAGGACAGTCTTACTCGAGATGATAGTATGCTATCTGGTTTATCTTTATCATCGTGCACTGTTTTAGGTGACCTTACAGGTCACTATTGCGCGTTGATAGAGCCCTTAGGATTCTTGCTTGACGGCCAGCAGTATGTTGACGATCATATATGTGGGAGCTGGGGTCTATAAGCACATCCTTAAAAGGTCCCTAGTCGTGGGAGTTTTCGAGACAGGGCATCGATACTCTAGAGTAGACTAGTGTATACAGTCGAGACCCCGACGAGGGGCGGTGGCCGGTCTCACAAGCCACTGGTGTCAGTTGGTTCACCTAAGATGTATACAGGTGCTCATTGGGTTATGAGTACACCGGACAGGACTCGCTGGGAACATGCTAGTTGGTCTTATACCTGACGTCAGATAGCAGTTCCCTGGTGACATGTGTACAGGTTAGTTCATCGACCTGAGATCGTCATTTGTCTTGTGTGAGTTCCCACTGTACTTTGATTACTACCCTACCACGGATCAAAGGAGTCTTGCAAACAGGTTTTAGTTGGGTACAGTCCCGAGCCACATGGAGGTAGTGAGCGGATCTGCAAGTGTTCGTCTCTCCCGGTATTGGGGGTGAGGTCGCGCTGTGTCTAGGAGAGCCATTACACAAAGCCCTCGGCAGAGGCAGGAGATTTACTGGTAGGTATTCCAGTAGTATCTCAGGGTGTTCTGGGCTACACTCCGACACGACTTGTACCGCTTTTGGGGGTCTGACTTTTACCAACCCCCTAGGCCCGCCATGCGATACTCATAGACGAACGGACCGGACTGTACGGATATTATCACCGACAGGCTCAGTAGGGTGTCAGGATGAGTTCGCTCATCGACGTCCCTTTTGGTCAATACTTGGTAGCCCGTTACGTACGGCTAATACCTCTGACGTGCTAGTGGTTAAATCCACAGCCAAAGTATTGACGAGTCTTTAGAGTCCCCCACAGACAGTTTCTCAAGTTTCGGGCGAAACGCTGTAGAGGCCGTATGGAGATATGGCAGGGTTCGATCATATACGTGCGGTATTGCACGGATCATGATCGGACGGATAATACTAGCGGGCTTTGGTTTAAGCCAGATCCTAGTATTATACAGTGTAGATTTTGTCTCATTGCATTTGTATTCGGTCGGAATACAAATGCGGGTAAGTATATACAGTCGCGGGGTTTTCCTGTAATTTATTACGGGATCGGTTTTTTTGAAGTTGCCAGTTTGTATTCCGTTCCGGCCAGTTTTCCTTTGTTCCGACATGGCCGGATTCTTCTGATTGGAGGGGCTGATTTACAAGTGTGCAAATTAGCAATTGTGGAGGGGGTTTCTTGTAAATAGAGAGATTATGATATTATCTTTGCTTTTTCTTTCTTCATGGCTTGCATTAAATGTTGATAGGATTGAGATGGGATTGGGATATGAAAGAGGGTGACATTTCTTTCTTGTTATCACACATTTATATATATGCCTTTCTCTCTCTCTCCTCCTCACTCTATCGTAGAGGGCCGGCCACACTTCTTTGAGGGAGGGAAAGGTTCATTTTTGGTGTAGGGAAATTGCTCATCTCACATTATTTTTCTTACACCAAAATTCCAAAGTTCATCTCCATTATTCATTCCACCTCCATCATTATGGCAACTTCAAACCCCAAGAGACAACATTCTACACTTATCCTACAGCATCCTTGGGCACGTCGGCTCGCCAACTTCGTGCCCGAGTTGCCTCGGTCCAGAGGTGGGAGCCCGTAAAAGAACTCGGCGATGTTGTGCCCGTTCCGAGGAGGAAATGAAGACCGTAGATTCCGCGAGGAGATCGGAGTGGAGGCCGAAGACTGAAGGACACGGATCGCTCGGTATAGCATTCTACCCCTTCTCTTGATAGCTAGTTGTAGGTTAATGGTTACGATCTGGGTTTTTAGGATGCGGTAGTGCCGGTTTAAAGTCAAGAAAATTTTTCGTTTCCACATTTTGGCCTCGGATTGACGGCCGTAGCGCTACCGTAGTCCTACATGGTATCAGAGCCACACCATTAACCTAGTCTAGCTTGCTCTAACGTGTTTACAAGTTCGATCGAACGGATTTTCCAAAAACCACGTTTTCATGTCACAGTTTCTGTCGAATTTTTGCAGTGGTCAAAACATTATTTTGTGTATTGCAGAAATACGTGCAGGGTTTTCTAAGAGTTCTGTGAAAATTTGGTGCCCTGATTTTACTGTTCCGCCGTGGAACCGCGGCCAAACCCATGCTTTGGCCGCGGTTCCGCCGCAACATTGACTCCTCTTTGCACCAAATTTCTACAGTGTCTCTCTGACATGGAAATAGGGTTTTTGGTATATTCAGTTTGGGCCCAGATTTATTTTGAGTGCTACAGTTATGCTTGGGGCCCTCTTCGGAAAATTTAGTCGATCGAAAATTTTAAACATGTTAGTTCACAGTATTTACATTATATCTGCGACCGTAAATGTCACTTGATCGGTAAATCCTGTCTAACTGCTATAGCCCTTTTAGACGGATTTGCGAACGTGACATTCACGTTGATGTTCTGTGTTGTGCTGTGATGTTGTGGATTTGTCGTGGTGGATAGCCTGGATGCAATGGTAGTACAGTTTGGTTGTATATGTATATTTGATATTGCAGGGTGAGAGTCCGACATGTGGACTGCCGTCACTGCCTGTTTGTATATTATTCTTTTGGGGCACGACCGGGCTGAGGTTGATGTACCCGTTGTATATTTTACTTTCTGTACTAGGATTACCCCGCGGAAGGGTGCACGGGTAGCCGGGTTCTAGAGGGCAACGGGCCCGCATCTCATGGCGTTGAGACGGAGGGGGCTTCACTCTAGAATTGACGGGCTATTCGCCGCACTCGTAGGGGGTATAGGTTGTGTGGGAGATAGTGCCCTCAGTGTCAATTATTGGATCACAGGCGCGTGATTGCAATGATTGATGGAGGACCTATCCCGGTAGGACAGTCTTACTCAAGATGATAGTATGCTATTTGGTTTATCTTTATCATCGTGTACTGCTTTAGGTGACCTTACAGGTCGCTATTGCACGTTGATAGAGCCCCTAGGATTCATGCTTGACAGCCAGCAGTATGAGGGCGATCATATACGTGGGAGCTGGTAGTCTATAAGCACATCCTTAAAAGGTCCCTAGTCGTGGGAGTTTCGAGACAGGGCATCGATTCTCCAGAGTAGACTAGTGTATATAGTCGAGACCCCGACGAGGGGCGGTGGCCGGTCTCACAAACCACTGGTGTCAGTTGGTTCACCTAAGATGTATACAGGTGCTCATTGGGTTATGAGTACACCGGACAAGACTCGTCGGGAACATGCTAGTTGGTCTTATACCTGACGTCAGATAGCAGTTCCCTGGTGACATGTGTACAGGTCAGTTCATCGACCTGGGGATCGTCATTTGTCTCGTGTGAGTTCCCACTGTGCTTTGATTACTACCCTACCATGCTCAAAGGATACGTGCAAACAGATTTTAGTTGGGTACAGTCCCGAGCCACACGGAGGCAGTGAGCGGATCTTTGGGGGTTCGTCTCTCCCGGTATTGGGGGTGAGGTCGCGTTGTGTCTAGGAGAGCCAGAACATGAAAAGTCCTTGGCCAAGGCAGGAGATTTACTGGTAGGTATTCCAGTAGTATCTCAGGGTGTTCTGGGCTGATCTCTGACACGACTTGTACCGCTTTTGGGGTTCTGACTTTTACCAACCGCCTAGGCCCGCCATGCGATGCTCATAGACGAACGGACCGGACTGTACGGATATTGTCACTGACAGGCTCAGTAGGGTGTCAGGATGAGTTCGCTCATCGACGTCCCTTTCTGTCAATAGCTGGTGGCCCATCACGTATGGATAATACCTCTGACGTGCTAAGGGTTAAATCCACAGCCATAGTATTGACGAGTCTTTAGTGTCCCCCACATTCAGTTACTCAAGTTTCGGGCGAAACGCTGTAGAGGCCGTATGGAGATATGGCAGGGTTCGATCAGATACGTGCGGTATTGCACGGATCAGGATCGGACGGTTAGTACTAGAGGACGTATGGATATATGGCAGGGTTCGATAAGATACGTGCGGTATTGCACGGATCAGGATCAGACGGATATTACTAGCCGGCTTTGGTTTAAGCCGGATCCTAGTATAGTACATTGTAGATTTTGTCTCATTGCATTTGTATTCGGTTGGAATACAGATGCGGGTGTGTATACACAGTATCGGGGTTTTCCTGTAATTTATTACGGGACCGGTTTTCTGGAGTTGCCAGTTTGCTTTCCGTTTCGGCCATATTTCTTTGTATCTTTCATTGGCCGAAGATTGGTGGAGGAGAGCTTATTTGCATTTGTGAAATTGAGCGATTTGGAGGGTTGTCTTTGCATACTTTTGTATCATGATGGTTTCATGATGGAGCCCCATCCCTTGACCTTCCATGGTTCATGATTGCTTGACTTTTTGTAGCAATCATGGTTGTTGATTTGTTGATGGAGAGTGGTTTTGCTAGTGATGATGATTCTTGCATAACGACCATTCCTCTCACTTGCATTATTCTTGTGGTTATCTTTTTGATGATCTCTCTCTCATTCTCTCCACTCCCATAACCTTGGCCGGCCACATGAGATGGGGGCTGCCCATTTTATTTGGTGTGGGGTTTTTGTGCTTTTGCTTTGGAAAAAATCCCACAAGATCAATCTCCATTAGCTTATATCATCCCTCCACCAAAATGGCAACCTCCTACAACTCGAAATGAGACATGAGCACTACACATTCTACAGCAAACCTTGGGTACGTCGGCTCGCCAACTTCGTGCCCGGGTTGCCTCGGTATAGAGGCGGGAGCCCGTAAAAGAAGCAGGCGACGTGGTGCCCTTCCGGCGACGTGATGGAGACTGGACATTCCGCGGGAGATCGGGACGACGGCAAGAAGACCGGAGGACACAGATCGCTCGGTTTATCTCTCTTCCCCATCTTGTAGTTAGCTAGGACTAGTTTAATGGCACGATCCGGGTTTATAGTGCGCGGTGGTGCCGGTTTGAAAAATTAAAGTTAAGCATCGCTTCCGCATTCCGGCGCCAGATTGACGGCCAGGGCGCCGCCGTGCACTTACAGTGGTATCAGAGCCTCGCCATTAACATAGTCTAGCTTTGTTTAATTTGTTTTACATTTCCGATCGAACAAAATTCCATAACCGCATTTTCCAAGAGCATCAGTTTCTGTCGAAAGTTTTTGGAGTCCAAAAATTTTTCAGGTTGTCTCAGAACACTGTGCAGGGAAACATAAGCCTCCTGTAAAAATTTGGTCGCGAGATCTCATTATTCCACTGCGGAACCGCGGCCAAACCCATGCTTGGGCCGTGGTACTGCCGCTCTTTTGACTGATCAGTGCACCAATTTTTTATAGAGGCCTCCAGACATGAAAATAGGGGGTTTGGAATATTATTTTTAGGCCCAGAATTTTGATTGGGGCCCATTTGGTAAATTTTGATCGATCGGATATTTTAAACACATTAGTTCACAGTATTTACATTATATCTGCGACCGTGAATGTCACTTGATCGGTAAATCCTGTCTAGCTGCTATAGCCCGGTTAGACGGATTTGCGAACGTGACATTCACGTTGATGTTCTGTGTTATGCTGTGATATTGCGGATTGGTCGTGGAGGATAGCCTGGATGCAATGCTAGTACAGTTTTTTGTTGTATTATGTACATTTGATATTGCGGGGCGAGCGTCCGACATGTGGACTGCCGTCACTGCCTGATTGTATATTATTATTTTGGGGCACGACCAGGTTGCGGTCGATGTACCCGTTGTATGTATATTTTACTTTCTGTACTAGGATTACCCTAAGGAGGGGAGCACGGATAGCCGGGTTCTAGAGGGCAACAAGCCCGCATCTCATGGCATTGAGACGGAGGGGGCTTCACTCTAGAATTGGCGGGCTATTCGCCGCACTCGTAGGGGGTACAGGTTGACCCAGGAGGGGTGCCCAAGTTACCGGATTCCGTGAAGTGCCGGGTGGTCCATTCACGTTGCTGAAGTGGGCTGCCTCGCTTCAGGTTTTGGCGGGTAACTTGCCGCGCACGTAGGGGTCTAGGATTTCATTGCACAGGCTATCCACACGACCAGGGGAACGTCGGTTTTCAGTAGTGGCTCTGTGAAACCCGGGGATCCCAGATATCTGTATTGTTCTGTGGTGCTGTACATTTCTGTGATGTTGCATTTTATCACGTCTTGAGCGAAATATTATATATTGGTTTATATATATATATATTCGTAGATGTTGTATATGTTTTGCATCCGCGCTAGTCCAGTCCCCGCTCTGTCGTTAGTTAGCTAACCTAACGGGTAATGACGGGACCCAGTGGCGAATGCGGATGGCATATACGTACATCATTATATTTCGTTCTTTGTGGTATGATCAATTGATGAGACTGCGTTGATTCGGATCAATGCAAGTTAAAAACAAACCTAATCTGATGTTGTTGGAACACTTTTCAAAAAGATGTTATTGCAAGGACGTTCTCTTTTGTTTTGCATCGTGGTATTCAGTTCGAATATCCTGCTCCTCAGTCGACGAGGCAAGGGCCGAGATCCCTTCACCGGGAGTGACCCCTTGGAAAAAAAAAGTTTGCGTCAGGGCAATAACTTCACTATAGCTGATTACTTTTGCTTTGCACCGTGGTATTCAGTTGGAATATCCTGCACCTCATTCTACGGGGAAAGAGCCGAGATCCCTTCACCGGGAGTGACCTCTTTAGCAAAGGTTTTCTTCACTATATTTTTAAAAGCTATCCGGTTCCTTCAACGATATCAAGTTCATTACGTTAAAGGTTTTCGCCAGAAACCATTCGTAGCCCTCCGTCGTTTCATATGGATAGTCAATAGTATTCAAGCTGTGTTTGTTGGCCAAAGTTAAGGCACAGTGTTTGGTAGCTGTTGGTTATTCATATGCAGCATAGATAGATGCGTTGGTTTGGAACAGTCGTACTGCCTTGTTGGCCAAAGTCAAGGGTAGGTACGGGTGGATTCAAATCAACCTGGAGAATGACGGGTAGAACTTGACATGTGACTTATGATTTGTTGGCCAAAGTCAAGGTCATAAGAGCATGGGGTAAAAAGCACATCGGGAGTTTCTAAAGAAACTGAAACTTGCCAGATATACGCATACCTTCTGGAGTGTGATGATGTGAGCGGATTCCGTCACGTTATCATGCGATGATAGTTGGATCCCGATTCCCACTGATGAGTTGGTTTACTCCTCGGGTGATCCCGACTAATTCTTCTTTCAGGTTTGGAGGAGAATTTGACGATACGGTGGGAGGTTTCCAAATTAGATAAATTGGTAACCATTCTGATCTAGGATAGAGTGCACGCTGATTGTTTCTTTTCTCTCTCTCTTTGGCAGCGACCATTGACCCGACCCTAAGACTATGACTCAGTGACCAAATTAACCGAATCTTCTTCAACACTGGCTTTTGGATTGTCAGAGTTGCAAACCTCATTGACACTCCTACTTTTACCCTTTTCACCAGGACACCCCGTATTACTACGAATGTCCACTTCTATTGGACAAAACCATCGTATGGTTATATACGAACTCGAAGGAATTTATTCGAGGATGGTTTCCGGTTCTGGAGGAAACGGATAGGATTATTCAGTTGTCTTTTCCTTTTTCCTTCTCTCAGGTTGTGAGTACTCCTTGGTTTAGGAGATAGTACACCTATTACGCAAATTGGATAGTCTTCTTCCAAACCATAGGCAGGTGCCGACCGGTAGGGAATGTAGAAAACCAATTAGCCTAACGATGGTGTACATAAGGTATTAAGTAAAGACATATCAAGGGATTAGTAAGAGGGCAAAGTAAATTGCGACTGATATTCACGACAAAACCAGGTATTTCATTACCACTCTCACATCACCTTTGTATTTCTCTAGGACACTCCGTATCACTACGAAGATCCACAGTTTATTGGATACTCCATCGTATGGTTATATACGAACTCGAAAGGAACTTGTTCCAGTTCGGGGATGGATTCTGGTTCAGGAGAAATAGGAATAACGTTTATTCGGTTGTCTTTTATCTTCACCTTCTCTCTCTTTGTGAGTGTTCCTAGGATTAGGACAGTACACCCATTATGCTTATTGGATAGTCTTCTTCCAAACTATAGGCTGGTGTCGAACGGTAGGGAAGGAAGAAAACCATTTGGCCTAAAGGGTGTGCAGAAGGTAATGACTAAAGACATATAAAAGGATTTGGAGAGGTGGCAAATAATTACACGGTTACAGTCGTGGAACTGGAAGAGGCATTACTAGGAATACCGGGATACCCCATGAAAACATTTCAATGTTTCAGTTTCACTGTGTACTGTTAAAGGAAAATTGATTTCCCAATTAGACACTTGCTCCAGGGTATGTATTTACCAGGTATGATTCTCACATCTGTATGGTTTTACAGATGATGAGTGGGAGTAAATTATTTGGAATTGGGTCATCATCCTCATTATATCGGGATTCGTTGTAATCGGTGATATTTGAGGAAATCGCCTGGGTTGTTTGCCGGACGGCAAATTTTTGGTTTTGAATATCCGCTGTTATGCACCAATTTCAAATTGATATATCTGTACGTCTACTTTTATAGAGTGAGATATATCTTTTTGAAATTATGTCTGTGACATTTACCTATATCAGTGGATGGTTAGGTAAGGAGCATTGAACAACGGTGTAATTCTTCTTAACCATAAGTACAGTTTTTAACCTACGACACACAGTGAATGAGTTATCAGAATCAAGGGACTTATACAGAGTATTGTATGTTTTCCAGGATCCATCAGGATAGAGGGGTTGGTCCTCGTACAATATTCAGTTTACTTATGACTTCTCTAGTTTTTAGACAGGTGATTCGTGGAAACACAGGGTCCGAATTTTGAGAAGTTATAGGTATTTGAATAAAGTAGAGAACCAGGTATTGCAAGTATCGGGATTCTTCAAAGTGATCGAAGATGTAGATACTTGTGTATGGTATTCAGTTGATAGTAATGATTAAGAGAACTTGCTTCTCTTTCAGGTTACTCATAATTGGAAGCATTCCTAAGTTGAGTAACGCTGATCGGCCTCTTTCCATTTAGTTGACATACACTGGAGACAGCTGCATGATTTGAATCTGGTTCAATTAAATCAGTGCCTCTGGTTCTATATTGGATATAGAACAGTTCATATCTTAACGATGTTAAGGTACGGGGAGTTGTCCGGCCTATGCTTAAAACCAGACTCTGGATAACTCAAGGCATGTTTCTGTAATGGCTGTTTGTGGGTTGACACAGGCTATGACGAGGGTTGACTTTCTACCATCTGGGAGATCAATAGTAATATTGTTCTAGACTCGCCACAGTTTTAATAAAAATGGATTTTTTCAAAAAACTGTAGTGGGAGTATGGTAGAACTGGAAGTGATTCCAGAACCACAAACAATTACTGAAGATTTCATAGGAACCTAAAGATTCAATCTGGATTGACATTCCATTGGCCACTCCGCAGATAAGGTGGGTAACCTCAGGCACCCGAGAGGTACTCCGGTAGCCTCAAGGACGGTGACAGGGAGGTTCTTGTTTACCCAGACTTGCCATTGCTGTTGTTCCAGACTGTGAGACCCGGCAGGAGGATGAGTAAAGCGTCGTTCTAAACTGGCTTTAGAAGTGTACGTCTATATGACTCTGCCAGAGGGTTGTCGTAGTCAGTGGGAGCAGCGGAAGCATTGGTGGACAGGTGGCTTATGTCTATTTATAGACTAAAGCAGATACAGCGGAGATAGATCATCTATTTCTGACGTGACAGTCATAGATTTGACTTCATCAGAATAGGGGATGGATCTGTTGAGAAGGTAGTAAGGTGTGATGTCATGGTATTTGGATGACATACACAGAGTAGGAAGTGATATTCCTATACTACGATCGGTTATACTTTGGTCATCACACAGTGATTTCTCCACATGGGACTTGGACATTATATCAGACATACTGGTTACTATGTCTATGGTTTTAGATCTAGATTTGGGTGGTTTCCTAATCAGGGTACTTAGACAGCATTCTAAGAGTATTTAGAATGGACGACTCCTGGCACGGTAGTGTACCTGCAGGTGATGGAGTCACCCTCTCTAAAGGTGTCTTATAGACTAAAGGGAAGAGGGATATGCATGATTGGCAGATCACTTGCTCAGGCAATTGAGTCAATCATGAGATGTCAAGTACCACACCATATGTTGTTCTTGCACTAGATGCAATATGTTGACATTGATCCAATCCTGGAGAAGCAGTCGGAAGCAGTTTTAGAACATAAGTGGATGTTCTAGGGATATGATAATGACAGCCTCATTCGGGAAGCAGTTATCATTCCAGGCTTCCAAGGTGACATGGACGACAAGGAGGTTGTCAGAGTTATAGTTTTTTCTTCTGACGAGGGGCAGTATTTTGGACAGGTTGTCCAAGGCAATACTAAGGGAGGCATGACGCAAGATACTGATTGAGTTCAGTTGACGATACAGTCTAAGAAGTTTGGATTTGGAGTTCATTTATGAGCTAGGTCCCATCAGACATCCAGACACATTCTAAGACAGGTATTGCTCATTTCGGGAGATGGCTTTCTCCGCAAACTTGAGATATAGAGAGACATAGAAAGAAACATCAAAGCGGATCCACTCGCTGAGGCTATTCCTTGAACGCAATAGTTTCGCAAACGAGCTTTGTGAGACTGACTAGTAGAGGAGTTGGGTGTTCGGTATCACACGGGCTGTGAGTATGCGACATCGCAATAATTAGCCTTGAGTGCAAGTGGGAGATTGTTGGAGATAGTGCCCTCAGAGTCAATTATTGGATCACAGGCACGTGATTGCAATGATTGAGGGAGGACCTATCCCGGTAGGACAGTCTTACTCAAGATGATAGTATGCTATTTGGTTTATCTTTATCATCGTGTACTGCTTTAGGTGACGTTACAGGTCACTATTGCACGTTGTAAGAGCCCCTAGGATTCATGCTTGACTGCTAGCAGTATGAGGGCAATCATATACGTGGGAGCTGGTAGTCTATAAGCACATCCTTAAAAGGTCCCTAGTCGTGGGAGTTTCGAGACAGGGCATCGATTCTCCAGAGTAGACTAGTGTATATAGTCGAGACCACGGCGAGGGGCGGTGGCTGGTCTCACAAGCCACTGGTGTCAGTTGGTTCACCTAAGATGTATACATGTGCTCATTGGGTTATGAGTACACCGGACAGGACTCGCCGGGAACATGCTAGTTGCTCTTATACCTGACGTCAGATAGCAGTTTCCTGGTGACATGTGTACAGCTTAGTTCATCGACCTGAGGATCGTCATTTATCTCGTGTGAGTTCCCACTGTGCTTTGATTACTGCCCTACCACGTTCAAAGGAGACGTGCAAACAGGTTTTAGTTGGGTACAGTCCCGAGCCACATGGAGGCAGTGAGCCGATCTTCGGGGGTTCGTCTCTCCCGGTATTGGGGGTGAGGTCGCGCTGTGTCTAGGAGAGCCAGAACAAGAAAAGTCCTTGGCCAAAGCAGGAGATTTACTGGTAGGTATTCCAGTAGTATCTCAGGGTGTTCTGGGCTGATCTCTGACACGACTTGTACCGCTTTTGGGGGTCTGACTTTTACCAATCCCCTAGGCCCGCCATGCGATGCTCATAGACGAACGGACCGGACTGTACGGATATTGTCACTGACAGGCTCAGTAGGGAGTCAGGATGAGTTCGCTCATCGACGTCCCTTTCTGTCAGTAGCTGGTGGCCCGTCACGTATGGCTAATACCTCTGACGTGCTAGTGGTTAAATCCACAGCCATAGTATTGACGAGTCTTTCGAGTCCCCCACATTCAGTTACTCAAGTTTCGGGCGAAACGCTGTAGAGGCCGTATGGAGATATGGCAGGGTTCGATCAGATACGTGCGGTATTGCACGGATCAGGATCGGACGGTTAGTACTAGAGGTCGTATGGATATATGGCCGGGTTCGATCAGATACGTGCGGTATTGCACGGATCAGGATCGGACGGATATTACTAGCCGGCTTTGGTTTAAGTCGGATCCTAGTATAGTACAGTGTAGATTTTGTCTCATTGCATTTGTATTCAGTTGGAATACAGATGCGGGTGTGTATACACAGTATCGGGGTTTTCCAGTAATTTATTACGGGACCAGTTTTCTGGAGTTGCCAGTTTGCTTTCCGTTTCGGCCATATTTCTTTGTATCTTTCATTGGCCGAAGATTGGTGGATGAGGGCTTATTTGCATTTTTGCAATTGAGCGATTTGGAGGGTTGTCTTTGCATACTTTTGTATCATTATGGTTTCATGATGGAGCCCCATCGCTTGACCTTCCATGGTTCATGATTGCTTGACTTTTTGTAGCAATCATGGTTGTTGATTTGTTGATGGAGTGTGGTTTTGCTAGTGATGATGATTCTTGCATAATGACCATTCCTCTCACTTGTATTATTCTTGTGGCTATCTTTTTTATGTTCTCTCTCTCTCATTCTCTCCACTCCCATAAGCTTGGCCGACCACATGAGATGGGGGCTGCCCATTTTATTTGGTGTGGGGTTTTTGTTCTTTTGCTTTGGAAAAAATCCCACAAGATCAATCTCCATTAGCTTGTATCATCCCTCCACCAAAATGCCAACCTCCTACAACCCGAAATGAGACATGAGCACTACACATTCTACAGCAAACCTTGGGCACGTCGGCTCGCCAACTTCGTGCCCGAGTAGCCTCGGTATAGAGGCGGGAGCCCGTAAAAGAAGCAGGCGACGTGGTGCCCTTCCGGCGACATGATGGAGACCGGACATTCCGCGGGAGATCGGGACGACGGTGAGAAGACCGGAGGACACGGATCGCTCGGTATATCTCTCTTCCCCATCTTGTAGTTAGCTACGACTAGTTTAATGGCACGATCCGGGTTTATAGTGCGCGGTTGTGCCAGTTTGAAAAATTAAAGTTAAGCATCGCTTCCGCATTCCGGCGTCGGATTGACGGCCAGGGCGCCGCCGTGCACTTACAGGTTGACCCAAGGAGGGGTGCTCAAGTTACCAGATTCCGTGAAGTGCTGAGTGGTCCATTCACTTTGTTGAAGGGGGCTGCCTCGCTTCAGGTTTTGGCGGGTAACTTGCCGCGTTCGTAGAGGTCTAGGATTTCATCGCACAGGCTATCCACACGACCAGGGGAACGTCGGGTTTCAGTAGCGGCTCTATGAAACCCGGGGGTCCCAGATATCTGTATTGTTCTGTGATGCTTATTAAATTTCTGTGATGTTGTATTTTATCACGCCTTGAGCGATTATTATATATTGATATATATACTAGTAGATGTTGTATATGTTTTGCATCCGCGCTAGTCCAGTCCCCGCTCTGTCGTTAGTTAACTAACCTAACGGGTGATGACGGGACCCAGTGGCGAATGCGGATGGCATATACGTACATCGTATTTTCGTACTTTTGTGGTGTGATCAATTGATGGGACTGTGTTGATTCGGATCAATGCAAGCTAAACAAACCTATTCTGATGTTGTTGGAACATTTTTCAAAAAGCTGTTATTGTAAGGACGTTCTCTTTTGTTTTGCACTGTGGTATTCGGTTATGAATATCCAGCACCTCAGTCGACGAGGCAAGGGCCAAGATCCCTTCACCTGGAGTGACCCCTTGGACAGAAGTTTGCGTCAGTGTAATAACTTCACTATAGCCGATTACTTTTTGCTTTGCATCGTGGTATTCATTTGGAATATCCTGCACCTCATTCTACGGGAAAAGAGCCGAGATCCCTTCACCGGGAGTGACCTCTTTAGCAAAGGTTTTCGCCACTATATTTTTATAAAAAGCTATGCAGTTCCTTCAACGATATCAAGTTCATTACGTTAAAAGTTTTTCGCCAAAAACTAGACGTAGCCCTCCGTCATTTCTTACAAGCATTACTTAGTATTCGTACTACGTGTGTTGACTGTGTCAAGGCGTAGTGTATGGTAGCTAAATAGTGTTCGTTTGTGGCATATTAATAGGATTGGTTAGGACAGTCATGCGGCCTTGTTGACTGTGTCAAGGGCTTGTACGGGTGGGTTTAATGCAATCCAGGATAATGATGGGTTGAACTTGACTAGGACTCTTTGATTTGTTGACTGTATCAAGGTCACTTGGGTCCTAGGGGTAAAAATCACATCGGGAGTTTTTAAAAAAACTGAAACTTGCCAATCATGCGCATACCTTCTGGAGTGTGGTGACGTGAGTGGATTCCGTCACGTTATCATGCGATGATAGTTGGATCCTGATTCCCACTGATGAGTTCGTTTACTCCTCCGGTGATCCCGACTAATTCTTCTTTCAGGTTTGGAGGAGAATTTGAGGTTACAGTGGGAGGTTTCCTGATTAGATAAAGTGATAACCATTCCGATCTAGGTTAGAGTGCACACTGAGTGTTTCTTTTCTCTCTCTCTCTTTGGCAGCGACCATGACCCGACCCGTGACTATGACTCAGTGACCAAGTTGACCGAACCTTCTTATAAGACTGGCTTTTGTATTGTCAGAGTTGCATACCTCATTGCCACTCCTACTTTTACCCTTTTTCTCCAGGACGCCCCGTATTACTACAAACGTCCACTTCCATTGGATAAAACCATCGTATGGTTATATACGAACTCGAAGGAATTTATTCAAGGATGGTTTCCGGTTCTGGAGAAAACGAATAGGACTATTCAGTTGCCTTTTCCTTTTACCTTCTCTCAGGTTGCGAGTGCTCCTTAGATTAAGGGACAGTACACCTATTACGCAAATTAGATAGTCTTCTTCCAAACCATAGGCAGGTGCTGAACGGTAGGAAATGAAGAAAACCAATTAGCCTAACGAAGGTGTGCAGAAGGTATTAAGTAAAGACAAATAAAGGGATTAGAAGGAGGGCAAAGTAAATTGCGACTGCTATTTACAACCAAACCAAGTATTTCATTACCACTCCCACTTCACCTTTGTATTTCTCCAGGACACTCCGTATCACTACGAAGATCCACAGTTTATTGGATTCTCCATCGTATGGTTATATACGAACTCGAAGGAACTTGTTCCAGTTCGGGGATGGATTCTGGTTTAGGAGAAAAAGGAATAAGGTTTTATTCAGTTGTCTTTTATCTTTACCTTCTCTCGGGTTGCGAGTGCTCCTAGGATTAGGACAGTACATCTATTACGCTTAATGGATAGTCTTCTTCCAAACCATAGGCTGGTGCCGAACGGTAGGGAAGGAAGAAAACCATTTAGCCTAAAGGGTGTGCAGAAGGTAATGACTAAAGACATATAAAGGGATTTGGAGAGGTGGCAAAGAAATATACGGTTATAGTTGTGAATCTGATAATGGAAGAGGCATTGCTAGGAATACCTGGATACCCCATCGAAACATTTCAATGTCTCAGTTTCACTGTGTAATATTAAAAGAAAACTGATTTCCCAATTAGTCCTTACTCTAGGGTGTGTATTTACCAGGTATAATTCTCATATCTGTATGGTTTTACAGATGATAAGTGGGAGTAAGTTATAGGGAATTAGGTGATCATCCTCATTATATCGGAATTCGTTGTAATTGGTGATATTTGAGGAAATCACCTGGGCTGTTTTCCGGACGGTAAATATTTGGTTTTGAATATCCGCTGTTATGCACCAATTTCAAATTGATATATCTGTACGTCTATTTTCATAGAGTGAGATATACCTTTTTGAAATTATGTCTATGACATTTACCTATATCAGTGGATGGTTAGGTTAGGAGCATTAAACAACGGTGTAATTCTTCTTAACTATAAGCACAGTTTTCAACCTACGACGCACAGGGTATGAGTTATTAGACTCAGGGGACTTATACAGAGTATTGTATGTTGTCCAGTGTCCATTAGGACAGAGGGGTTGGTACTCGTACTACATTCTATTTACTTATGACTTATCTAGTTCTTAGACATGTGTTTCATTGAAATACAAGGTCTAAGTTTTGAGAAATTATAGGTATAAGAATGAAGTAGAGAACCAAGCGTTGCAAGTATCAGGATTCTTCAAGGTGATCGAAGATGTAGATACTTGTGTATGGTATTCAGTTGATAGTAATGATTATGAGAACTTGCTTCTCTTTCAGGTTACTCACATCTGGATGTACACCTAAGTTGAGTAACACTGATCGGCCTCTTTCCATTTAGTTGACATACACTGGAGACAGCTGCATGATTTGAATCTGGTTCAAATTGAATCAGTGCCTCTGTTTCTATATTAGATATAGAACAGTTCATATCTTGACATTCTTAAGGTACGGGGAGTTGTCCGGCTTATACTTAAAACCAGACCTCGATAACTCAAGGCACGTTTCTGTAATGGCTGTTTGTAGGTTGACACGGGCTATGACGAGGGTTGACTTCTACCATCGGGAAGATCAATAGTGATATTGTTCTTGACTCGCCACAGTTTTAATAAAAATGGATTTTTTCAGAAAACAGTAGTGGGAGTATGGTAGAACTGGAAGTGATTCCAGAACCGCAAACGATTACTGAAAATTTGATAAGAACCTAAAGATTCAATCTGGTTTGACATTCCATTGGCCACTCCGCAAATATGGTGGGTAACCTCAGGCACTCGAGAGGTACTCTGGTAGCCTCAAGGACGGTGACAGGGAGGTTCTTGTTTACCCAGACTTGCCATTGCTGTTGTTCCAGACTGTGAGACCCGGCAGGAGGATGAGTATAGCGTCGTTCTAAACTAGCTTTAGAAGTACACGTGTGTATGACTCTACCAGAGGGTTGTCGTAGTCAGTTGGAGCAGCGGAAGCATAATGGACAAGTGGCTTATGTCTATTTATGGACTAAAATAGATATAGCAGAGATATATCATCTATTTCTGATGTGACAGTCATAGGTTTGACTTCACCAGAATAGGGAATGGATCTATTAAGAAGGTAGTAGGGTGTAATATCCTGGTATTTGGATGACATACACAGAGTAGGAAGTGAAATTCCTATACTACGATCGGTTATACTTTGGTTGTCACACAGTGGTTTCTCCACATAGGACTTGGATATTATATCAGACATTCTGGTCACTAGATCTATGGTTTTAGATCTAGATTTGGGTGGTTTCCCAATCTGGGTACTCAGACAGCATTCTAAAGGTGTTTTAGAATGGACGACTCCTGGCACGGTAGTGTACCTGCAGGTGATGGAGTCACCCTCTCTAAAGGTGTCTTACAGACTAAAGAGGAGAGGGATGTGCATGATCGGCAGATCACTTGCTTAGGCAATTGAGTTGATCATGAGATGTCAAGTACCACACCAGATGTTGTTTTTGCAGTAGATGCAATAAGTTGATATTAATCCTATCCTGGAGAAACAATCGGAAGCAGTTTTAGAACAAAAGTGGATGTTCTAGGGATTTGATAACGGCAGCCTCCTTTAGGAGACGGTTATCATTCCAGGCTTCCAAGGTGACCTGGATGACAGAGTGGCTGTCAGAGTTATAGTTTTCCTCTGACGAGGGGCAGTAGTTTGGACAGGAGGTCCAAGCGGATACTGAGGGAGGCATGGCGCAGGATACTGATTAAGTTCAGTTGACGATACAGTCTAAGAAGTTTGGATTTGGAGTTCATTTATGAGCTAGGTCCCATCAGATATCCAGACATATTCTAAGACAAGTATTGCTCATTTCGGGAGATGGCTTTCTCCGCGAACTTAAGATAAAGAGAGACATAGAAAGAAACATCAAAGCGGATCCACTCACTTAGGCTATTCCTCGAACGCAATAGTTTCTTAAACGGGTTTTGTGAGACTGATTAGTAGAGGAGTTGGGTGTTCGGTATCACACAGGCTGTGAGTATGCGACATCGCAATAATTAGCCTTGAGTGCAAGTGGGAGATTGTTGGAGATAGTGCCCTCAGAGTCAATTATTGGATCACATGCACGTAATTGTAATGATTGAGGGATGACCTATACCGGTAGGACAGTCTTACTCGAGATGATAGCATGCTATCTGGTTTATCTTTTTCATCGTGCACTGTTTTAGGTGACCTTACAGGTCACTATTGCGCGTTGATAGAGCCCTTAGGATTCTTGCTTGACGGCCAGGAGTATGATGGCGATCATATACGTGGGAGCTGGGGTCTATAAGCACATCCTTAAAAGGTCCCTAGTCGTGTGAGTTTTCGAGACAGGGCATCGATACTCCAGAGTAGACTAGTGTATACAGTCGAGACCCCGACGAGGGGCGGTGGCCGGTCTCACAAGCCACTGGTGTCAGTTGGTTCACCTAAGATGTACACAGGTGCTCATTGGGTTATGAGTACACCGGACAGGACTCGCCGAGAACATGCTAGTTGGTTTTATACCTGACGTCAGATAGCAGTTCCCTGGTGACATGTGTACATGTTAGTTCATCGACCCGAGATCGTCATTTGTCTTGTGTGAGTTCCCACTTACTATGATTACTACCCTACCACGGCTCAAAGGAGTCTTGCAAACAGGTTTTAGTTGGGTACAGTCCCGAGCCACATGGAGGCAGTGAGCGGATCTGCAGGGGTTCGTCTCTCCCGATATTGGGGGCGATGTCGCGCTGTGTCTAGGAGAGCCATTATACAAAGCCCTCGGCCGAGGCAGGAGATTTACTGGTAGGTATTCCTGTAGTATCTCAGGGTGTTCTTGGCTACACTCCGACACGACTTGTACAGCTTTTGGAGGTCTGACTTTTACCAACTCCCTAGGCCCGCCATGCGATACTCATAGAAGAACGGACCGGACTATACGGATATTGTCACTGACAGGCTCAGTAGGGTGTCAGGATGAGTTCGCTCATCGACGTCCCTTTTGGTCAATACTTGGTAGCCCGTTACGTACGGCTAATACCTCTGACGTGCTAGTGGTTAAATCCACAGCCAAAGTATTGACGAGTCTTTAGAGTCCCCACAGACAGTTTCTCAAGTTTCGGGCGAAACACTGTAGAGGCCGTATGGAGATATGGCAGGGTTCGATCATATACGTGCGGTATTGCACGGATCATGATCGGACGGATAATACTAGCGGGCTTTGGTTTAAGCCGGATCCTAGTATTGTACAGTGTATATTTTGTCTCATTGCATTTGTATTCGGTCGGAATACAAATGCGGGTAAGTATATACAGTCGCGTGGTTTTCCTGTAATTTATTACGGGATCAGTTTTTTTGAAGTTGCCAGTTTGTATTCCGTTCCGGCCAGTTTTCCTTTGTTCCGACATGGCCGGATTCTTCTGATAGGAGGGGCTGATTTGCAAGTGTACAAATTAGCAATTGAGGTGGGGGTTTCTTGTAAATGGAGAGATTATGATAGTATCTTTGCTTTTTCTTTCTTCATGGCTTGCATTAAATGTTGATAGGATTGAGATGGGATTGGGATATGAAAGAGGGTGACATTTCTTTCTTGTTATCACACATTTATATATATGCCTTTTTCTCTCTCTCCTCCACACTCTATTATAGAGGGCCGGCCACACTTCTTTGAGGGAGGGAGAGGTTCATTTTTGGTGTGGGGAAATTGCTCATCTCACATTATTTTGCTTACACCAAAATTCCCAAGTTCATCTCCATTATTTATTCCACCTCCATCATTATGGCAACTTCAAACCCCAAGAGACAAAACATTCTACACTTATCCTACAGCATCCTTAGGCACGTCGGCTCGCCAACATCATGCCCGAGTTGCCTCGGTCCAGAGGTGGGAGCCCGTAAAAGAACCCGGCGATGTGGTGCCCGTTCCGACGAGGAAATGAAGACCGGAGATTCCGCGAGGAGATCGGAGTGGAGGCCGAAGACCGAAGGACACGGATCGCTCGGTATAGCATTCTACCCTTTCTCTTGATAGCTAGTTGTAGGTTAATGGTTACGATCCGGGTTTTTAGGATGCGGTAGTGGCGGTTTAAAGTCAAGAAAATTTTTCGTTTCCGCATTTTGTCTTCGGATTGACGGCCGGGGCGCTACCATAGTCCTACACTTGTGCATTCAAACCCTAAACCTAATCCAATCACCAAAGCCAAATTCAAGTTCTCCGAGTACAATTCAAGCAAGAAGCCTTCAATCTTTTAGGGCGAAGCCGATCTTCATCCTAGCAAGTGATCCAAGACGATCCGCGACTCACGAAGACGTGCGAAGCCAAATCGACGATCGAGTTCTTTCCTCATTGTAGATCTTGAGAGAATTGTAACAAAATTGTTGATAAATAAAAGGTGAAATTCTTTATCTTGCTTTCTTTACATTCTTGCATCATGATTAGATCTCGATTCTTGATTGTGTTCTTTGATATGATGCTTGAGTAAAAACTCCGCTCGTGAAGAAGTCGAGAGAATCAATAGATGATGATGTTACAAATCTTGAAACGATTCTTAAGTCCTATGAGTTTTGTAAAATCTAGTAAATTGAAGCATTGACAACCTAGTTTCGAGCGATGCTTTCTTGAATGTTTTCGCTCTTAATTAGTGATCCACGATCGATGCTTGAATTTACTAGAGGCTAAAGTGTGAGTGAAATCAATGAAAGGACAAGTGATAGATGATGAAACCCTAGTTTCCGCAAGAAATCCCTAATTCTCGTTGATCGTCATCGATCTAGTATCAAATCATTAATGGATAAGAAAACGTAGTCACTAGTTTTCATCACGTCTATAGATTCGATCGATTCCTACGAGCCTCACTTCGATTCTTGAAACCTAATTCGATTGGATATCATCAATTCTTGATTTGTGATTTTTAATGTTTTCATGATAATTAGATTTAGATCTAGATAATTCTTGAAATTCACCTTTAAATCTTGAATTGAATTGTCTTTTCTTTTCTCTTTAATTTTTGACTCATCTAATTCAATTACAAGAAAATCTCACTTTCCCTATGGACGATCCGCACTCACTAACGCGCTATATATGACACCGTTATTGATTGTGGTCAAAAATTTCTTTGGTTGTGATTTCTTACACATTTATACCTACACACCGAGAAAGATCAATCAAATGGCGCCATTGCCGGGGATCGTGTGCTAATTTGTTCGTTTTTGAAATTTGAGTTGAAAAATTTATTCCATCAGATTTTTTAGATCAAAATTCGCGCAAACACTAAACGATTCGTTGTGATTTGTTGTAAGGAAATCTGGAATCTGTGGAGCTTGAGGAAAAATATTTTGAATATTCCAGAGAGCTCAGGAGGTGAACAGAAGCGTACGCTGAAAATTTTGTGCAGGAATTCTTCTTGATCGCGGTGGAACCGCGGCATTAGCAGCTTAGCGCGGCGGATCTGCGGCGCTCCTATAGCATCGCTGTACGGAAATTGCTCGGTGACTTCTTGACTTTCTTATCTCCTCCCTCATCTGCTCCAATAACAAATTTCTGCAGGTTTTTTTGCAAAAATTCGCAGTGCCGCAAAAATAAAAAATTGTGCGTGTTTGATCTTGGTTGTTTGCATTTTTAATACGGAAATTAAGGGGCAAAGACCAAATTCAGATTAGGTGTGGAGTTCATTACCCTTCCTAAGCCCTGAAAATCATAAAACCTGCATCCGCATTACCCTCATTAGCTAAAAAATATCTAGACATGACTCTAAGGACTGTCGCGCTCACTTAGGACAGGAGAAGGTCGTGGGTAATCTATTGCTTATCCGCGTTTCTTTTGTGGTGTCTAAGGCAAGTGTGTCTAAGGCAAGTGGTTACTTAATTAGGCACACTACTTACGTAGTGAAGAACCTCCCACTTACCTGGCACTTACCTGGCCACAGGAGGGACAAAGAGGCAGTAGAGGATTGATCCCACGATTTGTCTTCTGGCAGTTAGGAGCGGTCTAGAGACTTGACCTAGGTGACCATTAGACTTAGGGTTTTGCTTGTGCATTTGTTGTGATTTGCATCATTTTTTTCAAAAATCCGTATCTTTTTCAAAACAAACACCACTTCACATTTTCCCTAATTATATTAACGCTGCGACTTGTACTAAACCCTTTAGTGCAAGATAGGCTGGACACAGGATTCTAATGCCCGACTTGTCCACGTTCCCCTGATCGACTCCAAAGTCGGTAATTCTACGTCTACTTCTTCTTTACCCATCACCACACCCACATCGATGGACGGTTCTCCATCGAACTTCTTTACCACTACTCTGCCGCCGCCCGCAGGTGCGCAGAATCCACCCCGCATCTCTCTCCAGGAGTGGCGCTATCCTATGCGAGGCCCTCTTTCGACCTGTCTTTCCATTCCACAAGCCAACGGGGATAATTTTGAGATTAAACCCTAATACATCAACCTTCTACCCAAATATCACGGTCTCGAGTCTAAAGACGCATGTGTCTTTATTATAAAATTTGAAAATGTATGCGCAATGATGGGTACCTCACAGCTTTCTGTGGATGCTATGCGTCTTCGTCTTCTTCCATTTACCTTGTGCGATATAGCCGAGAAGTGGCTGTATAACACAACCGCACAATCCATTTCGAATTGGGAAGAATTCGTTGCAGCATTCCTTAAGAAATTCTACCCTAATCACAAGACAGCTCGAGTCCGTAGCGAAATAAATCAATTCACCCAGCTTCCGAATGAACCATTCTCGAAGTGTTTTGAACGCTTCAAGGATCTGTTGGTTCAATGTCCACATCACGGAATCCCGAGATGGGATCTGTGCAGAATCATATATGAGGGCATTAATCCTACCACTAAACAGAACCTTGAATCCATGTGTCAAGGCACTTTTATGACCAAAGATGATGGAGAAGCTTGGAAATTCTTAGAAGATTTCGCTGAAAGATCCTTATAGTGGGAGAGTGTAAATCAGTCATCGTCTAGGGGTGGCATTCACCAAATTGATGTTTCCATAGGTGTTCGAGCTGAAATGGCAGCAATACAAAAGAAGCTCGATGCTATGGAACATAAATTTTTAGCAGCGTCCCTAAATCCGATGTCGCTCCCCAAAACTGTATGTGGATGCTGTTCTGATCCTTCTCATTTGACGGAAGAATGTCTACTGAATTCTCCATTTCAAGGTCAAGAGCATACCAATGCCGCTTTTCAAAGACCTAGAAACGATCCATATTCTTCCACATACAATCAGGGTTGGAGGAACCACCCTAACTTTGCTTGGAACCAACAACAAAATCAAAACACGGTTCCAAACCAAAACAATTTTCAAATGGCTCTTCCACCACAACAGCAACCACTTCAACTCACTCAGCACCCCTACCAGTCACAAAATTTTCAAAACCAGGTCAACACTCCTGCATCCTCTAATCCTTTGCAGCTGACCTGTTCTGACGAATTCTCTGCATTCACACAAACCATGAAGTCACTCTTGTCAAATTTCATGGAAGTGTCGGCTGAGGTTAGGTCTTCTGTTAATGATATAAAGAAAAACTCAGCTTCCCAAGCTGAGAGTATAAAATCGATGGAAGAAGAAATTGCTCGACTAAAAGCCGAAATGAGTGCGAGAGAAAAAGGGAAACTTCCGTCTCAACCCCTACCGAATCCTGGGCATTACAATGTAAATGCCATCACAACGTTGAGATCAGGAAGAGTGCTGAACAATCATGTTGGGGAAGAGATTGATGATGCTGAAAAATCTATCAATAACACCCCAGCTGAGACCTTTCCTTACACACACACTTCGACTTCTGATCCTTGTTCCTCTAACACACCGCCTTCTCGCGAGCCTATTCTCAGTTTCCCTCTAGGCTCGACACCTCAGCAACCCTCTTCTATTCTACCACAGACGATCCCCACTCATATTCTGGGATCACGTCTACACACACCACCTTCTCCTATGATGGACCCAGCTCTTATCGCTAAAGCACCTTATCCGAATCGGTTAAGGGGTAACAAATCGAGTCCACATATGGAGAAGATTATGGAAATGTACAAACAGGTTAACATCAACATCCCTCTTCTATATGCTATTCAACAAGTCCCCGCTTATGCGGAAATTCTTAAAGACTTGTGCACTAGGAAGAGGAAGACTCAAGTGCCAAAGAAGATCTTCAGGACTAATAATGTTAGCACTGCGTTTACCCCACAGCTACCAAAGAAACTGTAAGTGCACGGCGGCGCCCCGGCCGTCAATCCGACGGCCAAATGCGGAAGCGGTGATAAACTTTAAATTTTACTTGAACTGGCAAACCGCCGCGCACTAATACTCGGATCGAACCATTAATTAGTCCTAGCTAACTACAAGATGGGAAGAGAGATATACCGACTGATCCGAGTCCTCTGGTCTTCTCGTCGTCGTCCCGATCTCCTGCGGAAGCTCCGGTCTCCACCTCGTCGCCGGAAGTGCGCCACATCGCCTACTTCTTTTACGGGCTCCCACCTCAATGCCGAGGCAACTCGGGCACGAAGCTGGCTAGTCGACGTGCCCAAGGTTTGCTGTAGAATATTGTGTAGAACTTGTGTCTCATTTTGGGGTAGTGGAGGTTGCCATTGGTGGAGGGATTGAACTTGGAGCTTTTGAGATTGAACTTGTGGGAATTTTGCAACATGAAATGAGCTAAAAAAACCCATACTCTAAATTTGGACAGCCCCCATGGCTTTGGCCGGCCAAGCATTAGGAAAAGAATGAGAGAGAGAGAAACTCAAGAGCGGTGAATCAAGAGAATAATGCAAGGTTGGGTGTCATGGAAAAAGAAAGTGATGATGAGAAACAATGATCACTCCCAAAACCAATACTCAACCAACAATCATCAACAACCATGATTGTTTACAAAGTCAAGCCATGATCAACTAAAGAAAGTCAAGGTATGGTGCAATAATCATGATGTCACAAAGTGCAAAGACCCCCTCCACAAATGCTTATTTGCAAAAATGCAAATAAGCCCTCCTCCACCAAACTTCGGCCAATGAACGAAACAAAGGAAATTGGCTGAAACGGAAAGCAAACTGGCAACTCCATAAAACTGGTCCCGTAATAAATTACGGGAAAACCCCGATACTGTGCATACACACCCGCATTTGTATTCCGACCGAAATACAAATGCAATGAGACAAAATTCACACTGTACTATACTAGGATCTGGCTTATACCAAAGCCGACTAGTAATATCCGTTCGATCTTGTTCCGTGCAATACCGCACGTATCTGATCGAACCCTGCCTTATATCCATACGGCCTATAGTACAAACTGTCCGATCCTGATCCGTGCAATACCGCACGTATCTGATCGGACCTTGCCATATCTCCATACGGCCTCTACAACTTTTCGCCCGAAAGCTGAGTAACTGAATGTGGGGGACTCTAAAGACTCGTCAACACCTTAGTTATGGATTTAACCACTAGCATGTCAGAGGTATAAGCCAATACGTAACGGGCTACCAGGTATTGACTAAAAGGGACGTCTGTGAGCGAACTCAGCCCGACAACCCTACTGAGCCTATCAGTGACAATATCCGTACAGTCCGGTCCGTTCGTCTATGAGTATCGCATGGCGGGCCTAGGGGGTTGGTAAAAGTCAGACCCCCAAAACCGGTACAAGTCGTGTCGGAGTGTAGCCCAGAACACCCTGAGATACTACTGGAATACCTACCAGTAAATCTCCTTGCCTCGGCCGAGGGCTTCGTGTAATGGCTCTCCTAGACACAGCACGACCTCACCCCCAATACCGGGAGAGACGAACCCCTGAAGATGCGCTCACTGCCTCCATGTGGCTCGGGACTGTACCCAACTAAAACCTGTTTGCACGACTCCTTTGAGCCGTGGTAGGGTAGTAATCAAAGTACAGTGGGAACTCACACAAGACAAATGACGATCCCCAGGTCGATGAACTAACCTTTACACATGTCACCAGGGAACTGCTATCTGACGTCTGGTATATGACCAACTAGCATGTTCCCGGCGAGTCCTGTCCGGTGTACTCATAACCCAATGAGCACCTGTATACATCTTAGGTGATCCAACTGACACCAGTGGCTTGTGAGACCGACCACCGCCCCTCGTCGGGGTCTCAACTATAGACACTAGTCTACTCTGGAGTATCGATGCCCTGTCTCGAAACTCACACGACTAGGGACCATTTTAAGGATATGCTTATAGACCCCCAGCTCCCACTTATATGATCGCCCTCATACTGCTGGTGGTCAAGCAAGAATCCTAGGGGCTCTATCAACGTGTAATAGCAACTTGTAAGGTCACCTAAACCAGTACACGATGATAAAGGTAAACCAGATAGCATACTATCATCTCGAGTAAGACTGTCCTACCGGGATAGGTCCTCCCTCAATCATTGCAATCACGTACCTGTGACCTAATAATTGACTCTGAGGGCACTATCTCCAACAGAAACGTAAGGACCCAGGATGTCCTACAATCTCGATTTCTATTGGCGGTAAAAGTATCAACCGTGCTCTTCTTTACCTAGGCGCAAGTGTTAACCTGCTTCCATATTCTGTATACGAGCAGCTCGGGATTGGAGAGTTGAAACCAGCTCGCTGCACTCTCCAAATGGCAGATCGTTCAATCACCAAACCTAGGGGTGAACTAGAGGATGTGTTGATAAAAGTCGGGGAATTTGTATTCCCTGTGGACTTCATTGTTCTCGATACACAACCTGTAGCAAACCCACAGAGTCAAATTCTGGTGATTTTGGGTCGACCATTCCTTGCCACTTCCAATGCTGTCATTAACTGTAGAAACGGTTCAATGAACCTATCTTTTGGAAAAATGACAATTGAACTGAACATCTACAAAATTGGAACTCAGCCATCTGAACCCTCTGCTCATATTCTTGATGTGTGCTCTGTCCACGAGATTGCTCCCGAAAGTTGCGAAGTTGATGAACTTTGCTTTGAAGATCTCGACGACACTACCACATCAATGTTTGATCTTGCACATCTTAGTGAGGACACATTTTCCACGCTTGAGTCCGACACTCTTGACTCATCACCATCCGAGTCTGTATCCTATACAGGCTATGAGCTTCTTTGTGACTCCGAAGATCATTCGATGATCCCACCTTCTATTATTTCTCCGCCAGTATTAGATCTCAAACTTTTACCTTCTCATCTTAAATATGCATATTTATGTGAGAATGAGTCTTTACCAGTTATCATATCCGCTTCTCTAGCATCAGAGCAAGAGAATGCGCTTTTGACGGTATTGAGATCTAATAGGCAGGCGTTTGGTTGGACCATGGCTGACATCAAAGGGATTAGTCCCTTGATTGTTGAACATCATATATATTTGATGGATGAAACCAAACCAACCCGAGAACCACAGAGACGGTTGAACCCCGTCATGAAGGATGCGGTGAAGAAAGAAATCGTCAAATGCCTTGACAATGGTATCATTTACCCAATCTCTGATAACTAATGGATGAGTCCAATTCATGTCGTCCCTAAGAAATCTGGCATCACAGTCATTACCAATGAGGCAAATGAGTTAATTCAGACACGCGTCCAAACTGGGTGGCGTGTATGTATTGATTACAGAAAACTCAATGCCGCAACGAGGAAAGACCACTTTCCTCTACCTTTCATTGACCAGATGCTGGAACGCTTAGCTGGACGTGAGTATTATTGCTTTATGGACGGATACTCTGGCTATAATCAGGTCCCCATTGCCAAAAAGGATCAAGATAAAACCGCATTCACTTATCCTTTTGGTACCTTTGCTTATAGACGCATGCCCGTTGGGTTATGCAATGCTCCCGCTACATTTCAGCGGTGTATGATGGGGATATTCTTGGACATGGTCGAGAATTTTTTGGAGATTTTCTTGGACGATTTATCGATTTTCGGAGATTCTTTTTCTGACTTCCTATCGAATCTTGACGCAGTTCTTACTCGTTGCAAAGAGAAAAACTTAACCTTGAATTGGGAAAAATGCCATTTCATGGTCCAAGAGGGAATTGTGCTTGGACATGTTATTTCACGGAAAGGCTTTGAGGTTGACAAAGCTAAGATAGATGTCATTTAAAACCTTCCTCATCCCAAATGCGTCAAGGATATCCGATCATTTCTTGGCCATGCACGCTTTTACAGGAGATTCATTAAGGATTTTAGCAAAATTGCTAGACCTTTAACTCTTCTCTTGGCCAAGGACACGACCTTCCACTTTGACTCGGATTGTGAGGCAGCATTCGATTCACTTAAATACTCTCTCACTACAGCCCCCGTTCTATCTTCTCCAGATTGGAACCACCCTTTTGAGCTTATGTGTGATGCATCAGATTTTGCAGTTGGTGCAGTCTTAGGACAACACATTGAAGATGCCACACGTGATCTATTACGCAAGTAAGACCCTGAACGATGCTCAAATTAACTATACAACTACCGAAAAAGAACTTTTGGTGGTTGTATTTGCATTAGAAAAGTTCAGGCCATACTTGATTGGCTCACCAATTGTTGTGTACACTGACCACTCTGCCTTGAAACATCTTTTGGCGAAGAAGGATGCTAAAGGTAGGCTAATACGTTGGATCCTTCTGTTACAAGAATTTGATCTTGTTATTAAAGATAAGAAAGGATGTGAAAACGTTGTAGCCGACCATCTTTCGCGCATCTCTTCTTCACCTATGACCCTGCCGATCAATGATTCTTTTCCGGACGAACAACTCTTGAATGTTTCCGATGAATCTTGGTTCAGGGATATTGTGAACTATCTTGTTATGGGACTGATACCCAGCGATTGGTCAAAACAGGACAAACATCGTTTTCTATCCCAAGTAAAACACTTTTACTAGGATGAACCCTATCTGTTTAAGTATTGTCCTGATCAGATCATTCGCCGGTGTGTCCCGAATGAGGAATTCAAGAGTTTTCTATCTTTTTGTCATGATCAGGCATGTGGGGGTCACTCTGGTCCTAAAAAGACGGCGGAGAAGGTTTTGCAATGCGGTTTTTATTGGCCGACCTTGTTCAAAGACGCATTTGATCATTGAAAAACCTGTACACAGTGTCAACACACGGATAGGATTTCCTGGAGAAATGAGATGCCACAGCAACCTATCTTAGTGGTTGAAATTTTCGATGTTTGGGGCATTGACTTTATGGGTCCTTTTCCCAACTCCTTTGGGAATCTGTACATACTGCTTGCGGTTGATTACGTCTCAAAGTGGGTTGAAGCTATTCCTTGTCGCACTAATGACAAGAAGGTTGTCATTAAGTTCTTAAAAGAAAACATCTTTTCGTGATTTGGACACCCACGCGCTATCATTAGCGATAACGGGACGCATTTCTGCAACAGGTCTTTCGAGACTTTGATGCGGAAATATGCAATCAACCACAAGCTTTCCACACCCTATCATCCCCAAACGAGTGGGCAGGCTGAGATTTCAAATAGACAGATCAAACAAATTCTGGAGAAGACTGTTGCTAAGAATAGAAAAGATTGGTCGACCAAATTGACGGATGCTCTTTGGGCATTCCGAACTGCATATAAAACCGATTTAGGGATATCTCCTTATAGGTTAGTGTTTGGGAAGGCTTGTCACTTACCAGTCGAGATTGAGCACAAAGCAATGTGGGCTATTAAAGAAATCAACTTTGACTTAAATCAAGCCTGCAACTTTCAGAAGCTGCAAATAAACGAGCTAAGCGAACTCCATAATGAAGCTTATGATAACGATGTAATGGTAAAGAATCGGACTAAGGTATTTCACGATAAAAATATTTTGAGGAAAACTTTTACACCTGGTCAACAAGTCCTTCTTTATGATTCACGACAACACCTTCATGCGGGTAAGCTATGATCTCGGTGGAAGGGACCTTTTGTTGTGCGGTTTGTATATCCGCACGGGGCAGTTGAGGTAGAAAATGTTAAAAACGGTACATTTTTCAAAGTGAATGGACATAGATTAAAGCCGTATTTTTCCACTGACCCCACGGAGGAGCTCCTGTTCTTACAGGAGCCATTTTATCTTGATTAAAATTCCTCCGTCTCACCTCCATGTCCTGTAAATTACTGCATCATCTTTTGAATGGAGGTGAATGAAAAGAATAAGTTTGGGGGAGGATTTTCACGATCATATTTATTGCCCCCATTAATAAATTTCCTCCCAGGCTTACAGGTTTTTCGAGATTTAGCACATGGCAACAGTGAGGACACTGTTGAAAACAAGTTTAGGGGAGGTTTGTGCTTATTTACGCATCATTTGCATATTACTTTGCATAAGCACAAAACATTTTCAAAACCTATAAAAATTTAAAAATTTTCAAAAAAAAAAAATTTGTTTTGTACATAAATAAGATAATAAAAGATTAGATAGTGAAAAATTACATCCAAAATATTAGAAAAATTAAAGAAAACCAAGAAAATTAGAAGTTTTCTTATACAAACTAGTAATAACTAGTTATGAGCCATTGTCCCAATGGTTAAGATGAAGGAAGTCACTAATCTGAGGATAAAAATAAGTCTGAAAAATAGTTCCTATTCTGGAAGCCAAACATTTTGAACGTTGATACCCTACTATTCACACTTACACACGTCTTGAAACTCGGGATAGTAGAGGATACCTTGAAATGCTCTTGTCTAAAAGCCAAAGAATGAAGAAAATAAAAAAAAATGGTGAAGAAAAATGAACACTGGTTTTGTTATCACCAAGAAAGCAATAAAAAAATATAGCGAGGGTGCTTCATCACCTAGTGCCTTAGACCAACTGGTCTAGGAGTCACTGCTAAGCCTTAGGTGGTGCAAGACGAGGAAAATTTACCGTATAAGCAAGCACATGAGTAATTGGTCGGTTAGTACCTCGAGAAGTATTAACGGTCGCATGAAAATGTGTGAGCAAATCAATCTAAGTATTCATCAAATTAAAAAGTACTGAGGTAGATGGACAAGAGTATGATAGCTTGAATTGAATTCTCCGGGTATAGTGATGTCTTTTACACACACATATGGTTATATGATCGATGTTTGGAAGAAAGATAGGAATGAAGAATAAAGAAGATTTTTATTGAAGGATGATATGATTTCTAACATTTTTTCATGACTATTAAGATAGGGCTCATGACAACCGAAAAACTAGCATAGTTGGAAACTCTAATTTTCAAAGTCTTTCTTTTACAATTCTTGTCTTTAAATGTAACTTTCACAGTCTTCCTTTTATTATTGGATTTTGTGGGTGCAATACGCTGAAAACCCTCAGGAGACAACACTCCTTCTACTAGGGATACCTAGAGGTTGAAAGGCTTGTTGCACGTGCTCAGTGCAATCGTGTTGCCTACGAAAGTGTGCTAATTAGTTTTTCTCTTTCTTTATTTTCTCCTTCTCTTTTTAATAAAACAGTTCGCTCGAGACGACCGAAAATACGTTTGGGGAAATTTGATCAGTCAAAAATATTGCATTTTTAACACATCAATTTCCCTGCCATTTGCACTCATCTATAAGTGTTCGGTATGATTATAGCACATAATAGCAAAACATCCGTAAAATACCAAATAACTTGGTTTATACTTTAAAACCAACATTTTGAGGGAAATTGAGTGTTTATCATTGCATCGCATAATCTTTGTGTAGCGCAACACTTGTCTCTTGAATCTGTGCAAGAAATTCCAGGAACAGAGCCTAAATTGTCAAAAGTGCTGATAAAAATACGCCAAGTCCCAGACTAATGATCTGACAGTGATATAGAAATAAAGATGAAATTCCACACATCAGAAACTGTAAGTGCACGGCGGCGCCCCGGCCGTCAATCCGACGGCCAAATGCGGAAGCGGTGATAAACTTTAAATTTTACTTGAACTGGCAAACCGCCGCGCACTAATACCCGGATCGAACCATTAACTAGTCCTAGCAAACTACAAGATGGGGAAGAGAGATATACCGACTGATCCGAGTTCTCCGGTCTTCTCGTCGTCGTCCCGATCTCCTGCGGAAGCTCCGGTCTCCACCTCGTCGCCGGAAGTGCACCACATCGCCTACTTCTTTTACGGGCTCCCACCTCAATGCCAAGGCAACTCGGGCACGAAGCTGGCTAGTCGACGTGCCCAAGAATTGCTGTAGAATGTATAGTAGAACTTGTGTCTCATTTGGGGTTCATGGAGGTGCCATTTTGGTGGAGGGATGATACAAGAATTATGTGGAGGAACTTTGGGGATTTTGGAACATGAAATGAACAAAACCCCACACACCAAAAAAAAATTGGGCAGCCCCCTCCCCATATGGCCGGCCGAATCAATGAGGAAGAGGAGAGAGTGAGAGTGTGGTAATCAAAAGAATAAGCCCCATCATACAAGGAAGAGAGAGAAGGTTACAATCATAACAAGAACTGATCACAAGCTAAAACCAACACCACACTCAACCACAACCATCACCCCAAGTATGATGACTCCAAATGGTCAAGCCATCATGAACAAATCAAGTCAAAAAGGTCAAGGTATGGAGCAACCATCATGAAGTCAAAAAGTCAAGTGATCATGACATGGCAATATGCAAAAGACCCCCTCCACAAATGCCTATTTGCAACAATGCAAATAAGCCCTCCTCCACCAATCTTCGGCCAATGAATGATACAAAGGAAATCGGCCGAAACGGAAAGAAAACTGGCAACTCCAGAAAACTGGTCCCGTAATAAATTACAGGAAAACCCCGATACTGTGCATACACACCCGCATTTGTATTCCGACCGAAATACAAATGCAATGAGACAAAATCTACACTGTACTATACTAGGATCCGGCTTATACCAAAGCCGGCTAGTAATATCCGTTCGATCCTGATCCGTGCAATACCGCACGTATCTGATCGAACCCTGCCATATATCCATATGGCCTATAGTACAAACTGTCCGATCCTGATGCGTGCAATACCGCACGTATCTGATCGGACCTTGCCATATCTCCATACGGCCTCTACAACTTTTCGCCCGAAAGCTGAGTATCTGAATGTGGGGGACTCTAATGACTCGTCAACACCTTAGTTGTGGATTTAACCACTAGCACGTCAGAGGTATAAGCCAATACGTAACGGGCTACCAGGTATTGACTAAAAGGGACGTCTGTGAGTGAACTCAGCCTGACAACCCTACTGAGCCTGTCAGTGACAATATCCGTACAGTCCGGTCCGTTCGTCTATGAGTATCACATGGCGGGCCTAGGGGGTTGGTAAAAGTCAGTCCCCCAAAAGCGGTACAAGTCGTGTCGGAGTGTAGCCCAGAACATCCTGAGATACTACTGGAATACCTACCAGTAAATCTCCTTGCCTCGGCCGAGGGCTTCGTGTAATGGCTCTCCTAGACACAGCGCGACCTCACCCCCAATACCGGGAGAGACGAACCCCTGAAGATACGCTCACTGCCTCCATGTGGCTCGGGACTGTACCCAACTAAAACCTGTTTGCACGACTCCTTTGAGCCGTGGTAGGGTAGTAATCAAAGTACAGTGGGAACTCACACAAGACAAATGACGATCCCCAGGTCGATGAACTAACCTGTACACATGTCACCAGGGAACTGCCATCTGACGTCTGGTATATGACCAACTAGCATGTTCCCGGCGAGTCCTGTCCGGTGTACTCATAAACCAATGAGCACCTGTATACATCTTAGGTGATCCAACAGACACCAGTGGCTTGTGAGACCGGCCACCGCCCCTCGTCGGGGTCTCGACTGTATACACTAGTCTACTCTGGAGTATCGACGCCCTGTCTCGAAACTCTCACGACTAGTGACCATTTAAGGATATGCTTATAGACCCCCAGCTCCCACTTATATGATCGCCCTCATACTGCTGGTGGTCAAGCAAGAATCCTAGGGGCTCTACCAACGTGTAATAGCGACCTGTAAGGTCACCTAAAGCAGTATACGATGATAAAGGTAAACTAGATAGCATACTATCATCTCGAGTAAGACTGTCCTACCGGGATAGGTCCTCCATCAATCATTGCAATCACGTACCTGTGACCTAATAATTGACTCTGAGGGCACTATCTCCAACAATCTCCCACTTGCACTCAAGGCTAATTATTGCGATGTCGCATACTCACAGCCCGTGTGATACCGAACACCCAACTCCTCTACTAGTCAGTCTCACAAAGCTCGTTTGCGAAACTATTGCGTTCGAGGAATAGCCTTAGTGAGTGAATCCAGTTTGTTGTCTCTTTCCATGTCTCTCTATATCTCAAGTTCGCGGAGAAACCCATCTCCCGAAATGAGCAATACCTGTCTTAGAATGTGTCTGGATGTCTAATGGGACCTAGCTCATAAATGAACTCCAAATCCAAACTTCTTAGACTGTATCGTCAACTGAACTTAATCAGTATCCTGCGTCATGCCTTCCTCAGTATTGCCTTGGACCACCTGTCCAAAATACTGCCCCTCGTCAGAAGGAAAAACTATAACTCTAACAACCTCCTTGTCGTCCGGGTCACCTTAGAAGCATGGAATGATAACTGTCTCCTTAATGAGGCTGTCGTTATCATTTCCCTAGAACATCTACTTATGTTCTAAAGTTGCTCCCGAATGTTTCTCCAGGATTGGATCAATATTAACTTATTGCATCTAGTGCAAGAACAACATCTGGTGTGGTACTTGACATCTCATGATTGACTCAATTGCCTAAGCAAGTGATCTGCCAATCATGCACATCCCTCTCCCTTTTAGTCTATAAGACACCTTTAGAGAGGGTGACTCCATCACCTGCAGGTACACTACCGTGCCAGGAGTCGTCCATTCTAAATACTCTTAGAATGCTGTCTAAGTACCCTGATTGGGAAACCACCCAAATCTAGATCTAAAACCATAGATCTAGTAACCAGTATGTTTGATATAGAATCCATTTCCTTTGTGGAGAAACCACTGTGTGACGACCAAAGTATAACCGATCGTAGTATAGGAGTTTTCTTTCCTACTCTGTGTATGTCATCCAAATACCAGGATATCACACCCTACTACCTTCTCAACAGATCCATCCCCTATTCTGATGAAGTCAAACCCATGACTGTCACGTCAGAAATAGATGATCTATCTCCGCTACATCTGCTATAGTCTATAAATAGACATAAGCTACCTGTCCACCAATGCTTCCGCTGCTCCCACTGACTACGACAACCCTCTGGCAGAGTCATATAGACGTACACTTCTAAAACTAGTTTAGAACAACGCTATACTCATCCTCCCGCCGGGTCTCGCATCCTGGAACAACAGCAATGGTAATTGTGGGTAAACAAGAACTTCCATGTCACCGTCCTTGAGGCTACCGTAGTACCTCTCGGGTGCCTGAAGTTACCCACCTTATCTGCGGAGTGGCCAATGGAATGTCAATCCAGATTGAATCTTTAGGTTCCTTATCAAATCTTCAGTAATCGTTTGTGGTTCTGGAATCACTTACAGTTCTACCGTACTCCCACTACTGTTTTCTGAAAAAATCCATTTTTAATAAAACTGTGGCGAGTCTACAACAATATTGCTATTGTTCATCCAGATGGTAGAAAGTCAATCCTCGTCATAGCCTGGGTCAACCCACAAACAGCCATTACAGAAACGTGCCTTGAGTTGTCCAGTGTCTGGTTTTAATCATAAGCCGGACAACTCCCCGTACCTTAACACCGTTAAGATATGAACTGTTCTATATCCAATATAGAACCAGAGGCACTGATTTAATTGAACCGGATTCAAATCATGCAGCTGTCTCCAGTGCATGTCAACTAAAAGAAAGGAGGCCGATCAGCGTTACTCAACTTAGGAGCACTTCCAATTATGAGCAACCTGAAAGAGAAGCAAGTTCTCTTAATCATTACTATCATCTGAATACCATACACAAGTATCTACTTCTTCGATCATTTTGAAGAATCCCGATACTTGCTATACCTGGTTCTCTACTCTATTCAAATACCTATAACTTCTCAAAATTCGGACCCTGTGTTTCCACGAAACACCTGTCTAAAAACTAGAGAAGTCATAAGTAAACCGAATATAGTACGAGGACCAACCCCTCTGTCCTGATGGACCCTGGACAACATACAATACTCTGTATGAGTCCCTTGAGTCTGAAAACTCATTCACTGTGTGTCGTAGATTGAAAACTGTACTTATGGTTAAGAAGAATTACACCGTTGTTTAATGCTCCTTACCTAACCATCCACTGATATAGGTGAATGTCATAGACATAATATCAAAAAGGTATATCTCACTCTATAAAAATAGACGTACAGATATATCAATTTGAAATTGGTGCATAACAGCGGATATTCAAAACCAAATATTTGCCGACCGGCAAACAACCCAGGTGACTTCCTCAAATATCACCAATTATAACGAATTCCGATATAATGAGGATGATCACCTAATTCCCAATAACTTACTCCCACTCATCATCTGTAAAACCATACAGATGTGAGAATCATACCTGGTAATTACATACCCTGGAGCAAGTGTCTAACTGGGAAATTAGTTTTCCTTTAACAGAACACAGTGAGACCAAAACATTGAAATGTTTCGATGGGGTATCCCGGTATTCCTAGTAATGCCTTTTCCAGATTCACGACTGTAACCGTATAATTCTTTGCCACCTCTCCAAATCCCTTCATATGTCTTTAGTCATTACCTTCTGTACACCCCTTTAGGCCAAATGGTTTTCTTCCTTCCCTACCGTTCGGCACCAGCCTATGGTTTGGAAGAAGACTATCCAATAAGCATAATGGGTGTACTGTCCTAATCCTAGGAGCACTCGCAATGTGAGAGAAGGTGAAGATAAAAGACAACCGAATAAACCTTATTCCTATTTCTCCTGGACCAGAATCCATCCCCGAACTGGAACAAGTTCCTTTCGAGTTCGTATATAACCATACGATGGAGTATCCAATAAACTGTGGATCTTCGTAGTGATACGGAGTGTCCTGGAGAAATACAAAGGTGATTTAGGATTGGCGAAGGAATACTTGGTTTGGTCGTGAATAGCAGTCGCAATTTACTTTGCCCTCTTACTAATCCCTTGCTTTGTCTTAACTTAATACCTTCTGCACACCATCATTATGCTAATTGGTTTTCTTCATTCCTTACCGGTCGGCACCTGCCTATGGTTTGGAAGAAGACTATCCAATTTGCATAATAAGTGTACTACCCCTAAACCAAGGAGTACTCGCAACCTGAGAGAAGGTAAAAGGAAAAGACAACTGAATGATCCGATCCGTTTTCTCCAGAACCTGAAACCATCCTCGAATAAATTCTTTCGAGTTCGTATCTAACCATACGATGGTTTTGTCCAATGGAAGTGGACGTTCGTAGTAGTACGGGGTGTCCTGGAGAAAAGGGTAAAAGTAGGAGTGGCAATGAGGTTCGCAACTCTGACAATCCAAAAGCCGGTGTTTAAGAAGGTTCGGTCAACTTGGTCACTGAGTCATAGTCTTAGGGTCTGGTCAATGGTCGCTGCCAGAGAGAGAGAGAAAAGAAACACTCAGCGTGCACTCTAACCTAGATCAGAATGGTTACCAATTTATCTAATCTGGAAACCTCCCACTGTACCATCAAATTCTCCTCCAAACCTGAAAGAAGAATTAGTCGGGGTCACCAGAGGAGTAAACTAACTCATCAGTAGGAATCGGGATCCAACTATCATCGCATGATAACGTGACGGAATCCGCTCACATCATCACACTCCAGAAGGTATGCGCATATCTGGCAAGTTTCAATTCTTTTGAAACTCCCGATGAGATTTCTGCCCCATTCTCTTATGACCTTGGCGTGAGGTCAAAATATCATAAGTCACATGTCAAGTTCTGCCCGTCATTATCCAGGTTAATTTGAACCCACCCGTACATACCCTTAACGTAGGCCAAAATAGTAGTACGAATGTCCCAAACCAACGCATCTATCTTTGCAACAGATAAATATCCGGCAGCTACCAATCAGTATGCCTTGGCGTTAGGTCAAAATACATAGCTTGAATACTACCGAATATTTAACTGAAATGACGGAGGGCTACGAATGGTTTCTGGCGAAAACCTTTAACGTAATGAACTTGATATCGTTGAAGGAACGGATAGCTTTTAAAAATATAGCGACGAAAACCATTGCTAAAGAGGTCACTCCCGGTGAAGGGATCTCGGCTCTTTTCCCGTAGAATGAGGTGCAGGATATTCCAACTGAATACCACGGTGCAAAGCAAAAGTAATCGGCTATAGTGAAGTTAATGCCCTGACGCAAACTTTTTGTCCAAGGGGTCACTCCCGGTGAAGGGATCTCGGCCCTTGCCTCGTCGACTGAGGAGCAGGATATTCCAACTGAATACCACGATGCAAAACAAAAGTGAACGTCCTTGCAATAACAGCTTTTGAAAAAGTGTTCCTGTTTCCTGATTTAAAATCAGGAAAGCTTCTGTGAAGAGCTTCGAAAAGGGGGCCACGTGCTTACACGTGACCAACAGTCACGTGTTGACACGTGACCTATAAAGTACAGAAAAGGGGACACAATGATTCGCTGAACAAAGTCAAGAAAAAGAGCTTCAGAAGAGGTCACGTGCTCCCACGTTACCAGGGTCACGTGTCGGCACGTGACGGTCAAAATAGCAAACTCGCTCTCCAATTGAACCAAGGAAAGAAGTGCCAGACAGGGGTCACGTGCTCACACGTGACCAGGAGTCACGTGGTAGCACGTGACGTTTAAGCAAAGATCAGAAGACAGCGCAAAAGAAAGGAAAAGGCTCACTCTAAAGGGGGTCACGTGCTCACACGTGACCATGGGTCACGTGGTCACACGTGATCGGCTTTCAAAACCCTTTTTGTCAACAGAATTAAATTCTGAGAGAAATGCAAATCTTTCCAAAGGAACGCAACTATATGCATCCAATCAAATTAAAGATTCAGAGGTCATTTATTTATGGAAAATCTCGGGTTTGGAAAGATTTCCTCCTTAAATCTAACCAAAATAACAAGGGAGAATCTCTGGATTTGAAATCCAACGGTGAATAAAATTCACCTAATAATCCAAAGGTCCAGAACGAATGAAGGATGCAAATCAAATCTCTCAATGAAGATTCGTCACAAAACTAACTGATTCAGCTGCTTCTCCTATAAATAGGAGCCAAGAGACACAAAAAAAGACATACATGCGCAGAGAAGAGAAAAGAAAAAAGGAGGAGAGCTTTGATACTTTGAAAAAGACTCGGATCTTCTGCAAAAACCCTAGGTAAGAAAGGGAAAGCCTTTTGAAAGAAAGAGAATTTAATTCTCTATAGAGTTTAACTCTAATATATAAAACAGAAGAGCAAATTTCTTCTCTCTTTGATAGAGGATCTGCAAAGTGCACATCTCCCCTTAAGGTTGAGAATTTAATTCTCAATGGGTTGAGATCCTGCCATGCAGATCCAAAACATAGAGAAAGAATGCAAGCATGAGAATTTAATTCTCACAGAACTATAGGAATTTAATTCCTCTAAGATAAAAGTAGGGCTTGACCCTGTGTTATGGGAATTTAATTCCTTCAAAATAAAAAGAAGCAGGGTTTAACCCTAATTAAGAATTTAGTTCTGTTGAAACAATGGGAATTTAAGTCCCTTAATCATAATCTGACGGGAAACGGAAGTTTGATTCCTTAAAAAGTTTTTTATTAGGGTTTAACCCTATTCAATTCTTCACATAAACGAGGAATCTAATTCCTACAGAAGGTTCAAGGATCGAAAGGAAGTAGGAATTTAATTCCTTTGAAAATTAAAGCCAGAGGAATTTAATTCCTGAAAAGAAAGATCAACAGATCCTCTAAAAACTACATAGAGGCAGGGTCACGTGCTACCACGTGACCCCCCAAAACCCCTATAGAAAGCCCCTTTGAGGCAGCACCCCACGTGACCCACGTGACCCTCAGCAGAAGCCTTAACACAAAGGCATTTGAATGCCCATCACGTGATGGCACGTGATGCTAGGAAAGACGCGATGAAGGGAAGGCGCTCTCACATGCTGCCACGTGACCCTTCCTGCCTTAGTATTTAACACTAAAATTAAAACTCTCGAGCCCAGTGTTAAAACACTGTCGGGCCTTAGCATTCAATGCTGATTAAAAAAGCCTTATTTGCAGTGTTCAACACTGATTTGTTTTAGTGTTTAACACTAATTTGAAAAAGCCTTATTGCTGGTGTTTAACACCAATTATCTCTCAATGTTGAACACTAACTTGTCAACCGAGATGTCATTCCCAGTATTCAACGCTGATTGCTCTGAAGTGTTTAACACCAGGCTTAAGCCCAATTGGCTAAAGGGATAGAGGCAAGCCTCTCCTGATTGGACTTAGCCCAAGCTGGCCATAAGTCCTCAATTCGTGATTAACTGGGCCAATGGGCTCATAACATAATTGATCAGTCTTGACCCAAATTGGGCCAGGGACTATTTAATCCACCGCGGTTCTAGGGTACATCTCTTCACTCCTTTGATACTTGGCATTGTAATCCCTCAATGTCTTCAAAGAGGTGACGGGTCCCGAAGACCACTCATGATATGGACTGTGGGGTCCTTAAAACCACGCATCATGCAAAATTCCTGGTTACGTGGAACGCGGATAACGTCACTCTTTGACCCCGTGGAAAACGTCCAGAGCGGATCCTGGTCCTCGCAGAGCACGGCAGTGAACCCGTGTGAAGCATCCAGAGCGGAGCCTGGTCCTCGCCTAGCACGGCAGTGAACCCGTGTGAAGCATCCAGAGCACAAAACGGACTGTGGAGTCCTTAAACCCATGGACTATGACGTCCTTAACCTCGACCGCAATGTCTTTAAACTACCAATCGACCGAGATGTCTTTAAACTACCCACGGACCGCAATGTCCTTAAACTACCAATGGACCGCAACGTCCTTAAAAACTACCCACGGACCGCAATGTCCTTAAACTACCCATGGACCGCGATGTCCTTAAACTAGAACAATAGAGCCTCCATATGCTCTTTCGTCGGATCTAAACGGTCCTGTTTAAGTTGATCTTAGCCTCAAAAATGGCTAACGCGTCCTTAAACCTTCAAGCAGACTGGACTATGAATCCCCCCTAATTAATTCTGGCTCGAGGGTACATCTCTGAACTCCTCTGACATCCGTCATTGAAATCCCTCAATGTCGTCAGAGAGGTGACGGGTCCCGACGGCCGCATAGACGATGGACCACTATGTCCCTAAACTGGAACAATGGAGCCCAAATGCTCTTTCGTCGGATCTAAACGATCCCGTTAAGTTGATCTTAGTCTCAAATTAGACTAATGTATCCTTAACAAACGTTTGAGTTGATCTTAGCCTCAAATATGGCTAACGTATCCTCAAACCAAACCCCAAAACCCAAATCTAAGATAATACGGATTTGGACTAGTCCACGCCCTACGGGCGACGACATAACTCAGTCTCCGTAAACGATCCACGGGCAATGAAACATAAAATAAGAACACACGACACGAAATGACCATCTGGAGAAGGAGAAAGTTGTTACCGCAAAGCGGTAGCGTAATTAACTACAGGGGCTTGCGCCTGCAGGGAAGAGCGTCCCCACAATCAAAAACCCCTCGAACGAGGGGGAATCTGACGAAGTCTGCTACATCGGACGCATCCGTCTAGACCTCCGATATATGGCGCCATGGATCGAATTGGCATCTTCGGAGAGGTGGATGGATAGCACCAATTAGCATCTGCCCCGAATTTCAGGCGAGACGGCCACCACGTCCCGCGTGTCCGTTCGGAGGGGAACAGATTCTGGCACGCCCGGTGGGACCTTTTCCTCTTTCCACTCCATACTTCCTGTGCCGTGATTCGCGAACCAATCGCGGTTCGCTAACAGTTGCCCTTGGGTTTCAAGATACTAAGAATTGGCGCCTTGCCTATTGCAGAAAACAAAGGAGCGATGGCTGCTACTTCCGCGAAATCCTCCAACTGCTCAAGCTGCAATTGCGACCAACGCTTTGCCTCGCCGGGAGGTATAGCCTATGGACCCCAAGCTGCTTCGTTGTTCACAATGCCGGCGGACCAGGTGACTCAGGCCACTACCGGATTGTTCTTTGGGACTATACTCCCACCATCCAGCTTCACGGCGCCGGTGTTGACAAAGGAAGCTCTCAAGAAGTCGGTCTTTGATCGTCTTACCCCTGCCACGGCTCCTCTCAACGAGTCGCCCGATGTCAACGCCTCAGTCTTCTCTAGATTGGGCCGGAACTCCTGCAAATTCATCGCAGAGAAGGCTGCTTCTAAGAAAACGGCCACTCCTGCCTCCGAAATCGCCAAGGCAGCTTCCCCGGCCAAAAAGTCGGTCTTTACCAGATTAACGGCTTCAGCTCCCGCTCCCGCTGCACAAAGGATATCGGTCTTTGACAGGCTAACACCAACAACGACCCCCCACCCACACAGGGGGCAAGACGAAACCATTCTTATAGCTGACTCTACGCCGTCTGCTCGACGCGCTCGACGTCGTCATTGGCGCCGAATAAGGAAGGCTGGGGGCAACTCCCCCTCTGGATTGACTCCACCAGCCCCGGTGGTAGAAGTTAATGCTGCTGTTCCAACTGGGAACAACTTCGAAATGCTAAATAAGGTGCGAAGGAATTCCCCTACTGCAGTGCTGAAGAGGTCTCCTCCCCCATCCGAAAAGGTTGTGGAAATAAAATCAGAACAACCCCGATCTCCTCAACGGCTGTCTTCCAAAATCTATAAGGTTTGGCGGCAGGCCCGAGACTCAATCATCGATCCAAACTTCTCCCGCCAGCATAAGAAGCTGAAAATCCAACCGAAGGCTGGTCACCAGGCGAAACCCCAAAAGGCTGTCTGGACGCCCACCTCGATGGCCCCCTCAACCTCCATGGCTCATAAAAGGAGGGAGCCAGAGAAGATCCCTCAACATGCAACGACGGCTAAAAGCAATGAGCCCAGACACCCTAAGTCTGGGGGCACGGTGGTGCACACTGTTTACATGGTCTCTGGAAAGGAGGAGAGCCGCACCTCTACGGGCCACCGACCGCTGACCCGATCCGTGACGAGAGCCCAAGAACAACAACAAAAGTTGCAGGAAATGATGAGTGCTATGGCTGCGCTTACCGGGCCAAAAGAAAGCCCGGAAACATCCTCAGACGCACGCCGAGAGGAGGAAACCGACGCTGAGTTCCTTCGCCGGACATTGGAGAAAAAGGACAAAGAGGCTGCGGAACAAGCGGCTAATATACAGCGCATGGGCCTTCTCTTCCAAGATATGATAGGAATGATGATCCAACAGGACCCACCCATTGAAGATCCCCCAATCGTTCTGGAAGATGACCGAGGAGAAACGTCAAATCCACCACCAGCCCTCTCAACGGCCAAGGAAGAGACGATCTCTAAGGCTGACTTAGCCGACTACATAGCCCAGCAAATCCGGGTCCATCATGCGACTGAGGCAGCTGGTCAAGTCGTGAAAACAGGGCGGTCGTATCCAAGCTGGTACGATCAAATCAAATACCCGCAAGGCTATACGATACCGAAATTCCATGTGTATAAGGGGACCGGCAATCCTCATCAACACGTCGCCCAGTTCCGGGCCCTCTGCGGTAACACCGGCGGTGACGATAAACTGTTACTCCGTCAGTTCGTTGGCAGCTTATCAGAAACAGCGTTCGAATGGTATTCAGAACTCCCGAACGATTCCATCAAAACGTTCGCTGAAATGGAGCTGTTGTTCACTCAGCGATTTGCAAGTGCCAGCGAACGCACTCCAATAACTGCACTTATTAACGCCAGGGTAAAACAGGGCGAAACCTGGGTCCAGTACGCCATACGCTGGCGGAATTTGTGGTCGAGATGCGAACAACGCATTGAGGAAGCACCCGCAGTGGGTATGTTCGTGGGAACCCTAGACCCCCACGCAACCATCTCCCAGTTCATGATGTTTTTTAAGCCAACCACATTCCAGGCTTTAATCGACAAGTTGGCTCAGATGGACCAGATGGGTCATAGGCCACCTCCCCCGAAGTCGGAACCTCGGAATGATAAGGGTAAAGGAAGAGCAACCTTTGTCGCGAATGCCCAACAGCAACCTGACGCCCCGAAATCGGCAGATCAACTGGAAGAAAGACGCCGGTATTATAATGAAAAGATCTCGTTCCCACGAGACAAGACGAGACGGTTATTTGAGCTGGCAATACGCAACAGGCTTATTAACCTCCCGAATCCAAGGCGACCGCCAGAACCCACCGAGGTGAATAACCCCAACTATTGCCCTTACCATCAGACAGTAAGCCATCCGATTGAAGATTGCTTCGTCTTCAAAGGATGGATCGAAGATCAATACCTCCAGGGGAAGTTTGTACTGTCCGAAAAGTGGAAGGTGAACCCGCCACAACCACATACTCCTAAAAAGACGGACACATCGGGGGCAACCTGCTCCTTTATCGAAGAAATTCCATGGGAGGTCGTGCTATCAACGAAGACCAAAAGGATGCTGAGAGACCTTCATGCGTGCCCTGCAATTGAATGGAAGGACCCTCTTGAACCTCAAATTATTGAAGGGATGTTGAGTCCCCGCCCAACTATGGAGACTCATGATAAAGATCCAAATACTCACGCCCAGCCGTCAAAAGCTTCGAAGAAAAAGAAGAAGAAATCCAAGAAGCCCGCGAGGCTTGGAGATGAGCGCACGAAATTGCAGAAGCAAATCGACGCGCTGGAAGAATATAATCAGAAGGCGCGAACTCCTGTCACACTCCGAGAATTCCTCGATCACATCTTTCAAGACGAAGATGATGAAGAGAGCTCATCGGATGAATCCGAAGAGTATGTGGCAAGTTGTAACGTAATCTCCCACTCGCTTACTGATGACGAGACAGCTCCTGACACTAAGAAGCCGGAGGCAGAGCCCGAACCAAAGCGTGCGACGTTGACAACTGATATGATCAATGCCTTCCTAGACGAGAGTAAAGCAGACCAGGAGCGTGAGATGGCAGCATCAGGAGGAACCAAATGCGGGCAACTGAACGAAGGAGTTGAACTACCCCTGCCAGAGCGAAAGGCATCCGAGATGGACAGGAAGATATTCAAGACGAGGAAAAGGTTCGCCAAAGCCATGTCAATGGGAATGAGGCTACCACCCTCGGAAGGAAACACACACAATGGGGCGGAGAAGCACCCCGATTACTGCGCATATCATCGGAAAGTCTCACCCCCCACAGAGGAGTGCGACGCCTTTAAGATATGGTGGCAAGGATATGTTGCTCGTCGGCAACATTTCAAACGCATGAAACGCAAGAACCGTCGGGAGCAAAGAAGCGCCGTTGACGGGCCCAATAGAATTACTGGCAACTGTTATATGGCTCATGCCGAGGGGTCGCAAGTCCTCACCTTTGGGAGCGACTCTGACGAAGAAGTGACTCTGGGCCCTCTCTTTGAAGAATCCACGCTAAGGAAAGATGAGGAATCAGAAGCCTGCGGAAACACTCAGCTGCGCAATCGCACGCTCCCGGAAAAGAATCTCGGCCCTACGAACAGAAAAGATAAGGGAAAGGAAAAGGTCACTGAAGATATCACTTTGGATGACCAAGTCGCGAAAGAACTGGCTACCAAAGACCCTCCTAGGAGGAGTAAAGTGGACTATAACATCCTCGCGCATCTAAGGAAGCTACCTTCTCAGCTTAGCATTCTCGACGCCCTCCTATTATCAAAAGAAGCACGGGACTCACTAATTAAGGCACTACAAGAACCTGAGCAATTCCAAGCCTTTCTCGCCACTCAAAAGATGAAGGACGAACTGGAAGAAGTGCATACGGCCGACGTCACTTTCGGTGATGAAGACCTCCTTCTCGGGACGTGCGACCATAACCGTCCCCTATATGTCTCTGGGTACTGCCATGACATCAAGATTGACAAGATCCTGGTGGATAATGGATCCTCCGTCAATCTCCTTAATGTTCGGGTGTTGAAGGAAATCTGCATGAGTGTGCAGCATCTCGCTCGGGACAAAATTACTATCTCCGGTTTCGACTCACAATCGTCACGGACTCTCGGGTCCGTGATACTAACGTTACGCTTCGGGCTTCTCGTCACAGACATCAAATTCCATGTCATTGACGCCAAGACCTGTTACAATGCCTTGCTCGACCGTCCTTGGTTACACGAGTACAACATCGTCCCTTCTACACAACATCAGTGTATGAAGTACTTTAAAGATGGTTTCGAGTATACTGTAACGGGTGAGCTGAACCCATTTTCCGTGAACGAAGTCCGCAAATACGAGGATGCGAAATACTTTTTGCCAGACTTTGAAGATACAGAAAGGTGTCACGACTCGGAGAACAAGGCCGCCGCCACCATCCCTGTTTTCGGAAGCGATACCGAAGAAGAAGAAGAGATAGTTTATACGGGGCCATCTCAACGCAACAACCGGAGGACGCCCACCCCCATACTGGTCTTCGGAAGTGATTCAGAAGATGAGGTCAATGCCGTATTCTCCAATCGGCTTTCAATACAAGCACCTCCTGGCGATGACCATAACTTGCAAATCACCATGGTACCGCGAGAACACTACAAGGACCTCGACACGCTTCAAGCTCACAGTGTGCAAGAGCTGCAAACGTTTTGCGTCCCCCCCAGGCGAAAGGGTGAGAAGATGATCCTATTCTATCGATCCTCGGAGTCGAAAGTAGAGAAAGAGATCTGGCACGGCGTAGATGCTACATGCGACAGACTCCAGCCCATCCGTCTGCCCAGATGCTATACAAATGGATTAAAGAAGCTATTGAAGCACCAAGGGGTACCCTTAAAACAAACTGTTCAACAGGCTCGGTTCTACAACAGGATTTGGGATGTCCCTGGAACCCAACGCAAATTGCCTAATGGGAAAATGGAGACACTCGGGCTTGGATACACGAGAACCGGAAAACGAGAACGGGCTCATAACAGCTACGCTATATATACCTTCGATGAAGAAGAGGACGCCCTGTCAGGAGATGCCAACCCCTTATCAAAACCAGACCACGCGATTGAGGCGCCAAGTCCGTCATTTCTAGAACGAATGGACAAGCCTATCAGGAAAGTGGGTCAGAAAGGTCGGGAAGACCACAATCGCGAAACGTCCATCTATGAGAAGGCCAGGACGCAACGTCTATTTCAACAGATTGCAAAAGACAAGGATGTTCATCCTTGTCAACCCCTCATGCGAAAGGCCCGATGCGGAGACGGGAATAGGTCAAGAAGCGGAAAGAGGGGTCGAGCGTACTCCTTCCCCCGAAACAAGATGGAGAAGCTCCTCAAGCTCGCTTTAAAACATCAAATGATCATGCTTCCAGAGTCTAAACACCCTGAGCAAACCAACAAAGCTTCTCGTTCGAGCTATTGCTCTTATCACCAAGCCATAGGACATCCTACCGAAGACTGCTTCACCTTCAAGAACTGGGTCGAGGACCAGTACCGACGGGGCAGATTCGCTTTATCCAACAACTGGAGGGTAACGCCGCCACGAAAGCACGAGCCCAAGGCCGCAAGAACAGAGCCGGATCCGCCTCGGTCCCGGGAGTGGATTCGCACCTGTTATACGATTACGATAGACAACCCTCCCCGGTGCTTTGAAAACAGCGATGATGAGGTTATCTCAGAATTCCCGCCCGCTCCGAAAGAACTGGAAGACGGTATACATACTACTGCAGATAACCTCAGGAAGATTGAGTTGGGATCGGCAGAGGACCCGCGACCAACATTTGTCAGCGAGCTACTCTCTGAAGAAAGGGTGGCCGCGTTAAAGAACGTGCTTCTACGGCATAAAGACTGCTTCGCGTGGAACTACTCCGAGATGCCAGGTTTAGATCCGGAGGTCGCTGTGCATAAATTAGCAATATCCCCAGATATCAAGCCAGTCAAGCAGGCGCCAAGAAGGATGCGACTCGAGCTTGAGATGAGCATCAACGCCGAAGTCAAGAAGCTGATCGATTCTGGATTTATCCAAGAAGTCCAATATCCCGATTGGATCGCCAATATCGTCCCGGAGATGAAGAAGAATGGGACGGTACGTATATGCGTGGATTTCAGGGATCTCAACAAAGCCTGTCCAAAGGATGATTTCCCGGTGCCGGTAACCGAGCTAATGATAGATAACACGTCTACTCACGAGATCTTCTCCTTTATGGACGGTTCTTCAGGATACAATCAGATAAAAATGCATCCCGAAGACCAGAAGCACACCGCTTTCCGGACCCCTTTGGGTGTATTTTGCTACAGGGTTATGCCCTTCGGTCTAAAGAATGCCGGCGCTACCTATCAAAGGGCCATGACAAAGATCTTCGACGACCTCATACATGACATCGTCGAGTGCTATATCGACGACCTCGTAGTAAAGAGTATGTCATACGAAGATCACTTAAAGCATCTAGAGACTGTATTTCAACGCCTTCGGCAATATAATTTGAAGATGAATCCCCTCAAATGCGCGTTTGGAGTCTCCTCGGGAAAATTCCTGGGATTCGTCATCCGACACCGAGGTATTGAGATAGATCCGTCAAAGATTAAAGCGATCATGGAAATGCCTCCGCCAAGAACCCTCAAACAGTTGCGGTCTCTCCAAGGGAAGCTCGCATACATCCGGCGATTTATCGCAAATCTTTCAGGCAAATGCCGCCCCTACAGTCACCTGATGAAGAAGGGAACCCCATTCGTCTGGGATCAAAAATGCCAAGGTGCGCTAGACGAGATCAAGCAGTACCTGCAGAACCCGCCGGTATTGGCCGCGCCGGTCAAGGGAAAACCCCTCATTCTTTATACAACCGCCCTCGAACGTTCCTTGGGCGCACTATGGGCGCAAGAGAACGATCAGGGGAAAGAGAGAGCACTTTACTACTTAAGTCGAGTCCTACTCGGGGCAGAAAGCAATTACTCCCCCATTGAAAAACATTGCTTGGCATTGATCTTCGCGATAACAAAGCTCAGGCACTATGCGTTGGCACACGAAGTCTGCCTCATCTCAAAGGTGGACCCCCTTAAATACTTGATGTCAAAAGCCATATTGACGGGACGACTCGCTAAATGGGCCCTGCTCTTGATGGAGTTCTCGATAACATATCAACCTCTCAAGGCAGTGAAAGGCCAGGCCATTGCCGATTTCCTCGCTGAGCACCCGATACCGGCCGATTCTCCTTTGAATTGTGACTTGCCGGACGAGCATGCATTTGATGCGATTAGCGGTGGAAGCACCCGATGGGAACTCTATTTCGATGGAGCGTCCTCTATAAAGAAACAAAAGCAAGGTATCCCAATGATCAAGTCAGGGATAGGCCTCATCTTTGCGACTCCACAAGGAGGGATAATGCGCTTCGCCTTCTCCTTAACAGAGCCGAGGACAAACAATGAAGCTGAATACGAAGCCCTGATAGCAGGTCTCGAGCTTGCCATTGACATGGGAATTGAAGACCTCCTCATATACGGGGATTCTCAGCTGGTCGTTAGTCAAGTGAACGGTGACTACCAAACGTGCAAACCGGAGCTGGTGAAGTACGGCGAAAGGGTGCAACAACTATTGTCCCAAATTCCTTCCTACACTTTGGAGAACATACCACGCGCAGAAAATAGCAAAGCAGACGCATTGGCTAAGCTTGCTAAAGAACTGGCCGACGAGAACCTCGATGATGTCAGAATCGTGGTACAAAGCCGTCGAGTGCTCACCCCCGCAGAAATACCTCCGGAACTATATAAAGAGGGAGCAACTGAGCAGACAACCCTACAAATAAAAGACCAAGAGAAGGCCGAGGACTGGAGGGAAGTCTTCATAGACTACTTTAAGTCCCGCCGCATACCCAAAGAAGCGTCCTCGAGACATCAGCTCATGAAACGAGCTCTATCTTTCGCTTTCGTCAACGATACTCTATACAAGAGATCGCTTGATTCTCTATGGCTGAGATGCTTGGGACCTGACGAAGCAGAAAAAGTCGTTCAGGAAGTCCACGACGGGCTTTGCGGCTCTCATCAAGCAGGCCCAAAGATGAAGTTAAAAATCAAACGGATGGGTTATTACTGGCCCACGATGATCCAGGACTGCCTCGAATACGCGAGGCAATGGCACTCGTGCCAGATTCATGGAGACTTCATCCACCAACACCCAAATCCACTACACCCCACGGTGGCCAGCTGGCCATTCGAAATGTGGGGAACGGACATAGTCGGCCCCATTGAGCTGGCATCATCTCGGGGACATCGTTTTATCCTGGCGACTACTGATTACTTCTCCAAATGGGCAGAAGCAATACCATTGAGGGAAGTGAAGACGGAGAATATCCTCCACTTCTTCAAAACGCACGTCATCTATCGGTTTGGAACCCCACGGCGGATTATCTCCGATAACGGGCCAGCCTACAGAAGCCATAAGATTAGCCGCTTCGCGCAGCAGCACAATATAGACTGGAGGTATTCTTCAGTTTACAACCCACGAGCCAACGGTCTGGCCGAGGCCTTCAATAAGACCCTGACAAAGATCATAAAAAAGACCGTTTCCCGGAATAAGAGAGACTGGCACGAGAGGCTGCAAGAAGCCCTTTGGGCTTATCGAACTACGTTCAAGACGGCCACGAACACAACGCCATACGCGTTGGTATTTGGGGACGGAAGCAGTACTCCCCCTCGAGATAGAGTTACCCTCTCTACGAGTGGCAGTCCACCACGAACTGACCGACGAAGAAAATGCTCACCTTCGACTTGAGGAGCTTGATGCCCTCGACGAAACCCGACTCATAGCGCAACAACATTTAGAAGCCTACAAAGCAAAGATGACGCGCTCGTACGAAAGATTAACCAGGCCAAGGGCATTCCGCCAAGGCGAACTCGTGCTGGTAGTCAAAAGACCTATGATCCCCAATCGTGCCAAGCGGGGAAAATTCGAGCCAAACTATGAAGGCCCGTACATCATAGACCAGGTTTACCAGGGTGGAGCCTATCTACTCGTGGACATGCACGGTGAAAGGCCTTTCAGGCCAATAAATGGCCGCTTCTTGAAGAAATACTATGCTTAGTGAGCCACAGCCTGGGTCAACGGTAGATGACGACGACTATGTCCGCTCGCTATCTTCCTAGGCTCAGACTCTACAAGCAGTAGCTGGCCCTCCCATAGCGACGGACCGAAACGTCCTTAAACTAACAAGGGACCGAAACGTCTTTAAACTATGGACGGACCGAAACGTCCTTAAACTATCAACAGACCGAAACGTCTTTAAACTAACGGTGGACCGAAATGTCCTCAAACTAACGACGGACCGAAACGTCCTTAAACTAGCGACGGACCGAAACGTCCTTAAACTAACAACGGACCGAAACGTCCCTAAACTACTGCCGCAGCATCCTTAGGCTGGCAAGATGATGATAAAAAAAAAAAAAACGGTATGTCCATAAAGCAAAATGGGCACGGATGAAAACCCGAAAGGGCTCCGTGAGTAAAAACAGCAAGACTACCGGCGAGTGTTTGTGAAAACCCGAAAAGGCGCAACCTCGTTTAAAGACACTTATAGGGTCCTCTCGACCTTGTAAGGAGAAATCACCTGCGTGAGATCCTTACGACTCACAAAGGAGCAACACACTTAGGGATCCTCACGATTCCTAAGGAGAAAATACACTTACGAGATCCTCACGACTCGTAAGGAGAATTTTCTTATGAGACCCTCACGGCTCATAAGACTTGAAAGTCTTGAGTTACAGAAACCTAAACCTGTTCTTAAGCAAATCCTCCACAACCTCCGACATTGCCCTACAAGCGGCTCGGACTGACCCTTGTATACAATCCACGGGCGCGAATAAACATTTCCCTAACAAAGTCCCACCCGTGACTGGGGATATATCCATATGGTGAACAACCCTTGCAAGTCCTCTCGACTTATAAGGGGAAAATCCTCTTTGTAAGATCCTTACGACTTATAAGAGAACATGCACTTAAGAATCCCCACGATTCTTAAGGAGAAAACACACCTGCAAGATCCTCACGACTTGTAGGGAGAAACACCTTTGTGAGACCCTTACGGCTCATGAAGTCAAAAGCCTTGGTCGACAGGACCCCTAACCCTGTTTGCTAAGCCACCTTTGTTCAAACGTCGACAGAGGCAAATGATGATTCGCTCCTGGTAAACATTCCAGTTGTAGCGGTGCTGATGCCGAAACCGGTATCCAAAAAAATCCGAGCTTGCCGCGAAAAAGCTAGCAAGCCACACATGCATGACAAAATAGCCGAAATGATGGGACAACTTGCAATAAAAAGAAGCAAGCAAAATCTCGGCGGTTCACAGATAACTTAGTGATCACCACCGTGGCATTCATCTCGATACAGCAGACGCGATACCAGCAAATGAAGCGAAGGCCAAATTCCTAGCTCCATTGTCTCGACGACACAACATCAAGCGAAACGGAACAGCGGCAACCCCAAGCTCCATGGCTCGGCGACACATATCGCCAAGAGTCAACCCCCATCCCGTGAAATGCGGATACAATCAGCAAACTTCCTGGTTACGTGGAAAGCGGATAACGTCACTCTTTGACCCCGTGGAAAACGTCCAGAGCGGATCCTGGTCCTCGCAGAGCATGGCAGTGAACCCGTGCGAAGCATCCAGAGCGGAGCCTAGTCCTCGCCTAACGCGGCAGTGAACCCGTGTGAAGCATCTAGTGCAAACTTCCTGGTTACGTGGAAAGCGGATAACGTCACTCTTTGACCCCGTGGAAAACGTCCAGAGCGGATCCTGGTCCTCGCAGAGCATGGCAGTGAACCCGTGCGAAGCATCCAGAGCGGAGCCTAGTCCTCGCCTAACGCGGCAGTGAACCCGTGTGAAGCATCTAGTGCAAACTTCCTGGTTACGTGGAAAGCGGATAACGTCACTCTTTGACCCCGTGGAAAACGTCCAGAGCGGATCCTGGTCCTCGCAGAGCATGGCAGTGAACCCGTGCGAAGCATCCAGAGCGGAGCCTAGTCCTCGCCTAACGCGGCAGTGAACCCGTGTGAAGCATCTAGTGCAAACTTCCTGGTTACGTGGAAAGCGGATAACGTCACTCTTTGACCCCGTGGAAAACGTCCAGAGCGGATCCTGGTCCTCGCAGAGCATGGCAGTGAACCCGTGCGAAGCATCCAGAGCGGAGCCTAGTCCTCGCCTAACGCGGCAGTGAACCCGTGTGAAGCATCTAGTGCAAACTTCCTGGTTACGTGGAAAGCGGATAACGTCACTCTTTGACCCCGTGGAAAACGTCCAGAGCGGATCCTGGTCCTCGCAGAGCATGGCAGTGAACCCGTGCGAAGCATCCAGAGCGGAGCCTAGTCCTCGCCTAACACGGCAGTGAACCCGTGTGAAGCATCTAGTGCAAACTTCCTGGTTACGTGGAAAGTGGATAACGTCACTCTTTGACCCCGTGGAAAACGTCCAGAGCGGATCCTGGTCCTCGCAGAGCATGGCGGTGAACCCATGTGAAGCATCCAGAGCGGAGCCTAGTCCTCGCCTAACGCGGCAGTGAACCCGTGTGAAGCATCTAGTGCAAAATTCCTGGTTACGTGGAACGTGGATAACGTCACTCTTTGACCCCACGGAAAACGCCCAGAGCGGAGCCTGGTCCTCGCCAAGCACGGCAGTGAACCCGTGTGAAGCATCCAGAGCAAACACCGGACTGTGGAGTCCTTAAAATCCACGGACTATGACGTCCTTAACCTCGACCGCGATGTCTTAAAACTAATGATCAACCACCCCTATTCCTTACAGATCTTTGCCTCGGTTTAAGGGTACATCTCTTCACTCCTTTGATGCCTGGCGTTGTAATTCCTCAACGTCTTCAAAGAGGTGACGGGTCCCTGCAACCAAACGTCGGACTGTGGAGTCCCTAAATCCACGGACTATGAGGTCCTTAACCTTGACCGTGATGTCTTAAAACTAACATCGGACTGTGGAGTCCCTAAATCCACGGACTATGAGGTCCCTAACCTTGACTGTGATGTCTTAAAACTAACATCGGACTGTGGAGTCCTTAAATCCACGGACTATGAGGTCCTTAACCTTGACCGCGACGTCTTTAAACTACAATATCTGGAGAAACCCCTGACTCCGTAGAACACGGACAAGGGTAACCGCATCCGGCGCTTACAAGTCCTCACGGCTGGGAGAAAAACTCTTTATGAGATCCTCGTGGCTCATAAAATGTAAAAGTCTCAGGAAGCAGATCTTAACCCTGAAACCTGAGCCATTGCTGTCCTGCAAGGAAATCAAGATAGGATATCCGCAGAATGCATTCAATAAAAAGGAGACACACCATTTAGAAGAAAAATGTATCTTTTATTCATAGACCAAAATGAATACAAAATACAATTCATGAAAGAAACAAAAAGTAAGATACTCTTATCCATGAGTATGTACAAAAAGGGGAGAAAAGATACAGTCCTCAAGCCGGTGGCCGGTGTAGTAATTTCAGCAGCTCGTCGTTTTGTTGCTGAGCCACGGCTTCATGACGCAAGATCTCCAGAAGGCGAGCCTCCGCCTGAGCCTGTTGGGCCTGATATGAAGCGAGCCGAGCTTCAAGTTCTTTTTCAGTAGCCTTGTGAGCCTCAACCCTCTCGCGAGTAAACATGGCGGCTTTATCAAGAGCTACCACCTCCTTGATGGACTCCTGAAGTACTCGCCAAAGGTCATACGCTTTGTTGGCTTTAGCTGTAAGGCTAGTCTGAAGCTCGCTCAACGCCTTGGAGGCTAGCTCCCTCTCTGAGAACTTGCGGCCAAGTCTCTTCTCGCACGACGTCATGTTGGCCGCATGTCGTGCTATCAGACCTCGTAACTCCGCCTTTGCAGCCACGGCCTCCGAGGAAAGGCGAGAACACTCGAGAGCATACAAACAAGCCTCCACCCTCCTACAGAACTCCACCCAGACCCGCACCACCTCCTCACTGTGATAGGTGGCGAGAAAAGGAAGGGAGCCGTTAGCTTCAGCGGCGAACGCTTCGGCCGTGGTTGCACTACCAGCACGAAGCTCCTCGATGAAAGAAGACAAGGAGACCAGGCTCAATTGGGCCAAGCGCTCTGAAGCCCGCAAAGCGTAGGGGCCGGACGGCATCGCAATGCGTGATTCCAAAGCCATGGAGACTGGCAAGGCTGTTTAGATTTGGCAGATGTTAGTAAAACTTTTAAACACAGGATGAACGGGACTTTGATAAGATGTCACTCACCGACAGTCATGCACGAAGGAGTTGAAGGTTCCCCTGGCCCTTCAACGACCTCGACCTCATCATCGGCTTCCAAAACTATAAGAGACAGTAACGTCATTTCACAAAATAGTGACAATGCTATGATAAAAAATGGCGAATGACACTAACCTTGCCCGGAGGAAAGGACAATACGCTGAGGGGGAATCGCCTGCGGGGCTGCCATCTCCAATAAACGCTGAAATGATTGGCGAGGCGATAGATCTGCGATCGTGGCTGCCAAACCGCGTAATTCTGGGAAAGATAAAAGATTTCAGACCATGAAGGGGTTACTAAATTAAAATGCGGAAGGATACCTTCGACACTCCTCCCATTCTGAGCCGGGGGGATAGCAGCCTCGACGGTCTCCGCCGTAACCTCGGGCTCCAACAAAGGGAGAGTAGCCCTGACTACCTCACTTCCAACCTGTGGGCCACCCTCAGCAAGAGTCATTGGGATGGCGGCCTCCATAAGAGCATCCCCCGAAGGGGCGAGCACTCCCTGATCAAGAGCCGCCGCTGGAGGTTCTATCACGAGAGGAACAGCCTCATCAGCCCCCTCCACACCTAACAAGGCCTCATTGAGAATTTCGGCGGGCTTTAGCTTTAAAGGGCCAGTAGGAAGCTCCCCCAGCGTTGAAGATTCTGCACGGTTCAAATAAAAATGATGATACATACTCACGAGCATAAATAATCGAAAAGACTACAAAAGAAACACAGCGTACCTATACGCAAGGAAGCCCTTAACATGTCTTCTTCAAGCCGCTTTTCCTTCTCAAGGAGATAAGCTCGCCGAGGTTCAAGGGTAGACTCATGACCGCCGGTCCATAAAGAAAGTGCATCAGCTGCATCTTCTGAAGCGACCTGCTTCAAAGCCCTTTCCCCCCATTCCTCCAAAGGGCCGATAAATCGCCGCCGAATCTACGAAGGGTCTTCGTAAAAAATTACAGCGGGATAAGACTTCTTCGGAACCTTGGCATTATGGGACGGGTCGTTCGAACGCCGTAAGGCCTCAGCCAGTTGAGCAGCCTCCTCGTCAGCCGAACTCGGGAAGAGAAGCCCAGCGTCTGACCCTTGCAAGGTCAAGGGTTCGTCTTCAAGGATAGGCTCAGATTCCACCACAGAATCAAGCGGGGTAGTAGCCACTTTCCTCCGTCGTTTAGACCCAGAGCCGGCCGCTGAAGATGACCGCTTCCTCCCTCGCGAAGCCTTAGGGCGACGCTGGCCGACATCGCCTTCAACGCCCTCATCCCTGTTACTCTCACTCGGTGCCACAACCAAGGACGACGTCGACGTCTTCGACGCCGCGGGAGGCGGCGCCGCCACCGGCAGAGGTGCTACCACTGGAGCCCGTCTACCTCGCGATCGAGAACCCAAGGGCATACCAGCGGTCGGAGTGAGGTCTACCCCTGACTCCCCCGGAATGAGGGCAGCGCCAATTTCCCTCAAAGGAAAGCGGACCGGAACCCTCGGTCGTAACTCAACTCGCGAGACCTGAGGAGGAGCGTCATGACCAAGAAGAACCCTTCTTTCTTCAGCAATAATCGGGGTGACCCGATGAAGATACCAGCCTGTAAATGCACCCACACATCGAGGGATGTACTCGGCTTCAGGGACCATGAAATGAGAGCCGGTGTTCAGCCTCATGAAATGATGAGCTGCGTCACGAACAGCGTCGAGCGAAGGAACTGGAGCAATCATGAAAGCCTCAAAAGGAACGCCCTGGTCATATCCGAGCTGCCGAGCAAATCGATGAGGATTGTACCGCATAAAAAGGGCTGCACTATCCTGGCGAAACACCAAGTAGCCCGGTCTAATTGAATACAAGTAGGTGGCCTCTCGGGGCTTCAGAGAAGGTGCGTTGTCCTTTGACTGGTCCCAAAGTTGCTGAACAGGACCCGAAGAAGAAGACAGAACCCGATCATTAAAAGCTAACCCGCCGGCGGTGGCGTGAGGGGAAATCAGCACCCTAATGGCCCCAAATTGAGTTGGATCGGCAGCGGAAGCACCCACCAGTCGCATAAGTCGCGGGAAGGTATAGGCGTCGTAAAAAGCAGGCCTCTGATGCATAGCAAAAGACCCCAGCACGTGCATTTCGATCCACGACGTGAAGTAATGAAGCGAAAAGTTCACTACGTCCACGCCAGGCGTAGAGGTATTAGCCGCAGTGCCCAATCCATTATAGAGGTGCGCCAGGGCCGGGATGCCAATAGCCAACCGCGTCCCCTCCGTAATACGATGCGCCGGGTATATGACCGAGGCTCTCATGAAGCGGCGATGCATGGGGATAACGAACCAACTTAGCCAAACACTAATAAACCCCACAAAGAACGTCTCCTCGTCCATGCCTGGGACAGCAATAGATTCAAAAGAGATCGGCGATATGATAGGGATGTAATACTGAGGAAGATCTGATTCGTTGGTCGGCAACCTCTTCGGACCAAACCCAAAGGGGTCCCCAATGTCGGCAAACTTCGGGGCTGTCTTCGGTAAGGCATCCTCGCGAATGAAACGAGCAATGAAGCTCTTGAAAGTAACGCCTTGCTCCTCAGACTCGGTGAATAATCGATCAAAAATGCCTAGAGCCCTAATTAAACTGGGACGCTTGTGTCGAACAGCGTTCTCAGCGGATAAGCCGTCGACTGGGGCGGGCTCAGGTTCAAAAATGTACTCGTCAGGGGGCAGCAACTCCTCGTACATGTTACCCCTTATCGGCAACCCCGAAATTTCATAAAACTCGGCCAAAGAAATCGAAACCTCGCGATCTCCCAGAAGAAAAGTATTAGTGGGAAGATTCCACTGGTTCAGAAACGCCTTGACCCACCAGGCATGCGGGGACTTGTAATGAAACAGCGACGCGTATACGGCCTGATAAAGCCCGACTTTCTGCAATCGCGCCCGATGGGCAGAAAGAATGTAGCGAGCCCAGAGAAGGTAGCCCGTAGGATGCCTGGGAGTGAGCCCTATCTTATAAATCTGCCCCTACGGGTGGGCCTCGCCCTGGCAGATGCGCCGTCCCAAGATGTCTACAGCCGAGATCGGGTGGTTCGGAATGCCGGTCGTCGAAGGCTCCAGCCTCCCCGTTGGAGTCCAGTTGGGCATTTCCACGGCAAAAGCTGTCCTTGGAGGATCCATCGGTAAAAATGGGAAAGTAGGCTCCGTTGGCACCGTGCAAAGAAAACTCCTGCGACCTTGAATAATCTGACTATACCAAGATCCCCATTGAAGAAGGTTGGTACAGCTCGGGTCATGCGCCCGAATCATTGCCATCGCTTCCTCATCAGATGGTGACTGAGGAAAAGCGGCCTCCGAGCGAGAAAAAGGAAAACGTGGAACAGAAGCCATCACACCTGAAATCCAATAAAGGGAGGCCGTTAAAAGAAAAGTTAGCGATATATGTTCATGCACGAACATGAAGACTAATTGGAGAAAGCAACAGCAAAGTTTCCCGGGACCATTGGCTACAAGACACATGGGCCCCACAGAATCCGGATGACGGCTCATTAATAATAAGACCAAACAGTTACAATAAAACAAAGGGAACATCCCCATTTAATAAAGAATGATAACCATGCACGTCCCCCCAATGAGATCTGTCTCGGGCTCTACAGTGAACCCAACAAAATCAAAGGAATTAAATTCCCACGAAAAGGCATCATTACAAAATCTCCATCGCATTAATGGCAGAAGAACAGCCTCGGGCCAAGAGACCCCAAGGAGCCTCTGGGTGAAGAGATTGAATTCTTCATAGGAATTAAATTCCTTATTAAGAAAAAGGGAATTAAATTCCCAGAAATGATTTTGATGGAATCAACGTCCAGGGAGTTGAAGCGCTGTCATTGTCCCCCAAAGATCACCTAAACCCTAAGAGATCTACAGTTCGAAAGTCAGGTGGTTTCCTGTTCTTATGAAAAAACTTGAAGAAAAATGGGTTCTTTGTGAAACCCTTAACGCGGATTTAAAATCCAAAGAGTTCTTTTAAGGACGAAGGCGCTCTGGCCGTTCGACATTATTACCTGAGGAAAAGGGATCCGTTGACAGAGTTAAAACTCTGGAAAATTTTGAAAACAGAGAACTAAGCTCTGGAAACGAGAATTAAATTCTCAAAGAGGAAATTCTCAGAGGAAGAAGATGAGCAAAGTGAAGGCTCCTATGAAGAGACAGCAGTATTTATAGAAAACAGTGAAAACGCTTCATCTCCCAAATCCCTAAATGAATCCAACGGTCGCAAGAGATGACAGCGTTGCACTCACGTGCTGACACGTGAGAACAACGCTGTGGGGGCATTTGTTTCCAGATTTAAAATCAGGAAAGCTTCTGTGAAGAGCTTCGAAAAGGGGGCCACGTGCTTACACGTGACCAACAGTCACGTGTTGACACGTGACCTATAAAGTACAAAAAAGGGGACACAATGATTCGCTAAACAAAGTCAAGAAAAAGAGCTTCAGAAGAGGTCACGTGCTCCCACGTGACCAGGGTCACGTGTCGGCACGTGACGGTCAAAATAGCAAACTCGCTCTCCAATTGAACCAAGGAAAGAAGTGCCAGACAGGGGTCACGTGCTCACACGTGACCAGGAGTCACGTGGTAGCACGTGACGTTTAAGCAAAGATCAGAAGACAGCGCAAAAGAAAGGAAAAGGCTCACTCTAAAGGGGGTCATGTGCTCACACGTGACCATGGGTCACGTGGTCACACGTGATCGGCTTTCAAAACCCTTTTTGTCAACAGAATTAAATTCTGAGAGAAATGCAAATCTTTCCAAAGGAACGCAACTATATGCATCCAATCAAATTAAAGATTCAGAGGTCATTTATTTATGGAAAATCTCGGGTTTGGAAAGATTTCCCCCTTAAATCTAACCAAAATAACAAGGGAGAATCTCTGGATTTGAAATCCAACGGTGAATAAAATTCACCTAATAATCCAAAGGTCCAGAACGAATGAAGGATGCAAATCAAATCTCTCAATGAAGATTCGTCACAAAACTAACTGATTCAGCTGCTTCTCCTATAAATAGGAGCCAAGAGATACAAAAAAAGACATACATGCGCAGAGAAGAGAAAAGAAAAAAGGAGGAGAGCTTTGATACTTTGAAAAAGACTCGGATCTTCTGCAAAAACCCTAGGTAAGAAAGGGAAAGCCTTTTGAAAGAAAGAGAATTTAATTCTCTATAGAGTTTAACTCTAATATATAAAACAGAAGAGCAAATTTCTTCTCTCTTTGATAGAGGATCTGCAAAGTGCACATCTCCCCTTAAGGTTGAGAATTTAATTCTCAATGGGTTGAGATCCTCCCATGCAGATCCAAAACATAGAGAAAGAATGCAAGCATGAGAATTTAATTCTCACAGAACTATAGGAATTTAATTCCTCTAAGATAAAAGTAGGGCTTGACCCTGTGTTATGGGAATTTAATTCCTTCAAAATAAAAAGAAGCAGGGTTTAACCCTAATTAAGAATTTAGTTCTGTTGAAACAATGGGAATTTAAGTCCCTTAATCATAATCTGACGGGAAACGGAAGTTTGATTCCTTAAAAAGTTTTTTATTAGGGTTTAACCCTATTCAATTCTTCACATAAACGAGGAATCTAATTCCTACAGAAGGTTCAAGGATCGAAAGGAAGTAGGAATTTAATTCCTTTGAAAATTAAAGCCAGAGGAATTTAATTCCTGAAAAGAAAGATCAACAGATCCTCTAAAAACTACATAGAGGCAGGGTCACGTGCTACCACGTGACCCCCCAAAACCCCTACAGAAAGCCCCTTTGAGGCAGCACCCCACGTGACCCACGTGACCCTCAGCAGAAGCCTTAACACAAAGGCATTTGAATGCCCATCACGTGATGGCACGTGATGCTCTGAAAGACGCGATGAAGGGAAGGCGCTCTCACATGCTGCCACGTGACCCTTCCTGCCTTAGTGTTTAACACTAAAATTAAAACTCTCGAGCCCAGTGTTAAAACACTGTCGGGCCTTAGCATTCAATGCTGATTAAAAAAGCCTTATTTGCAGTGTTCAACACTGATTTGTTTTAGTGTTTAACACTAATTTGAAAAAGCCTTATTGCTGGTGTTTAACACCAATTATCTCTCAATGTTGAACACTAACTTGTCAACCGAGATGTCATTCCCAGTATTCAACGCTGATTGCTCTGAAGTGTTTAACACCAGGCTTAGGCCCAATTGGCTAAAGGGATAGAGGCAAGCCTCTCCTGATTGGACTTAGCCCAAGCTGGCCATAAGTCCTCAATTCGTGATTAACTGGGCCAATGGGCTCATAACATAATTGATCAGTCTTGACCCAAATTGGGCCAGGGACTATTTAATCCACCGCGGTTCTAGGGTACATCTCTTCACTCCTTTGATACTTGGCATTGTAATCCCTCAATGTCTTCAAAGAGGTGACGGGTCCCGAAGACCACTCATGATATGGACTGTGGGGTCCTTAAAACCACGCATCATGCAAAATTCCTGGTTACGTGGAACGCGGATAACGTCACTCTTTGACCTCGTGGAAAACGTCCAGAGCGGATCCTGGTCCTCGCAGAGCACGGCAGTGAACCCGTGTGAAGCATCCAGAGCGGAGCCTGGTCCTCGCCTAGCACGGCAGTGAACCCGTGTGAAGCATCCAGAGCACAAAACGGACTGTGGAGTCCTTAAACCCATGGACTATGACGTCCTTAACCTCGATCGCAATGTCTTTAAACTACCAATCGACCGAGATGTCTTTAAACTACCCACGGACCGCAATGTCCTTAAACTACCAATGGACCGCAACGTCCTTAAAAACTACCCACGGACCGCAATGTCCTTAAACTACCCATGGACCGCGATGTCCTTAAACTAGAACAATAGAGCCTCCATATGCTCTTTCGTCGGATCTAAACGGTCCTGTTTAAGTTGATCTTAGCCTCAAAAATGGCTAACGCGTCCTTAAACCTTCAAGCAGACTGGACTATGAATCCCCCCTAATTAATTCTGGCTCGAGGGTACATCTCTGAACTCCTCTGACATCCGTCATTGAAATCCCTCAATGTCGTCAGAGAGGTGACGGGTCCCGACGGCCGCATAGACGATGGACCACTATGTCCCTAAACTGGAACAATGGAGCCCAAATGCTCTTTCGTCGGATCTAAACGATCCCGTTAAGTTGATCTTAGTCTCAAATTAGACTAATGTATCCTTAACAAACGTTTGAGTTGATCTTAGCCTCAAATATGGTTAACGTATCCTCAAACCAAACCCCAAAACCCAAATCTAAGATAATACGGATTTGGACTAGTCCACGCCCTACGGGCGACGACATAACTCAGTCTCCGTAAACGATCCACGGGCAATGAAACATAAAACAAGAACACACGACACGAAGTGACCATCTGGAGAAGGAGAAAGTTGTTACCGCAAAGCGGTAGCGTAATTAACTGCAGGGGCTTGCGCCTGCAGGGAAGAGCGTCCCCACAATCAAAAACCCCTCGAACGAGGGGGAATCTGACGAAGTCTGCTACATCGGACGCATCCGTCTAGACCTCCGATATATGGCGCCATGGATCGAATTGGCATCTTCGGAGAGGTGGACGGATAGCACCAATTAGCATCTGCCCCGAATTTCAGGCGAGACGGCCACCACGTCCCGCGTGTCCGTTCGGAGGGGAACAGTTCCAACAACATCATATTAGGTTTGTTTTTAACTTGCATTGATCCGAATCAATGCAGTCCCATCAATTGATCACACCAAAAAGAACGAAAATATACTGATGTACGTATATGCCATCCGCATTCGCCACTGGGTCCCGTCATTACCCGTTAGGTTAGCTAACTAACGACAGAGCGGGGACTGGACTAGCGCGGATGCAAAACATATACAACATCTACTAATATATATACCAATATATTATATTCGCTCAAGGCGTGATAAAAAATGCAACATCACAGAAAATGTACAGCATCACGGAACAATACAGATATCTGGGATCCCCGGGTTTCACAGAGCCACTACTGAAACCCGACATTCCCCTGGTTGTGTGGATAGCCTGTGCAATGAAATCCTAGACCCCTACGGGCACGGCAAGTTACCCGCCAAAACCTGAAGCGAGGCAGCCCCCTTCAGCAACGTGAATAGACCACCCAGCTCTTCAAGGAATCCGGTAACTTGGGCATCCCTCCTAGGTCAACCTGTACCCCCTACGAGTGCGGCGAATAGCCCGCCAATCCTAGAGTGAAGCCCCCTCCGTCTCAATGCCATGAGATGCGGGCTTGTTTCCCTCCAGAACCCGGCTATCCATGCACCCCTCCGCGGGGTAATCCTAGTACAGAAAGTAAATTATACATACAACGGGTACATCGACCGCAACCTGGCCGTGCCCCAAAATAATAATACAATCAGGCAGTGATGGCAGTCCACATGTCGGACGCTCGCCCCGCAATATCAAATGTACATAATACAACCACAACTGTACTAGCATTGCATCCAGGCTATCCCCCACGACCGATCCGCAACATCACAGCAATAAACAGAACATCAACGTGAAAGTCACGTTCGCAAATCCGTCTAACCGGGCTATAGCAGTTAGACTGGATTTACCGATCAAGTGACTTTCACGGTCGCAGATATAATGTAAATACTGTGAAATAATGTGTTTAAAATATCCGATCGATCAAATTTTAATAAGTGGGCCCCCAAGCATTACTGTAGCACATCAAGAAATTCTGGGCCCAATATTAATATTCCAAAACCCCTAAAATCAGCCCAGAAGCCCACTGGAGAAAATTGACAGAGTGATCTTATCATAGAGCGGCGGAACCGCGGCCCAAAGGGGGGTTTGGCCGCGGTTCCGCACTCCCACTAAGGAGTCACTTTGTCGAATTTCTACAGTAGCCTTATAATTTCGAGTACATAAATTTTATACAACCTGAAAAAATTTTGGGCTTCAAAAAATTTCAACAGAAAACTGATGTGAACAAAATACGGTTTTTGGAATTTTGGTCGATCGGAAATGTAAACACATTACACAAAGCTAGACTAGGTTAATGGCATGGCTCTGATACCACTGTTAGTGCACGGCGGCGCCCCGGCCATCAATCCGACGGCCAAATGCGGAAGCGGTGATAAACTTTAAATTTTACTTGAACTAGCAAACCGCCGCGCACTAATACCCGGATCGAACCATTAACTAGTCCTAGCAAACTACAAGATGGGGAAGAGAGATATACCGACAGATCCGAGTCCTCCGGTCTTCTAGTCGTCGTCCCGATCTCCTGCGGAAGCTCCGGTTTCCACCTCGTCGCCGGAAGTGCACCACATCGCCTACTTCTTTTACGGGCTCCCACCTCAATGCCAAGGCAACTCGGGCACGAAGCTGGCTAGTCGACGTGCCCAAGAATTGCTGTAGAATGTATAGTAGAACTTGTGTCTCATTTGGGGTTCATGGAGGTGCCATTTTGGTGGAGGGATGATACAAGAATTATGTGGAGGAACTTTGGGGATTTTGGAACATGAAATGAACAAAACCCCACACACCAAAAAAAATTGGGCAGCCCCCTCCCCATATAGCCGGCCAAATCAATGAGGAAGAGGAGAGAGTGAGAGTGTGGTAATCAAAAGAATAAGCCCCATCATACAAGGAAGAGAGAGAAGGTTACAATCATAACAAGAAATGATCACAAGCTAAAACCAACACCACACTCAACCACAACCATCACCCCAAGTATGATGACTCCAAATGGTCAAGCCATCATGAACAAATCAAGTCAAAAAGGTCAAGGTATGGAGCAACCATTATGAAGTCAAAAATTCAAGTGATCATGACATGGCAATATGCAAAAGACCCCCTCCACAAATGCCTATTTGCAACAATGCAAATAAGCCCTCATCCACCAATCTTCGGCCAATGAATGATACAAATAAAATCGGCCGAAACGGAAAGCAAACTGGCAACTCCAGAAAACTGGTACCGTAATAAATTACAGGAAAACCCAATACTGTGCATACACACCCGCATTTGTATTCCGACCGAAATACAAATGCAATGAGACAAAATCTACACTGTACTATACTAGGATCCGGCTTATACCAAAGCCGGCTAGTAATATCCGTTCGATCCTGATCCGTGCAATACCGCACATATCTGATCGAACCCTGCCATATATCCATACGGCCTATAGTACAAACTGTCTGATCCTGATGCGTGCAATACCGCACGTATCTGATCGGACCTTGCCATATCTCCATACGGCCTCTACAACTTTTCGCCTGAAAGCTGAGTAACTGAATGTGGGGGACTCTAATGACTCGTCAACACCTTGGTTGTGGATTTAACCACTAGCACGTCAGAGGTATAAGCCAATACGTAACGGGCTACCAGGTATTGACTAAAAGGGACGTCTGTGAGTGAACTCAGCCTGACAACCCTACTGAGCCTGTCAGTGACAATATCCGTACAGTCCGATCTGTTCGTCTATGAGTATCGCATGGCGGGCCTAGGCGGTTGGTAAAAGTCAGACCCCCAAAAGCGGTACAAGTCGTGTAGGAGTGTAGCCCAGAACACCCTGAGATACTACTGGAATACCTACCAGTAAATCTCCTTGCCTCGGCCGAGGGCTTCGTGTAATGGCTCTCCTAGACACAGCGCGACCTCACCCCCAATACCGGGAGAGACGAACCCCTGAAGATACGCTCACTGCCTCCATGTGGCTCGGGACTGTACCCAACTAAAACCTGTTTGCACGACTCCTTTGAGCCGTGGTAGGGTAGTAATCAAAGTACAGTGGGAACTCACACAAGACAAATGACGATCCCTAGGTCGATGAACTAACCTGTACACATGTCACCAGGGAACTGCCATCTGACGTCTGGTATATGACCAACTAGCTTGTTCCCGGCGAGTCCTGTCCGGTGTATTCATAACCCAATGAGCACCTGTATACATCTTAGGTGATCCAACTGACACCAGTGGCTTGTGAGACCGGCCACCGCCCCTCGTCGGGGTCTCGACTGTATACACTAGTCTACTCTGGAGTATCGATGCCCTGTCTCGAAACTCTCACGACTAGGGACCATTTAAGGATATGCTTATAGACCCCCAGCTCCCACTTATATGATCGCCCTCATACTGCTGGTGGTCAAGCAAGAATCCTAGAGGCTCTACCAACGTGTAATAGCGACCTGTAAGGTCACCTAAAGCAGTACACGATGATAAAGGTAAACCAGATAGCATACTATCATCTCGAGTAAGACTGTCCTACCGGGATAGGTCCTCCATCAATCATTGCAATCACATACCTGTGACCTAATAATTGACTCTGAGGGCACTATCTCCAACAGAAACATACCATGAAGTCAGCACCAAGCATCACTGGAAAAATCCTGCACTGAAGCCTCTAATGGGCCGCGGATCCGCGGCCAAAGTGCCCTTCCCGCAGCGGATCCGCGGCCATATGGGTATGACGTCAGCATATTTCAGTTGCAGGTTTCTCAATTCATGGTGTACACTCATTCAAGCCACTCCAATTTCCAGAGATCTCTAGAAGTTTCTGTCAGAACGGCAAGGCTTATTGTTCAAGCTAAACACCCTCAAGCTTCCAAAGCAAGCTACATAACTACCTAAGCCTAAAAGCTTCTCCCTAACCTCCAAGCTTATGAAGGAAGCTAACCCTAACTAACTAACTCTAGAACCTTCTTCCTAACTACCAAGCTTACAAGGTAAGCTAAACTAAACCTAGCTTCTAAAGGAAGCTAATCCTAATCAAGGCTATAAAAGAGACCCTAAGGCTTCACTCTCAAGGTTGTTCAAAAATTCACCCACAAGTTGAGTGACACAACTTATGCATTCAAACCCTAACCCTAATCCAATCACCAAATCCAAATTCAAGATCTTCGAGTACAATTCAAGAAAGAAGCCTTCAATCTTTTAGGAGCGAAGCCGATCTTCCTCCGAGAAAGTGATCCAAGACGATCCGCGACTCACGAAGACGTGCGAAGCCAAATCGACGATCGAGTTCTTTCCTCATTGTAGATCTTGAGAGAATTGTAACAAAATTGTTGATAAATAAAGGTGAAATTCTTTATCTTGCTTTCTTTACATTCTTGCATCATGATTAGATCTCGATTCTTGATTGTGTTCTTTGATATGATGCTTGAGTAAAAACTCCGCTCGTGAAGGAGTCGAGAGAATCAATAGATGATGATGTTACAAATCTTGAAACGATTCTTAAGTCCTATGAGCTTTGTAAACTCTAGTAAATTGAAGCATCGACAACCTAGTTTCGAGGGATGCTTTCTTGAATGTTTTCGCTCTTAATTAGTGATCCACGATCGATGCTTGAATTTACTAGAGGCTAGAGTGTGAATAAAATCAACGAAAGGACAAGGGATAGATGATGAAACCCTAGTTTCCACAAGAAATCCCTAATTCTCGTTGATCGTCATCGATCTAGTATCAAATCATTAATGGATAAGAAAAAGTAATCACTAGTTTTCATCACGTCTAAAGATTCGATCGATTCCTACGAGCCTCACTTCGATTCTTGAAACGTAATTCGATTGGGTATCATCAATTCTTGATTCGTGATTTTTAATGTTTTCTTGATAATTAGATTTAGATCTAGATAATTCTTGAAATTCACTTTTAAATCTTGAATTTAATTTTCTTTTCTCTTTAATTTTCGACTCATCTAATTCAATTACAAGCAAATCTCACTTTCCCTGTGGACGATCCGCACTCGCTAACGCGCTATATACGACAACGTTATTGATTGCGGTCAAAAATTTCTTTGGTTGTGATTTCTTACACTTTTCTTATATACACACCGGAAAAAGATCAATCAGCACCCAAAAGTCACGTGTGCACCACGTGACCCCAGGGCGCTGAGGCACCCAACGGTCACGTGTGCCCACGTGAACCCAGGCGCTGAGGCGCCCAAACGGTCGCGTGTGCCCACGTGACCCCGGGCGCTGAGGCGCCCAAACGTTCGCATGTGCCCACGTGACCCCGGGAGTTGAGGCGCCCAACGGTCACGCATGCACCATGTGACCCCGGGCGCGGAGGCGCCCAACGGTCACGTGCGCCTACATGACCCCGGGCGTGGAGGCGCCCAACGATCACGTGCGCCCACGTGACCCCCGGGCGCCGAGGCGCCCAACGGTCACGTGCGCCCACGTGACCCCCGAGCGCCGAGGCGCCCAACGGCCCCGTGCGCACCACGTGACCCCGGGCGTTGAGGCGCCCAATGGTCGCGTGTGCGCTACGTGACCCCGGGCACTATGCGCCCACGTGCTACGCACGCGTCTTTAAGACGCTTTTTCCTTTATTTTTTTTGTGCACTCCACACTAAATGTGTCTTCCCTGTTAGAAAAAAATTTCTAACGGGGCGCTGCCCCGCACCCCGCAAGGGGGTTGCTAGCCCCCTTGACCCCCAGCCCGCTATCCGGGTAGCGGGACCCCCGTAAAAACTCTGCGGGCCCTTGATACATCCAAAACCCCTTCAAAACACAACACTGCACTTTGAGTTCGCATGACCAGTTTAACCCGTTAATCGGAGGTTCCTTCGCTCCAAAGACGGGGGGTAATTAACGGCAGCTTAGTTCGCGGCTTCCGGAGATTAGGATCCCCACAATCAATAAACCCCAGCCTACTCTAGGCAGGGGGAATCTGTAATGCGCCTTACAAGCATGCGCGTATGTTCCCATCTCAATGGGGTGACGAAAAACACCCTACAGCTTCCGGCACGCCCGGTCGGACAAATCTCTCCTCCCATATTCCGGGTTAAGCATTCATGCGAACTCAATCCATATACATATCGATATTTATACCAAAATAATGCTATTTCATGCAGGACTTCAAGCGATCAAGCCTCAACCATGTCTCCAAAGATGAACTCAGCTCTCAGCACGGCTCCCGTCTCCTACACGATGAAGATGGACTCCAGGACGGTCCTCCCGGCCAGTCTCGGGAGACAATGGGAAGAGCCGCCGCTACCATTCGGCTTTATCTTGTTCGTGTCAGCTAACGCCATCCCAGCTCCTCAAGCTTCGGTAACAGACAAGCCGGTCTCGAAAGGCAAGTGGCTAAATGTGGTGGTCTCGAAAGCCCAACTCAAACGCAAGTCGGTGTTTGAACGATTCTCCTTGGCCCCAGCTGGGGGCAATGCCATCAACACCAACAAAGCAACACGGCCTCTCGAGCGAGCTCCGGCGGTTCCCCTGACAACTGCTCGATCGGGTGTCTTCTCTAAGCTCCCCGCTAATCGACTCATGGTGGCTTCCCAGGAAACAAATGCCCGCCAAGCCCTTAAAATTGAGAAGCTAAGGTAGAAAAGGCTGAAGTATAGAGCCAACAAAAGGGCTATGGCTCCTGCTAGGCTGAACCTCATGAGGTTCGAGGAACAGGGTTACCCCGCCAAAGATAAAGAGATGGCTGGCTATGTCGTCCACACTGTCTACATGGTCGGACATGAAGAAATGAACCCTCCTATGCTTCACAGCTAGGGTGATGATACGGTGGACGCTACCCAACGTTAACTTGGTCTAAATGACGAAGAGCTCGCTCAGGCCGATAAGCCAAAAGAGCCTGGGGTTCCTGCGGAATTGAGCTCAGGCAATAAGGATGACCCAGTTGTCATAACCGGAACTACAGAATAAGCATTATTCCAATGGCTTCAGGGGAAGCTTCAGGACAGGGATGAGAAGTTAGCCAAGGTACAATCTAAGGTCGACGAATTGGCAAACGTCGCGGCAGATCTCGCGGCCCAAGTCGCCCGATTGCAATTACAACAGAATCAAATTTTGGTTCATGGGCCAGGGATTGATACCCGGAGACAGCCAACTGATACCCCCTTCAACCTAAGAGCGGAGCACCCGAAAAATGCCCACGATCAGCCTCCAGTCCCTCCGATACATACGCTGAGGGGGAATCGCCTCTGAAAGAGAAAATGGATAAGGTCTATTCCTTCAAAAGGGACAAAATCTACAAGATATTCATGGACGCCCTAAGAAACGGTCTGCAACTGCAGAGTCAAAAAGACCGCAGGAATCGAATATGACCAACGACCCCAAATACTGCCCCTATCACAGAGTGATAGGTCATGCCATTGAGGACTGCTTTGTTTTCAAAGATTGGGTCGAAATGCAATACAAGACGGGAGAGATAGAACTGTCTAAAGGCGTGTAAGAAAACAATCAAGCTACGACCGCCGATTTCATACAAATGGAGATCGAAGCCTTTCGGGAACCTAATCCTCCCAGACATATGCCATTATCTGAAAAGGGCGAACCAAAGACTGATCGGCCTCAAGGACCAGCATCAGTAAGGGCACCTACTCTAATGGAGAGAAAGAATAAGATGTTCTCCTTCAGGAGGGATGAGGTCCGCAATATATTCGAGGAAGCCTTGAACAACGGTCTGCAACTGCCTATTCCGAAGAGGCCACATGAAATGAATATGACCGGCAATCCCGTATACTGCCCATACTATAGGGTAGTGAGTCATGCCATCGAAGACGGCTGTGTTTTCAAAGATTGGGCAGAGGACCAATACAAGCTTGGAAAAGCCTCACAGTCCTCGGATATATCGGCAAGCCACATAGTCACGGTCATCAACACAGCTCCGCCAAGATCAAAGTTCAAGGAGCTGGGATAAGCAAAAAGGACCACCACGTCGTTAAACTGGGAACACCAGCTGACCACCAGGTCGTTAAACTGGGAATGACTGACCACCACGTCGTTAAACTGGGAACGATAGACCTCTAAGTCTTTAAACTGGAAATAATCGACCACTATGTCATTAAACTGGGAACAGTTGACCACCAAGTCATTAAACTGGGAACAGTCGACCTCTAAGTCGTTAAACTGGGAATGTAAAAAAATATATATATATATGTGAATAAATAAAAAATGTGTAAATAAAAGGAAAATAAAAGCCGAAATGATGGGGTAACTCGCAGTAAAAATCAGCGAGTAAAAATAAAATGAAAATAAAGCCGAAATGATGGGGCAGCCACGAATAAAAGCCGAAATGATGGGGCAATCGCGACCTTTGCTATCAGAAAAGCTGAAATGATAGAGCAATCACGGTAAAACAAAAAAACAACAAAAAAAATCCCAAAAACAAAACAAAAAAAAACAAAGCAACGGCGAATGATGAGTCGCTCCTGGTACCATATTCCAGTGCAGCGATGCAGACGCCAACCAAAATCCAATTTCCCAAAATTCTTCCAGCCCTACGGCCAGTTCCCAAATTGACTACCGTATACAATACACGGGCTCAAATAATTCTCATCATACCCATGCCCCACTGTAATCACCTGTTACGCGGCTGGTCTCCGCCCTCGGAATTATGCTCCATTGGGAAAGACCCACTCATGTGTCCTCACGATACATGAGGAGAACAAACCTTCATGGGATCCTTACGACTCACAAAGGAAAAACACACTTGAGGGTCCTCACGACTCCTAAGGAGAAAATGCACCAACGGGATCCTTACGACTTGTAAGGAGAAAATGCTTGTATGGGACCCTTACGGCCCATAAAATTGAAAGGTCTTAAGTGATATAAATCTAAAGTTGTCTCCTAAGCCATCACTTCCCAATAGGCAATGGCGAATGATGAGTCGCTCCTGGTACCATATTTCGGTGCAGCGATGTAGACGCCGTCCAAAATCCAAATCCCTAAGCGGCGAATGATGAGTCGCTCCTGGTACCATATTCCAGTGCAGCGATGCAGACGCCAACCAAATTCCAAATCCCATACCGCAACGGCGAATGATGAGTCGCTACTGGTACCATATTCCAATGCAGCGATGCAGACGCCAACCAAATTCCAAACTCAAATCCCAATGGCGAATGATGAGTCGCTCCTGGTACCATATTCCAGTATAGCGATGCAAACGTCGGCCAAAATCCAAACCCCAAATGGCGAAAGATGAGTCGCTCCTGGTACCATATTCCAGTGCAGCGATGCAGACGCCAACCAAATTCCAAATCGAATACCCCAACGGAGAATGATGAGTCGCTCCTGGTACCATACTCTAGTACAGCGATGCAGACGCCGACAAGGTCCCGAAATTTTTCCGGCCCTACGGTCTGGATCATACATCCTGCAAAACCGTATACAATCCACGTGCGTAAAACAATCCCAATCTCTCTCAAGTCCTACCAGTGAGACCACATTCAAAGTCCCACCAAAAATAAATAAATAATATAAAATAAAATAAATGGTATGTCTACAAGCAAAATGGGCACGGATGAAAACCCGAAAGGGCTCCGTGAGTAAAAACAGCAGGACTGCCGGCGAGTTTGTGAAAACCTGAACGGGCGCAAACTCGTAAAAAAAAGATGAAATGCACTCGCAAAGTCCTCTCGAGTCCGTGAGGAGAAAATTCCCGCGTGAGATCCTTACGACTCACAAAGGAGAAACACACTTGGGGGTCCTCACGACTCCTAAGGAGAAAACACACCTACGGGATTCTTACGACCCGTAGGGAGAAAATGCTTTGTGAGACCCTTACGGCTCACAAAATTGGAAAGTCTTAGGTGATAGGGACCTAAAGCCTGTCTCCTAAACCATCGCTTCCTGATAAGCAAGCGCAAATGATGATTCGCTCCTGGTACCATATTCCAGTGTAGCGATACTGATGCCAAGCAAAAATCAATTCCCAAATCCTCCAGGGGCAAATGATGAGTTGCTCCTGGCATTATTCCAGTGCAGCAATGCAAATGCCGACCAAAAACCAAAATCCCTAAATCCTCTCAAAGAAAGATGACGATTCTCTCCTGGTACCATATACCAGTATAGCGATGCGGATGTCAACCCAAATCACAGTCAACAAGTCAACTTCAACTTCGACACCGCAGAAAGCGGAACAAGTCAGAATCCAATCCCGACACCGAAAGAAGTGGAGCAAGTCAAGTTCACCGCTGACACTGCAAGAAGCAGAGCAAGTTAAATCAAGCGTCGACCGTCCATGTCGTAAAAAGGGCAGTGCGGGCTTCCCACAAATCGGGAACCAAATCGCTCCGGATCAGAGCGTCGACCGTCCATATCGCAAAAAGGGCAGTGCAGGCTTCCTACAAAGCAGGAACCAGATCACTCCGGGTCAGGGAAAAGTCTACCACGGACACTTCGTCTCGGAGACGCGTCAAGCGTCGACCGTCCATGTCGCAAAAATGGCAGTGCAGGCTTCCCACAAAGCGGGAACCAAATCGCTCCGGATCAGAGTTTCGACCGTCCATGTCGCAAAAAGGGCAGTGCAGGCTTCCCACAAATTTGGAACCAAATCGCTTCGGATCAGAGCGTCGACCGTCCGTGTCGCCAAAATGGCAGTGCAGGCTTCCTACAAAGCAGGAACCAGATCACTCCGGGCCAGGGAAAAGTCTACCACGGACACTCCATCTCGGAGACGCGTCAAGCGTTGACCATCCAAGTCGCAAAAATGGCAATGCAAGCTTCCCACAAATCGGGAACCAAATCGCTCTGTATCAAAGCGTCGACCGTCCATGTCGCAAAAAGGGCAGTGCAGGCTTCCCACAAATTGGGAATCAAATCACTCCGAATCAGAGCGTCGACCGTCCATGTCGTAAAAAGGGTAGTGCAGGCTTCCCACAAATCGGGAACCAAATCGCTCCGGATCAGAGCGTCTACCGTCCATGTCGCAAAAAGGGCAGTGCAGGCTTCCTACAAAGCAGGAACCAGATCACTCCGGGCCAGAGAAAAGTCTACCACGGACACTCTGTCTCGGAGATGCGTCAAGCGTAGTCCGTCCATGTCGCAAAAAGGGTAGTGCAGGCTTCCCACAAATCGGGAACCAAATCGCTCCGGATTGGAGCGTCGACCGTCCATGTCGCAAAAAGGGCAGTGAAGGCTTCCCACAAATCGGGAACCAAATCACTCCGGATCGGAGCGTCAACCGTCCATGTCGCAAAAAGGGCAGTGCAGGCTTCCCACAAATCGGGAACAAAATCGCTCCGAATCGGAGCGTTGACCGTCCATGTCGCAAAAAGGGCAGTGCAGGTTTCCCACAAATCGGGAACCAAATCCCTCTGGATCAGAGTGTCGACCGTCCATGTCGCGAAAAGGGCAGTGCAGGCTTCCCAAAAATCAGGAACCAAATCGCTCCGGATCAGAGCGTCGACCGTCCATGTCGCGAAAAGGGCAGTGCAGGCTTCCCACAAATCGGGAACCAGATCGCTCCAGATCAAACAAAAGTCTACCACGGACACTCCGTCTCGGAGACGCGTCAAGCGTCGACCGTCCATGTTGTAAAAAGGGAAGTGCAAGCTTCCTACAAAGCAGGAACCAGATCACTCCGGGCCAGAGAAACGTCTACCATGGACACTCCGTCTTGGAGACGCGTCAACCATCGACCGTCCATGTCGTAAAAATGGCAGTGCATCCCAAAAAGTGGGAACCAAAGCAAGTCGCCTCCACGCGAAAGAAGATCCATCAATTTCATGCACACGACCCACATATGTGGTGTGCATTTATTAATGGGGGGCACTTTATTGGGGTCGAAAATTGCACCCCGGTTGACCAAGTCAAAGTCAAAGTCAACCCCAAGCCAAGTGGGCCCATGCCCAGGTCAAGTGGGCCCATGCCCAGGTCGAGTCCGAACATGAAGCGGCCGGCCCTCCTCCATGCCAAAATGAAATCATGTAATAAATAATTTTTTTGTAATTTTTTATGCATGAATGTAAACAAAATAGGCATAAAGCCAAATTTTTGTAAGCCCATGGCTTATGTCCAAAAAGAAATGGTACATGAGCCATAGGATAGGCAAAATTTCATTTTGAAAAGCCCAAGGGACTAGATGTAAATATGTAAGCCTATATAAGGTAACATGATGAAAATATCTAATACACACTTTTCATTCCCTCAAAATAACCTAGGGTTTGTGCCTCTTTCCCTTTCCTTAAGGTTCTAAAAAAACTTCTTCCTCTTTGAATTAAATCAAGAGTTTTACTCTTCTTTTCTCAGAAACAAATAGTTTTTTTACCACAAAACCCACAAAGGGGAACTCAGATCTCCCACCAGATCTCAAAAAAGAGAGATCTTTAAAATCTCATACCTCTTGACCTTCAAGAAACGGCCAATAGAAGAAGAAGAAGGAGACCCATCTGTAAGAATCTTACTTTGGACAGATCCAAGGCTCAGAAGAAGAGCCAAAGATTTCTTAGAGTTTAATTCCTTTCTAGATCTGTTGGAGTTTAACTCCATAATTTAGTTTCTGTTAGGAGTTTAACTCTAAAAACTTCTTGGGAGTTCAACTCCCCAGCCTAAGGGCTAGACCCCCTTCCCGCGGGTGTTTTCCCGTGGTCACATATGCGCCACGTGACCCCGGGCGCTGAGGCGCCCAAGGGTCACATGGACCCACGTGACCCCCGGCGCTGAGGCGCCCAAAAGTCACGTGTGCGCCATGTGACCCCGGGGTGCTGAGGCGCCCAACGGTCACGTGTGCCCACATGACCCTGGGCGCTGAGGCGCCCAACGGTCACGTGTGCCCCTGTGACCCCGGTAGCTGAGGCGCCCAACGGTCACGTGTGCGCCATGTGACCCCGGGAGCTGAGGCTCCCAACGGTCACGTGCGCCCACGTGACCCCGGCGCTGAGGCGCCCAACGGTCACGTGCGCCCACGTGACCCCGGGCGCTGAGGCGCCCAACGGTCACGTGCGCCCACATGACCCCCGGGCGCCGAGGTGCCCAACGGTCACGTGCGCACCACGTGCCCCCGGGCGCTGATGTACCCAATGGTCCCGTGTGCGCCACGTGACCCCGGGCACTATGCGCCCACGTGCTACGTACGCGTCTTTAAGACGCTTTTTCCCTTCTTTTTTTTGTGCACTCCACACTAAATGTGTCTCCCCCGTTAGAAAAAAATTTCTAACAGGGCGCTGGCCCGCACACCGCAAGGGGGCTGCTAGCCCCCATGACCACCAGCCCGCTATCCGGGTAGCGGGACCCCCGTAAAAACTCTGCGAGGCCCCCGATACATCCAAAACCCCTTCAAAACACAACACTGCATATTGAGTTCGCATGACTAGTTTAACCCATTAATCGGAGGTTCCTTTGCTCGAAAGGTGGGGGGTAATTAACGGCAGCTTAGTCCGCGGCTGCCGGAAATTCGGATCCCCACAATCAATAAACCCCAGCCTACCCTAGGCAGGGGGAATCTGTAATGCGCCTGACAAGCGCGTGCGTATATTCCTATCTCAATGGGGTGACGAAAAAGACCCTACAGCTGTGCCCAGCCGAACTAATGACAACATGGTTGTTGTTAGATTTCTCAAAGAAAACATTTTTTCTCGATTTGGGCATCCCCGCACAATTATCAGCGATAATGGATCTCATTTTTGTAATAGGACTTTCGAGTCTTTAATGCGGAAATACTCTATTACTCACAAGCTGTCAATGCCCTATCATCCCCAAACTTGTGGGCAAGCCGAGATTTCGAATCGGCAAATTAAACAGATATTGGAGAAAATGGTTTCCAAAAACCGTAAAGATTGGTCGTCAAAACTTATTGATGCCCTTTGGGCATTTCGAACTGTCTATAAGACTAATCTTGGCATGCCTCCATATAGGCTTGTTTATGGAAAGGCTTGCCACCTTCCAGTTGAAATTGAGCATAGAGCATTTTGGGCAATAAAAGCGTTGAATCTATCTCTAGGAGATGCAGACAGGAATAGAAAGCTGCAGTTGAATGAATTGAACGAGCTTCGGGATGAATCTTACGAGAACGCAATAATCGTCAAAAACCGAATGAAGGTGTTCCACGATAAACACCTTATGCGCAAGACTTTCAAACCTGGTCAACAGGTTTTACTTTACGACACTCGGTTAGATTTCCGTCCCGGCAAACTCAGATCTCGATGGAAAGGGCTATTTTTGGTACGCACCATATATCCGCACGGTGCGGTCGATTTAGAAAATCCAGAGGACGGTTCACTATTTAAAGTGAACAGACATAGACTTAAACTTTTTCTCACTGCGGACCCTTCGGAGGAGCTCCTATTTTTGCAGGAGCCGATCTACATTGACTGATCTTCCTCCATCTACCCCTAAATTTCGATTATCTAGCCAAAACACTGTTTCAAATAAGTTTGGGGGTATGTATCACTTGTAATTAAATAAAAACAAAATAAAAATAAAAATAAAAAAATTTAAAAGTAAAAAAAATTGGGTATTTTTGAAAATATTCAGTTTTAATAAAAAAATAAATAAAAAATTAAATTTTTTATTTACAAATAAATTCCTCTTTTTAAGAGGACCCTCAATCAAATACACCAAACACCCCACCTATATATAGAACCCGACCCCTCTCTGCATTTCACCAAACCCTAATATTTTCTTCTCCCAAAACCCTAGCTGCCGCAGCAGCCAGAGAAGGGAGATCCCATCACGCCGCCGCGCTTCCGCCACAATACGAAGGTTCTGGCCGCTGATCTGCTGCTCCTTGGTGTCTTCTCCCTATGAAAATTTCAGAGGTGGTTCGATCTCTAAACTCTTCTCTGTTAAATTACAAATTCTACAATTTAATTCTCTTTGATGGCACCAACCATGCAATTAGAACGATATTTTTCACAAATCTTCGGACACACAATTTACGGAAGTTATTTTGGTGATGAGATCACACGGCGAGGGTGGAACTTTTTAATTTTCAATCATTCCAATGCCTACGCTCTTCCAGATCTAGTCACTCGTTTTTACGGGTGCATGGAGGAAGGTTGCCTAACACAATACGGTTTTATTAAATTACTTTGGGGCGATAGGGAAATAATCATTGATAGGGACTTCATCCATGAAGTCACTTTAATTCCTAGATTATCTGTTCACGACCAACCCCTTCAATTTGAAGACTACTTACCCTTAATGGGTATTGACTGTTCGAGGGAACCTAGGAAGGGCATGCAGGCTAGAACCCTTTTCGCCAATGTATTAACCGTGTGCCGTTGGGCACAAAACAACATTTTTGGCAGTTCACATGATACAACATTCTTCACCCCATCTTTTCATATCGTGCACACTTTAATGACTAGGAATCCTAGATTTGACATGTGCACAGTTTTACTTAATTCAATTGGTGGTGGCAAAAGGGCTGCGAATTACCCATGCCCTATGTTAGTGACACAACTGTGTCGCTATTTCCACCCTGTGGAAGAATTTGAATTTTACATGCATGGAGGGATACCTATTAGGCCTCTTATTGAGGGAGTATTCACGTCCTATACCTGTTTAACTGATGTATGGTCGCGAACAGAACCGGCCGAACATGTACCCGCCAGAACACCCAGCTCCAGCTCGACCGCGAGTGAGGAAGAGCTTACCCCCGCAGAGCATGCACGTCTTCTTAGAAGAGCCACTAGGGGGATTGATAGGTTGGTAGGGATGGTGACCAACCTGGATCACCGGGTGACAAAGATTGAACATGGCGTATCTACCCTGCTGGCGAGAGAAGAACGTTCCCATTCACGTTCAAGGGGACGGTGAGGGCATGAGTAGTGAGAGCACTGCTTTTGGTAAGTTTGGGGGAGGAGGTGGTTTGTAAATAGTTATCATTACATCGCATATTTTAATTTTTGTACATATTTTTTCTTTTTCTTTCTTTGCATTGCATCTTTATAAAAAAATTTTAAAAATTATAAAAATTAAAATAAAATATATATATAAAAGAAAAATCAAATAAAAAAATTGAAAAACTAAAAAGATAAAAAAAAATTCAACCTGGCCATATTTGACTTAAGTTTGACAAGACGGTTAACTAGTTAGGAAAAACTAGATCCAAAACTTAGTAAATTAAAAACCCTAAAAATAACATTTCTTAAAGTTTAATGGTAGAAAATATGTCATTGTAATTTATTTAGAAATAGGTAAATTTTGAGTTCAGTTCTAGGGCTAAGTCAAAATATGGGAAGAGTATTGAATTTTTATTTGAAGTGTAAGTCTGAAAAATAATTCTGAACCTTAAATCTAAATTCTGAAAATATATACCTTACAATTAGCACATACACACACCTTGAAACTTGGAATAGTAGAGGATACCTTGAAATGCTCTTGTCTAATAATCCTTAGTATGAAGGAAAATAAAATAAAAGTACAAGAGTGAATAAAGAGATATAAAAAATGAACACTGGTTTTGTAATTACTTAAGGCTGCGTAAAATAAAAAAATATATAGCGAGAATGTTTTATCACCTAGTGCCTTAGACTTGGGAGTCACTGCTAAAGCTTTAGGAGTTACAAGAAGAGGAATTACGCTTTAATGCGTGAACACATTTTGTAACCAGTCGTTAGTACCTCAAGAAGTATTAACGGTCGCATGAAGGATGTGTGAGCAATTTCATCTAAAATTCACCAACTAAAAGTACTTTGGACGATGGACAAGAGTATGATAGTTTGAATTGAATTTCCAAGTGTAGGGGTGATACAAACACACACGTAGGGGTATATGATTGGGGTTTTGATGAGAGATAGGAATGAAAGATGAGGCTTATATCTTCAGTAGAGATGATAAAAATTCCTAAGTTGAGTTGGAACCTTAGAAGGAAAATTCAAAAGATGTTAAATGCTAAGTAAATTTACAAAACATATACGATCTTAAGTTAAATGATAAGTGAGTGAAAAATATGGGTTGATAATTTCTAAGTTGAAGATAATAGAATTTCTTGCTAGAACACCGAATTGAAGAATGAAAGTCAACAGGCCAAATTGATCGGATTTTGTGAGTAGTATCCGCTGAAAACCCTCAGGAGACAACACTCCTCCTACTAGGGACACCTAGAGGTTTAACGGCTTGTTGCACGAGCTCAGTGCAATCGCGATTCCCTGCGAAAGTGAGGTTAGGATTTTTTCGAGAATAAAAATAGTTTTGCTCGGGACGAGCAAAAGATAAGTTTGGGGGTATTTGTTCATATCAGAATTTTGCATTATTATATTACCCATTCGTAATCATATTGCAAATAAATAGGTGCTTTTGATCCATGTCTGCTAAATAGTTACAGGTTACAGGTTCTCAGAATAATACAGTGAAATTCAGGAAAAGACGCTACAAATGTGAGACTACGACCAACAAATAGATGAATCTATATGATGCCGCCTACAGTTTAAGGAACAAACGAAGATCAGCGAAAAGTTCAATGCACAAAGTACAAAGGCAGCACAAGATTCAAGACTTCAACGCGAAGCTTACGGTAAAAGTCCACAAATTCTGCACTGTTGGAAATCTGGAAGAAAGTAGAAAAGATTCTGAAGAACCAAGAGAAGAAAACAGAAGGAAACAGCAACATGAAGCAACCCTGGAAAGATGAGACAGAGAAACCCCAAGATGGTCGCGGATCCGCCGCCAAACATGGCATTCCGCCGCGGTTCCGCGGCCGTGCAGTGCACGTGTCGGTGCACGTGTTGGTGGCTGTCGGTGCTTTGACCCGGCTTTCTTAGGGTAGTTTTGTAATTTAAAATGTGGATCAGATGTAAACCCTAGGGTTTCTCCTATTTATAAATAGGAAAGCCTACAGCCTCTTTTGGGGCATGGCTCTTTTTATTTTCTAGATTAAAATTTTTCATTCCATTGTAATCGTCAAGAGGTGTCAATAAAATTAAGTTTCATTTTATCTTGTGTTCTTCTTAATTGAATTTATTTTTCTGCAATTTTTATCTGTCTTATTTATCTACAAGTTAATTAGTTTATTAAAAAAAGAAAAAAAATATAAAAATGAATTTCATCGTAACCATCCTAATGAGTGAGTAGTTCCTCACTTGTTAGGATTAAGATTGGGTAGGTTTGAGAGATGGAAATCTCTCACTCCTTTCTTGCCCCACATAATATGTTTATTAGGACTCTATTTGAATCAAACACACACCGCTCACTACGGCATCTTATCCTACGAGATAGCGGTGATTCCCTAGTTAGACCGGATGTGGTTGATTTACATAGAGGTTAGGGCTAAGAGTTAAGAAAGGACGGACAAGCACCAAAAGGAAGAAACTACATTTTTTCCTAGTCGTGCTAATCCCCATTGTTGATTATTACCCTAACACCTAAGTTCCTAATTAGGGCAAAGAAAGTATTGTAAGTCTACGCTAGCGCCCCGGCAGTCTACAGACGCCAAATGCGGAACAAAAACTTTTAACCGGCGCTATCGTATACTTTAACCCGGATCTGCCATTATTGCTAAACTAACAAACTGTAAAGAGTGTAGAATGGTTATACCGAACGATCTGAGTCCTTCGTTCTTCAACCATCATCCCACGCTCCGTTGCGGCTGCTCCGATCTCGTCGATCTCCGATCTCCTCGTCGAGGTGGCACCACATGATCGGTTCTTTAAACGGGCTCCCGCCTCTGACTCGAGGCAACTCGATCGTCAAGTTTGCTAAAAGAGACGACCAAGATTGATGTAGAGAATGAGTAGATGACTTTGTCTCACTTCGTCCAAATCCGTGGACGATCGGTTAATGAAGTTGCCGTGGAAATCGGGTGATGGAATGAAATGAACTGTGAAATTCCATACACCGAAAAAACCTATCATAATCTTTTCTAGCAATGAAAACTCAAGTGAGAGTGAGAATGAGGAGAGAGAGAGGGCAAGCCATATATAGCAAGAGGGAGGTGACCGTAGGAGAAGGGGGTGACCTTAAGCAAAAGCTTCTCACTTTTAAAATATCTTAACCAAAACAAGAATGCATTAATACAAAGCATGACTCACTAAACCTAGTCACCCTTTAATAAATGCAACCAATTAGAACACAACACCAATTAGCCTAGTCACCTCATCTAGAATCTTCTAGAAGAATCCACACTCATCTCAAGAAAAGATAAACCCGTCTTTAACCAAATGTTAAAAGACGGCTGATAGAAAACTGGAAACTGGCAACTTCCAAAAGTGATCCTGAAACGACTTTCAGGATAACCCCGAAACTGTATAAATATACCCGCATTTGTATTACGACCGAATACAAATGCAACTGAGACAAAGATATTATACCTACTCAATATAATACTCGGATCCGGCTTAAACCAAAGCCGACCAGTATCATCTGTCCGAAAATCGACACGTGCGTAAACGCACGTGCATTTTCCGAACCCTGCCATAAAACCATACGGCCTCTACAACGTTTCGCCCGAACTTGGGAAACTGTCTGTGGGGGACTCTAATGACTCGTCAGCACCCTGGCAGTGGGTTTAACCACAAACCGTCAGCGGCACTAGCAATGCGTAACGGCTGCCCACGGACTGACCTCAAGGGTGGCCGAGGAGCGAACTCAAGGGAGACCGATGAGCGAACTCCTCCGAAAACCCTACTGAGCCTAACAGTGACAATGTATATACAGTCCGGTCCGTTCGTCAATGAGTATCGCATATCTGCCTAGGGGGCTAGTAACGTCAGACCCCCAATAGCAGTATAAGTCGTGTCGGAGTGAAGCCCAATAACACCCTGAGATACTACTGGAGTACCTACCAGTAAATCTCCTGCCACGGCCGTGGGCTTTGTGTAATGGCTCTCCTAGACACAGCACGATCTCGCCCCCAATACCGGGAGAGACGAATCCCCTGCCGATCCGCTCACGTGCCTCCATATGGCTCGGGACTGTACCCAAAAACTACCTGTTTGCACGACTCCTTTGAGCCGTGGTAGGGTAGAAATCAAAGCACAGTGGGAACTCACACGAGACAAATGACGACCTCAGGTCGATGAACTAACCTGTACACATGTCACCAGGGAACTGCTATCTGACGGTAGATATAATACTAACTAGCAGATTCCCGGCGAGTCCTGTCCGGTGTACTCATAACCCAATGAGCACCTGTATACATCTTAGGTGATCCAACTGACACCAGTGGCTTGTGAGACCGGCCACCGCCCCTCGTCGGGGTCTCGACTGTACACACCAGTCTACTCCGGAGTATCGATGCCCTGTCTCGAAACTCCCACGACTAGGGACCACAATTAAGGATATGCATATAAACTACCCAACTCTCACGTATATGATCGCCATCATACTGTTGGTAGTAAAGCAAGATCCTAAGGGCTCTATCAAAGTGTAACATGCAATCAGTCACCTGAACATGTACATGACTGATAAAGGCAAACCAGATAGCATACTATCATCTCGAGTAAGACTGTGCTACCGGGATAGGTCCTCCGCAATCATTGCAATCACGTACCTGCGATCCAATAATTGACTATGAGGGCACTATCTCCAACAATCTCCCACTTTCACTCAAGGCTAATATTGTGATGTCGACTACTCACAGCCCGTGTGAAATCGAACATCCAACTCCTCTACTAATCAGTTTCACAAAGCCCGTTTGTAAAACTATTGTGTTCGAGAAATAGCCTCGGTGAGTGGATCCGCCTAGAAGTTTCTTTCTGTATCTCTCTTAATCTCAAGTTCGCGGAGAAAGCCATCTCCCGAATTGAGTAGTACCTGTCTTAGAATATGTCTGGATATCTGATGGGACCTCAGTTCATAAATGAACTCCATATCCAAACTTCTTAGACTGTATGGATCACTGAACCTTAATCAGTATCCGGCACCATGCCACCCACAGTATCCTCTGGAACCACCTGTCCATAATACTGTCCCTCGTCAGAGGGAAAACTAAAACTCTGACAATCACTCTGTCATCCATGTCACCTTTGAAGCCTGGAATGATAACCGTCTCCCGAAAGAGGCTGCCGTTATCAAATCCGTAGAACATGTACCAATGTTCTAAAACTGCTTCCCTATGTTTCTCCAGGATTGGATTAATACAAACTTATTGCATCTAGTGCAAAAACAACATCTGGTGTGGTACTTGACATCTCATGATTGACTCAATTGCCTAAGCAAGTGATCTGTCAATCATTCACATCCCTCTCCCCTTTAGTCTATACGACACCTTTAGAGAGGGTGACTCCATCACCTGCAGGTACACCACCATGCTAGGAGTCAACTATTCCAAAAAACCATTAGAATATCTGTCAAAGTATCCACATTGGGAAACTACCCAAATCCAGATCTAAAACCATAGATCTAGAAACCAAAATGTCAAATATTATATCCATATCCTGTCTGGAGAAACAACTGTGTGACGACCACAGTACAACCGATCGTAGTATAGGAATTTTACTTCCTACTCTGTGTATGTCATCCAGATACCATGACATCACACCCTACTACCTTCTTAACTGATCCATCCCCTATTCTGATTGAAGTCAAACCCATGACTGTCACATCAAAATTAGATGATCTATCTCCGCTATATCTGCTCAAGTCTATAAATAGATATAAGCATCTTGCCCACTATGCTTCCGCTGCTCCCACTGACTATGACAACCCTCCTACCGGGTCTCATAGCCTGGAACAACAGTAGTGTCAAGTCTGTGTAGATAAGAACCTCCCTGTCACCGTCCTTGAGCCTACCGAAGTACCTCTCGGGTGTCTGAGGTTACCTACCATACCTCCGGAGTGGCTATTGGAATGTCAAACCTGATTGAATATATAGGTCCTATTGAATTTTCCGTAATCGTTCGCGGTTCTGGAATCACTTCCAGTTCTACCATACTTCCACTACTGTTTTCTGAAAAAGATCCATTTTTACTAAAACTGTGGCGAGTCAAGAACAATATCACTATTGATCTTCCAAATGGTAGAATATCAACCCTCGTCATAGCCTGGGTCAACCCACAAACAGCCATTACAGAAACGTGCCCTGAGTTATCCAAAGTCTGGTTTTAAGCATAAGCTGGACAACTCCCCGTATCTTAGTTTCTTTTAAGGTACGATCCATTCTATATCCAATACAGAAACTTTGGCACTAATTTAATTGGAACCATATTCAAATCATGCAGCTGTCTCCAGTGCATATCAACTTAATGGAAAGAGGCTAATCAGCATTACTCAACTTAGGAAACCATCCAGTTATGAGCAACCTGAAAGAGAAACTCGTTTCTCAAAACCATCACTATCATCTGAATACCAATCACAAGAATCTACATCTTCGATCTCTTTGAAGAATCCCGATACTTGTAACACCTGGTTCTCCACTTTATTCTTATACGCACAACTTCTCAAAACTTAGACCTTGTATTTCTACGAAACACTTGTCTAAATACTAGAGAAGTTATAAGTAAACAGAACATAGTACGAGGACCTACCCCTTTGTCCTGATGGACACTAGAGAACATACAATACTCTGTGTAAGTCCGCTGAGTTAAACAACTCAAAACCTGTGCGTTGTAGGTGGAAAACTGTACCCTGGCGATTTCCTCAACTATCACCAATTACAACGAATTCCGATATAATGAGGATAATCACCTGATTCCCAATATCTTACTCCCACTCATCATCTGTAAAACCATACAGATATGAGAATGAAACCTGGTAAATACATACCCTTGGAGTAAGTGTCTAATCGGGAAAACAGTTTTTCCTTTAACAATGCACTGAAACATGAAAATGTTTCGTAGGGGTATCCTGGTATTCATAGCAATGCCTCTTCCATAATCCAATTCATGACTTCAACCGTATATTTTATTGCCATCTCTTCAAATCTCTTTATTTGTCTTTAGTCGTTACCTTCTGTACACCATCGTTAGGCTAACTGGTTTTCTTCCTTCCCTACCGTTCGGCACCAGCCTATGGTTTGGAAGAAGACTATCCAGTAAGCATAATAGGTGTACCCTCCTAAACCAAGGAGTACTCGCATCTCGAGAGAAGGTGACGATAAAAGACAACTGAATAATACCTTATTCTTTTTAAAGGTGAAATAGGAGCGGCGATGAAGTACGCGGTTTTGGTCGTGAATGATATCAGTCGCAATTTACTTTGCCCTCTTTCTAATCCCTTTATTTTGTCTTTACATATTACCTTCTGCACACCCTACTTAGGCTAATTGGTTTTCTTCATTCCCTACCTTTCGGCACCAGCCTATGGTTTGGAATAAGACTATCCAATAAGCATAATAGGTGTACTCTCCTAAACCAAGGAGCTCTCGCAACCTGAGAAAAGGTGATAATAAAAGACAACTGAATAAACCAATTCTATTTCTCCTGAACCTGGATCCATCCTCGAAGAAGTCCCTTCGAGTTCGTATATAACCATACGATGGCTCTATCCAATGGAAGTGGATATCCGTAGTAATACGGGTGTTCTGAGAAATTCAAAGGGTAAAAGAAGGAGTGGCAATGACTTATGCAACTCAGACAATCCAAAAGCCAGTATTTTAAGAAGGTTCGGTCAACCTGGTCACTGAGTCATAGTCTAGGGTCGGTCAAAGGTCGCTGCCAAAGAGAGAGAGAGAAAAGAAACACTCTGCGTGCACTCTAACCTAGATCAGAATGGTCATCATTTTATCTAATCCGGAAACCTCCCACTGTCCTGTCAAATTCTCCTCCAAACCTAAAGAAGAATCAATCGGGATCACCCGAAGAGTAAACCAACTCATCAGTGGGAATCAGGATCCAACTCTCATCGCATGATAACGTGATGGAATGCATCCACGTTACTCATACTCCAGAAGGTATGCGCATACTCGGCAAGTTTCAGTTTCTTTAGAAACTCCTGATATGATTTTTGCCCCATGCTCTTATAACCTTGGCTTTGGTCAAAGTGTCATAAGTCACATGCCAAGTTCTACCCTTCACTATCTTGTCAATTTGAACCCACCCGCACATGCCCCTGACTTTGGCCAATCGGCAGAACGACTGTCCCAAACTAACTCATCTATCTATGCAACAATTGAATACCCAGCAGCTACCAAACACTATGCCTTAACTTTGGCTAAAATGCATAGCTTGAATACTACTAAATACCCAAAAGAAGTGACGGAGGGCTACGGCTGGTTTTTGGCGAAAAACCTTTAGCGTAGTGAACTTGATATCGCTGAAGGAACCTGATAGCTTTTTAAAATATAGTGGCGAAAACCTTTTGCTAAAGAGGTCACTCCCGGTAAAGGGATCTCGGCTCTTTCCTCGTGGAATGAGGTGCAGGATATTCCACTGAATACCGCTATGCAAAGCAACTTGTAATCGACTATAGTAAAGTTATTACCCTGACGCAAACTTCTGTCCAAGGGGTCGGTCCCGGTGAAGGGATATCGGCCCTTGCCCCGTCGAATGAGGTGCGGGATATTCCACTGAATACCGCTATGCATAACAAAAGAAAACGTCTTTGCAATAACACTTTTTAAATTGTTCCAACAACTGTATACAGGTTTGTTTTTACTTTGCGTTGATCAGAATCAACGCATCATTCAATCACACCAGAAAAGAACGAAAATAAAATGTACGTATATGCCATCCGCATTCGTCACTGGGTCCCGTCATCACCCGTTAGGTTACTTAACTAACGACAGAGCGGGGACTGGACTAGCGCGGGTGTAAAACATGTACAACATCTAATAGTATATAAACCAATATACAATAATCGCTCCAGGCGTGATAATATGCAACATTACAGAAAAGTAATAAGCATCACAGAACAATACAGATAATCTGGGATCCCCGGGTTTCACAGAGCCGCTGCTGAAACCCGACTTTCCCCTGTCGTGTGGATAGCCTGTGCAATGAAACCTAGACCCCTACGGGTGCGGCAAGTTACCCGCCAAAACCTGAAGCGAGGTAGTCCCCACAGCATAGTGAATGGAACACCCGGCACTTCACGGAATCCGGTAAATTGAGCACCCCTCCTTGGGTCAACCTGTACCCCCTACGAGTGCGGCGAATAGTCTGCCAATTCTGAAGTGGGACCCCTCTGCCTCTCAAAGCCATAAGATGCGGACCCGTTGCCCTCCCGAACCCGGCTATCCGTGCACTCCGTCTCGGGGTAAAACCTAGTACAGTAATGAAAAATAGTACAATAGGTACATCGACCGCAACCTGGTCGTGCCCCAAAAGAATATTATACAACAGGCAGTGACGGCTGTCCACAAGTTGGACGCTCGCCCCGCAATATCAAATGTACAAATAAACTCAAACAGTACTATCATTGCACACTGCTATCCACCACGACAAATCCGCAACATTGCAGCACAACACAGAACATCAACGCGAATGTCACGTTCGCAAACCCGTCTAAAAGAACTATAGCAATCAGACGCGGTTTACCGATCAAATGACATTCCCGGTCGGAGATATAATGTAAGCACTGTAAACTAACGTGTTTAAATTTCGATCGACCAAAGACCAAATTTCAAAAAGTGGGCCCCACTGCTTACTGGTGAACAGTAACAAAACCTGGGCCAAAAATATATATACCAAAAATCACAAAACCCATCACAGAACCCACTGAGAAAATTTGGGAGCACGTGCTCCCCACGTGGCCGCGGATGAGCGGCCAAACAATGGGTTTGGCCGCCCTTCCGCGGCAGCCTGGAGGGATCACGACCCCAAATTTTGTCGTGGTTCTTAAATATGCCTGCACGGATTTTTAAGATATACAGAAATGAATTTTGAGACCATTTGAAATCAACAGAAACTGTCGGCATAGGATTTTGTAGTTTTCGATTTCCAGTCGGATCGATGTTTTAAACGCGTTAGCACAAGTTAGTATAGCAAAATGGTTAGGCTTTGATACCACTGTAAGTCTACCCTAGCGCCCCGGCAGTCTACAGACGCCAAATGCGGAACAAAAACTTTTAACCGGCGCTATCGTATACTTTAACCCGGATCTGCCATTATTGCTAAACTAACAAACTGTAAAGAGTGTAGAATGGTTATACCGAACGATCTGAGTCCTTCGTTCTTCAACCATCATCCCACGCTCCGTTGCGGCTGCTCCGATCTCGTCGATCTCCGATCTCCTCGTCGAGGTGGCACCACATGATCGGTTCTTTAAACGGGCTCCCGCCTCTGACTCGAGGCAACTCGATCGTCAATTTTGCTAAAAGAGACGACCAAGATTGATGTAGAGAATGAGTAGATGACTTTGTCTCACTTCGTCCAAATCCGTGGACGATCGGTTAATGAAGTTGCCGTGGAAATCGGGTGATGGAATGAAATGAACTGTGAAATTCCATACACCGAAAAAACCTATCATAATCTTTTCTAGCAATGAAAACTCAAGTGAGAGTGAGAATGAGGAGAGAGAGAGGGCAAGCCATATATAGCAAGAGGGAGGTGACCGTAGGAGAAGGGGGTGAACTTAAGCAAAAGCTTCTCACTTTTAAAATATCTTAACCAAAACAAGAATGCATTAATACAAAGCATGACTCACTAAACCTAGTCACCCTTTAATAAATGCAACCAATTAGAACACAACACCAATTAGCCTAGTCACCTCATCTAGAATCTTCTAGAAGAATCCACACTCATCTCAAGAAAAGATAAACCCGTCTTTAACCAAATGTTAAAAGACGGCTGATAGAAAACTGGAAACTGGCAACTTCCAAAAGTGATCCTGAAACGACTTTCAGGATAACCCCGAAACTGTATAAATATACCCGCATTTGTATTACGACCGAATACAAATGCAACTGAGACAAAGATATTATACCTACTCAATATAATACTCGGATCCGGCTTAAACCAAAGCCGACCAGTATCATCTGTCCGAAAATCGACACGTGCGTAAACGCACGTGCATTTTCCGAACCCTGCCATAAAACCATACGGCCTCTACAACGTTTCGCCCGAACTTGGGAAACTGTCTGTGGGGGACTCTAATGACTCGTCAGCACCCTGGCAGTGGGTTTAACCACAAACCGTCAGCGGCACTAGCAATGCGTAACGGCTGCCCACGGACTGACCTCAAGGGTGGCCGAGGAGCGAACTCAAGGGAGACCGATGAGCGAACTCCTCCGAAAACCCTACTGAGCCTAACAGTGACAATGTATATACAGTCCGGTCCGTTCGTCAATGAGTATCGCATATCTGCCTAGGGGGCTAGTAACGTCAGACCCCCAATAGCAGTATAAGTCGTGTCGGAGTGAAGCCCAATAACACCCTGAGATACTACTGGAGTACCTACCAGTAAATCTCCTGCCACGGCCGTGGGCTTTGTGTAATGGCTCTCCTAGACACAGCACGATCTCGCCCCCAATACCGGGAGAGACGAATCCCCTGCCGATCCGCTCACGTGCCTCCATATGGCTCGGGACTGTACCCAAAAACTACCTGTTTGCACGACTCCTTTGAGCCGTGGTAGGGTAGAAATCAAAGCACAGTGGGAACTCACACGAGACAAATGACGACCTCAGGTCGATGAACTAACCTGTACACATGTCACCAGGGAACTGCTATCTGACGGTAGATATAATACTAACTAGCAGATTCCCGGCGAGTCCTGTCCGGTGTACTCATAACCCAATGAGCACCTGTATACATCTTAGGTGATCCAACTGACACCAGTGGCTTGTGAGACCGGCCACCGCCCCTCGTCGGGGTCTCGACTGTACACACCAGTCTACTCCGGAGTATCGATGCCCTGTCTCGAAACTCCCACGACTAGGGACCACAATTAAGGATATGCATATAAACTACCCAACTCTCACGTATATGATCGCCATCATACTGTTGGTAGTAAAGCAAGATCCTAAGGGCTCTATCAAAGTGTAACATGCAATCAGTCACCTGAACATGTACACGACTGATAAAGGCAAACTAGATAGCATACTATCATCTCGAGTAAGACTGTGCTACCGGGATAGGTCCTCCGAAATCATTGCAATCACGTACCTGCGATCCAATAATTGACTATGAGGGCACTATCTCCAACAAGTATTGAGTAGAATTCTTTTTCCAAACTAACCTAATCCTAATCCTAGCAAGGCTTTAAATCAAATTAAATTCAATCTTAGTTTTTATAAAAATCAAAGCCACCATAACTTTTGGACTTAACTCGTAAGAACTCTAAGAGATAACACGATTTCCCTTTGGACCGATCCGTACTCAACCGGCTAGCTACCAAGCGACATCGTTATTGATTGCGGTAATTCTTTAATTTTAAAAACGCATACGCAAAATCTCTCTCAATCAGCTACCCGGGTATTGAGCGATATGAAGATCAACAAGCAAGCTTGTCCATAGTCTCCATGAAGCCTATCAGTAACGCTACCGTACAGTTCGGTCTTTTAGTCTGATATATCGCATATCATGTCTAGGGGTGATAAACGTGAGACCCCAGTAACGTGATAAGTCATGCCGATACCTGGCCTATGACGGTTCGAGAAACTACTGATAACTCTTATCAGTAAATCTCAGCAGCAGCCCTGGCCAGGGACTTCCAGTTATAGCCAATCGAGCATAGCAACATCAACCCCCAATATCGGGAGAGACAAAACCCCTCCTATCGCTCATTGCCTCCATGTGACTCGGAACTGTACCCAAAAATGCACATCATCTTTGAGCGTGGTAGGGAGGAAATCAAAGCACAGTGGGAGCCACACAAGCCTCTATGATGATCTCGGATCTACAGACTAACTTGTACCAATGTCACCAGAGGACTGCTATCTGACGATAGGTATACTACCACATAGAAGTCCTCGACGAGTCCTGTTCGGTGTACCCATTCTCCAATGAGCACCTATGCACATTCTTTGATGTCACACACCAATGGTTGTGGGATCAACCATCACCCTCTAAGGGACAAGAAACGTACACACTAGTCTACTCTGGAATATCGATGCCCTAGTTTTGATATTTCCTCGACTAGGAACTGATTAAAGGATGTACTTGTTGACCATCCTGGCCCCTCTAGTATGATCTCATCATAATCCTGGCAGTCAAGTACATATCCTAAGGGCTTTATTAACATGTAAGAGACAGACAGTATAAATACTAGTCTACATGTTAAGATAAAGGTAACCTGATAGTATACTATCATGTCGAGCAAGAAAGCCCACTATATATATGTCCAAGCATCTTCTATATCATCAATAATGGCCTATAAGGCATACATATTCTTAATAATATTTTCCAATTGACTTGGCTGCAACAATTGAACCATCCCCCAATCCCAGTTCTCTACCTCTCTTAGCCCATATAACAGATTACAAATAGGGGATCCTGATCGGATATCAAATAATCAGGACGTAGAGTATACTGAGAAACAGTTCTCGGTAACGAACACACCTGAAGAAGATGCATCAACATGTTATTTCTTCAATTGGGCGGCATGGGAATTCTGGTATTCCCCTATTTTCTGCTCAGACTTATAAAAATTATAAGATAGAGCGGAACCAACATTCCCCAGCTCAGTATAATAAGCAGGTTTGTTCAATACATCCATATTATTATCTTGATTAAGGCATGTCACGGTCGCTACCAAGAAAGAGAGAGAGAAGAAAACACTCTGTGTGAGCTTTTGCAAGATTAGATTGGTTATTATCTTATCTAATCAGGATGGCTCCCACTGCTTTTTATCAAGTCTTCCTTCGAACCCTAAAAGGTAGATTAGCCGGGATTAATTACACCCTACAACTTCGCTAACCGTTCAGCCAGGCCAGTGTCGGTATTTTGAGGGAGGTTCCCCATGCTTTCGCACGGATCTAATTAAAGTAAACCTCATTTTCCCAGAGGCGTAACCTTGTTGACACCTTTCTAGACACCTAATGGGTTAGCTAATTGTAAAGTGCAAAACTCTCCCAGGAGTAACGCTTACTCACAGTAGGATCGGGATCCAACTATCTCATAGAAGGTACGCAATCTCATTGCAAATTTCGACACTTAAAATTCTCGATAATTTTTCCCATAGCTTCCTATGACCTCGACGAAGGCCAACAAACCATAGGCCGCTAGTCAAGTTCAACCCGTACATTTCATGATTGAATTAAAGCCATCTGTATGACCCTTGACGAAGGCCAACAATGTCGCACGACTACCCTAATCCAATCACATCTCATGCTTTAACAGATAAGTACTAATCAACTACCGCACACTACGCCTTGACGAAGGCCAACAAACGTAGCACGGATACTAAATAGTCCTTATCTGAAATGACGGAGGGTTACAACAGATTTTTAATAAAACCTTTTTCGTAATGAACTTGATATCGTTGCAGAATCGAGTGATTTTTGAAAAGGATTGTTTCTGAGGCTTTTACTAGTTTTGCTAAAGAGGTCACTCCCGGTGATGGGATCTCAGTTCTTTCCTCATCGAATGAGGTGTTGGATATTCTACAAGGAATACCGATATGCAAAGAAAAAATTAAAAAAGCAATCAAAAACCAAACCGAGTGGGTTTTAGCATCTGCTAGTTTCGCTAAAGAGGTCACTCCCGGTGAAGGGGTCTTGGCTTTTTCCTTATCGAATAAGGTGCTAGATATTGTACAGGGAATACCACTATGCAAAGCAAGAATTGAAAATTTGATTCCACAACATCATTAGGTTTATTTTCTTTCATTAATCTCATTAATGAAGTCCCATCAATTATGCTTCCTAAGCATCACAGATAAAGAAACGAAAATAGAACGTACGCTTATGCCATCTGCATTAGCCACAGTGTCTTGTTATGTACCGTTAGGGTACTTAACTAATGGCATTCCGGGGCGGGACTAGTACGGATGCAAAACATAAGCAACGTTTATTATATATCATATATATAATAAGCCATTAGTCTCAGAATATACAGTGATCACATCACGGATATCAGCAGCAGAAAATAACATATGAAATATTGGATATACTAGGATTTCCATGTTTTATATTAAGCCAGTAAAAAACACGGATTCCACGGTCGCGATGAATAGCTAAACCCATATCCCTAGACCCCTACGAGAGCGGCAAGAAACCCTCCCAATTCTAGGGTTAGGAGACCTGGTCTCGACTCCTCGAGACGGTCTCCCACTGGACCCTAGAACCTGGTTACTTGTGCTCCCCATCTTGGTTCTATCCCAATGCAGAAAAATAAATAATATACATCAATGACGACAACATCCTCAACCCGGAAGTGCCCTAATAAAAGAATATTACATACAAGTTTTTACATGAATGAAAATGAAAAACTCTCATCTCACATAAAACCCCTGGCTATTAAAACACGACGATCCAATATAACATATCCCGGCAACACATAATATCACATGTCATCAACGTAAGTAAATATGCGTATCCCAATTATTGTTAACATATAGAAACGAAACCGGCGATACCCTACATATTACACTTACGGTCGCAGAAAAGAAAGTAAAAAACTACAACAATTGGATTCGTCACTACCTTTAGACATCATAAACCCGGAATATCATATATTCTGGATTTCATGCCTAACAATGCAAATCTTACATTTGGGTCTTATCTATGAAAACACCTTTTCAAAGGAAGTCAGGTAATTCAACAAGATTCCCAATTTTGCCCGAGACCGAAATGTTAAATTTGCACGCAACTAATTACTTTTCACAAAATTAATTAGTGTAGATTCTAATTATTATATCACATTCACAGATAGCTGGATGATGTTAAACTTTCCGATTGAATCAACAAACACACACATTTCCCAGAGGGCTCAACACTTGAGCAGAGTTAAAGAATACCCAAAACATTGAAGGGTTCCTAGGCACTCTTGTGAAGGTTCATAAGGCATCAAACATGCCCGGATTAAATTTTAGACGTGCCGAACAACCCAAAGCCGGGATCTTTGCTAGATTATTAGGGTTTAATATGCAAGATGATAACTTTTATCTAAGTGTGAGGGATTACAACCTTTGTAGTCCGCTCCTTCACTTCACAAGCTCCGAGTCGAAGTCCCTTTGCCGCGATCCACGATCTCCCGGATTCATGAGAGTCTCCACGACTCGAACGATCCATTCTAGCTTGTCGTATTCCAAATCTCCGATGATCTACCTTGAAGTTGCTTCGACTCAAGCTTTCTTACTCAAAAGAGAAGAACACACTAATCCCATGGGCTAGATGAGATGAGGATGAGAGAGTAGTAATTTTTTTTTCTTTTAATATCATTTTCTCATTTTATTTCATCACTTAAGGATTTTCAAGAGAGCTTCTTCAAGAGAGAAGAAGAAGAAGATGATGGATAATGATAATATCAATTAATCCTTTTGTGATGAATAGAAAATAAAGTATATGATTGATATGTGAACCATGGTCAAGGATGAATGGATAAGAATTTGTAGAGAAATAACTAGAGTTAGGGTTTGGTTAGGTTTAGTAAAGTGTCATCCATAAATATCTTTACAATGACAAAACAAATAGCTTCTAGAAGGTGCATGAAGCAACTAACCCTAATTAAACCCTAACCTCAATTAATCATCCTTAAACATGTTTAACAATTAATCATATCATGTCACAATAATATATATCATATATATATTATATATTTGCAACAAAAGAAAATAATACAATTAACATATATTGCATATATATCAATGTATCATCCAATGAGAAAATGAAATAATAAAGCAAGCCAATATTAGTTAATATAATAATATATCATATATATTATTATATATTAAATCATCGAATCAACACTTGATCCGACGATCCGGCTATATCGAATATAACCGACTAATATATCATGTACCGATTCATCGAATCAACACTTGATCCGATGAGCCGGTTCATATCTAAATATCGCGAGAATATAATACGGTATCCCATATCGCATTATTCTCGGTCCTACACATATCACATATGTGCTTCTACTCCATTTCGCCTGAGCCAAGAAACCTCTGTGTAGGACTCTAAAGAATCGTCAATACGCCGGTAGCAGGTGATGATCATATCAAACACCCACAAGCTGCAAGCGGTCAGCTAAACGTAACAGCCACCCAGGTATTGAGCGATCAGAAGATTAACAAGCTAGCCTGTGCATTCTCCTGTGAATCCGATCAGTAACACTCCCGTACAGTCCGGTCTGTTCGTCTGATATGTCGCATATCAAGTCTAGGGGTGGTATACGTCAGACCCCAGTAACCGATAAGTCATGTCGATGAGTGGCTCATAACGGGTCGAGAAACTACTAGTAACACTTACCAGTAAATCTCTATATCAGCCCTGGCCAGGGACTTCCAGTTATAGCCAATCGAACACAGCACAACATCAACTCCCTATACCGGGAGAGACGAATCCCCTCCTATCGCTCATTGCCTCCATGTGATTCGGGACTGTACCCAAAAGCCACCGTTTTGCATGCCCTCTTGGACGTGGTAAGGTGGAAATCAAAGCACAGTGGGAATCACATAAGACTCCATGACGATCTCGGGTCTACAGACTACCCTGTACCTGTGTCATCGGAGAACTGCCATCTGACGTGTGGTATATCACCATCAGGGAGTTCTCGGCGAGTCCGTCCTGTGTACCCAGTCTCCACTGAGCACCCGTACACCATCTCTGATGTCAAACACCGATGGATATGGGATCATCCATCACCCATCATATGGGTCAAGATGCGTATACGCTAGTCTACTCTGGTGTATCGATGCCCTGTCTCGATATACCCTCGACTAGGAACAGTTATAGGATGTACTCATCGACTACCGTGGCCCCACTAGTATGATCTCATCATAGTCCCCGTAGTCGAGTACAGATCCTAAGGGCTTTATCAACATGTGAGAGTAAAACAGTAAACCAATACAAGTCAACATGTTAAGATAAAGTGAAACCAAATAGCATACTATCATGAAGAGCAAGAAAGTCATCTCTATATATAACCAAGCATCCATTATAATATACATCATATGTACAACAATGGCCTCTAGGGCATATACATAACTAACAATCTCCCTCTTGCACTAAGGCCAGCTACTGTAGTATCGCATACCTAGCATCCCGAATAATCTCTCAAACTGTATCTGGGGAATAGCCTTCATGAATGGATCCGCAGTGTTGTCCTTCGTATCTACTCTCCTGACCTCGATCTCCCGGCGATCAACTATCTCCCTGATCAGGTGATACCGCCTCAGAATATGTCTGGACTTCTGATGGGACCTGGGTTCCTTGGCTAACGCCACAGCTCCATTGTTATCGCAATACAAAGGTATTGGATGCTCAATGGATGGAACCACACCAAGTTCACTAATGAACTTCTTGATCCAGACAGCCTCTTTGGCAGCATCGTTGGCAGCGATGTATTCAGCCTCCATCGTTGAGTCTGCAACGGTATCCTGTTTGGAACTCTTCCAACATACCGCCCCTCCATTGAGGGTAAAGACAAAACCCGAATGCGACTTAGAGTCGTCCTTATCACTTTGGATGCTGGAATCGGTAAAGGACTCTACCTGGAGTTCTCCGTTACCATACACCAAGAACATCTCCTTAGTCCTTCGTAAGTACTTGAGAATGTTCTTCACTGCTGTCCAATGACTTTCTCCAGGATCTGCTTGATACCGACTCACTACACTTAGTGAGTATGCTACATCGGGTCTGGTACATAGCATCGCATACATGATAGAGCCTACTGCCGAAGCATAGGGTATCCCTTGCATGCGAGCTCTCTCCAAATCAGTCTTGGGAGACATCTCTTTGGAGAGAGTGAGTCCAGAGATCGTGGGTTGGTTCCCACGCTTGGATTCTTCCATACTAAACCTCTTTAGTACGGTGTCAATGTACCTGGATTGGGACAATCCCGGTATCCGTTTAGATCTATCTCTATAGATCATGATTCCCAATATGCAGGAGGCATCACCTAGATCTTTCATTGAGAATCTCTGCGATAAGAAGAGCTTGACTGATTGCAGCATAGGAATATCATTTCCTATCAAGAGTATGTCATCCACGTACAATACGAGGAAGACAACCTTACCCTCTGCTACCTTCTTATAGATACAAGGTTCATCTATATTTTTGATGAAGTCAAACTCTTTGACTACAACATCAAAACAGATGTTCCAACTCCGCGATGCTTGCTTTAACCCATAAATGGATTTAAGCAGCTTGCACACCTTTCCGCTGCTCCCACTATCTACGAAGCCCTCTGGCTGAGTCATGTACACGCACTCTTCTAAATCACCGTTTAGAAAGACGGTCTTAACATCCATTTGCCAGATTTCGTAGTCATGGTATGCAGCAATGGCAAGTAAGATCCCGATGGACTTAAGCATAGCCACTGGAGAAAAGGTTTCGTCATAATCCACACCTGGACGTTGACGAAAACCCTTTGCTACAAGTCTAGCTTTGAAAGTCTCAACTTTTCCATCTACACAAAATTTCTTTTTAAAGATCCACTTGCTCCCAATGGGTTTTACCCCTTCAGGAGCATTTTCCAAAGTCCATACTTTGTTGGTGTACATGGATTCCATCTCAGATCGCATTGCATCCAGCCATTTCACAGAGTCACTACTCGTGATGGCCTGCTCGAAACTAGTCGGTTCATCATCATCCATGATGCAATCCTCGCTTCCACCATCAATGAGAAAACCGTAGTATCTCTCAGGTGGACGAGAAACCCTACTAGATCGGCGGAGAGGCTGGGGTTCGTCGGGTACTATTGAATCCTCTGGTTCTACCAAGTCTTCTGTTATAGTTTGTGTTGCTGGAACCTCTTCCAGTTCTACCTCATTGCCATTAATTTCTTTTGCAAGAAATTCCTTTTCCAAAAAGATGGTATGTTTAGAAACAAACACCTTTTGTTCCTCAGTATGGTAGAAGATATACCCTTGTGAGTTCTTGGGATATCCTACAAACTTACATAAGACAGATCTTGCCTCGAGTTTGTCCGGATTTTGTCTTTTGACATAGGCTGGACAACCCCATATCTTAACATACTTAAGAGATGGTCTCTTCCCTTTCTATATCTCATATGGAGTGGTAGGCACTGATTTGGTAGGAACCATATTCAATAGATGTATGGCTATCTCAAGCGCATACCCCCAGAAGGAAATAGGTAACTCAGCCTCGCTCATCATAGAGCGCACCATATCTAATAGGGTGTGATTCCTCCGCTCAGATACACCGTTGTGCTGTGGTGTATAAGGAGGAGTAAGCTGAGAGAGAATCCCATTCTCTTTTAGATAATCTAGGAACTCACCGCTTAAGTATTCACCTCCTCGATCAGATCGAAGAATCTTAATACTTTTGCCCGTTTGGTTCTCTACTTCGTGCTTATATTCTCTGAATTTCTCAAAAGCTTCAGACTTGTGTTTCATCAGAAACACATGTCCGTATCTAGAGAGATCGTCAGTGATTGTAATGAAGTAGGAAGAACCTTTCCTGGCATGCGTAGACATGGGACCGCATACATTACTATGTATCAGTCCTAAGAGTTCAGTAACTCTTTCTCAGTGTCCACTAAACGGAGCTTTGGTCATTTTTTCTTTGAGACATGAATGGCAAGTATCATAAGATGATAATTCGAACGGATTCAAATAACCATCCTTATGTAACTTAGCCAGTCGTGTCGCATTGATATGACCAAGTCTACAATGCCACAAGTAGGATTCGTTCATATCTGAACTTTTCCTCTTGTGTGTGTTTTGTATATTTAGGACTGTATTCTGATTTAGAATGAATATGCCATTATGTAACGAGCCTGATGCAATCAACTTTTGATCTAGGAATATGTTCATAACATTATCCTGTACTACAAAATTATATCCCTCTTTACTCAATAAAGAAACTGATATAATGTTGCACATCATGTTCGGTATATAATAGCACTCATTTAGAATCAGTGTATTACGACTTGGTAATACAAGGTGATATTCGCCAACTGCTTTGGCTACAATACTTTCACCGTTCCCTACTTGAACGGAATGATAACCTTTTCCCAGTTCTCTACCTTTACGTAGCCCATGTAACTGTTTACATATGTGGGATCCAGATCCGGTATCTAATACCCAGGACGTAGGGTGAACTGAGAAACAGTTCTCAATAACTAACACACCCGAAGAAGATGCATCAACATGCATGTTCTTTTGGGCGGCGTGAGAATCCAGACATTCTCCTGTTTCCTGTTCAGTCTTATAACTCTTATAAGAAAGAACAGGTCCAACATTCTTTTGCTCAGTACAATAATCGAGTTCAGTCAATACATCAATATTATTATCTTGATTATGGCCTGACATAGTCGCTACCTGGAGAGAGAGAGAAGAAAACATTTTAGTGTATGCTCTTGCAAGATTAGATTGGTTATTATCTTATCTAATCAGGATGTCTCCCACTGTTTTTATCAAATCTACCTTAAAACCCTAAAAGGTAAAATTAGCCGGGATTAATTACACCCTACAATTTCGTCAATCTTTCAGCCAGATCAGTGTCGGTACTTTGAGGGAGGTTCCCCGTGCTTTCGCATGGACCTAATTAAAGTAAACCTCGTTTTCCCAGAGGCGTAACCTCGTTAACACTTTTCTAGACACCTACTTGAATGACTAATTGTCCTGTGTAAAACTCTCCCAGGAGTAACTCTTACCCGCAGTGGGTATCGGGATCCAACTATCTCATAGGAGGTATGCAATCTCATTGCAAATTTCAACACTTGAAATTCCCGATAATGCTTTTTCCCCTAACGTTCTATGACCTTGACGAAAGCCAACAAACCATAGTGCGCTAGTCAAGTTCAACCCGAACATTTCTTGATTGAATTAAACCCAGCCGTACGTCCCTTGACGAAAGCCAACAAAGCCGCACGACTACCCTAACCCAATCTCATCATATGTAACAGATAAGTAATAATTAGCTACCGCACACTACGCCTTGATGAAAGCCAACAAACGTAGCACGAATACTAAGTATTACCTATCTGAAATGTCGGAGGGCTACGCAGGTTTTTCAGAAAACCCTGAGCGTAATGAACTTGATATCGTCGTAGAATCATGTAGTTTTTGAAAAGGAGTGTTTTGAGGCTTTTCTTAGTTTCGCTAAAGGGGTCACTCCCGGTGAAGGGATCGTCGGCCCTTTCCTCATCGAATAAGGTGCAGGATATATCATATATACCGCTGTGCAAAGAAAAATACTAAAAGCAATCAAAAGACAAACCGCGTTTTGTAGCATCTGCCAGTTTCGCTAAAGGAGTCACTCCCGGTGAAGGGATCTCGGTCCTTTCCTCATCGAATAAGGTGCAGGATATATCATATATATCACTGTGCAAAGCAAAACTGTAGCTACCCTTTTTATAAAGTTTTTTGATTCTACAACATCATTAGGTTTCTTTTCTTTTATTAATCTCATTAATAAAAATCCCATCAGCTTATGCTTCCAAAGCATCACAGAAGAAAAGAAAGAAGTAATATTTATATATCAGCATATATATATATAGTATAAGCATTCGTCTCAGGCAGTAATATGATCTCATCACAGAACATTGCAGCAGAAGAACATATATGAAATATTAGATATACTAGGACGTCCGTGTTTTTAATACGAGCCTGTATAAAACACGGATTCCACGGTCGCGACGAATAGCCAAACCCACATCCCAAGACCCCTACGAGAGCGGCAAGTAACACTGTCAATTCTAGGGTTAGGAGACCCGGTCTCGACTCCTCGAGATGGCCTCCCACTGGACCCTAGAACCCGGTTACTTGTGCTCCCCACCTTGGGTCTACCTAATGCGGAAAAGTAAATAATATACACTGGTGACAGCAACCGCAACCTGGAAGTGCCCCAAATAAAAGAATATTACATTACAAATGAATTTTACATGAATGAAAATAAAAACCCTCATCTCATATAAAACCCTCGGCTATTCTGAACGCGACGATCCAATATAACATATCACAGCAACACATAATATCTCATATCATCAACGTAAGTAAATATGCGCATCCCAATTGTCGTTGACATATAGCAACGAAACCGGCGATATCATATATTACACTTACGGTCACAGAAAAGAAAGTGTAAAACTACAATATTTGGAATCCACAATCACTTTAGACATCGTAAATCCGAAATATCACATACTCCGCATTTCATGCCTAACTCTATGAATTCCACATATTGTATCACATTCCAGATAAATATACAGTATTAAACTTTCCGAACAGATAATCAAACACCCAAAATTTCCCAAAGTGCTCAACTCTTGAGCGGAGTTCAAATAATCCCAGAATATGTCACAGTACCGGTGATCCAACCGTAGAAGGGTCAAGCCAACGCCTCACATGTGGCACGCCGTACTGCCCCAAACCCGAAGGTTCAAAAGGCAGTTCAAGATGGTCACATAATCGAGTTAAGGTTTGTTGTCTTCTAGAGGGTCCACCGCTTAACTTGTACAGTTTTCCGAAAGATTTAAACCCAATAAAAATTCAACGCTTGAAAGTTTGCCGTGCCGGGAAAAAGTCGGTTAATGATATCCGTTCAAATAATTTAACAGTTTCTAAATATCCGGAAAGAAAATACGAACAAAAAAAATTCCGATCGAATCTACTATTACCAAATAAACCCCAGAATTAAACAATACTGGAATCACTGTTAAAAATATCCAGAAGCATCAACAAGTACCTACGGAAATTACCATAAAGCCCACGTGTCAAGATCTTACTGTTCCGCCGCCGTTTAATCGAATTAGGGGCTCGTACTTTATGGTAATTCTTAGAATTCCCTGCTGATTTTTTTACATATTTTTAATTCAGAAAAATCCCAAAATTTAAAAAATTTCCAGAGAGGGGTCTTTTTGCGTCGTTTCGGGTTCGATCGGAATTTTAACTTCGTAAACACATCGCCTAATGCTCTAGCTAGGCTCTGATACCACTGAAGGGTTCCTAGGCACTCTTGTGAAGGTTCATAAGGCATCAAACATGCCCGGATTAAATTTTAGACGTGCCGAACAACCCAAAGCCGGGATCTTTGCTAGATTATTAGGGTTTAATATGCAAGATGATAACTTTTATCTAAGTGTGAGGGATTACAACCTTTGTAGTCCGCTCCTTCACTTCACAAGCTCCGAGTCGAAGTCCCTTTGCCGCGATCCACGATCTCCCGGATTCATGAGAGGCTCCACGACTCGAACGATCCATTCTAGCTTGTCGTATTCCAAATCTCCAATGATCTACCTTGAAGTTGCTTCGACTCAAGCTTTCTTACTCAAAAGAGAAGAACACACTAATCCCATGGGCTAGATGAGATGAGGATGAGAGAGTAGTAATTTTTCTTTCTTTTAATATCATTTTCTCATTTTATTTCATCACTTAAGGATTTTCAAGAGAGCTTCTTCAAGAGAGAAGAAGAAGAAGATGATGGATAATGATAATATCAATTAATCCTTTTGTGATGAATAGAAAATAAAGTATATGATTGATATGTGAACCATGGTCAAGGATGAATGGATAAGAATTTGTAGAGAAATAACTAGAGTTAGGGTTTGGTTAGGTTTAGTAAAGTGTCATCCATAAATATCTTTACAATGACAAAACAAATAGCTTCTAGAAGGTGCATGAAGCAACTAACCCTAATTAAACCCTAACCTCAATTAATCATCCTTAAACATGTTTAACAATTAATCATATCATGTCACAATAATATATATCATATATATATTATATATTTGCAACAAAAGAAAATAATACAATTAACATATATCGCATATATATCAATGTATCATCCAATGAGAAAATGAAATAATAAAGCAAGCCAATATTAGTTAATATAATAATATATCATATATATTATTATATATTAAATCATCGAATCAACACTTGATCCGACGATCCGGCTATATTGAATATAACCGACTAATATATCATGTACTGATTCATCGAATCAACACTTGATCCGATGAGCCAGTTCATATCTAAATATCGCGAGAATATAATACGGTATCCCATATCGCATTATTCTCGGTCCTGCACATATCACATATGTGCTTCTACTCCGTTTCGCCTGAGCCAAGAAACCTCTGTGTAGACTCTAAAGAATCGTCAATACGCCGGTAGCAGCTGATGATCATATCAAACACCCACAAGCTGCAAGCGGTCAGCTAAACGTAACAGCCACCCAGGTATTGAGCGATCAGAAGATCAACAAGCTAGCTTGTGCGTTCTCCTGTGAATCCGATCAGTAACACTCCCGTACAGTCCAGTCTGTTCGTCTGATATGTCGCATATCAAGTCTAGGGGTGGTATACGTCAGACCCCAGTAACCAATAAGTCGTGTCGATGAGTGGCTCACAACGGGTCGAGAAACTACTAGTAACACTTACCAGTAAATCTCTATATCAGCCCTGGCCAGGGACTTCCAGTTATAGCCAATCGAACACAGCACAACATCAACTCCCTATACCGGGAGAGACGAATCCCCTCCTATCGCTCATTGCCTCCATGTGATTCGGGACTGTACCCAAAAGCCACCGTTTTGCACGCCCTCTTGGACGTGGTAAGGTGGAAATCAAAGCACAGTGGGAATCACACAAGACTCCATGACGATCTCGGGTCTACAGACTACCCTGTACCTGTGTCACCGGAGAACTGCCATCTGACGTGTGGTATATCACCATCTGGGAGTTCTCGGCGAGTCCGTCCAGTGTACCCAGTCTCCACTGAGCACCCGTACACCATCTCTGATGTCAAACACCGATGGATATGGGATCATCCATCGCCCATCATATGGGTCAAGATGCGTATACGCTAGTCTACTCTGGTGTATCGATGCCCTGTCTCGATATACCCTCGACTAGGAACAGTTATAGGATGTACTCATCGACTACCGTGGCCCCACTAGTATGATCTCATCATAGTCCCCGTAGTCGAGTACAGATCCTAAGGGCTTTATCAACATGTGAGAGTAAAACAGTAAACCAATACAAGTCAACATGTTAAGATAAAGTGAAACCAAATAGCATACTATCATGACGAGCAAGAAAGTCATCTCTATATATAACCAAGCATCCATTATAATATACATCATATGTACAACAATGGCCTCTAGGGCATATACATAACTAACAAACATGCCACAGTACCTACGGACCAACCGTAGAAGGGCGAACTCTTGCCTCACCTAAGGTGCCGCAGAACTGTCGCAAACCCTAGGGTTTAGCGGCGGTTCCGGCGGTCATAGAATCGAATTAGGGTTTCGTTCTTCTAGAGGGTCCTTAGACCTGCATGATTTTTCGAATATTTTTAACTCGGAAAATTTTCAGAGAAGGGTCAAAACTGGGTTTTTAATATTCATTCGACTTTTTAACGCCGTCTAAATACCCCAAAAGATATTAGATTTACAAATACGAAACACTCTGTATTATCCCCTTACCAAAATTAATATCACATGAAAATTTGGGCTAATCAAACAATACCTCAAACCCTAAAACCAAGAGATCAGAACACCACAAAAATTTCAAGGCAAGATGCTACAGTAAAAAATGTGAGGCCGGTTTTTGGGCCATTCTCACCGGGTCAATTTTGGGGTTTTTCTCTCAAATTTCTCTGGTGTTCTAGTTACATCACATGTAACATTCTGCACTTGTTTAAAAAAATTAGAGACCTTTAAAAAATCGACAGAAACTTGGTGTTCGGGTTTGCAGTTTCGGAGTTGTTTCGGTTTCATGTTTCTAATGACATCGTCTAATTCTCTAACCTGGCTCTAATACCACTGCTAGGTTCCTTTGCACGGCCACTGCGTTTCGGGAGGCATCGACCATGCCGTTTTCAATAAAATGGCGTGTTAAAGAACCCAAACACAAGATCTTAACTAGAGAATTAGACGTAAACTAGAATGTAAACAAATTTACATCAAGTGAACAAGAAATACAATCTTTGTAAACCGGTCCTTCATTTCAATAGCTCCGTATAGTAGTCCCTTTGCTCCAAGTAGTGATCTCCCGAACTCTAGAATGGCTCCACAAGATGAAAGGAACAAGCTTGCTTGAAGTCTTTGAGGCCGAAGATGATCTACATCGAGGAGACACTAACTCAAGATACCTCTTCAATAATTAGGAATTTGTGAAGCAAACACCCTAAACTAAATGACTAGTCTAGTAGAGGATGATGAAATAGGATTATTGCTCACTTTAGAAATATTTTTCTCACTAATTTTCTTCACCTCCTAAAAACCTAGAGAGCTTAAAGAGATGAAGAAGAAGATGAAGTGGAGAAAAGAATGAATGAATCAATGAGTGAGTATAGCAACCATGGGTGAGTTAATATCATATACTAACTCATGTAGAGACTAAACTATGACTAAAGATAATGGTTGGGTTAATAAATATCTAATGTAAAACAAAATTAGTAGACTAAGTCAATGGGTTCTACAAGCTTACACTAAGCATCAACCATGACTAATTTCCACCTAATTTTGATTTACTTTAAATAAATAAAACCCTAAATTATATCAAGTATGGTATGAGTCTCATCCACCCATGTTGCATGTAGCAACTAGCATGATACAATAATATATATCACATATATATTAAGTGTATATTAGTGAGAAAAAGAAATGCTTAAGTGAGCTAATATTAGTTAATGTACATTAATATATCAAATATATATAATTATATATTAAATTATTAAATCAACACTTGATTTAATAATCTGGCTATATCATATATAACCGACTAATATTATTTGTATCATCTTATCGAATAAACACTTGATTCGGTAACCCGGCTATATCACATATAACCGACCGATATCACTTATCGCGAGATTAGAATACGGTATCACATACACGTATTAATCTTGGTCCCGCATATATCATATATGTGCTCCTACGTCGTTTCTCCTGAGCCAGGAAACCTCTGTGTAAGACTCTAAAGACCCGTCAATACGCCGGCAGTAGGTGATGATCATATCAGTCATCCACAAGCCGTCAGCGGTACTAGCTGCACGTAACGGCCACCCGGGTATTGAGCGATCAGAAGATCAACAAGCATGCCTGCTCATACTCCTGTGAATCCAATAAGAAGCACTACCGTACAGTCCGGTCTCTTCGTCTGATATATCGCATATCCAGCCTGGGGGTGGTAAACGTCAGACCCCAATAGCTTGATAAGTCGTACCGATATGAGACTCATAACGGGTCGAGAAACTACTGATAACACTTACCAGTAAATCTCATAATCAGCCCTGGCCAGGGACTTCCTATTATATCCAATCGAGCACAGCGCAACATCAACTCCTAATACCGGGAGAGACGAAATCCCCTCCTATCGTTCGTTGCCTCCATGTGACTCGGGACTGTAACCAAAAAGCACCGTTTTGCATGTTCTCTTGAACGTGGTAAGGAGGAAATAAAAGCACAGTGGGAATCACACAAAACTCTATAACGATCTCGGGTCTACAGACTAACCTATACCAGTGTCACCAGAGAACTGCTATCTGACGTGAGGTATAATACCATCTAGGAGTTCTCGGCGAGTCCTGTTCAGTTTATCTAGTCTCTACTGAGCACCCGTATACTATCTTTGATGTCAAACACCAATGGATGAGGGATCATCCATCGCCCATCACATATGTTAAGATACGTATACGCTAGTCTACTCTGGAATATCGATACCCCGTCTCGATACTCCCATGACTAGGAACATTTAAGGATGTACTACGGACTACCCTGGCCCCACTAGTATGATCTGCATCATAATCCTGATAGTCAAGTACACATCCTAAGGGCTTTACCAACATGTCACAGAGAGACAATACAAGTGTACATGTTAAGATAAAGCGTAACCAGATAGCATACTATCATGTCGAGCAAAAAAGTCCTCCTTATATATGTCCCAGCATCCACTATAATATACATCATGGCCTCTAGGGCATACATACAACTAACACATACAGTCCGGTATGTACGTCTAAGAGTATCGCATATCGAGTCTTGGGGGGTGGATAAAGTCAGACCCCTAATAACGCGATATTTCATGTCGGTGTTGAAAGTGTTTAGTAGAACCGTGACGGGGTTTAAACAGGCATCACATATGCAATTTTAAAATTTTCGTGGTGTTAATCAACACTTAACAAGATCTAACTTGAAGATTAGGGTTTGCTAAGATGATATCATGAACTAAAGAGAAGGTAAGATGGCTACAACCTTTGATGACCGTGTCCTTCTCTTCTAAAGCTCCGGGATATAGTCCACGCGACTCCACTAGGCTCGACTTCAAGTTGAACGTGCCTCCTTCGTGATCTTCGCGACGAAGACGATCCACCCGAAGTCCCTCTAGCTCAAGCTACCTCTACACTAAACTCTTTATTGTAGGAAACACACAACACTTGATTGCTAATCAAATATAGGATGGTGAAGTAGAGGTGATGGTTTGCTTACAAATAAGTTAAAAGTTTCATGGTTCATATCTCATGTGAGGGGTTGGAACTTTGATGGCATGAAGAGGAAGATGAAGATGAGGAGAGCTAGAGAGAGACTCAAGAAAAAGCAAGCATGAAAAATGATGAAGTGTAGAATGGCTTGTAAAAAACTCACACTTATTGAAGCATAAAAATCCTCCAATTATAAAATTGAAACCAAGCTTCAATAGTGAAGTAAGATGAATATAATATTCATCAAGCCATGCTTCACACCATACCCCTCAATTTCCACCTCATTTTCTATTTTCTAAAAATAGAAAAATCAAACCTTACCATGCTTGATATATATTTATATATATATCAAGTATATATATTAATACATATATTAAAATAACTAGTGAGCAATATTTGTTAATATATAATTATATCAAATATAATATATATCATATTATTAAATCAACACTTAATTTAATAATCCAGTTATATCATATATAACCGACTAATATCATTTATCTGTATATCACATTATCAAATCAACACTTGATTCGATAATGTGGTTATATCGCATACAACCTGACCGATAACAGATAACTGCCAGATTATAATACGGTATCACATACACGTATTTAATCAGGCCCCCGCACATATCACAGATGTGCCCTACTTCGTTTTGCTTGAACAGGGAAACATCTTTGTGGGACTCTAAAAGCTCGTCAATATGCTAGCAGTAGGTGATGATCAGATCAGTCACCTGTTAAGCCTTCAGCTATACTAGCTAGACGTAATGGCTACCGAGGTATTGAGCGATATGAAGATCAACAAGCAAGCTTGTCCGTACTCACAAAGATACCTATCGGTAACACTTACCGTACAGTCCGGTCTCTTCGTCTGATATGTCGCATATCATGTCTAGGGGTGGAAATCGTCAGACCCCAGTAACGTGATAAGTCATGCCGATGTTTGGCCTATAACGGTTCGAGAAAATAGAGATAACTCTTATCAATAAATCTCAGCAGCAGCCCTGACTAGAGACTTCCAATTATAGCCAATCGAGCATAGCGCAACATTAACACCCAATACCAGGAGAGACGAACTCCCTCCTATCGCTCATTGCTTCCATGCGACTCGGGACTGTACCCAAAATCCACCTGTTTGCACGACTCTTTGAGCCGTGGTATGGAGGAAATCAAAGCATAGTGGGAGCCACACAAGACTATATGATGGTCTCGGGTCTACAGACTAACTTGTACCAGTGTCACCAGAGGACTGCTATCTGACGATAGGTATACTACCAACTAGGAGTCTTCGGCGAGTCCTGTTCGGTGCACCCATTCTCTAATGAGCACATGTGTACAATCTTTGATGTCAAACACCAATGGATCCGGGACCAACCATTGCCCCTATACAGGATCAAGAAACGTACACACTACTCTACTTTGGTAATATCGAAGCCCTATCTCGATATACCCTCGACTAGGAACAATTGAAGTATGATCCGCATCATAGTCCTTACAGTCAAGCAAACACCCTAAGAGCTTTATCAACATATAAGAGATAGACAGTATAATAATACCAGTCTACATGTTAAGATAAAGAGTAACCGGATAGCATACTATCAAGTCGATCAAGAAAGTCCTCTATATATATGTCCAAGTATCCACTATATCATACAATAATGGCCTCTAGGGCATACATATTCCTAAAAATCTCTCACTTGCACTAAGGCCAGTTTTTGTAGTTTCTCATACCCAACATCCTAAAAAATCTCTCGAATCACATTTGGGGTTGGGCCTTTGTGAGTGGATCCGCTATATTATCCTCTTTGTCAACTCTCCTGACCTAGATCTCCCGGAGTTCAACTATCTCTCTGATCAGGTGATACTGCCTAAGAATATGTCTGGATCGCTAATGGGACCGGGGTTCCTAGGCTAAAGCCACAACTCCATTGTTATCATAATACATAGGTATTGGAAGCTTAATGGTAGGAACTTCACCTTGTTCATCTCATGAACATGTAGATCCAGACAGACTCTTTGGCAGCATCGATGGTAGCGATGTATTAGCCTTCATTGTCGAGTTTGCTACGGTATCTAGCTTGGAACTCTTTCAACATACCGTCCTTCCTCTGAGGGTCAAGACAATACCCGAGACCGACTCACAATCGTCCTTATCACTCTGGAAGCTCGAATCGGTAAAGGACTCCACCTGGAGTTCACCTTTACCATACACCAAGAACATTTCTTTAGTCCTTCTTAAGTACATAAGAATGTTCATCATACTGGGTTCCTTAGCACGGAAGTGGGGTTTCGGATGGTATCATCCATGCCAAATCAAAATTTTTCCATGCCAAGGAGCTCAAGACATAGGATGTTTAACTAAAGAATCATATGAAAAGCAATATATAAACACTTTACAACAAAGTGAATGCGGAATACAACCTTTGTAGACCGGTCCTTCACTTCATAAGCTCCATGTAGTAGTCCCTTCGCTGTGATCATCGAACTCCCGGACTCAAGTGAGGGTTCACATGAAGAAATCAACAACCCTGCTCGATGTATTCAAAGCCGAAGATGATCTACGTCGAAAAGACTCAAGCTTAAATTATCTTTTCACTAATGTATGAAATTAGTGAAGCAAACACCCTAAACTAAATGGCTAATAGTAGAGGATGATGAAGTAGGAATTTTGCTCACTTTAGATTTCATTTTCTCACATAGTTCATCACTTTTCATGAATCTAAAAAGCTTCAAATGAGAGGAAGAAGAAGATAAAGTTGTGATGAACTAAAGAATGAACTCATGAGGTTAGAAATGTAACCATGGTGAAATAATATCACCCATGTAGAGAATAAACCATAGTCATAGGTTAAGCGTTGGGTTAACAAATATCTTAAGCTAGACAAACAAGTTGACTAAGTCAATGTTCTATTTGCTTCTCCAAGCTCAATCTTGACTAAATCCAAATGTTTGAATTGCTTAAAACAAATAAAACCCTAGCATTAACCTAGCATGGTGTGAGTCTCATACACCCATGTTGCATGTGTAACCAAGCATGACACAACAATATATATCACATATATATTTTGTGTACAAAAAGAAAACAATACAATTAATATATATCATATATATATCAATGTATCATCAAGTGAGAAAAAGTAATACTTAAGTGAGCCAATATTAATTAATGTAATGTAATATATCAAATATATAATTATACATTAAACTATTAAATCAACACATGATTGAATAATCCGGCTATATCACATATAACCGACTAATATCAAATGTATCGTGTTACCGAATCAACACTTGATCCGATAACCGGACTAGATCATATATAACCTATCGATACAAATATCACGAGAATAGAATATGGTATCACATAAGCGTATTAATCTCGGTCCCACGCATATCACATATGTGCTCCTACTCCGTTTCGCATGAACAAGGAAACCTCTGTGTAGGACTCTAAAGACTCGTCAATACGCCGGCAGTAGGTGATGATCATATCAAACACCCACAAGTCGTCAGCGGTCTGCTAGACGTAACGGCCACCCGGGTATTGAGCGATCAGAAGATCATCAAGCAAGCCTGCTCATACTCCTGTGAATCCAATCAGTAACACTACCGTACAGTCCGGTCTGTTCGTCTGATATGTCGCATATCCAGCCTAGGGGTGGCAAACGTCAGACCCCAATAGCCCTGATAAGTCGTGCTGATATGAGACTCATAACGGGTCGAGAAACTACTGGTAAGACTTACCTATAAATCTCATAACAGCCCTGGCCAGGGACTTCCTGTTATAGCCAATCGAGCACAGCGCAACATCAACCCCTAATACCGGGAGAGACAAAATCCCCTCCTATCGCTCATTGCCTCCATGTGACTCGAGACTGCACCCATAAACCACCATTTTTCACGTTCTCTTGAACGTGGTAAGGTGGAAATCAAAGCATGGTGGGAATCACACAAGACTCTATGACGATCTCGGGTCGACAGACTAACCTGTACTAGTGTCACCAGAGAACTTCTATCTGACGTGAGGTATAATACCATCTAGGAGTTCTCTGCGAGTCCGTCCAGTATACCCAATCTCCATTGAGCACCCGTATACTATCCTTCATGTCAAACACCAATGGATGTGGGATCATCCATCTCCCATCATATGGGTCAAGATACGTATACGCTAGTCTACTCTGGAATATCGATGCCCCGTCTCGATACTCCTATGACTAGGAACAATTAAAAGATGTACTTGTCGACTACCCTTGCCCCACTAGTATGATCTGCATCATACTCCTGGTAGTCAAGTACACATCCTAAGGGCTTTACCAACATGTCACAGAGAGACAATATAAGTGTACATGTTAAGATAAAGAGCAACCAGATAGCATACTATAATGTCGTGCAAGAAATTCTTCCCTATATATGTCCCAGCATCCACTATAATATACATCACATGTACAATAATGGCCTCTAGGGCATACTTACAACTAACAATCACCCACTTGCACTAAGGCCAGTTGTTTTATTATCTCTTACCAAACGTCCCATAAAAGTCAATCGTGGGAAAGGCCTCGGTGAATGGATCCACTGTGTTGTCCTTCACGTCAACTCTCCTAATCTCGATCCCCTGGAGATCAACCATCTCCATGATCAGGTGATACTGCCTCAGAATATGTCTGAATTACTGATGGGACCTGGGTTCCTAGGCCTAAGCCACAATTCCATTGTCACACAATGGTAGGAACCATGTTCATCTCATGAACAAGAAATACCCAGACAACCTCTTTGGTAGCATCGTTGGTAGCGACGTATACAGCCTTTATCGTCTAGATTGCCATGGTATATAGCTTAGAATTCTTCCAACATACCTTCCCACTACTCAGTGTAAAGACAAAATATGAGACTGACTATCAGTCGACCTTATCACAATGGAATCTCGAATCAAGGACATTCTTTTAGTGCTTCTCAAGTACTTAAGAACGTCCTTCATAGCTGTCCAATGATTCTCCCAAGATCCGATTGATTCCTGATCACTCCACCTAGTGAGTTAACTACATCTGGTCTTATACATAACATCGTATACATGATAGAGCCTAACTACCTGTAGCGCCTTGAAAAGTCGTTTTGGTGTTTTCCTGAAAATCGGTGAAAATTCGGTCTTTTTCCGAAAACCGTCTTTTTTGTTATTTTGCAGTTTATGACTAATTATACCAAATTTGGATAGGTAATTGATAGTTTTTAGTATCTAATGAGTTAATTTTTAATTTTTGGTCATTTAAAATTTTTCCCTATTTTTCAATTTTCTAATATTATTTTAAGCCGGTAAGAAAATACATTAAATTAGCGATAAATACAAATTTAAATGGGCTAAATTTAAGCTTTAAAATCATGTTAATTAAAATCTAGTTGTAACATAAATTTTTAGTATTTTATTTTAAGTTTTAACTAATTTTTATTATGGAGAACGAAATTTATTGAATTTAAGCTAAAACTTGCAATTTTGGACTTGTAGGGGGTCTTTTTGCATAGAATTTTTTTATAAAGTCTCTCACACTCACCGTCACTCCCCTTGGCCACCCCCAGACTGTTGTATCAGCCCAAGAATTTTCTTTCCCTCTTTTTGACCTTAAATCATGTGAGAAATGGGTTAAAATGGTTATATATATATATATATATATATTTAAAGGGTAAGGGTATTATGGTAATATGAGAGGGTTGACTTGGACTTTTTTTTCCCCACTTCCCCACACTTCTCCCCACTCCCTCACTGCTGAATTCCTGCAGAAAAAAAACAGCCCCAAATCTCCACTCTTCTTCCATCAAAGTTCATCCAAAATTTGCTCCAAAAATCCACAATTTATTCAAAATTCAAACCAAATCCTTCATCCATTCTTCTTAACCTTTCTTGCATGGATCTTGGATGCTAGGAGACCATCTTTGGAGTCAAAATTTCTTGCTAGATCTCTAGATCTAGAGGTATAATCCTTACCCATTTAAATTCTTTTGGTTAGAATTCTTTAATTGAGTTGTTTTAGTGTAAATATTAGTGTTAATTTCTAGTCTAGGTTTTAAAAGTTCATGGCTTGAAATTTTAATTAGGGTTTAGAAAACCATTATTGGGTTAATTAATTTATTTTGCTATCTAGTGTTTTACTAACCTAATCAATGGGGTTACTTTGCTTATGTGGCTTCACATTATGCTAATCTAAGTTATTTTAGTGTGAAATTTTGATTGCAATTGCTATTTATAAAAATCAAGAAAGGGTTGCTTATGGAAATTTGGTTTTGAAGCATTGCTAGCGTGTTGGAAATTAGTGTAGTGGCTACCTATGGTTGACTTGGGTGGTTGCGCGATGTTTTGTGCATTTTATCGCAAATCGGCGATGTTTGCACCAATTTTGGAATGTAAATGCTTACTAGTTTTTTTTATGAAATTATGTGATGAATTATTATGATAACTTGATTATATTTTCAGCTTATCCTACGACATTTAGGATGTGTGAGTGCGGATTTTTGAGTGATCAGGTTTTAGCTTTGCCGGACGACCAAATCGGCGATTCTAGTTAGTTTTTGCGGTTTTCGTGTGTGTTCCGCGCACCTTGTGCACGTTGTGCCTAGCTTGTGAACGTAGATATTCTCGTTCGGGATATGCGTCATTTCATGATATGTAACCTTATGTCTTGTATTGATGTAAATTCCAGGTTCGGTCGCGGAGGCTTCGGATGCGGCACGAAAAGGGAAAGCGGTGATCGGACGTAGCTAGCTGAGGATTTCTGTGAGTAGATGTAACATCTACGGGGGACTATCGTTTGATGGCGCAAGTCGCCGGATAGTTTTAGTAGCTTAAAAAGATTCTTAGTAATGTTAGTAATTAGGGGTGTAATACTTGTATGATTATTTGCTACATTCATGCCTTTAATTCCTTAAAATGAAATCGTAGGATTGCTATTCATGTGCATGTACCTCATCATATTATTTTTTCATGCCTAGTCTTTTAATCACACATCGCAACTTGATCATTGATACCATATGCATTCATTATCATTGACATATGCACTTATGAGGATTTCTTAAGATTTTATGATATTTCTGGATTTCGGGGGAAAGCCGCAAAATTTCTAAACTTATTATATTTTTAAAATATGTAAATTGCGGTTTTCTAGTGATGTAAGTGTCGTCCACCATGAATTTGCTGTGGTTTTCGAGACCCGTTTCGAGGAGTTGGATGAACCGTCTCGGGTACATGGTGGGCCCGGTAAGGTACCCCGGGGCAAGAAGCTCGTGTTGCTGACGATGAGCCTGGCAGGGGACGGATTACCTACCGGTGACTGTTTGGGACGGCGGATATCCAGAGGATACCGACCGTGGCCGCGAGATGATGAGACATTGATATTGAGATGGGTCAGCCGGATGGCTGAGGCCAGAGATACTATGACATGGATATATGAGATTTGTGATAGTTTTGAGGTGTCGTTGCTGGACACAGGTTCTTGTTGATTCTATTGGTATTGTGCTGGTATTTCAAAAGAGATTCTTAAAGGAAAAACATGATTCTTATACTTACACATTCAGATCATGAGTTGATTCGCATTGCATTAATACCTGCTAGTATATTCATATTGCATACATACCTGCTATTATGTCCTGCCTTAACTGTATTTTAGATGCTAGGATGCTTGTGTGCATGCTTTCGATAGCCAGTGTAGATGTTATTTATTACTCACGAGTTGGCAACTCACCCCCGTTGTGCCACAGCCTTTTGCAGGTCCGCTCCGTCAGTACAGTAGCAGCGGGCGCACTTGCTTCTTTTGCCTCTTTTGCCTGGACTCGAGGTTTTGCTCTTAGGTGGGTTATATTATTATTTTGTACCACCTTGTATATTCATTGTATCTAGTGTACTCCATCTACGGTATCTACCAGTATTGTTGTATATTGACCTAGAGATGAGACTGTGAGATTTGTGGACTTTTTATGCTGTATTTTGGGGTCGAGCTCACTTGAGTCGACATGCTGTTTTTCTCATGCTTCCTTATGATTATTTTGCATGTTGTTGCTTTATATTGCGTGGGATTTGTGACCTCCTTGTGGCGAAGAGCTAGCTCCCGCTTGGGGATGCCTTATTTGTTGGATTCATATATATTCTTGTTGTACCCATTTTGGGGGCCAGTATTTACAAAGGAGACTCTGCCGAAATTTTCGGAAAAATTGACATTGTTTTTAAAAAGGTTTTATATGACTTATTTGATAAACTCGCTTTCAATTGATTGGGTTCTCTTCACTCTTTTGCTTATTTGGTTTTGGTTTCTGGGCTTTGGCTTACTTATTTTACGGACGTCTTGAGACGTTTCGTAAACTTAAGTGCCAGTCACGTTTCGTACCCTGCGGGTCGTGACAAAGTTGGTATCAGAGTGATAGGTTTTATCTTTTTGAGTGTAGGATGACCCTTGGTAGATGGAGTAAGTGACTTAAGTAGGGTAACGTAGCGTGTGTATGTCCGCGGCATACTTGCGCTACGGTACTCCGCCTAAGTGACTTTAGGATATACTTGCTTGAAATTCCTTCTTCAATTCCATGTATCCTATGATTCTATTGCACTGTTCTTATCATCCTGTTCTCAGAACAGCCACTATGCCACCGAAGGCTATGAGAGCGCAGAGGGCTACCGCCCGAGATGAGATCCGAGCAGGCTCGCCCGAGACGAGGATCGAGCAGGGTGGTATACCTACGCCTCAGGGACAGACCGATCCACCTTCCCCAGGCCGTATGGATAGGCTCGAGACTGGTATGGAGGAGTTGCGACAGATAATGGGGGGCATGTAGGAGCTACGTCAGATGGTAGGATCCTTAGTTGCAGCCAGTCGTACACCGAGGCCGGATGACGCACCTACTACATCCCAGACTGCTATGATATCTGCTCCTACTACTACCGCCGTGACCATCCCGGTTTCACTACAGGATTTCATGAGGCTGACCCCCAGTATTCACCGGCACCGAGGCAGCGGAGGACCCACAGATGTTCCTTGACAGTTTAGCCAGGATCTGCCGTTCGCTTAGATGTTCGGATGATCGATGGGTAGAGCTTGCGAGTTTCCGACTAGAGGGTCTCGCGCAGACATGGTGGGAGTCAGTCTTGAGAGGTCGAGCTGCAGGTCTACCGCCTATGACTTGGGCCGAGTTTACAGCGGTCTTTCTAGCTCGTTTCCTCCCAGAGAGCGTTCGTGACGCCAGAGCTCGTAGCTTCGAGGCCTTAGTCAAGACACCTGGGATGACGGTGTCTGAGTATGACATCCAGTTTACACAGTTATCCCAATATGCTCCATATTTGGTGGATACCGAAGAGAAGATGGTGAAGCGGTTCGTACAGGGACTTGATGCCCAGTTATATCTTGCCATTGGCGCCCAGCACTACGACACTTATTCAGCTGCTATGGATACGGCATTACGGATGGAGGCACGCATATCACAGACTTCGACCGTTTCTGGGCCGAAAAGGATTCGCACCGATGTACCGTCTCAGAGGCAGTGCGCCAGATTCTTTCTGAGAGATAGGCCTGGCAGAGGATTTGGACGGGGACAGTTATATGGTTCTTATCCCCAGGGACAGCAGCCGTCGCCAGGGTGTTTTGGGTGCGGGAGTCCGCACCATCTTGTCAGAGACTGTCCGGCGAGACGACAGGGAGCAGCGACAATTCCGCATGTGACCCTACCACCATCACCACCCCCTACTCAGAGAGCCCTACTTCCTACCACAGGCGATGCTCCACGCCAGTTAGGTGCACCCAGAGGCCGTGGAAGCGGCGGTCCTATTCAGAGAGGACGAGGAGGCATAGGCCGAGGTCGAGGTCAGCCCGCTATCGGTGGAGGACAGGCCCGAGTATTTGCTTTGACACCGCAGGATGCGCAGGCATCCAATGCCGTTGTGACAGGTACCTTTCCAATTTGCTCTTTCGACGCACGGGTATTATTCGACCCAGGTTCCACACATTCGTACGCATCTACACACTTTGCACCGATGTTGGGCCGTGAGTCGTCGTCGTTAGATCATCCGCTTGTTGATATTACCCTGGTAGGCGAGTCGTTTGTCGCTCGTTTTGTGTTTCGATTGTGTTCCGTTCGTATCGGGGAGAAGGATTCATCGGTTGATTTGATTCTCCTCGATATGTTGGACTTTGATGTGCTTCTGGGCATGGATTGGCTAGCCACATGTTATGCTTCAGTGGACTGTCGTGAGAAAGCAGTCAGATTTAGCTTTCCGGGAGAGCCAGTCCTTGTTATTCAGGGAGACCGCAGCGTCACCCTTCCCAGCTTGATTTCGTCTCTTCGCGCTGGTCAGCTCTTGCGGAATGGATGTCAGGGATTCTTAGCGTATATTTGTGATACTCGAGCTGCAGAGGTTCCGTTAGACTGGGTCCCGGTTGTTTGTGAGTTCCCGGATGTTTTCCCTGATGAGCTACCTGGGCTACTACCTGAGCGCGGCGTTGAGTTCTGCATCGATTTGATTCCCGGCTCGGGATCCATTTCAATACCGCCTTATCGGATAGCCCCGGCAGAGCTTCGAGAGCTGAAGGATCAGTTGCAGGATTTGTTAGATAAGGGGCTTATTCGACCTAGTGTTTCTCCGTGGGGTGCTCTGGTCCTATTTGTCAAGAAGAAGGACGGAAGTTTGCGCTTATGCATCGACTACCGCCAGCTGAACAAGGTTACCGTGCGGAACAGATATCCGTTGCCACGCATTGATGATTTGTTCGACCAGCTTCAGGGTGTGGGATATTTTTCGAGGATCGACTTACGATCAGGATACCCCCATCTGCGAGTCCGACAGGAGGATATACCGAAGATAGCCTTCCGTACACGCTAAGGCCACTATGAGTTTTTGGTGATGTCGTTCGGACTCACCAACGCCCCAGCAGAATTCATGGATTTGATGAACCGTACATTCAGGCCGTATCTTGACTTGTTCATCATCATGTTTATCGACGATATCTTGGTGTACTCCCGGAGTAGAGAAGAGCACGAGCAGCACTTGCGGATTACGTTACAGACTCTGAGGGAGCACCAGCTGTTCGCAAAGTTCTCCAAGTGTGCATTCTGGCTGCACAGCGTCAGATTCTTGGGTCACGTGGTTACGAGAGACGGCATATGTGTGGACCCGAAGAAGATTGAGGCTGTTCAGCAGTGGCCCCGACCTACATCGGTTTAACTAATATCATTAGCTCACTAATTATTCTTCATAATATATATATATATAATAATAATAATAATAATAATAATGAAGCATGCTTGATTTTATATTTTTGTGAAAAATATAAAATGAGTTGGAAAAGGTTGAAAATGAAAGCATGGTTGCAAGTATGGGCTTTATTCTTTGTTTTTTCATCTTGACTCACTATTCAAGCATGGTTGCAATTTTATATTGCAAATTTCCATGCTTGGATGAGTGGGGGTTAAGTGTTGCCATTCATTCTTAGTCATTCTTAACACTTAGCCATTTTTCATGAGTTTCTCCCATGGTTGCTCTCTAGCTCTCTTCTTCTTCTTCCTCACATACTTCAAAAATCCAAACCCTCACATGTGATGTGAATCATGGATTTTTGAATACATTATTGAGCAAATCAAATCCCCTACTTCACCATCCTACAACTTGACTAGTGATCGAGTGTAGCGTGTGTACTACGCTAAAGAGTTTAGTGTAGAGGTAGCTTGAGGTGGAGGGACTTCACATGGATCATCTTTGGCACGAAGGTCATCATAGGAAGCTCGTCCAAAGCCTCAAGTGAAGCCTAGTGGAGTCGCGAGACTACTACACAGAGCATGTGAAGTGAAGGACTTGATCTTCAAGGGTATAACATCTTTCAGTTTCTCTAGTTGTTCACATCATCAAAACCTAAACCTTAAAATTCTAGCAAAGATCTTGCATAGTCTAGCTTAGCACCTAGAAAAATTTGAATTTGGCATGCTTGATGCCACTTGGAACCTCATGGTGGTGCTAGGGTAGACTTTCAAATATCACCTTGTATTATCAAATATATTGATTCTGAACGAATGTTATTACATACCGAACCTGATATACAACAATATATCAGTCTTTTTATTAGATAAAGAAGGATATAATTTTGTATTGCAGGATAATGTTATGAGCATTGTCCTGAATCAAGAGTTGATTGGATCAGGCACCTTATGAAATAGCATATACGTTCTAAATCAAACCACAGTTCTAAGTATACGGAACACACATAAGAGGACAAGTTCAGAAATGAACGAATCCTTCTCGTTGCATTATAGACTAGGTCATATCAATGCGACACAACTAGCTAATGCACATAAGGATGAATATTTGAATCCATTTGAACTTCCATCTTATGAAACTTGCGAGTCATGTCTCAAAGGTAAAATGACCAAAACTCCATTTACTGGAAATGGAGAAAGAGTTAGTGAACTCGTGGGACTGATACATAATGATGTATGCGGTCCTATGTCTACATATGCTAGGGATGGTTTCTCGTACTTTATTATGTTCACTGGCCATCTCTCAAGATTCGGACATGTGTTCCTGTTGAAACACAAGTCTGAAATTTTTTAGAAATTCAAAGAATATAAGCATGAAGTTGAGAACCAGATGGATTAAAGTATTAAATCCTTCAATCTGATCGAGGAGGAGAATACTTGGGCACGGAGTTCCTGGTTTATCTAAAAGAGAATAAGATTCTTTCTCAGGTTACTCCTTCGTATACACTATAGCACAATGGTGTATCGGGGCGGAGGAATCGCACCCTATGAGATATGGTGCGCTCTATGATGAGTATTGCTGAGTTGTCTGTTTTCTTTTGGAGTTATGCACTTGAGAAGCTGCATACCTATTGAATAGGGTTCCCACCAAATCAGTGCCTACCACTGAGATATGGTATGGGAAGAGACCATGTCTTAAACGAGTTAAGACATGGGGTTGTCCGGCCTATGTTGAAAAGTAAAATCCGGACAAACTCGAGACTAGGTCAGCTCTGCAAGTTTGTTGGATATCCCAAACATTCGCGAGGGAATATTTTCTACCAAACCGAGTAACAAAAGTGTTTTGTTTCTCAACATGACCACCTTTTTAGAAAAAGAAATTTCTTGAAAAACAAATTTGTGGTCATGAGGTAGAACTGGAAGGAGTTCCATCTATACAAATTACAACAGATGATTTAGTGGAACTGGAGGATTCGATAGCCTCCAACGAACCTCAGCCTCTCCGCGAATCTGGTAGGGTTCCTCATCCACCTGAGAGATACTACGATTTTCTCAATGATAGTGGGAGCGAGGATTGCATCATGGTTGATGATGACCCGACTACATTAAGGCAGGCCTTCATGAGTGGGGACTCTGTGAAAATGGCTGGATGCAATGCGATCTGAGATGGAATCCATATACACCAACAAAGTATGGACTTTGCATGTTTCTCCTGAAGGGGTAAAACCCAACGGAAGCAAGTGGTTCTACAAGATAGATACTTGGTGTAGATGGAAAAGTTGAGACTTTTAAAGATAAACTTGTAGCAAAGGGTTTTCGTTATACAACCAGGTGTGTATTGTGATGAAGCCTTTTTCTGCAGTGTCTATGCTTATGTCCATCCAGATCCTACTTTCTATCGCTGCATACCATAACTACGAAATCTGGCAGTTGCACGTCATAACTGCTTTTTCTAAACGGTGATTTAGAAGGGAGCGTATGCATGACAGACAGAGGGCTTCGTGGACAGTGTGAGCAGCAGAAGGGTGTGCAAGCTGCTTGGTTGATACAGGTATCGTGGAGTTGGAACATCTGTTTTGATGTGACAGTCAAAGAGTTTGACTCAATCAAAAAGATAGACGAGCCTTGTATATACAAGAAAGTTGTAGAGAGTAAGACTGTATTGTACGTGATCACATACTCTTGATAGGAATTGGGTTTCCTATGCTACACTCGGTCAAGGTCCTATTATCACGAGGATTCTCCATCCAAGATCTGGATGATACCTACTACATCTTGGGGATTGAGATCTATAGAGATAGATTTAAGCGGATGTTGGGAGTGTCCCAACTCCAGTTACACTAACACCATACTAAAGGGGTTTAGTATGGAAGATTCTAAGCGTGGTGGTTCTCCCACTTACTCAAGAATCACTCTCTCCAAAAAGATGTCTCCCAAGACTGATTTGGAGAGAGCTCGCATGCAAGGGATTCCCTATGCTTCGGCAATAGGATCTATCATGTATGAGATGTTATGTTCCAGACCAAATGCAGCTAACTCACTAGGTGTAGTGATCAGGAATCAACCGGATCTTGGGAGAATCAGTGGACAACTGTGAAGGACATTCTTAAGTAATTGAGAAGCACTAAAAGAATGTTCTTGGTTCGAGCTTACAGAGTGATAAGGTCGACTGATAGTTAGTCTCAGGGTTTGTCTTTACCCTCAGAGGAGGGACGGTATGTTGGAAGAGTTCCAAGCTATATAGCGTGGAAATCTTGATGATAAAAGTTGAATACATTACTACCAACGATGCTACCAAAGTGGTTGTCTGGATATTTCTTGTTCATGAGATGAACATAGTTTCTACTATTGTGGTGACAATGAAGTTGTGGCTTTGGCCTTGGAACCCCGGTCCCATCAACGATCCAGAAATATTCTGAGGCAGTATCACCTGATCAGGGAGATTGTCGATCTCCAGGGGATCGAGGTTAGGAGAGTTGAGACAGAGGACAACACGGAGGATCCACTCACCGAGTCCTTTTCCACGAGAGACTTTTATGGGACGTTGGGTATGAAATACTACAACAACTGGTCTTAGTGCAAATGAGAGATTGTTAGTTGTATGTATGCCCTAGAGGCCATTATTTTACATATGATGTATATTATAATGGATGCTGGGACATATATAGGGAGGACTTCCTTGCTCGACATGATAGTATGTTATCTGGTTACTTTTTATCTTAACATGTACACTTTTATTGTCTCTCTATGACATGTTGGTAAAGCCCTTAAGATGTGTACTTCACTACCAGGATTATGATGCAGATCATACTAGTGGGGCCAGGGTAGTCCGTAAGTAAATCATTAAATGTTCCTAGTCGTGGGAGTATCGAGACGGGGCATTGATATAGAAAAGTAGACTAGCGTATACGTATCTTGACCCATATGATGGGCGATGGATGATCCCACATCCATTGGTGTTTAACATCAAAGATAGTATACGGGTGCTTAGTGGAGAGTGGATACACTAAACAGGACTCGCCGAGAACTCTTAAATGGTATTATACCTCACGTCAGATAGCAGTTCTCTGGTAACACTAGTACAGGTTAGTCTGTGAACCCGAGATCGTCATAGATTCTTGTGTGATTCCCACCGTGCTTTGATTTCCACCTTACCACATTCAAGAGAACATGCAAAACGGTGGTTTTTGGGTACAGTCCCGAGTCACATGGAGACAATGCGCGATAAGAGGGGATTTCGTCTCTCCCGGTATTGGGGTTCGGTGTTGCAATGTGCTCGATTGGATATAACAGGAAGTCCCTGGCCAGGGCTGATTATGAGATTTACTGGTAAGTGTTATCAGTAGTTTCTTAACCCGTTATGAGCCTCTTATCAGCATGACTTATCAAGCTATTGGGGTCTGACGTTTACCACCCCCAGGCTGGATATGCAACATATCAGACGAAGAGACCGTACTGTAAGGTAATGTTACTTATTGGATTCACAGGAGTATGAGCAGGCAGGCTTATTGATCTTCTGATTGCTCAATACACAGATGGCCGTTACGTGCAGCTAGTTCTGCTGACGGCTTGTGGGTGACTAATATGATCATCACCTACTGCCGGCATATTGACGAGTCTTTAGAGTCCTACACAGAGGTTTCCTGGCTCAGGAGAAACGAAGTAGGAGCACATATGTGATATGTGCGGGACCGAGATTAATACGTGTATGTGATACCGTATTCCAATCTCGCGATATGTGATATCGGTCGGTTATATGTGATATAGCCGGGTTATCGAATCAAGTGTTGATTCGATAAGATGATATAAATAATATTAGTCGGTTATATGTGATATAGCTGGATTATTAAATCAAGTGTTGATTTAATAATTTAATGTATAATTATATATATTTGATATATTGATGTACATTAACTAATATTAGCTCACTTAAGCATTTCTTTTTCTTACTAATGTACACTTAATATATATATATATATATATATATATATATATATATATATATATATATATATATATATTATTGTGTCATGCTAGTTGCTACATGCAACATGGGTGTATGAGACTTACACCATGCTTGATATAATTTAGGGTTTTATTTATTAAAGTAAATCAAAATTAGGTGGCAATTAGTCATGGTTGATGCTTAGTGGAAGCTTGTAGAACCCATTGACTTAGTCCACTAATTTTGTTTTACATTAGATATTTTTTAACCCAACCATTTTCTTTAACCATAGTTTAGTCTCTACATGAGTTAGTATATGATATTAACTCACCCATGGTTGCTATACTCACTCATTGATTCATTCATTCTTTTCTCCACTTCATCTTTTTCTTCATCTCCTTAAGCTCTCTAGGTTTTTAGGAGGTGAAGAAAATTAGTGAGAAAAATATTTCTAAAATGAGCAAAATTCCTACTTCACCATCCTCTACTAGACTAGCCATTTAGTTTTGGGTGTTTGCTTCACTAATTCCTAATTAGTGAAGAGGTAGCTTGAGTTAGTTTCTCCTCGACGTAGATCGTCTTCGGCCTCGAAGACTTCAAGCAAGCTTATTCCTTTAATCTTGTGGAGCCATTCTAGAGTCCGGGAGATCACTACTTGGAGCGAATGGACTACTACATGGATCTATTGAAGTGAAGGACCGGTCTACAAAGATTTTATTCCTTGTTCACTTGATGTAAAGTTGTTTACATTCTAGTTTACATCTAATTCTCTAGTTAAGATCTTGTGTTTGGGTTCTTTAACACGCCAATTTTTTTAAAACGGCATGGCCGATGCCTCCCGAAACCCAATGGCCATGCAAGGGAACCCAGCCGTATGGAGATTGTCATGGACAGGCTCAGTAGGGGTTTAGATGAGCTTGCTCATTGGCCTTCATTTCGCTCAATATATAGGTAGCCGTTATGTACAGCTAGTGCCGCTGACGCGCTTGTGGTTAAGTCCACTGCCAGCTTAATGATGAGTCTTTAGAGTCGCATACACAGGGTTTCCCTGGTTCTGGTGAAACGATATAGTAGCCGTACTGGATACGTGCAGGATTTCGATCGATCGATTTTACATTGTATCCGGACTTTCGATTGGACAGTTGATAAAACTAGCCGGCTCGGGTTTGAGCCGGATTATTAAAACATGTATTGATTTAATAATTTACATATATATATTTCGATATGTATATTCTAGTATTATGTTCTTTGTGTTATTCTATCTCTTTGGCTATTCGTATTTCGGTACGGATACATGTATATATATACAGTAGAATGTAATTCGTATTTATCCAGAAAAAATTCTAGAAGGTGGATAGCTCATTTTTTATTTATTCATTTGTTAAAAATGAGATAATGAGGTAGAAATTGAAAATGGGGAGTATGGTGAGAATCGTGCTTGCATAGTGTGCACAAATGAATTATTAATTAATTTGTGCGGACTATTCAAGTATGGGTTGATTTTAAAATTGAAAGAAAGGTTTTACAAAACTATGCTATGTGATTTTCTCTCTCCAAGGATGGCTCGTTTTCTTCACTTAGTGTTTTTCTCACTTGGTTTTTGGAGATGAGGAAAACTCTCTCACCATTAGCTTCACTCTCTCTTGAGTTTTCATGTGTTCCCTCCACCTTCATCTTTCACCTCCTCTCAGCCCTCTCATGTGTTGAGAATCATAAGAGGAGGTGAGATGAGATAGATAAACACTTAGTTCACTCACTACATTCTAGGCATTCTAGACTAGCATCCTAGAATCCCTAGTTGCTTCACTTGCTTTTGATGTGGAGCTAGAGCCATGAGCTACATCTCTCGGGTGGATCATCTTCGACGAGGAAGACCGGCAGCCAAGCTTGTTCGAGCATGCTTCAAGGAGCTAAGTAAGTTGATGGAAGACCGAAGGACTTGGTTCATTCGGTATAACACCTTTAACCTTTTAGTTTAGCTCTTTGTTAGTTGCTAGTATAGGTTTATGGTTCGATCTTGAGTGGGTTTTGTTTGCGCCAAAAATTTTTAACGTCGGTTTTTGTTCCGCATCGGCCATGGTAGATGGACAAGGCGCATGCAAACCCCAACAAAAACGGAGCAATTTTTGCTGCCGAAACTGTCGGTGAATATCAACTTGTATTGCTAAATAGTAATACAATGATTTTGAACGATTGTTATTACGTACCGTCAATGATGTGCAACATCATATCTGTTTCTTTATTAGATAAAAAAGTATATAACTTTGCACTAGAGAAAAATGTTATGATCATTTTCCTAAATCAAGTGTTGATTGGGTTTGGTACGTTATGTAATGATATATATGTTCTAAATCAAAATACAATTCTAAATATATAAAACACACACAAGAGGAAAAGTTCAGAAATGAATGAAGCCTTCTTATGGCATTGAAGACTGGGTCATATCAATGCGTCCAGACTAGCTAAGTTGCATAAAGATGGATATTTGAATCCATTCGAATTTACATCTTATAAAACATGCGAGTCATGTCTCAAAGGAAAAATGACCAAAACTCCGTTTACTGGACACGGAGAAAGAGCTACTGAACTCTTGGGACTAATATATAGTGATGTATGCAACCCTATGTCTACATGTGCCAGGAATGGTTCCCCGTATTTTATTACAATCACCGATGATATCTCAAGATTCGTACATGTGTTCTTGCTGAAACACAAATCTGAAGCTTTTGAGAAATCCAAGAAATATAAGTACGTAGTAGAGAACTAGACGGGAAAAAGTATTAAAATCCTACGATCTGATCGGGAAAGAGAATACTTGAGCATAGAATTCCGTGACTATTTAAAAAGAATGGGATTCTCTCTCAGCTTACTCTTCCGTATACACCGCAGCAAAACATAGTATCGGAGTGGAGAAATTGCACCCTATTAGATATGGTGCACTCTATGATGAGTAATGCTAAGTTACCTATTTCCTTTTGGAGTTATGCACTTGAGACAGCTGTATACTTATTGAATCAAGTTCCATCAAAATTTGTGCATAAAATACAATATGATATATGGAGTGAAAAGAGACCATATCTTAAACGAGTTAAGATATAGGGTTGTTCGGCCTATGTGAAAAAATAGAATCCGGATAAACTCGAAGCACGATCAGTTCTTTACAAGTTTGTAGGATACCCAAAGGATTCATATAGATATATCTTCTAGCACACTGATGAACAAAAGGTGTTTGTTGCTCAACATGCCACTATTTTGGAAAAGGAATTTTATGTGAAAAAAATTAGTGGTAATGAGGTAGAAGTGGAAGAAGTTCCAGCTATACAAACTACAACTTGTTAGGAATATGATGCCCTAGATGCAATTATTGATGATATAGTGGACGCTTGGACATATATATAGATGACTTTCTTGCTCGACATGATAGTATGCTATCAGGTTACCTTTATCTTAACATGTAGATAGGTATTTATACTGTTTGTCTCTCACATGTTGGTAAAGCCCTTAGGATATATACTTGACTACAAGGACTATGATGAGATCATACTAGTGGGGCCAGGGTGGTCCAAAAGTACATCTTTTAATCAGTTCCCGGTCGAGGGAATATCGAGACTAGGGCATCGATATTCCAGAGTAGACTAGTGTGTATGTTTCTTGTCCCTTAGAGGGCGATGGTTGATCCCATAACCATTGGTGTATGACATCAAAGATTGTACACAGATGCTCATTGGAGAATGGGTACACCGAACAGGACCAGCCGAGAACTCCTAGATGGATATATACTTATCGTCAGATAGCAGTTCTCTGGTGACACTGGTACAGGTTAGTCTGTAGACCCAAGATCGTCATAGTGTCTTGTGTGATTCCTACTGTGCTTTGATTCCTCCTTACCACGGCTCAAAGGAGTCGTGCAAACAGGTGGATTTTGGGTACAGTCCCGAGTCACATGGAGGCGGTGAGCGATAGGAGGGGTTTTGTCTCTCCCGGTATTGGGGGTTGATGTTACGCTATGCTCGATTGGCTATAACTGGAAGTCCCTGGCCAGGGCTGCTGCCGAGATTTACTAATAAGAGTTATCAGTAGTTTCTCAAACCGTTATAAGCCAGACATCGGCATGACTTATCACGTTACTGGGGTCTGACGTTTACCACCTCTAGACATGATTTCTGACATATCAGACGAAGAGACCGGACTATATGGTAGTGTTACTGATAGGCTTCATAGAGAGTATGGATGAGCTTGCTTGTTGATCTTCATATCGCTCAATACCCGGGTAGCCGTTACGTCCAGCTAGTACCGCTGATGGCTTGTAGGTGACTGATGTGATCATCATCTACTGTTGGCGTATTGACAAGTCTTTAAAGTCCCACACAGAAATTACCTGGTTCGAGCGAAATGAAGTAGGGCACATATGTGATATGTGTGTGGGCCTGATTAAATACGTGTATGTGATACTGTATTGTAATCTGACAGTTATCTGGTATCGGTTATGTTATATGTGATATAACCAGATTATCGAATCAATTGTTGATTTGATAATGTGATATTCAGATTAATGATATTAGTCGGTTTTATGTGATATAACCGGATTATTAGATCAAGTGTTGATTTAATAATATGATATATATTATATGTGATATATTTATATCTTAATTAATATCATTAGCTCACTAATTTCTTTATATATATATATATATTAATGTATATTATATATATATATATATTATATGAAGTATGGCATGTTTTTCTATTTTAAGAAAATAGAAAAATGAGGTGTAAATTGTGGAGATATTTTGGGTATGGTTTGAGGCATAGGCTTAAATGATTTTATATTAGTCTTGACTCACTATTCAAGTATGGTTGCAATTTAGAATTGCAATTTATTATATGCTTGATTAAGTGAGGAGAGAGATTATTCATTTTATGGATTCTACACTTGCTCATGGTTCTTAAGTTCATGCCTTAGCCATTTCTTGAGCTCTTGCTTCCTCTTGCTCTCTACAATTTTCTTCACCTCACTTCCAAGTTCAAACCCTCACATGTGATGTAAGTCAATGAACTTGTAAAAACTCTAGTGAGCAAATTAAAACCCAACTTCACCATCACACATTAGATTAGCAATTTGATGTGGAGTGTTTCCTTCACTAATGGGATTAGCGAAGGGTTAGCTTGAGCTTGTGGACATCAGGTGGATCGTCTTTGGCATGAAGATCACGAAGGAGGTTTGCTTAACTCGAAGTGGAGTCTAGAGTAGTCAATTGTTAGTTATATGTATGCCCTAGAGGTCATTACTGTACATAGGATGTATATTGTAGTGGATGCTGGGACATATATAGGGAGGACTTTCTTGCTCGACATGATAGTATGCTATCTGGTTACTCTTTACCTTAACGTGTATACTGATTGTCTCTCTGTTACATGTTGGTAAAGCCCTTAGGATGTGTACTTGACTACCTGGACTATGATGCGGATCATACTAGCGGGGACATGGTAGTCCATAAGTACATCCTTCAAAGTCCCTAGTCGTGGGTGTATCGAGACGGGGCATCGATATACCAGAGTAGACTAGCGTATACCTTCTCGACCCATACAGATAGGCGATGGATGATCCCATATCCATTAGTGTTTGATATCAGAGATGATATACGGGTTCTCAGTAGAGACTGGGTACACTGGACGGACTCGCCGAGAACTCCCAGATGGTATTATACCTCACGTCAGATGGCAGTTCTCTGGTGACACTGGTACAGAGTAGTCTGTTGACCCGAGATCATCATAGAGTCTTGTGTGGTTCCCACTGTGCTTTGATTTCCATCTTACCACGTCCAAGAGGGCGTGCAAAACGGTGGTTTTTGGGTACAGTCCCGAATCACATGGAGGCAATGAGCGATAGGAGGGTATTCGTCTCTCCCGGTATAGGGAGTTGATGTTGCGCTGTGTTCGATTGGCTATAACCGGAAATCCCTGGCCAGGGTTGCTGAGATTTACTGGTAAGTTTTACAAGTAGTTTCTCGAACTGTTATAGATCTCATATCAACACGACTTATCGAGCTATTGGGGTCTGACGTTTACCACCCCTAGGCAAGATATGCGACATATCAGACGAACAGACCGGACTGTACGGTAAGTGTTACTGGTTGGAATCACAGGAGTGTGAGCGGGCTTGCTCGTCGATCTTCTGATCGCTCAATACCCGGGTGGCCGTTACGTTTAGCAGACCGCTTGCGGCTTGTGGGTGCTTGATGTGATCATCATCTGCTGCCGGCGTATTGACGAGTCTTTAGAGTCCTACACAGAGGTTTCCTGGCTCAAGCGAAACGAAATAGGAGCGCATATGAGATATGTGCGGGACCGAGAATAATGCGTGTATGTGATACCGTATTCCATTCTCGCGATGAATATATCGATTGGTTGTATGCGATATAACCTAGTTATCGATTCAAGGATTGATTCGATAAGTCGATACATTAGATACTAGTCGATTATGTGCGACATGACCGGATCATTGAATCAAGTGTTGATTTAATGATTTAATGTATAATTATATATTTGATATATTACTTTGCATTAACTAGTATTGGTTCATTTTAAAAGGATTTTCTCACTTGATGTGCACATTGTATATGCGATATATTTTTGTGTACACTTGATTGTATCATGTTTGATGATACATGTTAACTTGAGTTTGTGTAAAGATTAAACCATGGTTATATGAGTGGTTAGGGTTTTGTTTATTTACTTATTCATTTATTTATTTCTTTTGTTCATTTTGGCAAAAGAAAATGATAAAGAGAAAATGGTGGCTTTCTTTGTTCTTTGCTTGAAGCTTCTTGAAGCTTCAAAGCATCTTTGACTAAGTGACCATTTTGTCTTCATGCTTAACCCTAACCATTCAAACTAACCCTAGTTCATTCTCTACACTTAACCAAGGTTAGGATATGATAAGTATTCATTTTATTATTCTTTTTGGATAATACTTATGATATTCTATCTTCTTCTTCTTTTTCTTCAAGAAGAAAAGCTTGCCTCCATCAATGGCAACTTGAGAAAAAGAGTGAGAAATCCAATTCTAAAGTGAACCCACTTCCTATTTCTTCATCCTCTACCTCTTGCCAAGTACTATAGGGTGTTTTCTTCACAAGTTTCATGACTTGGTGAAATGGGAGCTTGATCTTGTGATGCCTCGACGTAGATCATCTTCGGCATCGTAGTCGATGACCTAGCCCGCCCATTTCTCCGATGAAGCCGACACTAGAGTCCAAGATCCGATTTGTACAGCGGAGGGACGTCTACGTGGAGCTAAGAAAGTGGAGAACCGGATCTACAAAGGTTGTAGCCTCTTTCTTTTAGTTAAGTTGTTAACTAGTTGCATCTTTCGCCTAAACTCTAGTCAACGAATCCGTATTAGGGTTTCTCGGCACTCGTAAAATTTGAAATTGGCATGCTTGATGCCTTGTGAGACTTCATTAGTGTGCCTAGGAACCCTACAGTGGTATCAGAGCTACTAGGCATTGGATGTCGACCTATGGGGGGTTCTCACTGTATGACAGTGTGGCGAAGCATAGGCTCTTACCCCCAGGGTGTCCCGAGACCGGAAGGTGTTCCGGTGGGTTGTAGTCCTCGCGAGGGGCATGCGTAAAAAATAGCGGCTGAGGGACCCGTTGGTGCCACGGCGACCCCATTGGATGGGGTGGCTACCTGACCTACAGTGGTATCAGAGCCTAGCTAGAGCCTTAGGCGATGCGTAGACGGAGTTAGAAGTCCGATCGAACCGAAACCCTAACTCCAATATGCTCTCTGTATATTTTTGAAATTCGTGGATTTTTGTAAATTAAAAATGCTTAAAAAATTCAGCAGGAAAATCTAAGAATTACGGTGCAAAAATTACCTAATGACGTGTCTAAAGCGCGGCGGAACCGCGGCATTAGCCAGCTATTGCGGCGGTTCCGCGCCCATTTAGTCTCTTCAGTCAACCATTTTTGCACAGTAACTTCTTTATTTAAATGCTGAGTTTTATGGGAATTTTTAATATTTACTCAAGAGTTGAGTTTTCTGGGGTGTTTTGGAGCTTCGATGAGTCGATCAGATTATCAGACTTTGTCTATGTGTTTTCCGGGTAATTTGTTGAATATGTTAAACTGTTCGACCGGATATAAATACCCAATTTTTCCCCTGCAGGAAAATTTCCAAGTGTTGGATTTTTCCGTGGTTTAAAGACGTTCTAAGTAGTGCAAGTAACGCGGTGGACCCTCTAGAAGACAACAAACCTTAACTCGATTATGTGACCGTCTTGAACTGCCCTTTGAACCTTAGGGTTTGGGGAGTACGGCGTGCCACATGTGAGGCGTTGGCTTGACCCTTCTACGGCTGGACCGTTGGTACTGAGGCATGAAGTGAATGTTTTTGAACTTATTTCATGTGTTGATCTGTTTCGGGAAAACTTGGGTGTTCGATTGTTCGATCGGAAAGTTTAACATTTTCTATTTATCCGGAATGTGATACAATAATTGGAATTCACAATTAGTTATGAGATAACTGAATGAATGTTATAAACACAGCACTTTAGTCTCACTTGATCGGTTGCCACGAAATTTTGATGCGATCAAAAGTCCGTCGCAATCACGTAGCGTACGCGGATACTCGCCGGGTAAATTTAATAGACAGCTACACCTCATAGCCCCGACCAAGTGACTGTAGGAGAACCCTGTCGCCGAAAGCATCCGTTCGGGTGCTCACGGCAGCGGTGTTCCGCCTTAGTGCACTTCGTCGACGGTATCAGGGATGCGGCCGTCTACTAAAGTTTGCGACGAGCATTCGATCAGGATGTCGGGAATTTGTTGAATTGCCCGACTTGATATTGAAAAGTGTTTTCGATAACGAGACTAAAATGCGGGGTTTATAATTGTTAGGCATGTGATGTCTAAGGAATTCATTGGTTTAGGCATGCGATGTCTAACGTGGTTGCGGATTCCAACTGTTGTAGTTTTACACTTTCTTTTATGTGACCGTAAGTGTAATATGTGATATCGCCGGTTTCGTTGCTATATGTCAACGATAATTGGGATACGCATGTTTACTTATGTTGATGACATGTGATGTTATGTGTTGCTGGATATGTTATATTGGATCGTCGTGTTTAAATAGCCGGGGGGGTTTTATGTGAGATGAGTGTTTTTCATTTTCATTCATGTAAAAACTTATATGTAATATTCTTTTATTGGGGCACTTCCAGGTTGCGGAAGATGTCACCGTTTGTATATTATTTACTTTTCCGCACTAGAATAGACCCAAGGAGGGGAGCACAAGTAACCGGGTTCTGGAGTCCAGTGGGAGACCAACTCGAGGAGTCGAGTCTGGGTCTCCTAACTCTAGAATTGGTAGGGTTGCTTGCCGCTCTCGTAGGGGTCTAGGGGTATGGGTTTGGTTATTCATCGCGACCGTGGAATCCATGTTTTATACTGGCTCGTATTGAAAACACGGACGTCCTAGTATATCCAATAATTCATATGTTTCTTCTGCTGCGATATCTGTGATGTGATCATTTGATGTTCTGTGATGGATACTGTATATAGTATATATGATATATTATATAGACGTTACTTATGTTTCACACCCATGCTAGCCCTGCCCCGCTCTGTCGTTAGTTACATAACCTAACGGTGCACAAGGGGACATCGAAGCGAATGTGGATGGCATAAGTGTACGTCGTATTTATCTGTGCTGTTTAGGTGATTTAATTGATGGGACATCATTAATGTGATTAATGAAAGAAAAAGAAACCTAAGATGTTGTGGAATTGAATTTCAAAATAAAACAGGTAGCTACAGTTCTTGCTTTGTATCGCGGTGTTCCTTGTAGAACATCCTGCACCTTATTCGATAAGGAAAGGACCGAGATCCCTTTTTCCGGGAGTGACTCCTTTAGCAATAACTGGCAGATGCTACAACTCTCGGTTTGTCTTTTGATTGCTTCTATAGTTTCTGCTTTGCACAGTGATATATATGATATATCCCGCACCTCATTCGACGAGGAAAGGACCGACGATCCCTTCACCGGGAGTGACTCCTTTAGCAAAACTAGAAAAGCCTCAAAAACACTCCATTTCAAAATTCATTCGATCCTACAACGATATCAAGTTCATTACGCAATAGGTTTTCAGAAAAACCTGTCGTGGCCCTCCGACATTTAGTATTCGTGCTACGTTTGTTGGCCTGCGTCAAGGCGTAGTGTGTAGTAGCTAACTAGTATTTATCTGCTTATGCATATGATGCAGATTGGATTAGGGTAGTCGTGCGACTTTGTTGGCATGCGTCAAGGGTCGTGCGGGTGGGTTTAATTCAATCAGGAAATGACGGGCTGAACTTGACTATCGCACTATGGTTTGTTGGCCTGCGTCAAGGTCATAGGACGCTAGGGGCAAAATTATCGGGAATTTCAAGTGTTGAAATTTGCAATGAGATTGCATACCTTCTATGAGATAGTTGGATCCCGATACCCACTGCGAGTAATTGTTACTCCTGGGAGAGTTTTACACATTAAAATTAGCCGATCAAGTAGGTGTCTAGAAAGGTGTCAACGGGGTTACGCCTCTGGGAAAACGAGGTTTACTGTAATTAGGTCCGTGCGAAAGCACAGGGAACCTCCCTCAAAGTACCGACACTGGCCTGGCTGAAAGATTGGCGAACTTGTAGCGTGTAATTAATCCCGGCTAGTCTTTCCTTTTAGGGTTTGAAGGAGGATTTGATAAAAACCAGTGGGAGCCATCCTGATTAGATAAAATAATAACCAATCTGATCTTGCAAGAGCATACGCTGAGTGTTTTCTTCTCTCTCTCTCCAGGTAGCGACCATATCACGCCTTAATCAAGATAATAAAACAGATATATTGACCGAACCCGCTTGTTATACTGAGCTGGGGAACGTTGGTCCCGCTCCAACTTATAATTGTTATAAGACAGAGCAGGAAATAGGGGAATACCAAGATTCCCTTGCCGCCCAAACGAAGAAAGTGCATATGATGCATCTTCTTCGGGTGTGTTCATTACAAAGAACTGTTTCTCTGTATCCTCTACGTCCTGGGTATTTGATACCGGATCAGGATCCCAGATATGTAATCTGTTACATAGGGCTACAGATAGGTAGAGAACTGAGAACGGGTGATAAGTTTCATGAGACAGAAAACGGGGAAGTGTTGCAGCCAAGTCTGTTGGTCACTGTCACCCTGTATTATTGTACATTGATTCTGAACAAATGCTATTAGATACCGAACCTGATATACAAAATCATATATGTCTCTTTATTAGTAAAGAAACGATAAAATTTTGTATTGTTGGATAATGTTTTGAACATTTCCTATATCAAAAGTTGATCAGTTCAGGCACGTTATCTAAAAGCATTGATGTTCTAAATCAAACTACAGTTCTTAGTATACGGAACACACACAAGAGGAAGAGTTCAGAAATGAACGGATCCTTCTTGAGGTATTGTAGACTAGGTCATATCAATGCGACCTGACTAGCTAAGTTGCACAAAGATGCATATTTAAGTCTGTTTGAATTTACATCTTGTGAAAACTTGCCGGTCATGTCATAAAGATAAGATGACCACAGCTCTGTTTACTAGAAACAGAGAAAGAGTTAGTAAACTCTTGGGATTGATACATGTTGATGTATGTAGGTCCCCAGTCTACACATGCCAAGACCGGTTCTTTGTACTTCATTGCATTCTCTGATAATCTCTCGAGATTCAGACATATGTTCCTGTTGAAACATAAGTTCGAACCTTTTGAGATATTCACAGAATATAAGTTAGAAGCAGAGAACCAAAATACGGGTATAAGTATTATGTCCTTTGATGTGACCGAGGAGGAGAATACTTGTGCATGGAATTCCTGAACTATTCTAATGGAGAAAGAGATTCTCTCTCAGCATTACTCCTCCATATACACCATAGCACGATGGTATATCGGGGCGGAGCAATCACACCCTATGTGATAAGGTGTGCTCTATGATGAGTACTACTGAGTTACCTTTTTCCTTTTTGGGGGTTATGCACTTGGGAAGTTGCATACATATTGAATAGGGTTCAAATCAAATCAGTTGCCTACCACTTCATATGTGATATGGAAAGGGAAGAGCCCATATCTTAAGTTAGTTAAGATTTAGGGTTGTCCAGCCTATGTCTGAAAAACAAAATCCGGACAAGCTCGAGGCAAGATCTGTTATGTAGAACTGGAAATGTTCCAGCTATACAAACTACAGCTGATGATTTGGTAGAACCGAAGGATTCAATAAGTAACCAACGAACCTCAGCCTCTCCGCCGATCTAGCAGGGTTCCTCACCCACCTGAGAGATACTTATGTTTCTCTATGACAATGGGAGCAAGGATTGCATCATGAGATGATGACCCAACTAGTTTCGACCTAGCCATCAAGAGTGGGATCATGAGATGATGACCCAACTAGTTTCGACCTGGCCATCAAGAGTGGGACTCTGTAAGAATGGCTGGATGCTTAGCGATCTGAGATGGAATCCTTATACACCAACAAAGTATGGACTTTAGTTGCTATATCTGAAGGGTTAAATCCCCATCAGGAGCAAGTATATCTTGAGAAGATTACTTGGTGTACATGGAAAAGTTGAGACTTTCAAAGCTAGACTTGTTAAAGGTTTGCATCATTGACCGGGTATGGATTATGTTGAAACCTTTTCTAAGGATCTATGCTTAAGTCCATCCAGATCCTACTTGCCATGGCTACATACCATGAATACGATATCTGGTGGTTGGGTGTCATGACAGCTCTTCTAAAATGATGTTTTGGAAGAGAGCGTCTATAAGTACACAGCCAGAGGGCTTCGTAGACAGTGGGAGCAGCGGAAACGTGTGCAAGATGTTTTATGTGATGAAGCAGGCATCGCGGAGTTGGAACATCTATTTTGATGAGTTAGTCAAACAGTTTGACATCATCAAAATGGTAGATGAACCTTGTATATACAAAAAGGTAGTAGGGAGTATGGTAGTGATCCTCGTAGAGTACGTGGATGACATACTCTTGATAGGGAAGGAGTTTCCTATGCTACGCTCGGTCAATCTCCGCTTATCACAATGATTCTCCAAAAAGGATCAAAATGAAACCTACTAAATCCTGGGTTTTGGATCTATGAGATAGATCTAATTGGATATTAGGATACTCACTAGTTGTAGTGAGATGGTATCAATTGGTCCTGGGGAGAATCACTGGAAGGGTTCCAGGGTGATAAGGATGACTGAATGTCAGTCGCAGGCATTGTCTTTACCCTCAGTAAAGGGACGGTATGGTGGAAGAGTTCCAAGCAAGATACCATGGCAAACTAGACGATAAAGGCTGGATACATCGCTACTTAAGGTGCTACCAAAGAGGCAGTCTGGATGTATATTTGTTCATAAGATGAACTTAGTTCCTCCCATTATGTGACAATGGAGTTGTGGCTTATGCCAAGGAACGCTCGTCCCATCAGTGATCCAAACATATTCTAAGGCAGTATCACCTGATCATGGAGATAGTTGATCTCCAGGGTGATCGAGGTTAAGAGAGCAGACTTAGAGGATAACACGGCGGATCCACTCACGAAGGCCTATTCCCAGAGAGAGACTTTTATGGGATGGTTGAGTATGAGATACTACAACCACTGCTACAGATGGCCCTAGTGCAAGTGGGAGATTGTTAGTTATATGCATGCCCTAGAGGCCATTACTGTACATAGGATGTATATTGTAGTGGATGCTGGGACATATATAGGGAGGACTTTCTTGCTCGACATGATAGTATGCTATCTGGTTACTCTTTACCTTAACGTGTATACTGATTGTCTCTCTGTTACATGTTGGTAAAGCCCTTAGGATGTGTACTTGACTACCTGGACTATGATGCGGATCATACTAGTGGGGACATGGTAGTCCATAAGTACATCCTTCAAAGTCCCTAGTCGTGGGTGTATCGAGACGGGGCATCGATATACCAGAGTAGACTAGCGTATACCTTCTCGACCCATACAGATGGGCGATGGATGATCCCATATCCATTGGTGTTTGACATCAGAGATGATATACGGGTGCTCAGTAGAGACTGGGTACACTGGACGGACTCGCCGAGAACTCCCAGATGGTATTATACCTCACGTCAGATGGCAGTTCTCTGGTGACACTGGTACAGAGTAGTCTGTTGACCCGAGATCGTCATAGAGTCTTGTGTGGTTCCCACTGTGCTTTGATTTCCACCTTACCACGTCCAAGAAGGCGTGCAAAACGGTGGTTTTTGGGTACAGTCCTGAATCACATGGAGGCAATGAGCGATAGGAGGGGATTCGTCTCTCCCGGTATAGGGAGTTGATGTTGCGCTGTGTTCGATTGGCTATAACCGGAAATCCCTGGCCAGGGTTGCTGAGATTTACTGGTAAGTGTTACCAGTAGTTTCTCGAACTGTTATAGACCTCATATCAACACGACTTATCGAGCTATTGGGGTCTGACTTTTACCACCCCTAGGCAAGATATGCGACATATCAGACGAACAGACCGGACTGTACGGTAAGTGTTACTGGTTGGATTCACAGGAGTGTGAGCGGGCTTGCTCGTCGATCTTCTGATTGCTCAATACCCGGGTGGCCGTTACGTTTAGCAGACCGCTTGCGGCTTGTGGGTGCTTGATGTGATCATCATCTACTGCCGGTGTATTGACGAGTCTTTAGAGTCCTACACAGAGATTTCCTGGCTCAAGCGAAACGAAATAGGAGCGCATATGAGATATGTGCGGGACCGAGAATAATGCGTGTATGTGATACCGTATTCCATTCTCGCGATGAATGTATCGATTGGTTGTATGCGATATAACCTAGTTATCAATTCAAGGATTGATTCGATAAGTCGATACATTAGATACTAGTCGGTTATGTGCGACATGACCGGATCATTGAATCAAGTGTTGATTTAATGATTTAATGTATAATTATATATTTAATATATTACTTTGCATTAACTAGTATTGGTTCATTTTAAAAGGATTTTCTCACTTGGTGTGCACATTGTATATGTGATATATTTTTGTGTACACTTGATTGTATCATGTTTGATGATACATGTTAACTTGAGTTTATGTAAAGATTAAACCATGGTTATATGAGTGGTTAGGGTTTTGTTTATTTACTTATTCATTTATTTATTTCTTTTGTTCATTTTGGCAAAAGAAAATGATAAAGAGAAAATGGTGGCTTTCTTTGTTCTTTGCTTGAAGCTTCTTGAAGCTTCAAAGCATCTTTGACTAAGTGACCATTTTGTCTTCATGCTTAACCCTAACCATTCAAACTAACCCTAGTTCATTCTCTACACTTAACCAAGGTTAGGATATGATAATTATTCATTTTATTATTCTTTTTGGATAATACTTATGATATTCTATCATCTTCTTCTTCTTCTTCTTCAAGAAGAAAAGCTTGCCTCCATCAATGGCAACTTGAGAAAAAGAGTGAGAAATCCAATTTTAAAGTGAACCCACTTCCTATTTCTTCATCCTCTACCTCTTGCCAAGTAGTACAGGGTGTTTTCTTCACAAGTTTCATGACTTGGTGATGTGGGAGCTTGATCTTTTGATGCCTCGACGTAGATCATCTTCGGCATCATAGTCGATGACCTAGCCCGCCCATTTCTCCGATGAAGCCGACACTAGAGTCCAAGATCCGATTTGTACAGCGGAGGGACGTCTACGTGGAGCTAAGGAAGTGGAGAACCGGATCTACAAAGGTTGTAGCCTCTTCCTTTTAGTTAAGTTGTTAACTAGTTGCATCTTTCGCCTAAACTCTAGCGAACGAATCCGTATTAGGGTTTCTCGGCACTCGTAAAATTTGAAATTGGCATGGTTGATGCCTTGTGAGACTTCATTAGTGTGCCTAGGAACCCTACATCAATAGGACCACAAACCGGAGCTATTGAAGAGAAGGACTCGAACTACAAAGGTTTTATGCTCTTTTCCTTTCTCTAGTTGTTCACATCACAAAATCAAAACCCTAATATTCTAGCAAAGATTTTGCTTAGTCTAACTTAGCACTAATAAATTTTAAAATTTGGCATGCTTGATGCCTTGAACCTTATGGTGGTTCAATGTTCAACTTTCATGGTATCAGAGCCAAGCTAGAACATCAGGGTAGCTTGTAGCAACGTTAGAAATCCGCCGTTTTTGTCGTGCGAAAACTGCTGAAAAAATCAGTTTTCAAAATTGATGTTTTGAGTACTTTGCACACTCCGCGGGCTCACGGTTTGAACCGAGAAGCCGCAGGGTGGAGCGTGTGCACCTCGGGACAACGGCTGGGCCCACTCCTCAAGACCACCACAATGTGGTCTTGGCGGTGGGGACCCGAAACTGCCCCACCTTGGGTAGTTTCGGGTCTGCCTCACACCCTTGCCACCTCGTGGTGGCCTCAGGGGTAGGGTACCCCCTCTAGGCCCCCTAACTCAAAGTTAATTTCATGCTCTAACTCTCCATGAATATTTAGGCGAGTTTCAAGTTCGTTTCTACTCCCGGATTGGCTCAAAATGATCGGTTTTGAAACTTTGGCTCACTGGATTTTTCAAATCTTGGAAAAATTGGTTAAGTTTGCTAATTGCGTGCGGAATTCTAATGTCGCATTTACTATACAAGCTTTGTGATGTGTGTGATAAAATTATTAGAATCCGGATTAATTAGTTTTATGAAAACTAGTTAGTATATTGTAAAGCTAGTCGTTTAGTCTCAATTGATCGATTGCAACGATGCTTTGATTCGGATCAAAACTCCGTCGCAATTGCTTATTGTATACGATTATTAATTCGGGAATCTTGTTGAATTATCCGACTACTTATTGAAAAGGGTTTTCAGTTTGAGACTAAAATGCAAGTTTTAAAAGTTAGGCATGAAATCCGGAATATGGGATATTCCGGGTTTATGATGTCTAAGAATATTACGGATTCTAATCATTATAGTTTTCTATTTTTTTTCTGCGACCGTAAGTGTAATATGTGGGGTATCTCGATCTTGTTGCTATATGTCAAAGAGCTTCGAGATACACATATTTACTTGCGTTGATGACATGAGATGTTATGTGTTGCTGTTGATGTGATTTATTGGATCGTCGTGATTGAATAGCCGGGGGTTTTTATGTGAGATGAGAGTTTTTATATTTTCATTCATGTAAAATTAAATATAATATTCTTTTATTGGGGCACTTCTGGGTTGAATATGATGTCACAACTGTTGTATATTATTTACATTTCTGCATTAGGATAAACCCAAAATGGGAAGCACAAGTAACCGGGTTCTAGGGTCCAGTGGGAGACCATCTCAAGGAGTTGAGACCGGGTCACCTAACTCTAGAATTGGTAGGGTTACTTGCCGCTCTCTTAGGGGTCTATGGGATGTGGGTTTGGCTATTCATCATGACTATGGAATCCGTGTTTTACATTACCGGCTAAATTTAAAACACGGAAATCCTAGTATATCCAATATTTCATATGTTTCTTCTGCTGCTTGTTTCTGTGAAGTGATCATGTTCTATTATATATATGATATATAATAAACGTTGCTTATATTTTGCATCCGTGCTAGTCCAGCCCCCACTCTGCAGGTAGTTAAGTAACCTAACGGTACATGATGGGGCCCCTTGGCGAATGCGGATGGCATAAGCATACGTTCTATTTTTGTTTCTTTTCTGTGATGTGTAGGAAACATTAATTGATGGGACTTCATTAATGAGATTAATGAGAGGAAAAAAACCAAAAGTTATTATAGAATCAAATATTCAAAAATGGTAGCTCTAGTTTTTGCTTTGCATAGTGGTATTCCTGAATATCCTGCACCTCATTCGATGGGGAAAGAGCCGAGATCCCATCACCGGGAGTGACCTCTTTAGCGAAACTAGCAAATGCTACAACTAACACGGTTTTGTTTTTGATTGCTTTTCTAGTTCTTACTTTGTACAGTGGTATTCCTGAATATCCTGCACCTCATTCGATGAGGAAAGAGTCGAGATCCCTTCACCGGGAGTGACCTCTTTAGTGAAGCTAGAAAAGCCTAAAAAACACTCCTTTTCAAAATCACTAGATTCTACAACGATATCAAGTTCATTACGCTCATGGTTTTCTTAAAAACCTGCGTAACCCTCCATTATTTCAGATAGGTACTATTTAGTATTCGTGTTGCGTTTGTTGGCCTTTTTCAAGGCGTAGTGTACGGTAGCTAATTAGTGCTTATCTGCAGCATGTGATGCAATTGGATTAGGGTAGTCGTACGACCTTGTTGGCCTTTGTCAAGGGTTGTGCGGGTGGGTTAATTCAATCAGGAAATGACGGGTTGAACTTGACTAGCGCCCTATGGTTTGTTGGCCTTTGTCAAGGTCATAGGACGTTAGGGGTAAAAACTATTATCGGGAATTTCAAGTGTTGAAATTTGCAATAAGATTGCGTACCTTCTATATGATAGATGGATCCTGATACCCACTGCGAGTAAGAGTTACGCCTGAGAGAGTTTTTCACTTTACAATCAGCCGATCAAGTAAGTGTCTAGAAAAGGGTCAATGGGGTTATGCCTATGGAAAAACGAGATTTATTTTAATCAGGTCCGTGCGAAAGCACGGGGACCCTCCCTCAAAGTACTGACACTGGCTTGGTCGAATGATTGGAGAACTTGTAGGGTGTAATTAATCCCGGCTAATCTTACCTTTTATGGTTTGAAGGAAGATTTGATAAAAACAGTAGGAGCCATCATGATTAAATAAAATAATAACCAATATAATCTTGCAAAGAGCGCACGCAAAGTGATTATCCTTCTCTCTCTCCTGATAGCGACCAATGACATGCCTTAATCAAGATAATAATATGGATGTATCGACCGAACCTACTTATTATACTGGCTAGGTTCCGTTCTACCTTATGAGTGTCATAAGTTTGAGCAAGGAATAGGGAAATATACGGATTCCCATGCCATCCAAACGAAGAAAAAGCATGTTAATGCAGTGTCTTCGGGTGTGTTCGTAACCAAGAAATGTTTCTCAGTTACATCTACGTCTTGGGTATTAGATATCGGATCAGGATCCTACACATGTAATTTTTACATGGGCTATAGACAGGTGGAGAACTGAAAAAGGGTGATATATCTCTAGTAGTAGAGATGGTACAATTGTTGCAGCCAAAAACAGTTGGTAGATATCACCTAGTGTTACCAACTGGTAATACATTGATCCTAAAAGACTGTTATTTCGTACCAATAAATATTGTGAATATTTTCCTAAATCAAGTGTTGATTGGGTAAGGTATGTTGTATAACAGTGTACACGTTCTGATTCAAACTACAGTTCTAAACGTATGGAACACACACAAGTGGAACAGTTCAGAAATGAACGAAGTCTTCTTATGGCATTGTAGACTGGGAAATTTCGATGAAACATGACTAGCTGAAGTTCCAGAAGGATGCATTTTTGAATCCGTTCGAATTTACATCTTATGAAACTTGTCAGTCATGTCTCAAAGACTAGGTGACCAAATCTCCGTTTACTGGAAACGGAGAAAGAGCTACTGAGCTCTTAGACAGATACATGGTGATGTATGCGGTCCTATGTCTACATATGCCAGGTATGGTTCCACGTACTATTATATTCACCGATGTTCTCTCAAGATACGGACATGTGTTCTTGTTGAAACAAAAAACTGAATCTTTTGAGAATTTCAAGGAATATGAGTACGAAGTTGAGAACCATATGGGTAAAGGTATTCAAATCCTTCGATATGATCGGGAAGAAGAATACTGGAGCATGGAATTCCGACACTATTTAAAAGAGAATGAGATTCTCTCTCAGCTTACTCCTCCGTATACACCACAGCACAACGGTAGATCGAGGTGGAGGAATTGCACCCTATGAGATATGGTGCGTTCTATGATGAGTACTGCTGAGTTGCCTATTTCCATTCAGGGATATGTAATTGAGAAGATGCATACCTATTGAATAGAGTTCTGATCAAATTCGTTGCCTACCACTCCATATGAGATATAGAATGGGAAGTGACCATCTCTTAGATGAGTTAAGACATGAGGTTGTCCGGCCTATGTTGAAAAGCAAAATCCGGACAAGCTCGAGACAAGGTCAGTTCTGTGCAAGTTTGTAGGATATCTCAAACATTCGTGAGGGTATATCTTCTACCACACCGATGAACAAAAGATGTTTTGTTTCTCGACATGCCACCTTTTTGGAAAAGGAGTTTCTTATAGAAGAAATTAGTGACGATGAGGTAGAACTGGAAGTAGTTCCAGCAAAGCAAGCTATAACTGACGATTTGGTGGAACCGGAGGATTCAATAGTCCCTGACAAACCGAAGCCACTTCGCAGATTTAGTTGGGTTCCTCATCCACCTAAGAGATACTGCGGTTTTCTCATAGACGGTGGGAGCGAGGATTGCATCATGGAGATGATGACCCAACTAATTTCGAGCAGGCCATCAAAAGTGGAGACTATGTGAAATAGCTGGATGCTATGTGATCTGAGATGGAATCCATGTACACCAGCAAAATGTTGAGTTTGCATGTTGCTCCTGAAAGGGTAAAACCCATCGGGAATAAGAGGATCTTTGAGAAAGATAATTGATGTAGATGGAAAAGTTGAGACTTTCAAAGCTATGCTTAAGTCTATCAGGATCCTACTTCCCATTGCTGCATACCATGACTATGAAATCTGGCAGACTGCATGTCATAACCGCCTTTCTAAATTGTGATTTAGAAGAGTGCATTTATGACACTGCCAGAAGGCTTTGTAGACAGTAGGAGCAGCGGAAACATGTGCAAGGTGCTTAAATCCATCTATGGGTTATAGCAAGCATCGCGGGGATGGAACATCTGTTTTAATGAAGCTGTCAAAGAGTTAGACTTCATCAAAAAGGTAGATGAACCATGTATAAATAAGAAGGTTGTACAGAGTATGGTAGTCTTCCTCGTATTGTATGCGGATGACATACTCTTGATAGGAAAGGGTGATCCTATGCTACACTCGGTCAAGCACCTCTTATCACACAAGTTCTCCATGAAAGATCTAACTGATGTCTCTTACATCCTTGGGAAATGGATCTATATAGATAGTGTTGGATATATGTATGCCCTAAAGGCCATATATGTATAGTGGATGCTTGGACATGTATATATATATATATATATATATATATATATATATATATATTACTTTCTTTCTCGACATGATAGTATGCTATCTGGTTTACTTTATCTGACATGTTGATTTGATCATGCTTTTATTCATTTGCACATGTTGATAAAGCCCTCAGGATATTTTGCTTGACTACTATGACTATGATGCGGATCATACTAGTGGGGCACGTGTAGTTAATAAGCATATCCTTGAACTGTTCCTAGTCGTAGGTGTATCGAGACAGGGCATCGATATTCCAGAGTAGACTAGCGTATACCATTCTTGTCACATATGATGGGCGATGGATGATTCCATATCCATCTGGTGTGCTGACACCAAAGATTGTATGCGGGTGCTCAGTGGAGACTGGGTACACTGAACGGACTCACAGAGAACTCCTATGTGGTATTATATCTATCGTCGGATAGCAGTTCTCGGGTGACACTGGTATAGGATAGTCTGTAGACCCGAGATCGTCATAGAGTCTTATGTGTCCTCCCACTATACTTTGATCTCTACCCTACCACGGCTCTAAAGAGTCGTACAAACAGGTGGTCTTTGGGTACAATCCCGAGTCACATGGAGGCAATGAGCGATAGGAGGGGTTTCGTCTCTCCCGATATTGAAGGTTGATGTTGTGCTATGCTTGATTGGCTATGACAGGAAGTCCTTGGCCGTTATCAGTAGTTTCGCAATCTGTTATGAGCTATACACCGGCATAACTTATTGAGTTATTGGGGTCGACGTCACCATCCCCAGACTTGATATGCAACATATTTAACGAGGAGACCGGACTGTACGGTAAGTGTTGCCAGATGGCTTGACGGGAGTTTTGACAGCTTTGCTGGTTTTCTTCTGATCGCTCAATACCCGGGTGGCCGTTACGTTTAGCTGACCGCTTGCGGATTGTGGGTTTTTGATATGATCTTCACCCACTGCCGGCGTATTGACGAGTCTTAGAGTCCCACACAGAATTTTTCCAGGCGAAAAGATGTGGTGTGCATATGGGATTTGCACTGGGACCCGATTGAATACGACTATGTGATACCGTATGTTAATCGGGTGTTTTACTATTGGTCGGGTCGTATGTGATATGACCGGATTGTTAAATCAATTATTGATTTAACATTTTGACTTTTATTTTTATTCCTATTCTTTATTGAAACCTTTTTATTAAAGAGGAAGAATGCATGCATGTATGCATATGTTGATGTGCAAGTATGCACATGATGATGTGCATAGGATACATACATGCAAAGTGTCATGGTTGTTGATACACATATGAAGGCAATAGAAGACTTACATGGAACTTAATTTATATGTATTCATTTTGCATTTAAATTAAAAGGAAAAGAAAAGGATTATTCATCCATGGTTATCTTCTACACTCTTCTTGAAGTTGACCACACTTCACCCACTTTTTAACCATGGATTAATATTCCTTTTGCCTTTTAACTCAAGTGAAATAATATCAAAATTAAGTGACCATGGTTAGTGATGACAAATAGAAAATATATATACATATCTTTTCTATTTTATTCATCAAGCTTTATCATTTTCATTTTGACAAAAGCTTTTGCTTTCATCTTCTTCTTCCTCCTTTCTCTCTTGATTTTTCCAAAGAGAGAGAGAGAGAGATAAAAAGAAAGGATTTTGATAAAAGAAAACACACCACCTCATTATTCTACTCTAATCTAGCCAATTAGTTTAGAGTGTTTAGCTTCATCATCTTGTTTGATCATTTGAAGGTAGGAGCTTGGACTAAGTGGACTTCGGGTGGATCATCGTGGACAAAGGAGCTAACTTGCAAGCTTTTCCAACTCTCAACGATCCTAGGAGTCACTACAAAGAGGACTACAAAGGTTGTATTCCTTTCACTTGGTGATAGAATATTTTTTGTATATGATACAAGTGATGTTACCCTAGTATTCTAGTTAAAGATCCATGCCTAGTTTGCTTAGCACCTCTTGAAATTTTAAAGTGGCATGTGTGATGCTTCCATACTCATAAGTAGGTGCTAGGGAAACCCAACAAGATTAAAATTCTAGAAGGGTTAGTATGGTTTAATCATGCTATATTGTGATGTTTGTGATTGCTAGTTTTGGTAAAACTTGTAGTTTTGGGCTAAAAATGATATATGTTGCTTACTAGATTTCCGGATAATTTAGGCGTGGGTTTCTTTTGATGTTGCGACGTTATTTATATTAGATTCCACGTTATTTATTGTGTTGTGAATAAGAGATCGGTGCGATCAGGGTCTAGGCTTGATGGTTGAGCCGTTTAGCGTTCATAACTAGGGTTGTGCCAATGTCATTCGTGTCATTGTGTAGCTTTTGCTCTTGAGTTGGTTTCGTAGTGTCGCTACGTGCGTTAGCCACTAGACGGACACTTGAGAGTATGTTTGGAGTTGGTGCGTCGGTCAAACGTAGTTTATACGTGTTATTGGTCCATTGCTAATATACACTTATTATATTGTTATATGCTTTCAGGATCGCAGGCGGGGACTTCAGGCGCTGCGAAGAAGGAAAAGCGGGTGGTTGGCTTTACTTAGCCAGGATTGTAGTGAGTAGATTTAATATCAACAGGGGAATCGCCCGCATGGCGTTATGTGTCTTGGCTAGATTAAATGATATGACTATTAGTCAGAAGTATACGGATATTGATTGTGCATGTGTACCTTTGTTGCTTATCTCATTTCCTTATGTATGGACTTAGTATTAATAAGACACGACACTATTATTGACGGTTCATGTTTCACGAGCACTAATTGTATGCTACACACACACCGTCGATAATTGCCATGACACGCACAACACCTATACATATGTGATACTGTATTGCTTAAGGACATTGAGACATGATCCTTATTTTCCTTGTGCATATGACATATAGCATACCTGTATACCTACATGCTTACACATATGCCTTGACATGCTTATATGATAGTTACCTATATACCTATATGGTATTGTACCATTAGTTATAGGTATATACAAATATGAGACATAGCTACATGTACATCTTGCATACATACTTATACATATACCTGGAGGGTATTACATCATTATTGATAGGTAGATACATATATCTTGCTATACCGACATAGTTACGCATACCTTGTTATAGCTACATGTTCACCTGTATATGATGTTGCGTTTGATTTTAGAGAAATTAGGAACCGCGTGATATATATTAAGCTGTTGCAGTTAAATAGCGGTTTTTCCTTTATATGCTCATATTACTGTTTCATGTTGCATATATTATATTTCATGGATTTTGTATTGATATATGGATTTCATATGATGTTTTCTGGATTTGAGGACCGTGGTAGTTTCATGAAATTATGCATTTTTTTAAAAACCCGGTTTCTCTTGATATGATATTTCATCTTCCACCATGAGATTTCTCGGTTCTGAGCTTATATATTACCCCATGCGAGGAGTGAGTGGGCCGTGTGCAGGTACATGGTGGAACCCGGTTGGTTCTCCGGGGCTAGAAGATCGATGGTACATGCCGATGAGCCTAGTTGGGGGCGTGTGCCAACCGGTGATGGTATTTGGACTCGACGGATATCTGGGAGATATCGATCGAGGTTATGTACGCACATGCCTTGTCGATTTCGGGAGTGCACACTCAGGTTCTATAGGATGTACATACATGACATAGGAGGGCCAGTTCCAGGTGACGACGCCTCAGAGATGAGTATTTATGTGTCGATACTTGACACTTGTTTTCATGATATTTTTACTTCTAAATATATATAACAGTGGAATGGGACGCTGTTATATATATATATATATACACACACACACACACACACACATTAGTGGAATGGGACGCTAATATATGTGTATACATATCAAATTTATTACATCATCATAATAATCTTGCAAATATACTTATTCATAATATGAGATTTACTTGATATTGGACACTTACTTGATATTGGACACTCAGGATATATGAGATTTACTTGATATTGGACACTCAGGATATATGAGACTTACAGGATATGAGGGCCAATTTGGGGGCTGATTTGAGGAAATTTGGGATTTAGATTGTCTTGATGGACTTTGGTCCTGCCACGAGGTCAGGATTCCGTGAGGATGACATGTTTTATCCCATATCCCGCACTTACTTTATATGCATTTCTTCATGTATTAGTAGTACCTGATAGAGTACCTTTAATGACTGTTGCATATACATATTGCCATTTATTGCTATCAGCTTGCACGTATTAGATTCGTGCCGTATGTGCATACTTGTGATTACCTGCATATGTTATTTACTATTCACGAGTTGGCAACTCACCCCCGTTGTGCCACAGGGTTTTGCAGGTTGTTCCTTAGAGTAGTCGTTGGCAGGGCTCTTCTACCTATCATATCATCTTTTGCAGCGGATACCGCTTCGGCTGACTGCGTGCAGTTTTGCTATAGGTGGGTTTTGCGATTATTCAATATTGCTCATTGTATATCTTTGTACCATGTACTCTCTATCTACCATTTTCATGTATTGACTTAGAGACGAGATGTGAGGACGATATTGTATATTTTTGGTGACTTGGATGTTTTTTATGAAGTTTTACTTATATCGTCTTTTATTTCTTCGCTACGGCGTCGTATATCTGTTGTGGTGGTTGTTTTCCACCGTTGGGCGTGGATTTTCTCCCGTTTGGGGATGCTTTACTTTATCTTTTTGTTGTACCCATTTTTGGGGTTAGTATTTATAAAGGAGGTTCTGCCAAAATTTTTAAGAAAATAAAGTTGGACTTTAAAGAATTTGGTTTGAGATTTCAGAAGTTTTGAAAATGTTATTATCACTTACTACTTTTGATGGTTTAGACTGTTGGGTTTTCGGCTTACTTAAATTGCGTTACGCCTGTAGACGTTACGTGGTTTAAGGGCCGTCACGTACTAAGTCACGTGCCAAATTTTTGGTCGTGACAATTTACCTCAAGACACCTTAGGTTTCTAACTACATGAGATATTTAGGGTGGAGGTAGAAGAAGATGGCTTGAGAATGAAAGAATAGCAAAAACTCAAGTGAGGAAAAAATGGCAAAGTGTTGTGAGATAAATCAAGCATGTTAGCAACTAAAGAAAAATATCTTAAGACCACAAATATCTCACAACACCACAACAAATATCAAGCATACAAGAATAATGCACCATGAGTCACCATATGTGTCATACCATGAGTCACCACATAGCATGCTTGATATTAAAGCCTAAACAATGACTCATCCTCTCCACCTCATTAACCATTTAATCTAAATGGTTAAAGCTATATAAGGTGGCATCTTCTAGAAGTATCTTATAATGAAATTACAAAAATTCCCCTCATCCATATATACATACTCGTATCCATATTCCGACAAAATACAAATACAAAGAGACGAAAATAATTCAACAATATAATACTAGGATCCGGCTTAAACCAAAGTCACTAGTGTTATCCGTCCGAATCATGATACATGCATAAGTGCACATATATGATCGAACCCTTCCGTAAAACCATATGGCCTCTACATTGTTTCTCCCGAAGCAGGGAAACCCTCTGTGTGGGACTCTAAAGACTCGTCAATACGCTAGCAGTGGATTTAACCATAACCACGTCAGCGGCACTAGCTGTACGTAACGGCTACCCAGCTATTGAGCAAAAGGTAGGCCAACGAACAAACTCATCCTGAATCGCTGCTGAGCCTGACAGTGACAATATCCGTGCAGTCCGGTCCATTAGTCTATGTGTATCGCATATCGAGTCTAGGGGGTGGATAAAGTCAGACCCCTAATAATGGAACATTTCGTGTCGGTATGAAACCCATCACCACCTGAGAAACTACTGATCCTGGATCAGTAATTCTCGACTACCTCGGCCGAGCATTTCTAATGATGGCCACCCGTGCACTGGGCGACATCAACCCCCAATACCGGGAGAGACAAATCCCCGATGATCCGCTCGCTGCCTCCATGTGGCTCGGGACTGTACCCAACTAAAACATGTTTTCACATCTCCTTTGAGCCGTGGTAGGGTAGTAATCAAAGCACGGTGGGAACTCACACCAGAAAAATAACGATCTCAGGTCGACAGACTAACCTGTACACATGTCACTTGGGAACTGCTATCTGACAATAGGTATAATACCAACTAGCATGTTCCCGCCTAGTCCGTCCCGTGTCTCATAACCCAATAAGCACCTGTATACTATCTTAGGTGAACAAACTAACACCAATGGCTTATGAGACCTGGACACTGCCCTTCGTCGGGGTCTCGATAAGTATACACTAGTCTACTCTGGAATATCGATGCCCAGTCTCGAAACTCCTACGACTAAGGACATTTAAGGATGTGCTTATAGACCACCTAGCTCTTACGTATATGATCGCCAGCATAATGCTGGTAGTCAAGCAAGAATCCTATGGGCTGTATCAACATGTAATAGTGATCTGTAATACCACCTAAAGCATGTACATGATGATAAAGACAAACCAGATAGCATACTATCATCTTGAGTAAGATTGCTTTATCCGTATAGGTCCTCCCTCAATCATCATAATCACATGCCTGCGATTACAATAATTGCCTTAAGGGCACTATAACCAACAACAATGATATATGCGACTATGACAATCCAAAAGCCAAAGTATTTTAAGAAGGTTCGGTTAACTTGGTTCATGAGTTCAAGTCTAGGGTCGGGTCATGGTCGCTGCCAAAGGGAGAGAGAGAGAGAGAAAAGAAACACTCAGCGTGCACTCTAACCTAGATCAAAAAGGTAATCACTTTATCTAATCAGGATGGATCCTATTGTTTCCTCGAATTCCCCTTCTAAACCCAAAAGGAGAATTAGTCGGGATCATTTAAAATCACCCTAGGAGTAACACCTACTCATCAGTGGGAATCAATATCCAACTATCATCACATGATAACTTGATGGAAGCCTCTCAAGTCACCACACTCCAGAAGGTATGTGCATGCCTAGCAAGTTTCCTGTATGTTTGAAACTCCCGAAGTGATTTTTACCCCTAACGACCTATAACCTTAAAGCTTGCCAACAAGTTATAGGCCACTAGTCAAGTTCAGCTCGTCGTTGTCCTGGATTAACTTGAACCCACCCGCAGAAACCCTTGACACTTGCAAACAAAGCTGTATGACTATCCCGATCAATAGCATATCCATGCAACAAATAAGTATTATTCAGCTACCGAACACTATGCCTTGACGAATGTCCACAACACAGCACAAATACTAAATAGTACTTATAAGAAATGTTAGTTGTATGTATGCCCTAGAGGCCATTATTATACATATGATGTATATAATAGTGGATGCTGGGACATATATAGGGAGGACTTTCTTACTCGACATGATAGTATGCTATCTGGTTACTCTTTATCTTAACATATACACTTATTGTCTCTCTGTGACATGTTGGTAAAGCCCTTAGAATTTCTACTTGACTACCGGGATTATGATGTGGATCATACTAGTGGGGCCAGAGTAGTCCGTAAATACATCCTACAAATGTTCCTAGTCATGGGAGTATCGAGACGGGGCATCGATATTCCTGAGTAGACTAGCGTATATGTATCCTGACCCATATGATGGGCAATGGATGATCCCACATCCATTGATGTTTGACATCAAAGATAGTATACGACTGCTCAGTGGAGACTGGGTACACTAAACAGGACTCGCCGAGAACTCCTAGATGGTATTATTGTTAGTTGTACGTATGCCATAGAGGCCATTATTGTACATGATTGTATATTATAGTGGATGCTGGGACATATATAGGGAGGACATTCTTGCTTGACATAATAGTATGCTATCTGGTTACTCTTTATCTAACATGTACACTTATTGTCTCTCTGTTACATGTTGATAAAGCCCTTGGGATGTGTACTTGACTACCGGGACTATGTGCAGATCATACTAGTGGGGCCAGGGTAGTCCGTAAGTACATCCTTTAATTGTTCCTAGTCATGGGAGTATCGAGACGGGGCATCGTTATTCCAGAGTAAACTATCGTATACGTTTCTTGACCCATATGATGTGCGATGGATGATCCCACATCCATTGGTGTTTGACATTAAAGATTGTATACGGGTGCTCAGTGGAGACTTGGTACACTGAACAGGACTCGCTGAGAACTCCTAGATGGTATTATACCTATTGTCAGATAGCAGTTCTCTGGTGACACTGGTACAAGTTAGTTTGTAGACCCGAAATCGTCATAGAGTCTTGTGTGATTCCCACCGTGCTTCAATTTCCACCCTGCCACGTTCAAGAGGGCATGAAAACAGGTGGTTTTTGGGTACAGTCCCGAGTCATATGGAGGCAATTAGCGATAGGAGGGGTTTCGTCTCTCCCGGCTCGATTAGCCATATCTGGAATCCCTGACCAGGGCTGCTGCTGAAATTTTCTGATAAGAGTTATTAGTAGTTTCTCGAACCGTTATAGGACAGACATCAGCATGACTTATCACGTTACTGGGGTCTGACGTTTACCACCTGATCAGTCGAAAATATTGCATTTTTAACACATCAATTTCCCTACTATTTGCAATCATCTAAAGGTGTTCGATATGAATATAGCACGTAATAGCAAATTGACTGAAAAATACCAAATAACATGTGTTATACATTATAACCGACATTTTGAGGGAAATTGAGTGTTTATTATTGCACGCATGATCTTTTGTATATCGCAACACTTGTCTCGAGATTGTGTGCAGGAAATTCCAAGTAAAGAGCCAAAACTGCTAAAAGTGCTGATAAAAATACGCCAAGTCCAAAACTTGTGATCTGGCAGTGAACAAGAAAGATTTATGAGATTCCACACATCAGAAAAGTACCACAAGGCCAGCACAAAATCAGCACAGAAGTTCCATGCAGTAAACCCACAAGACGGCCGCGGATCCGCGGCCGAATAGGCCTATCCGCCGCGGATCCGCGGCTGTATTGTTGGAGATAGTGCCCTCAGAGTCAATTATTGGATCGCAAGTACGTGATTGCAATGATTGCGGAGGACCTATACCGGTAGGACAGTCTTACTCGAGATGATAGTATGCTATCTGGTTTGCTTTTATTAGTCGTGTAAATGTTCAGGTGACTGATTACATGTTACACTTTGATAAAGCCCTTAGAATCTTGCTTTACTACCAACAGTATGATGGCGATCATATACGTGAGAGTTGGGTGGTTTTTATGCATATCCTTAATTGTGGTCCATAGTCGTGGGAGTTTCGAGACAGGGCATCGATACTCCGGAGTAGACTAGTGTATACAGTCGAGACCCCGACGATGGGCGGTGGCCGGTCTCACAAGCCACTGGTGTTAGTTGGATCACCTAAGATGTATACAGGTGCTCATTGGGTTATGAGTACACCGGACAGGACTCGCCGGGAACCTGCTAGTTGGTATTATACATATCGTCAGATAGCAGTTCCCTGGTGACATGTGTACAGATTAGTTCATCGACCTGAGGTCGTCATTTGTCTCGTGTGAGTTCCCACTGTGCTTTGATTTCTACCCTACCACGGCTCAAAGGAGTCGTGCAAACATGTAGTTTTTGGGTACAGTCCCGAGCCATATGGAGGCACGTGTGCGGATCGGCAGGGGATTCGTCTCTCCCGGTATTGGGGTGAGATCGTGCTGTGTCTAGGAGAGCCATTACACAAAGCCCACGGCCGTGGCAGGAGATTTACTGGTAGGTACTCCAGTAGTATCTCAGGGTGTTATTGGGCTACACTCCGACAAGACTTATACTGCTATTGGGGGTCTAACGTTACTAGCCCCTTAGGCAGATATGCGATACTCATAGAAGAACGGACCGGACTGTATATACATTGTCACTGTTAGGCTCAGTAGGGTTTCCGGATGAGTTCGCTCATCGGCCACCCTTGAGGTCAGTCCATGGGCAGCCGTTACGCATAGCTAGTCCCGCTGACGGTTTGTGGTTAAACCCACTGCCAGTGTACTGACGAGTCATTAGAGTCCCCCACAGAAAGTTTCCCAAGTTCGGGCGAAACGTTGTAGAGGCCATATGGTTTTATGACAAGGTTCGGAAAATGCACGTGCGTTTACGCACGTGTCATTTTTCGGGCAGACAATACTGGTGGGCTTTGGTTTAAGCCGGATCCGAGCATTATATTGAGTAGATATAATATCTTTGTCTCAGTTGCATTTGTATTCGGTCGTAATACAAATGCGGGTATATTTATACAGTTACGGGGTTATCCTGAAATTCGTTCGGGGTCGCTTTTGCAAATTGCCAGTTTCCAGTTTTCTATCAGCCGTCTTTTAACATTCGGTTAAAGACGGATTTATCTTTTCTTGAGATGAGTGTGGAAGTTTCTAGAAGCATCTAGAAGGTGGTGACTAGGTTAGAATGGTGTTGAAGTTTCATTGGTTGCATTTATTGTGTTCACACTTTGTGTTCACACTTGATATTTTTCTCTTGTGGTCACCCTCTTCTCTCCTACACTCACCCCCCATTCCTATAAGATGGTCGGCCCCCTCCTCTCTCACTCTCACTTGATTTAGAAAAGAGATTATGATAGTTTTGGGGTGTATGGCAATTTCATTGCTCATTTCATTCCATCACCCGAATCAATTGGCAACTTCATTAACCGTTCGTCCATGGCTTTGGACGGAACGAGACAAAGTCTTCTACTCATTCTCTACATCAATCTTGGTCATCTCTTTTAGCAAACTTGACGACCGAGTTGCCTCGAGTCAGAGGCGGGAGCCCGTTTAAAGAATCGTTGACGTGGTGCCACCTGGACGAGCAGATCGGAGATAGACGAGATCGGAGCAGCCGCAACGGAGCGTGGGATGATGGTTAAAGAACGAAGGACTCGGATCGTTCGGTATAACCTTTCTACTCTCTTTACAGTTTGTTAGTTTAGCAATAATGGAAGATCCGGGTTAAAGTATACGATAGCGCCAGTTAAAAAGTTTTTGTTCCGCATTTGACGTCTGTAGACGGCCGGGGCGCTACCGTAGACTTACAGTGGTATCAGAACCTCACCATTTTGCTTTACTAACTTGTGCTAATGCGTTTAAAATATCGATCGAACCGGATATCGAAAACCGCAAAATTCATTTTCACAGTTTCTGTTGATTTTTAAAGGGTTCTAAAAATAATTTTACATATCACAGAAAATTCAGCAGGGTTTTCTAGGAACACCGTACAAATTTGGGCACGTGATTCGACAAGACCGCCGCGGAAACGCGGTCAAACCTATGGTTTGACCGCGCCTCCGCGGCCATTCAGTGAGATCGTGGCCCCAAATTTGCACAGTGGGTTCTTGTCTGGAATTTAGGGTTTTTGGTATATATCTTTTGGGCCCAGATTTTGTTACTGTTCAACAGATGTTCGTGGGGCCCACTTCATGATATTTAGTCGATCGAAATTTAAACATGTTAGTTTACAGTGCTTACATTATATCTCCGACCGGGAATGTCATTTGATCGGTAAACCGTGTCTGATTGCTATAGTTCTTTCGACGGGTTTGCGAACGTGACATTCGCGTTGATGTTCTGTATTGTGCTGTGATGTTGCGGATTTGTCGTGGTGGATAGCAGTGTGCAATGGTAGTGCAGTTTGGATTTATTTGTACATTTGATATTGCGGGGCGAGCGTCCAACATGTGGACTGCCGTCGCTGCCTGTTGTATAATATTCTTTTGGGGCACGACCGGGTCGAGGTCGATGTACCCGTTGTACATATTTTTCATTTTTGTACTAGGTTTTACCCCACGACGGAGTGCATGGATAGCCGGGTTCTGGAGGGCAACGGGTCCGCATCTCATGGATTTGAGAGGCAGAAGGGCCTTACTCTAAAATTGGCAGACTATTCGCCGCACTCGTAGGGGATACAAGTTGACCCAAGGAGCGGTGCTCAAGCTACCGGATTCCGTGAAGTGCAGGGTGGTCCATTCACTTTGCTGTAGGGGCTGCCTCGCTTCAGGTTTTGGCGGGTAACTTGCCGCACCCGTAGGGGTCTAGGTTTCTTTGCACAGGCTATCCACACAACCAGGGGAACGTCGGGTTTCAGCAGCGGCTCTGTGAAACTCGGGGATCCCAGATTATCTGTATTATTCTGTGATGCTTATTACTTTTCTGTAATGTTGCATATTATCATGCCTGGAGCGATTATTGTATATTGGTTTATATACTATTAGATGTTGTATATGTTTTACACCCGCGCTAGTCCAGTCCCCGCTCTGCCGTTAGTTAAGTAACCTAACGGGTGATGACGGGACCCAGTGACGAATGCGGATGGCATATACGTACATTTTATTTTCGTTCTTTTCTGGTGTGATTGATTGATGGGACTGCGTTGATTCTGATCAATGCAAAGGAAAAAAAACCTGTTTGCAGTTGTTGGAACAAATTTAAAAAGTGTTATTGCAAAGACATTTCCTTTTGTTTTGCATAGCGGTATTCAGTGGAATATCCTGCACCTCATTCGACGGGGCAAGGGCCGATATCCCTTCACCGGGACTGACCCCTTAGGCAGAAGTTTGCGTCAGGGTAATAACTTCACTATAGTCGATTACAAGTTGCTTTACATCGCGGTATTCAGTGGAATATCCTTCACCTCATTCCACGAGGAAAGAGCCGAGATCCCTTCATCAGGAGTGACCTCTTTAGCAAAAGGTTTTCGCCACTATATTTTAAAAAGCTATCAGGTTCCTTCAGCGATATCAAGTTCGTTACGTTAAAGGTTTTTCGCCAAAAACCAGCCGTAGCCCTCCGTCATTTCTTTTGGGTATTCAGTAGTATTCAAGCTATGCATTTTAGCCAAAGTTAAGGCATAGTGTTTGGTAGCTGCTGGGTATTCATTTGTTGCATAGATAGATGAGTTGGTTTGGGACAGTCGTTCTGCCATTTGGCCAAAGCCAGGGGCATGTGCGGGTGGGTTCAAATTGACATGATAGTGACGGGTAGAACTTGGCATATGACATATGACATTTTGACCAAAGCCAAGGTTATAAGAGCATGGGGCAAAAATCATATCGGGAGTTTCTAAAAAAACTGAAACTTGCCAAGTATGCGCATACCTTCTGGAGTATGAGTAACGTGGATGCATTCCATCACGTTATCATGGGATGAGAGTTGGATCCCGATTCCCACTGATGAGTTGGTTTACTCTTCGGGTGATCCCGATTGATTCTTCTTTCAGGTTTGGAGGAGAATTTGACAGGACAGTGGGAGGTTTCCGGATTAGATAAAGTGATAACCATTCTGATCTAGGTCAGAGTGCACGCAGAGTGTTTCTTTTCTCTCTCTCTTTGGCAGCGACCTTTGACCGACCCTAGACTATGACTCAGTGACCAAGTTGACCGAACCTTCTTAAAATACTGGCTTTTGGATTGTCTATGTTGCATAAGTCATTGCCACTCCTTCTTTTACCCTTTGTATTTCTCAGAACACCCCGTATTACTACGGACATCCACTTCCATTGGATAGATCCATCGTATGGTTATATACGAACTCGAAGGGACTTCTTCGAGGATGGATCAAGGTTCAGGAGAAATAGAATTGGTTTATTCAGTTGTCTTTTATTATCACCTTCTCTCAGATTGCGAGGGCTCCTTGGTTTAGGAGAGTACACCTATTACGCTTATTGGATAGTCTTATTTCAAACCATAGGCAGGTGCCGAAAGGTAGGGAATGAAGAAAACAAATTAGCCTAAGTAGAGTGTGCAGAAGGTAATATGTAAAGACAAAATAAAGGGATTAGAAAGAGGGAAAAGTAAATTGCGACTGATATCATTCACGACCAAACCGCGTACATCGTCACCACTCCTACTTCACCTTTAAAAGAATAAGGTATTATTCAGTTGCCTTTTATCATCACCTTCTCTCAAGATGCGAGTACATCTTGGTTTAGGAGGGTACACCTATTATGCTTACTGGATAGTCTTCTTCCAAACCATAGGCTGGTGCCGAACGGTAGGGAAGGAAGAAAACCATTTAGCCTAACGATGGTGTACAGGAGGTAACGACTAAAGACAAATAAAGGGACTTGGAGAGATGTCAATAAAATATACAGTTGAAGTCATGAATTGGATTATGGAAGAGGCATTGCTATGAATACCAGGATACCCCTATGAAACATTTTCATGTTTCAGTGCATTGTTAAAGGAAAACTGTTTTCCCGATTAGATACTTACTCCAAGGGTATGTATTTACCAGGTTTCATTCTCATATATGTATGGTTTTACAGATGTTGAGTGGGAGTAAGTTATTGGGAATAAGGTGATTATCCTCATTATATCGGAATTCGTTGTAATTGGTGATATTTGAGGAAATCGCCAGGATACAGTTTTCAACCTACGATGCACAGGTTATGAGTTGCTTAACTCAGTAGACTTATACAGAGTATTGTATGTTGTCCAGTGTCCATCAGGACAAAGGGGTAGGTCCTCGTACTATGTTCTATTTACTTATGACTTCTCTTGTTTTTAGACAAGTGTTTCGTAGAAATACAAGGTCTAAGTTTTGAGAAGTTGTGGGTATAAGAATAAAGTAGAGAACCAGGTGCCACAAGTATCGGGATTCTTCAAAGAGATCGAAGATGTTGATTCTTGTGATTGGTATTCAGATGATAGTGATGGTTTTGAGAAACGTGTTTCTCTTTCAGGTTACTCATAATTTGATGGATTCCTATGTTGAGTAATGCTGATTAGCCTCTTTCCATTAAGTTGATATGCACTGGAGACAGCTGCATGATTTGAATATGGTTCCAATTAAATAAGTGCCAAAGTTTCTATATTGGATATAGAATGGTTCATACCTTAAAAGATGTTAAGGTACGGAGAGTTGTCCAGCCTATGCTTAAAACCAGACTCTGGATAACTCAGGGCACGTTTCTGTAATGGCTGTTTGTGGGTTGACCCTGGCTATGACAGGAGTTGATATTCTACCATTTGGAAGATCAATAGTGATATTGTTCTTGACTTGCCACAGTTTTAGTAAAATGGATTTTTTCAGAAAACAGTAGTGGGAGTATGGTAGAACTGGAAGTGATTCCAGAACCGCAAACGATTACGGAAAAATTTAATAGGACCTATATATTCAATCAGGTTTGACATTCCAATAGTCACTCCGTAGATATGGTGGGTAACCTCAGACACCCGAGAGGTACTCCGGTAGCCTCAAGGACGGTGACAGGGAGGTTCTTATCTACCCAGACTTGACACTACTGTTGTTCCACGCTATGAGACCCGGTAGGAGGGTGGTTGTGGTCAGTGGGAGCAGCGGAAGAATAGTGGGCAAGTAGCTTATGTCTATTTATAGACTAGAGCAGTTATAGCGGAGATAGATCATCTATTTTTGATGTGACAATCATGGGTTTGACATCAATCAGAATAGGGGATGGATCTGTTAAGAAGGTAGTAGGGTGTGATGTCATGGTATTTGGATGACATACATAGAGTAGGAAGTAAAATTCCTATACTACAATCGGTTGTACTGTGGTGGTCACACAATTGTTTCTCTAGACAGGATATGGATATAATATTTGACATTCTGGTTTCTAGATCTATGGTTTTAGATCTGGATTAGGGTAGTTTCCCAATGTGGGTACTTTGACAGTATTCTAATGGTTTTTAGAATAGATGACTCCTGGCATGGTGGTGTACCTGCAGGTGATGGAGTCACCCTCTCTAAAGGTGTCTTACAGGCTAAAGGGGAGAGGGATGGGCATGATTGGCAGATCACTTGCTTAGGCAATTGAGTCAATCATGAGATGTCAAGTACCACACTAGATGTTGTTTTTGCACTAGATGCAATAAGTTTGTATTAATCCAATCCTGGAGAAACATAAGGAAGCAGTTTTAGAACATAAGTACATGTTCTACGGATTTGATGACGGCAGCCTCCTTCGGGAGACGATTATCATTCCAGGCTTCAAAGGTGACATGGTTGACAGAGTGATTGTCAGAGTTATAGTTTTTCCCTCTGATGAGGGACAGTATTATGGACAGGTGGTCCAAGAGGATACCGTGGAAGGCTTGGTGCAGGATACTGATTAGGTTCAGTGATCGATACAGTCTAAGAAGTTTGGATTTGGAGTTCATTTATGAACTGGGTCCCATCAGATATCCAGACATATTCTAAGACAGGTATTACTCGATTCGGGAGATGACTTTCTCCGCGAACTTAAGATTAAGAGAGACATAGAAAGAAATATCAAGGCGGATCCACTCACTGAGGCTATTTCTCGAACACTATAGTTTTACAAACGGGCTTTGTGAAACTGATTAGTAGAGGAGTTGGATGTTCGGTTTCACACGGGCTGTGAGTAGTCGACATCGCAATAATTAGCCTTATGTGCAAGTGGGAGATTGTTGGAGATAGTGCCCTCAGAGTCAATTATTGGATCACAGGTACGTGATTGCAATGATTGCGGAGGACCTATACCGGTAGGACAGTCTTACTCGAGATGATAGTATGCTATCTGGTTTGCCTTTATTAGTCGTGTACATGTTCAGGTGACTGATTACATGTTACACTTTGATAGAGCCCTTAGGATCTTTCTTTACTACCAACAGTATGATGGCGATCATATACGTGAGAGTTGGGTGGTTTATACGCATATCCTTAATTGTGGTCCCTAGTCGTGGGAGTTTCGAGACAGGGCATCGATACTCCGGAGTAGACTAGTGTATACAGTCGAGACCTGTTCACACCATAATATTGCATTATTATATTCCTCATTCTTATTCTTTTTATAAATAAACAGGTGCTTTTGACGCATGTCTGCTACATGTTACAGGTTACAGGTTCTTGGAGCGAAAACAGTGAAAAAGACAAAAAAACGACACAAAAAAGTGGACTTTGACCAACAAACAGAAGACTCTTGATCAAGCCTACATCAAAGATAAAATTCACAAAGTACAAGGCAATCCAAGGTCCAAGATTACAAAGCGAACGGTTAAAAGACCACCGCAATTATTCACTGGAGATCTGGAAGAAATATATAAGCTATTTTAATAAAGAACCAAATAAGAAGGAAGCCCAAAGATCCAAGACCCAATACTTTCTTTTAAAGAGACAGAGACATAAAATTTTACCAAAGCTTGAAGTCTACTTTGACTAGGTCTTCCTAAGGATATTTTGGTAAATGTAGACATGCAAATCAATTGTAACCTAGGGTTTCCTATTCTCTATAAATAGGAACTCTACTCATTGTAATTTCTTATGCCTCCCTATGCCTCCTTTTAATAATAAATTTTAGAATTCTTTTGGAGAGCATCGGTGTTTCTTTTCAATTCATGAATTCAGATCTGACAACCCTGCGTTGATGATTGGAGAGATGCATCTGTAAGTAGATTTAATTCCTTGCTCTAGTTTAGATTTCAATTCTTGCCCTAGGTAATTTTTATTCTCTGCCCTAGATAAATGTTCTTCAATTCCCTCATGAGTGAATAGTTTCCTCGCTTGTTAGGGTTAGGAATGGGGAAGGATTTGAGAGACGAAGATCTCTCATTTCTTTTCTTTGCCAATCTTTTATGAAAATTAGAACTCCATGCATACCTTCTTATTCCGCTCCCTACGGCACTCTACCCTCGAGGTAACTGTGATTCCGTAGTCTAAAGGCCCGGATTTTAAGGTTTTCCATGGGGGTTAGGTTAAGATTAAGAAAGGAAGGAAAAGGATCTAGAGGAAGAATCAATCTTCCCAATCATCCTAATCTCCTTTGTTAAGATTTACCATAACACTAATATGATATCTTTAATTAAAGGCAATGGAAAGAGATGTAGATCTTTGTTTACCAAATTTTCCCTAAACCTAATCCTAGCAAGTTTCTAATCCTAGTATTATACAACTTCAATTTTTAGATTTAATAATCAATCCGAACACCCTTCGGAATTAACTCGTTAGCGCGATTAGAAAATTCACAACATCCCTGTGGACCGACCCGTACTCACCGGCTAGCTGCAAAGCGACGCCGTTCTTGATTGCGGTTATAAATATTTTTGATCTATCTTTTAGAAAGCGCAAGCACGCTAAATCTCAACCAATCAAATAGCGCCGTTGCCGGGGATGGCGTGTCATTTTCTTTTTGCAATTTCGGGTTAATATAAAATTAAAAAATCATAAAAACTGATAAATCAAAAAAATATAAAAATTTATCATCTTTGTATTTTGTGAAGGGTATTTTTGGTTTGAATTTTGCAGGATCTACAATCGAGACGGATCTGGAAAAATACAGAGTTCAAAACAGAAAAAGATACATCAGAACAGCAAGAGGTTGGAAACTTAGAACAGCACAATTTTTTTGGAGACCTGAAGCCTCAGAACCGCCGCTATTCCGCCGCGCAAGTGCGCTCCCGCCGCTGAACCGCCGCGTCATGCTGACGTCATCGCGCGAAAATTTTACTGTTTGTTTTCTTTTTCCCCCCTCTACAACCTAAAATATATCTTTTGTCAAATCTCCTGCAAAATTCTTTGCGCTTTAAAAAATCTTCCCTTCCAAATAAAAAATCTTGTGCAGGATTCTTTGCGCGTGCTTAAAATAATAATTGATTGCAAGTGATATTTTCTGATTTGCATATCCTTAATCTTTTTGCTAAAAATATCTTTCCAAATAAAAAGCAAGTGGAAAAAGGAAAATTTTAATTAGAAAACTTGCAAACTTTGAAATTCACACAAAAAAGATTTGATTGCAAGTGATTTACTGTTTTGCATATCTTTAATCGGATTTTAAGGGGCTTTTGACCAACTCAGATTGGGTGGGGATTTCATCACCTTTCCCAGGACCCCAGAAAACACCTAAGGCATTTGCATTGACCATATTTAATTAAAAAATACTAGACTCAGCCCTAAGGACTGCGAGCTCAATAGGACAGAGGACTAGTATAGGCATCGGCCGTTTATCCTAACTGACTTTGCGGTGTCTAGGCTAGTGGTTATTAATTAGGGCCACTATTGTGGTTCCTTCCCACTTACCTGGCCGCAATTGGCGGTGAAGAGACGGTTTGAGGTCCTATTTCTAGCCCTTTGGAACAGTTAGGAGCTGTCTAGCTGACCTAGGTGGCCCTAGATCTAGGTCTGATTGTGCATTTCTGGTTGATTACATTTGTGTCTAAGCCCTTTATCGAATTTTTTTTCTGCAAACAGTCTCAAATAAAGAGAAAAGGGAAAAAGGAAATTTTCTTTAAAAAAAGACTTGCAACTTTTGTCGCTCGGAAATCCTTGCACCAACAAACTTTCTTTCTTTCTCCCTTTCTTCTAACATGGGTACCCCACACAATAAATCATTAGCCGAACTTTGGTATCCCGAACCTAATTTTGCGTCATATGTCAATGTGTTCGGTCAATTTAAAGACGATCCTTCCATGCCTAAAAAATCTTTGAAAGATCACATAGAGGAGTCTAGGAGAAACAGTTTGACTTTTCAACCCACTTTGTGTCAACCAAGTCAACCTTCACCACTTCCATATGTTGATACCACTCTTTCGAGTCCTTCTGACACTCCTAGGCCGATGTCCATTGCTGAGCACATTGCTCAATCTCGCAACCGATCTTTCACCCTTCTCCACACATCTAGTTCTTGGGATCCACAAGATTATTCACATTTTTATCCACATGTAGACCCTACCCCTGTCCTACCACCCACTTCCTACCATTCCTACTCGACCTTACCACCTTCACTAGACATTGATTCTACACAGCCTGTTGGGAGTTTTGCATATCCACACAATTTCGAATCTTTTCCCGAAACCCCCTTACCACCAAAGTCTAGTTTGGAAGAGGCGTTGGAGGCGTATATCACAGCAATAAACAAAATGGTTAGGAATGTGGAAGCGTCCGTGGCCGCCCTTATGCAACCTGTTGAACCGGTAGCTAGTTTCCCGCTAGCCCCAAATTTTTCAATGTATGAGGAGGCGGTTGGACAGAATGAGAATGTGAGAGGATTTCCAAATCAAACCTACCCTTACCCAATTGAAGACCACAACTCCAGTTTTCCATCGAATGTCCTAAATGATTCACAAGTTCAAAATAAAAACGAGTTGTGCGACTTTGTAGTGTTTGATTTGCCAAATTGTGAGGAACCCCCTTCGAGTGAAACAGCACCTAATCCGTTTGACCATTACACTTCCACTCTAGAACCTACATTGATAAACATCTATGCTTTTGAGGAGGTGTCTAAAGAAATTGACTTTCACTTGATTGAGGATATAGACGCAGGAAATATTTCGGATGATGAACCTGTCGATTTAATTGAAATTTTATGTTCAAATCATCATCCCGAGTTATTAAATGTTTCTCCCGAATCTCATATGCGTCTTGATTTTGATGATAATGGCATGGATGAGTTGAATATTGAGAAGAATTATGAGGATAATATTGAGGAGAGTGGTGAGGATCATATTGAGGTTGAACCATTTTTCTTTGATGTGTCGAATTTTCCAATTCATCCTCTTGAACCTTTACCTAAATCACCCTCCCTCCTTTCCATCGTTCCAACCATACTTGAAGACTGTGAGCTTGAAAAATTTTCCTTTGAATCCGATACTGTTCTCACAGATGATAACACTTACGAGTGTTTCACTTTTTCGGACGATGTTGATGACTCACCGCCCGAGTTTGAGTCCTTTACATTTTTAGATGAGTTAGTTGAACCATCAGACTCGGTTTCTTATAGTAGTTTCGAACCATTAATGGAATCGTTCAAGTTCGAGACAGTTTACTACGGTGAGAATGATATTATCCCTAATTCACTCCCTTTCGTCTTTCCCATTGTTCCGACCGAACAAATGACCGTTACGCTTTCATCACCTATACCAAGTTCAACGTACCCATGTTTTCTTGCGAATCTTGAAGGGTTTGACCTCATTTCTCGACGAGTAGATAGGTTAGCGCAATCGCTTATAACATATCGGTCATCACATATTGCGCTAATTTATTCACTCAATTTACACCCTCAAGATCGTACTCCACTTCCTTCTTCTTTTCGCCATTCTTCTCCCCCACCGAGACCATATTCTACCATTCTTCTTTCCACAGGGTCTCGTGTGCTTCTCATTTTCTTGCACCAACTATATCATTTCCACGATAAGATTTTTGAATGGTTGGTGCTAACCTTTGGCTTGTGTAAGGCCAAGCTTAAGTTTGGGGGGGACCTTTGTTGTATATATGTATATATATTTTTATTTTCTTTTTCTATAAAAAAAAAAAATAAATAAATAAATAAATAAATAAAATTATAAATAAATAAACAGGGGAGTGCCGGCATTTTGACCCTTTTGGTGTAGCATGACAGTGAGGACACTGTCAAGTTTAAGTTTGGGGGTATGCTCGGTACGTCTTCTTCCTTCGCATTCATTTGTACATATTTTTGCATTTGCATACTTATTTGAAAACCCATAAAAATTGAAAAATTTCTAAAATTATAAAAATTAATGTAATCAATTTTGGCTAATTGACTTGAGTTTGAAAAATAGGTTAACTGGCTAGGTACAACTAGATCTTTGACGTAGTAAATTAAAAACCCTAAAAGATAACCTTCCTTAAAGTTTAGCGGTAGAAAGTATATGTCTTTGTAGTTTATTTAGAAATAGGCAAATTTTGGGTTCACTTCTTGGGCTAAGTTGAAACAAAGGTAGAGTATAAGTTCGAAAAATAGTTCCTAGCTTAAGTCTAGATTCTGAAAACGTATACCCTACAACTTGCACAATCACGCACCTTGAAACTTGGAATAGTAGAGGAGACCTTGAAATGCTCTTGTCTAAAGTCCTTAGTACGATGAAAATAAAAAAAATGTGAATGAAGAATAAAAAAATGGACACTGGTTTTTGTGATTACTTAAGGCTGAAAAAATAGAAAAATATTTAGCGAGGGTGCTTCATCACCTAGTGCCTTAGACCAACTGGTTTGGGAGTCACTGTTAAAGCCTTGGGTGTTGCAAAACTAGGAAGTACGCTTTAAAGTGCTAACGCATCTAGTAATCGGTTGTTGGTACCTCAAGAAGTATTAACGGTCGCATGAAGGATGTGTAAGCAAAATTCAATTAAAAATTCACCTACTAATAAGTACTCTGGACAACGGACAAGAGTATGATTGCTTGATTTGAATTTCCAAGTGTAGGGGTGATATTTACACACACGTGGGGATATGTGATTGGAGTTTAGATGAGAGAAAGGAATGAAGAATAGAACTTGTATTTTTAGTAGAGTTGATAAAAATTCCTAAGTGGAGATGGAACCCTAGAAGGAAAACTTAAGAAATGCCGAAAGCTAAGTAGATCTGCAGAACATATATAATCTTAAGTTAGATGATGAGGAAGTGTGAAGAATATGGGTGGATAATTTATGAGTCGACAATAATTGAATTCCTTGTTAGAAAACCTAATTGGAGAACAAAAGTTAATGGGCCGAGTTGATACGATTTTGTGGGTAGTATCCGCTGAAAACCCTCAGGAGACAACACTCCTCCTACTAGGGACACCTAGAGGTTTAACGGCTTGTTGCACGAGCTCAGTGCAATCGCGTTTCCCTGCGAAAGTGCGGTTAGGATTTTAGTGAATAAAAATAAGTTTGCTCGAGGACGAGCAAAAGATAAGTTTGGGGGTATTTGTTCACACCATAATATTGCATTATTATATTCCTCATTCTTATTCTTTTTATAAATAAACAGGTGCTTTTGACGCATGTCTGCTACATGTTACAGGTTACAGGTTCTTGGAGCGAAAACAGTGAAAAAGAAAAAAAAACGACACAAAAAAGTGGACTTTGACCAACAAACAGAAGACTCTTGATCAAGCCTACATCAAAGATAAAATTCACAAAGTACAAGGCAATCCAAGGTCCAAGATTACAAAGCGAACGGTTAAAAGCCCACCGCAATTATTCACTGGAGATCTGGAAGAAATATATAAGCTATTTTAATAAAGAACCAAATAAGAAGGAAGCCCAAAGATCCAAGGCCCAATACTTTCTTTTAAAGAGACAGAGACATAAAATTTTACCAAAGCTTGAAGTCTACTTTGACTAGGTCTTCCTAAGGATATTTTGGTAAATGTAGACATGCAAATCAATTGTAACCTAGGGTTTCCTATTCTCTATAAATAGGAACTCTACTCATTGTAATTTCTTATGCCTCCCTATGCCTCCTTTTAATAATAAATTTTAGAATTCTTTTGGAGAGCATCGGTGTTTCTTTTCAATTCATGAATTCAGATCTGACAACCCTGCGTTGATGATTGGAGAGATGCATCTGTAAGTAGATTTAATTCCTCGCTCTAGTTTAGGTTTCAATTCTTGCCCTAGGTAATTTTTATTCTCTGCCCTAGATAAATGTTCTTCAATTCCCTAATGAGTGAATAGTTTCCTCGCTTGTTAGGGTTAGGAATGGGGAAGGATTTGAGAGACGAAGATCTCTCATCTCTTTTCTTTGCAAATCTTTTATGAAAATTAGAACTCCATGCATACCTTCTTATTCCGCTCCCTACGGCACTCTACCCTCGAGGTAACGGTGATTCCGTAGTCTAAAGGCCCGGATTTTAAGGTTTTCCATGGGGGTTAGGGTAAAGATTAAGAAAGGAAGGACAAGGATCTAGAGGAAGAATCAATCTTCCCAATCATCCTAATCCCCTTTGTTAAGATTTACCATAACACTAATATGATATCTTTAATTAAAGGCAATGGAAAGAGATGTAGATCTTTGTTTACCAAATTTTCCCTAAACCTAATCCTAGCAAGTTTCTAATCCTAGTATCATACAACTTCAATTTTTAGATTTAATAATCAATCCGAACACCCTTCGGAATTAACTCGTTAGCGCGATTAGAAAATTCACAACATCTCTGTGGACCGACCCGTACTCACCGGCTAGCTGCAAAGCGACGCCATTCTTGATTGCGGTTATAAATATTTTTGATCTATCTTTTAGAAAGCGCAAGCACGCTAAATCTCAACCAATCAAGACCCCGACGAGGGGCGGTGGCCAGTCTCACAAGCCACTGCTGTCAGTTGGATCACCTAAGATGTATACAGGTGCTCATTGGGTTATGAGTACACCGGACAGGACTCGCCGGGAACCTGCTAGTTGGTATTATACATATCGTCAGATAGCAGTTCCCTGGTGACATGTGTACAGGTTAGTTCATCGACCTGAGGTCGTCATTTGTCTCGTGTGAGTTCTCACTGTGATTTGATTTCTACCCTACCACGGCTCAAAGGAGTCGTGCAAACAGGTAGTTTTTGGGTACAGTCCCGAGCCATATGGAGGCACGTGAGCGGATCGGTAGGGGATTCGTCTCTCCCGGTATTGGGGGTGAGATCGTGCTGTGTCTAGGAGAGCCATTACACAAAGCCCACAGCCGTGGCAGGAGATTTACTGGTAGGTACTCCAGTAGTATCTCAGGGTGTTATTGGGCTACACTCCGACACGACTTATACTGCTATTGGGGGTCTGACGTTACTAGCCCCTTAGACAGATATGCGATACTCATAGACGAACGGACCGGACTGTATATACATTGTCACTGTTAGGCTCAGTAAGGTTTCCGGATGAGTTCGCTCATCGGCCTCCCTTGAGGTCAGTCCATGGGCAGCCGTTACGCATAGCTAGTGCCGCTGACGGTTTGTGGTTAAACCCACTGCCAGGGTACTGACGAGTCATTAGAGTCCCCCACAGAAAGTTTCCCAAGTTCGAATGAAACGTTGTAGAGGCCATATGGTTTTATGGCAAGGTTCGGAAAATGCACGTGCGTTTACGCACGTGTCATTTTTCGGGCAGATAATACTGGTGGGCTTTCGTTTAAGCCGGATCCGAGTATTATATTGAGTAGATATAATATCTTTGTCTCAGTTGCATTTGTATTCGGTCGTAATACAAATGCGGGTATATTTATACAGTTACGGGATTACCATGAAATTCTTTTCGGGATCGCTTTTGCAAATTGCCAGTTTCCAGTTTTCTATCAGCCGTCTTTTAACATTCGGTTAAAGACGGATTTATCTTTTCTTAAGATGAGTGTGGAAGTTTCTAGAAGCATCTAGAAGGTGGTGACTAGGTTAGAATGGTGTTGATGTTTCATTGGTTGCATTTATTGTTTCACACTAGATATTTTCTTGTGTTCACACTTGATATTTTTCTCTTATGGTCACCCTCTTCCCTCCTACACTCACCCCCCCATTCCTATAAGATGGCCGGCTCCCTCCTCTCTCACTCTCACTTGATTTAGAAAAGAGATTATGATAGTTTTGGGGTGTATGAAAATTTCATTGCTCATTTCATTCCATCACCCGAATCAATTGGCAACTTCATTAACCGTTCGTCCATGGCTTTGGATGGAATGAAACAAAGTCTTCTACTCATTCTCTTCATCAATCTTGGTCGTCTCTTTTCGCAAACTTGACGACCGAGTTGCCTCAAGTCAGAGGCGGGAGCCCGTTTAAAGAATTGTTGACGTGGTGCCACCTGGACGAGCAGATCGGAGATCGACGAGATCGAAGCAGCCGCAACGGAGTGTGGGATGATGGTTAAAGAACGAAGGACTCGGATCGTTCGGTATAACCTTTCTACTCTCTTTACAGTTTGTTAGTTTAGCAATAATGGATGATCCGGGTTAAAGTATACGATAGCGCCAGTTAAAAAGTTTTTGTTCCGCATTTGGTGTCTGTAGACGGCCGGGGCGCTACCGTAGACTTACATGTATGGACACGTCAGCATGCCAGATTTCCTCCACGTGTCTTCTGTAACGGCCTCAGCTTCCAGAAGACTCCAGAATACCACGTGGCTTTATCCAGAAGGCTCGGCCTAACAACCTAACCCTAGAATATACCTTATTCTAGAATATTCCCTCCAACAAACTTCTTCTAGAAGACTCTCTCTAACAACCTAGTTTTGGAGGGAAGATTCAAATAAGGAGGCTGTAAAATGATATCTAGATCTAGGGTTGTTGAGGTGGTTGTTGATTAGTTGTTGAAATTAGAGGGGGGAAATTGTAGATCCAAATCAAATCTAAATCAAATTGAGTGACACAATTTGATCCAAATCAAGATCACCGAGTACCAATTCAAGCAAGAAGCCATCAAGCCTTTTTAGTGTGAAGCCGATCTTCATCCGAGCAAGTGATCCAAGATGATCCGCGACTCACGGAGACGATGCGAAGCTAATTCGACGATCGAGTTCTTTCCTCAATTCTTGTAGTTCTTGAGTGAATTGTAACGAAATTGTTGGATGATAAAAGGTGAAATATCTTTGTATTGCTTATCTTTATATTTGAGCATTATGATGAGTTTTCAATTCTTGATTGATTTCTTTGATATGATATTTGAATAAAAACTCCGCTCGTGGAGGAATCGAGAAAATTGATAGTTGATGATGATTATATTTTTGAACGATTCTTAAGTCTTATGAGTTTTGTAAACTCTAGTAAATTGAATCATCGACAACCTAGTTTCGAGCGAGATGCTTTATAGAATGTTTTCGCTCCTAATTAGAGATCAACGATCGATAATTCAATTCACTAGAGCCTAGCATTTGAATGATAATCAACGAAAGAACAAGGGATAGATGATGAAAGCCTAGTTTCCGCAAGAGATCCCTAAAACTCGTTGATCATCATCGATCTAGCAACAAATCATCAATGGATAAGAATACGTAATCACAAGTCTTCATCATCGCTATCGATTCGATCGATTCCTTCGAGCTTCATTACAAATCTTGATAGTTCATTAGATTTGGACATCTTCTAGAATTTTATTGATTCTTGATCTTTAGATGTAGTTCTTTACTATTCTTGAAACTAAATTTCAAAATTCTTGAATCAATTTTCTTGCAATTTTTCTTTTATCTTTCATTTCGACTCATCTAAAACGAAAGCTAGCAAAACACACATCTTTGTGGACGATCCGCACTCGCTAACGAACCTACAATTGACACCGTTATTGATTGAGGTTTACAAATTTCTTTGGTTGTGATCTTTACACATTTTCCATACACATCGAGAAATTAAGATTAATCAAATGGCGCCGTTGCCGGGGATGTGTGCTATTTTGTTCGTTTTTGTTATTTGAGTTGAAAAATTATTATTCCATCGAAAAATTATTATTCCATCAAAAAATTTTAGATCAAGTCGCATCAAGTGCTTAACGATTGGTTGTGAATTTTTGCGAGGGAATCTGGAATCATTGTACTGAAGAAATCAAGATTCAGAGAAGTTTTACAAAGTCCAGAGAAGTACAGGGACCTGCACAAAAAATTCCAAACCCTATCTCCCCATAGGACCGCGGAACCGCGGCCATAGATGCGTTTTTGCGGCGGAACCGCCGCCGTTTAGGGTTTGCACAGTACCAAATCTCTCAGGTATGCTCTCTGTGTTCCTATCTCCTCTCTGATTTTCTCCAATAATCAATTTCTTGCAGGATTCTTTGCAAAAATTCAACGCCGCTGAAAAATTAAATTGTTGCGATTCTTGAAATTGGTTGTTTTGTGCATATTTTAATACGGAAATTAAGAGGCAAAGGCCAAATTCAGATTAGGTGGGGAGTTCATTACCCTTCCTAAGCCCCAAAAATCACAAACTTGCATCCGCATTACCCTTCATTAATTAAAAGAAATCTAGACAAGACTCTAAGGACCGTCATGCTCAATTAGGACAGAAGGAGGTCGTGGGTAATCTATTGCTTATCCGCGTTTCTTTTGTGGAGTCTAAGGCAAGTGGTTACTTAATTGGGTCCACTACTTACGTAGTGGAGAACCTCCCACTTACCTGGCCACAGGAGGGACAAAAGGGCAGTAGAGGATTGATCTTGCGACTTGTCTTCTGGCAGTTAGGAGCAGTCTAGAGACTTGACCTAGGTGACCATTAGATCTGAGGTTGTGTGTGCATTTTTTTGTGATTTGATTTTTCAAAACCCGTATTTTTCAAAACAAACACCAAACCATCTTTCCCCTAATTATTACCAACGCTGCCACTTGTGCTACAACCGTTTAGCACATGTTAGGCTGGACAAGGGATTCCTTTTCCCGTCTTGTCCGCGTTTCTTTTGTCAAACCTAGAGTCGGTAATTCTTCGCCTTCTCTCCCACCACCCACCACGACCGCGATGGACGGATTTCCATCATCACACTTTAACACCACTCTGCCACCGCCCGCAGGTGCGCAGAATCCTCCACGCATTTCTCTCCAAGAGAGATGCTACCCAACACGTGTTCCTCTTCCCACCTGTCTTTCTATACCACCAGCCAATGGGGACAATTTTAAAATTAAACCCCAATTCATCGATCTTTTACCCAAATTTCATGGGCTCGAGTCTGAAGACGCATACATTTTTATCACTAAATTCGAAAACGTATGTGCTTTGATGGGTAATTCACAACTGTCTTTGGATGCTCTGCGTTTACATCTTCTCCCATTCACTTTGTGCGATTTAGCCGAGAAGTGACTTTACAACACACCCGCACATTCTATTTCAAAATAGGATGAGTTAGTTGCAGCATTCCTTAAGAAATTTTATCCCGATCACAAGACCGCCCGTGTTCGGAGCGAAATCTTCAAATTTACCCAACTTCCCAATGAACCATTTTGGAAATGCTTTGAACGGTTCAAGGATCTTCTTTACAATGCCCTCATCAAGGAATCCCTAGATGGGATTTGTGTCGAGTTATCTATGAGGGTATTGATCTCACAACTAGACAGATGCTTGAAACCATGTGTCATTGCCAATTCCTATCTAAAGATGATGGTGGAGCTTGGAAATACCTAGAAGATTTAGCTCAAAACACTTTACAATGGGAAAGTGTTAGACCACCATCACCTAGAGAAGATATCAATCAGCTCGATGTTTCCGTCACAATGAGAGCCGAAATGGCCGCAATACAAAGGAAACTTGATGCTATAGAAAACAAAATCTCTTTAGCCTCCCTAAACCAATACACACTTCCCAAAACCGTGTGTGGCTGCTGTTCAAACCCATCACATTTGACGGAAGAATGTCCTTTGAATGTACTGTTTCAAGGTCACACTAATGCTTCATTTCAGCAAAGACCTGGAAACGATCCTTCTTCTTCCTCATATAATCAAGATTGAAGGAATCGCCCTGATCTTTCTTGGATTCAACACCAAACTCAATACACGGATCCAAACCATAAGAACTTTCAATGGGTCCCTCCACCACAACAGCAACCACCACAAATGAGTCAGCACCCCTTTCAACCACAAAATTTTCAAAACCCGGCCAATAACTCTGATCCTTCTTCTGGCGGTACTTCTACACCCTCTGCACTCGACATGTTCATTACACAGTTCATGCAAACTTATGAAATTTTAACATTTTCTATCCAAACGTTAGTGCAAAACATTGTCTCCCATGGTGAGAGTATCAAACCGATAGAAACACAAATTGCACAACTGACTGTCAGAATGAGTGTTGGAGAGAAAGGGAATCTTCCAGCTCAACCCCTACCTGATCCTGGACCTTCACATTACACTAATGTGGATGCACTTACCACGTTGAGATCTGGAAGAGTGATAGACAATCATGTGGGTGAACAAATTGATAATGATGAATTGATCATTAACACCCCGGCTTCCACTTCCACTTCCACTCCCACTTCTACTTCTTACCCTATTCCGTCTAATTTACCTTCTTCTTCCGAGCCTATTCTCCGTTTTCCCAAAGGCTCAAACCCTCCACCCACCTCATCCTTTCCACCCCCACAACCTTCTCCACAAATATTGGCCCCAACACTGATTGATAGAGCTCCATTTCCGGAAAGGTTGAGGCCCAACAAACCCAATGCCCAAATGGAGAATATTGTGGACATGTTTAAGGAAGTTAACATCAACATCCCTATCCTAGATGCTATACAACAAGTTATGTCCTATGCGAAAATTCTTAAGAACTTGTGCACTAGGAAGAGGAAGGCTCAAGTGCCGAAAAAAGTATTCATGTCAAGTACTGTAGACACAGCTTTTCCCCAGCAATTACCAAGGAAACGTAAGGACCCTGACTGTCCTACTATTTCTATTTCTATTAAGGATAAAATCATTAACCGTGCTTTACTTGACCTTGGCGCTAGTGTTAACTTGCTTCCATATTCAGTCTATGAGCAACTAAGTGTCGGAGTGTTAAAGCCCTCGAACATAACTCTCCAGATGGCCGACCGATCAATCACTAAACCTAGGGGTGAACTTGAGGATGTATTGATAAAAATCGGGGAATTTGTATTCCCTGTGGACTTTATTGTTCTTGATACACGGCCTGTAGTGAACCCACGGAACCAAATTCCGGTGATTCTAGGTCATCCCTTTTTGGCTACTTCCAATGCTGTAATCAACTGTAGAAACGGCTCTATGAACCTATCTTTCGGGAATAGGTCAATTGAGCTCAACATTTACAAGTTGGGAAGTCAACCCTCCGATCCTCATGCTCGAGTATGTTCTGTCAAATTAATGGAAGTCGACAGCAGCGAATTCGATCAGCTTCACGATACAGATACAAACTTCCTTCATACGTTGTTGTTTGACCCACATATGTATCATATACATACGGACCCTTCTTTCGAGTTGTCCTGGTCAACATCTAAAGTTGATTATGAACCTTTTCTGGAGTCTGAGTATCATCCCGTTCTTGCCAATGAGAATATTCTTCGGGATATCGATGAATGCTTCGCTGACAGACTTGCATTCTTAGCAAACACGGGTGTTGAAATGAATCATCTCCAAAACAAAGAAAGTGAACCTCCACCCCTTCTTCCTGACAATAAAGTGAATGCGAGTAATCCATCACAATCACTGAGTCGTCTCTCCAAAACGAGACGAAAACACATTCTATTCCACCATTTAACTCTTCCCCATTTCTTTCTGTCTTTATACAACATCTTCTTCCACCAACCGATGCACTACATTGATAAAATTTTTGAATGGTTGGTGTTGACTTTCGGTCTGTGTAAAGCTTTGCATTGACCAATAATTTTAACCCCCTCTTGTGATTTTCAAAAGATTAACATTTTTTAACTCAAGTTTGGGGTGGTGTATTTTTGGCTCTTGAAAATAACTGTTGTCCTCAATATTGTGAGCCAAAAATAAGTTTGGGGGAGGATTTTCACTTTAATATATTTTTCCCCCGTCAATAAATGTCCTCACAAGCTTACAGGTTTTTTGAGGTTTAGCAGATAGCAACAGCGAGGACACTGTTGAAAACAAGTTTGGGGGAGGTTTGTACTTATTTTCGCATCACTTCGCATACTTTGCATAAGCACAAAAAATATCATTTAAAACATAAAAAACATATAAAAATTTTATAAAAAAAATTGTACATAAATAAGATAATAAAAGATTAGATAGTGAAAAATTACATCCAAAAGATTGGAAATATTTAAGAAAACCAAGAAAATTAGAAGTTTTCTTAAACTAACTAGTAATAAGTAGTTATGAGCCGTTGTCCCAAGGGTTGGTAAGATGAAAGAAGTCACTAATCTGAGAATAAAAATAAGTCTGAAAAATAGTTCCTATTCTGGAAGCCAAACATTTGAATGTTGATACCCTACTAATATGCACTTACACACGTCTTGAAACTCGGGATTGTAGAGGATACCTTGAAATGCTCTTGTCTAAAAGCCAAAGTATGAAGGAAATAAAAGAAAAAAATGAATAAAATATAAAATGTTGTTGAGAAAAATGAACACTAGTTTTGTTATCGCCAAGGCAGCAATAAAAAAATATAGCGAGGGTGCTTCATCACCTAGTGCCTTAGACCAACTGGTCTGGGAGTCACTGCTAAGCCTTAGGTGGTGAAAGACGGGGAAAATACACCTAATAAGTAAGCATATGAGTAATCGGTCGGTTAGTACCTCAAGAAGTATTAGCGGTCGCATGAAAAATATGTGAGCAAATCCATCTAAATATTCATCAAATTAAAAAGTACTGAGGCAGATGGACAAGAGTATGATAGCTTGAATTGAATTCTCCGGCTGTAGGGATGACTTTTACACACACGTAGGGTTATATGATCGATGTTTGGAAGAAAGATAGGAATGAAGAATAAAGAAGATGTTTTATTGAGGGATGACGTGATTTCTAACATCTTTTCATGACTATTAAGATAGGGCTCATGACAAACGAAAAGCTAGTATAGTTGGAAACTCTAATTTTCAAAGTCTTTCTTTTACAATTCTCTTCTTTATATGTAATATTCACGGTCTTCCTTTTATTATTGGATTTTGTGGGTGCAATCCACTAAAAACCCTCAGGAGACAACACTCCTCCTACTAGGGACACCTAGAGGTTTAAAGGCTTGTTGTACGTGCTTAATGCAATCGTGTTGCCTACGAAAGTGTGCTAGTTAGTTTTTCTTTTTCTTAATTTTCTCCTTCTCTTTCTAATAAAACAGTTTGCTCGAGACGACCAAAAATAAGATTGGGGGAATTTGATCAGTCGAAAATATTGCATTTTTAACACATCAATTTCCCTACTATTTGCAATCATCTGAAAGTGTTCGGTATGAATATAGCACGTATTAGCAAATTGACTGAAAAAAACCAAATAACATGTGTTATACATTATAACCGACATTTTGAGGGAAATTGAGTATTTATTATTGCACGCATGATCTTTTGTATATCGCGACACGTGTCTCGAGATTGTGTGCAGGAAATTCCAGGTAAAGAGCTAAAACTGCTAAAAGTGCTGATAAAAATACGCCAAGTCCAAGACTTGTGATCTAGCAGTGAACAAGAAAGATTTATGAGATTTCACACATCAGAAAAGTACTACAAGGCCAGCACAAAATCAACACAGAAGTTCCATGCAGTAAACCCACAAGACAGCCGTGGATCCGCGGCCGAATGGGCCTATCCACCACGGATCCGCGGCTGTATGGACACGTCAGCATGCCAGATTTCCTCCACGTGTCTTCTGTAACGGCCTCAGCTTCCAGAAGACTCCAGAATACCACGTGGCTTTATCCAGAAGGCTCGGCCTAACAACCTAACCCTAGAATATACCTTATCTAGAATATTCCTTCCAACAAACTTCTTCTAGAAGTCTCTCTCTAACAACCTAGCTTTGGAGGGAAGATTTAAATAAGGAGGCTATAAAATGAGATCTAGATCTAGGGTTGTTGAGGTGGTTGTTGATTAGTTGTTGAAATTAGAGGGAAAAAAATTGTAGATCCAAATCAAATCTAAATCAAATTTGTAAGTCCATATTGCGACCCCCGGTTCTTACGGGGAGGCGGAAACGGTATAAAATACAAATTTTTATCGCAAGAGGCAACATGGACTAAACAAGGTCGGGATCGTGTCTAAACTAAACTAGCATACATCTTAAAGAGTCTTAGCTACTCGGATGAAAGTTATACCTAAACTTGAACTCCTTCTTCTTCAAACCTTGTAGAGGTTGATGGTTCTTGCCTTGTAGCCTTCCTCCGTCGAAGATGGATCCACCTCGAAGGTTCAACCTTTGGGCTCTTCCTCGATCTTTGAGTGAACTAGGGTTTCCGGCTTGCTAAACCTTGATCCTAGAATGAGTAGAGAGTGTCTAGGGGTTGTTTTTCTTTTCAAGGTGAAGGATTCTCAACACATGAGAAGGAATCACCTTGAGCTTGAGGAAGAAGAAGATGAAGAGAGGAGAGAGAAGCTAAATGAGATAATGAGCTATATTTTTCTTTCTAGCAACCATATTGCCAAAAGAAAAAGAATTATCTAAATAATAATAATTCAAATAAGAATAGTTGATGGTAATTTGGAATGACCACTATCATGCTTCTTTAAATGAAATGTAAGCATGAATCAAGGAGGATCTTTACAAAGCATGATGGTGGTCAACATTCAACCATGGTCAACAAGTCAACCATGGTCAACAAGTCAACAAAATCAACCATAACTTAATTCTCATTTAATTACTATTATTAATAGATAATCCATAAATCCATTAGGGTTTGGAAAAAGATAACTGTCAACTGTGCATACGCACCCGTTCCGAAACCCTAATGAAAATCATCTTCCTCCTCCTCAAAATAACTGTGCATACACACCTGCATTCTTGTTCCGAAGAACATGAATACTGAAAGATAAAAGCAACCCCAAAACATATACCAGTATCTGACTCAAACCAGAGCCAGCCAGTAATATCCATCCGGACTCCAAACGTGCACAAGTGCGCGGATGAGAACGAACCCTGTCGCAAAACCATGCGACCTCTACTCTGTTTTGCCCAGAGGCGAATACCCTCTGTGTGGGACTCTAAAGACTCGACACTACGCTGGCAGTGGGTTTAACCACAGACCGCAAGCGGCACTAGCTGTGCGTAACGGTCCCCAGGTAGATGCCGACAAGAAGGCTGACGAGGTGAAACCCCATCTGTACTCCTACTGAGTCTGAATATGACAGTCTCCGTACAGTCCGGTCTGTTCGTCTGATACATCGCATGTCGGGCCTAGGGGGCGGTAAAACGTCAGTCCCCCAATAGCGGTACAAGTCGTGTCGGAGTGAAGCCCAAAACACCCTGAGATAACACTGGAAACCTACCAGTATATCTCGCTTGCCCTGGCCAGGGACTACTCGTGTAATGGCTCTCCTAGACACAGCGCGATGTCAACCCCCAATACCGGGAGAGACGAATCCTGTCTAACCGGCACTGCCTCCAAGTGCTTCGGGACTGCACCCAACCACCACCTGTTTGCACGACTCCTTTGAGCCGTGGTAGGGTAGTGATCAAAGTGCAGTGGGAACACACTCGAGGCGAAGTGCTAGTGTCAAGTCAGCGGACTAAGCTGTACTCATGTCACCTGGGAACTGATGACTGACGATAGGTATAATACCAACCTGTCAGTTCCCGACGAGTCCTGTCCAGTGTACTCGTAACCTAACGAGCACCCGTATACTATCTCTAGTACGACGTACTGATGGCTGTGGGACAGACCATCTCCCACACTGGGATGAGAAGCGCATACGCTAGTCTACTCCGGAGTATCGATGCCCTGTCTCGATAGTCCTGCGACTAGGGACCTGTATAAGGATGTGCTTATAGATTACCCAGCCCCTACTAGTGTGACTGCCATCACAACGCTGGTAATCAAGCAAAGATCCTAAGGGCTCCACTAATGCGTATAAGTGATATAGTAAATTAACACAAGTACACATTGAAGTAGAAACAAACCAAGTAGCATACTACTATATTGAGCAAGATTGTTTATACAAGGTGAATATCCCAAGCTTCCATTAAGTAATATACAAACTAGTATGATACAGTAATGGCCTCTAGGGCATATACACTAACAATCTCCCACTTGCACTAAGGCCATGTACTGGCGTATCGAAGACCTATCATCTCGATCAGCCGCTCGAACTGAGTCTGGGGTAGGGCCTTGGTGAATGGATCTGCAGTGTTCTCTTCTGAAGCAACCCTCCGAACCTCGATCTCCTTGCGATCCACGATCTCCCTGATCAGGTGATACCGCCTCAAGATGTGCCTGGATCTCTGATGGGACCTGGGTTCCTTTGCTAAAGCTATAGCCCCGTTGTTGTCGCAATACAGAGGTATTGGGTCAACAATGGACGGAACCACCTGAAGTTCTTTTAAGAACTTCCTCATCCAGACAGCTTCTTTTGCGGCATCAGATGCAGCGATGTATTCCGCTTCCATAGTCGAGTCTGCAACGGTTTCCTGTTTGGAGCTCTTCCAACACACCGCCCCTCCATTGAGGGTAAAGACAAAACCCGACATGGACTTGGAATCATCCTTGTCACTCTGGAAGCTGGAGTCAGCAAAGGCCTCGATCTGGAGGTCTTTTCCGCCATACACCAAGAACATCTCCTTAGTCCTTCTCAGGTACTTGAGAATGTTCTTTACCGCTATCCAGTGTTTCTCCCCAGGGTTTGACTGATACCGGCTTACCACACTCAGTGCATAAGCTACATCCGGTCTGGTACACAACATCGCATACATTATAGAGCCTACCGCAGAAGCGTAGGGTATAATAGACATGCGATCCCTCTCCAAATCAGTCTTGGGAGACATCTCTTTAGAGAGGGTGATCCCGTGACAAGCCGGTAGGTTACCGCGCTTGGAATCTTCCATACTGAATCTCTTCACTATGGTGTCGATGTACCTGGACTGAGAAAGTCCTAATATCCTCTTGGATCTATCACGATGGATCCGGATCCCCAGGATGTATGAGGCATCACCCAGGTCTTTCATGGAGAACCTGTGTTACAAGAACCCCTTGACAGATTGTAGCATAGGAATGTCATTTCCTATTAAGAGAATGTCATCCACGTATAAAACGAGGAATACTACAGTTCTCGCTACAAATCTACTATAGATGCATGGTTCATCTGGATTTTTGATAAAGCCAAATTCCTTGACCGTCTCATCAAAACAGATGTTCCAACTCCGCGATGCCTGCTTTAGTCCATAGATGGACTTAAGCAACTTGCACACCTTTCCACTGCTCCCACTCTGAATGAAACCCTCTGGCTGATCCATATAAACACACTCCTCCAAATTTCCATTTAGAAAAGCGGTTTTTACGTCCATCTGCCAAATCTCATAATCGTGGAAGGCAGCAATGGCAAGAAGGATCCGAATGGATTTCAGCATAGCCACTGGAGAAAAGGTTTCGTCATAGTCCAAGCCAGGTCTTTGACGGAAACCCTTTGCTACAAGTCTAGCTTTATAGGTCTCAACCTGTCCATCTACACCAATCTTCCTTTTGAAGATCCACTTGCATCCTACGGGTTTTACCCCGTCTGGAGCAATGTCCAACGTCCATACTTTGTTGGTGTACATGGACTCCATTTCGGTCCGCATTGCATCCAGCCATTTGACCGAGTCAACGCTCTGAACGGCCTGCTGGAAGCTAGTAGGCTCATCATAATCTATGATGCAATCCTCTCTATCCCCGTCTATGAGAAAACCGTAGTATCTCTCGGGCGGATGAGACTGCCTACTACTCCTGCGGAGCGGCGTAGGAATGTCCTGTTCTTTCGAACCCTCTGGTTCCTCTAAGATTTCAGTAATGGTTTGTGGTTCTGGAACTTCTTCCAGTTCTACTGCGCTCCCACTTATCTGATTTTCCAAAAACTCAGTTTCCAAGAAGTAGGCATGACGAGAAACAAGAACTTTTTGTTCCTCTTCGTAGTAGAAAAGATACCCCTTGGAGTTCTTTGGGTATCCCACAAACTTGCACTGTACTGATCGTGCCTCGAGCTTGTCCGCATGCTGCTTTTTTACAAAAGCCGGACATCCCCATGTCTTAAAGGATTTAAGACAGGGTTTCTTCCCACTCCACATCTGATATGGTGTGGTAGGCACTGTCTTAGTAGGAACTTGGTTCAAGAGATGTGCAGCTGTTTCCAGTGCATAACCCCAGAAAGATCGCGGTAACTCAGCCTTACTCATCATGGAACGAACCATATCCAATAGGGTTCGATTCCTCCTTTCCGATACACCGTTATGTTGCGGAGTGTATGGAGGAGTACGCTGAGAGAGAATTCCATTCTCTTTTAAATAGTCCAGGAACTCGGCACTCAAGTATTCTCCACCTCGATCCGATCTTAGAATCTTAATACTTTTGCCTGTTTGTTTTTCAACTTCATTCTTGTAATCCCGAAATTTCTCAAAGGCCTCGGATTTGTGCTTCATTAAGAAGACATGTCCATACCTAGAGAAATCGTCTGTGAAAGTAATGAAGTATGAATAACCGCTTCGCGCATGTGTAGACATTGGACCGCACACGTCGCTGTGTACGAGCCCCAAGAGCTCGCTCGCTCTTACTCCGTGTCCAGTGAACGGAGTCTTTGTCATCTTTCCCATGAGACAAGATTCACAAGTGGCATAAGACTGATACTCGAACGGATCCAAGTATCCTTCTTTATGTAACTTAGTCAACCGTGTTTCATTGATGTGACCCAGTCTACAATGCCATAAGAAAGCCTGATTGATATCTGGAGACTTTCTTTTGTGTGTATTCTGGACATTGAAAATCTGTGGTTGGTTTAACACGTATATACCATTGCTCAGTGTACCTGACCCAATCAGAACTTGATTAAGGTGAATGTTTACAACATTACTTACAAACGCAAATTCATAACCTTCTTTAGAAACCAAAGATACAGAAATGATATTACAAGTTGCGTTGGGTACAAAAAAGCAATTACGCAAAACCAAAACATGCCCATCTGTCATTCCCAGGTAATAGTCCCCCACGGCTTTAGCATCCATGCTAGCTCCGTTCGCAACTCTGAGGGTCATGTCACCTTCCTTCAAAAACTTACGGTTTCTCAACGCCTGCAAAGAATTACAGATATGAGATCCTGATCCGGTATCCAATACCCAGGAAGTAGAGTTTATAGAAAGACAGTTTTCAATAACATACACACCTGAAGCTGAAGCCGCAACCTGCTTCAGTTCCTGTGTCTTGGCCTTCCAAGCCCTGCAATCTTTCTTCCAGTGTCCACTCTTATGACAATAGAAGCATTCCTCTTTACCCACAAGCTTCCCCGCAATCTTTGTTGCCTTTTCCTTTCCCTTCGTACCCACTTTACTAACACCGCCTCTTGGTTTGGCGGGGGCTTTCCTCCTCTTTCCCTTGGCTTTCGCCTTGGACCTAGAGGAAGAAGATCCTCCTACAAACAAAGCGGGTGTTTCCCTACCCTTCTGTAGGGTGCCCTCTGCGCTCCTCAGCATGTTGAGGAGTTCTGAAAGTTCAACTTCCTTTTCTTGCAAGTTGAAATTCAGTATGAACTGGGCGTAAGTGGATGGAAGGGACTGGAGAATTATATCCGTGTAGAGTTCACTATCCAACGTGGTCCCAAGTTCCGCGAGCTCCTCAGTGTAGCCAATCATCTTAAGCACGTGGTCCGCTACCGATGATCCGACGGCCAATTTTGTCGAAAACAACTTCTTCGGCACTTCGTATCTAGCGATACGAGACTGCTCTCCATACAGTTCTTTTGTATGAATAAATATAGATTCCAAATCCATATTCTCGTGCCTCCTCTGATGTTCGTTGTCCATCGAGGCAAGTACGAGGCACCTGGCCTTCGCGCTGTTAATATCCCAAGTCTTACGGATTTCCTTATCCGCGACGCTGGAGGTGGGACCTGGGACGGGGGGAGCTTTGGTGGTAAGAAGATACCCCAGCTTGTCGTAAGTGATTGCCAACTTGACATTCCTGAGCCAATCTTTGTAGTTTGGCCCTGTCAATATGTTTTTATCTAGAATCAACTTAAGTCCAGTCATTTCGATTTGGTCGCTGCAGGGGGGAGAGAAGAAACACTTTAGCACGATGCTCTTGCAAGTTTAGAATGGTTTTTAATTTGTCTAAACAAGATGGCTCCCACTGTCTCTCGAATCCCTCCTCAAACCACAAAGGAAGAATTAGCCGGGATCAATCCCACCGTGCAATACTTGCTTAACCGTTCAGCCAGGCCAGTGTCGGTACTTCGAGGGAGGTTTTCCAACGCTTTCGCGAAGTTCCTTAATTAAATAACCTCTTTTCCCTGGGGGCGTAGCCCCGCTAACACCTTTCTAGGCACCTACTAGGTTTATAGCATTGATCGTCTAGTGAGAAATTTCCCGAGGAGTAGCATATACTCACAGTAGGATCGGGATCCAAATATCATCGCGTGACGAAACTGAAGGAATCCTACCAGAATCACCACACTCCAAATGGTATGCAAATCTAGCAAGTTTCAGTACTTATGAAACTCCCGATGTGGATTTTTGCCCCATGCTCTTATGACCTTGACTAAGGCCAACAAATCATAAGTCACATGTCAAGTTCTACCCGTCGTTATCCAGGTTAATTTGAATCCACCCGTATCTACCCTTGACTATGGCCAACAAGGCAATACGACTGTCCCAAACCAACGCATTCTATCTATGCAACATATGAATACCCACCAGCTACCAAACACCGTGCCTTGACTAAGGCCAACAAACACAGCTTGAATACCGTTGAATATTCATATGAAACGACGGAGGGCTACGAATGGTTTTGGCGAAACCGTGAACGTAGTGAACTTGATATAATCGATGGAACGAGATAGCTTTTAGAAGGAGTGGCTCAAACTCCGCATTTAAAAGTTAGTTTTGAAAAGAACCGAGTGGTTTTTCGAAAGTGTTCCAACGATTTTAACTTGGTTTATTATCTTGCATTAGTTCTTTTAATGCGTGATATTCTTGCATTAGTACTTTTAATGCGTCCCATCATTTAAATCCTACCATTGCAGAAAACAACCAAAATATGACGTACGCTTATGCCATTCGCATTCGCCACGGGGTCCCGTCATCACTCGTTAGGTTACTTAACTAACGACAGAGCGGGGGCTAGGCTAGCGCGGCTGTAAAACATAAGCAACGCCTAAATAGAAAGCAATGATAGACATTACAGATCACAGATGAATACATTGGATATACTAGCAATCCGCAATCCTTTCGAGCCTGAAACGAAAAGCGGATAACACGGTCGCGGTGAATAGCAAATACCCCACCCAAGACCCCTACGGGTGCGGCAAACTACCCGCCAAGTACCCGGCAGTTTGTGCACCCCTCCATGGGTCTATCCTAGGAGCAAAAACAGTAAAAAGAATTATACAATGACGGCTACAACCCCGACCCGGTTGTGCGGCCAAACAAATAATAATTATTACATCAATTTACATTTACAATGAATGAAAGAAAAACAAAAGCTCATCTCACATCCACCCCGGCTATTCACCCGCGACAGTCCAACACATTCATATACACATTCCAATATCAAACACAGATCATGTATAACCCCGACTAATCGTCTTATAGCGATTAGCCGACGTTCAATACATGCAAGTATCACAGATATAACCATCATAGTCAAAGTGCAGTGAAGTTCGGAAAAAATACGGAATTATAGGACCCCAAAAGCAAATTTCTGTTCTGGAAAATCTGGGCACATATAATATATTTTAAAAATCCCAAAACCAACACACAAACACACTGCACGAAAAACGATGCACAGAAGACGACAAACCGCGGCGCTTCCGCGGCAGATGCCTAGCTCGTGCGGCGGAAGGGCGGCGGTTTGAACGAATCACTGTTTCGTTTTTCTTGGGTGTTCATACAAAACCCTGAGACGAATTTACAAGTATAAAGTTTTTCATTTAGAGCAGAAAAAAATTTAACAGAAACTTAGGGTTTTGTTTTTCCGGTTTTGTGACTTTTTCGGTTCCGAACTTCGTTACACTTCACTACCAAGCTAGTTTAAGTTTAGTTAGGCTCTGATACCACTGTAAGTCCATATTGCGACCCCCGGTTCTTACGGCGAGGCGGAAACAGTATAAAAAACAAATTTTTATCGCAAGAGGCAACATGGACTAAACAAGGTCGGGATCGTGTCTAAACTAAACTAGCATACATCTTAAAGAGTCTTAGCTACTCGGATGAAAGTTATACCTAAACTTGAACTCCTTCTTCTTCAAACCTTATAGAGGTTGATGGTTCTTGCCTTGTAGCCTTCCTCCGTCGAAGATGGATCCACCTCGAAGGTTCAACCTTTGGGCTCTTCCTCGATCTTTGAGTGAACTAGGGTTTCCGGCTTGCTAAACCTTGATCCTAGAATGAGTAGAGAGTGTCTAGGGGTTGTTTTTCTTTTCAAGGTGAAGGATTCTCAACACATGAGAAGGAATCACCTTGAGCTTGAGGAAGAAGAAGATGAAGAGAGGAGAGAGAAGCTAAATGAGATAATGAGCTATATTTTTCTTTCTAGCAACCATATTGCCAAAAGAAAAAGAATTATCTAAATAATAATAATTCAAATAAGAATAGTTGATGGTAATTTGGAATGACCACTATCATGCTTCTTTAAATGAAATGTAAGCATGAATCAAGGAGGATCTTTACAAAGCATGATGGTGGTCAACATTCAACCATGGTCAACAAGTCAACCATGGTCAACAAGTCAACAAAATCAACCATAACTTAATTCTCATTTAATTACTATTATTAATAGATAATCCATAAATCCATTAGGGTTTGGAAAAAGATAACTGTCAACTGTGCATACGCACCCGTTCCGAAACCCTAATGAAAATCATCTTCCTCCTCCTCAAAATAACTGTGTATACACACCTGCATTCTTGTTCCGAAGAACATGAATACTGAAAGATAAAAGCAACCCCAAAACATATACCGGTATCTGACTCAAACCAGAGCCAGCCAGTAATATCCGTCCGGACTCCAAACGTGCACAAGTGCGCGGATGAGAACGAACCCTGTCGCAAAACCATGCGACCTCTACTCTGTTTTGCCCAGAGGCGAATACCCTCTGTGTGGGACTCTAAAGACTCGACACTACGCTGGCAGTGGGTTTAACCACAGACCGCAAGCGGCACTAGCTGTGCGTAACGGTCCCCAGGTAGATGCCGACAAGAAGGCTGACGAGGTGAAACCCCATCTGTACTCCTACTGAGTCTGAATATGACAGTCTCCGTACAGTCCGGTCTGTTCGTCTGATACATCGCATGTCGGGCCTAGGGGGCGGTAAAACGTCAGTCCCCCAATAGCGGTACAAGTCGTGTCGGAGTGAAGCCCAAAACACCCTGAGATAACACTGGAAACCTACCAGTATATCTCGCTTGCCCTGGCCAGGGACTACTCGTGTAATGGCTCTCCTAGACACAGCGCGATGTCAACCCCCAATACCGGGAGAGACGAATCCTGTCTAACCGGCACTGCCTCCAAGTGCTTCGGGACTGCACCCAACCACCACCTGTTTGCACGACTCCTTTGAGCCGTGGTAGGGTAGTGATCAAAGTGCAGTGGGAACACACTCGAGGCGAAGTGCTAGTGTCAAGTCAGCGGACTAAGCTGTACTCATGTCACCTGGGAACTGATGACTGACGATAGGTATAATACCAACCTGTCAGTTCCCGACGAGTCCTGTCCAGTGTACTCGTAACCTAACGAGCACCCGTATACTATCTCTAGTACGACGTACTGATGGCTGTGGGACAGACCATCTCCCACACTGGGATGAGAAGCGCATACGCTAGTCTACTCCGGAGTATCGATGCCCTGTCTCGATAGTCCTGCGACTAGGGACCTGTATAAGGATGTGCTTATAGATTACCCAGCCCCCCCTAGTGTGACTGCCATCACAACGCTGGTAATCAAGCAAAGATCCTAAGGGCTCCACTAATGCGTATAAGTGATATAGTAAAATAAACACAAGTACACATTGAAGTAGAAACAAACCAAGTAGCATACTACTATATTGAGCAAGATTGTTTATACAAGGTGAATATCCTAAGCTTCCATTAAGTAATATACAAACTAGTATGATACAGTAATGGCTTCTAGGGCATATACACTAACAAAATTGAGTGACACAATTTGATTCAAATCAAGATCACCGAGTACCAATTCAAGCAAGAAGCCATCAAGCCTTTTTGGAGCGAAGCCGATCTTCATCCAAGCAAGTGATCCAAGATGATCCGCGACTCACGGAGACGATGCGAATCTAATTTGACGATCGAGTTCTTTCCTCAATTCTTGTAGTTCTTGAGTGAATTGTAACGGAATTGTTTGATAATAAAAGGTGAAATATCTTTGTCTTGCTTATCTTTATATTTGAGCATTATGAAGAGTTTTCAATTCTTGATTGATTTCTTTGATATGATGTTTGAATAAAAACTCCGCTCGTGGAGGAATCGAGAAAATTGATAGTTGATGATGATTATATTTTTGAACGGTTCTCAAGTCCTATGAGTTTTGTAAACTCTAGTAAATTGAATCATCGACAACCTAGTTTCGAGCGAGATGCTTTATTGAATGTTTTCGCTCTTAATTAGAGATCAACGATCGATAGTTCAATTCACTAGAGGGTAGCATTTGAATGATAATCAACGAAAGGATAAGGGATAGATGATGAAAGCCTAGTTTCCGCAAGAGATCCCTAAACCTCGTTGATCATCATCGATCTAGCAAAAAATCATCAATGGATAAGAATACGTAATCACAAGTCTTCATCATCGCTATCGATTCGATCGATTCCTACGAGCTTCATTACAAATCTTGATAGCTTATTAGATTTGGACATCTTCTAAAATTTTATTGATTCTTGATCTTTAGATCTAGTTCTTTACTATTCGTGAAGCTAAATTTCAAAATTCTTGAATCCATTTTCTTGCAATTTTTCTTTTATCTTTTCATTTCGACTCTTCTAAAACGAAAGCGACCAAAACATACAGACGATGATCACTCGGTAACGAACCTACAATTGACATCGTTATTGATTGCGGTTTACAAATTTCTTTGGTTGTGATCTTTACACATTTTCCATACACATCGAGAAATTAAGATCAATCACCACCCCTAGACATGATATGCGACATATCAGACGAAGAGACCGGATTGTACGGTAGTGTTACTGATAGGTTTCATGGAGAGTGCAGACGAGCTTACATGTTGATCGTCATATCGCTCAATACCTGGGTAGCCGTTACGTGCAGCTAGTACCGCTGACGGCTTGTGGGTGATTGATGTGATCATCACCTATTGCCGGCGTATTGACGAGTCTTCAGAGTCCCACACAGAAGTTCCCTGGTTTAAGAGAAATGGAGGACACATATGTGATATGTGTGTGGGCCAGATTAAATACGTGTATGTGATACCATATTGTAATCTGGCAGATATCTGTTATCAGTCAGTTTATATGTGATATAACAGGATTATCGAATCAAGTGTTGATTTGATAATGTGATATACAGATAAATGATATTGGTCGGTTATATGTGATATAACCGGATTATTAAATCAAGTGATTGATTTAATAATGTCATATACATCATATGTGATATAATTATATCTTAACTAATATCATTAGCTCACTAATTATTCTTCATTATATATATTAATATATATGATATATATATATTATAATGAAGCATGCTTGATTTTCTATTTTTATGAAAAATAGAAAATGAGGTGGAAAAAGAAGTGACACGGAGAGCATGGTGTGAGTATGGCTTATATTGTATTATATTCACTCTTGACTCACTATTCAAGCATGGCTCCATTTGTTTATTGGAAACAAATGCATGCTTGAATAAGTGAGGTCTTTGTGTGAGCCATTCTCACTTGATTCATTCAACACTTAGCCATTTTCTTGCATGCTCATTTTGAGTTTCTCTTGCTCTCTTCTTCTTTTTCCTCAATGGCTTCAAAAATCCAAACCCTCATATGTGATGTGAATCATGGATTTTTGAATACAATAGTAAGCAAATCAAATCCCCTACTTCACCATCCTACACTTGACTAGCGATAGAGGGTAGTGTGTTTCCTACACTAAAGAGTTTAGTGTGGATGTAGCTTGAATTGGAGGGACTTCACGTGGATCATCTTCGCCAAGAAGGTCATCGGAGGAAATTCGTCCAAACTCTCAAGTGGAACCTAGTGGAGTCGCGGGACAACTACACGGAGCTATTGAAGTGAAGGACCGGTCTACAAAGGTTGTATTCCTATTCACTTAGTTGTAAAGTTGTTTATATATTCATATAACCCTAATTCTTTTGTTAGATCTTGGTGTCGGGTTCTTTAGCACGCTGAAAATTTATAAAATGGCATGATTGATGCCTTTCAAAAACTTATGAGTGTGCTATGGAACCTTACAGTGGTATCAGAGCCAAGCTAGACTATTAAGCGTTGTCTAGGCGAAATTAGAAGTCCGAACAAACTCGGAATAGCCGAAAACGCACCCTTACTGGAAATTTTTTCAAAAGTTAGAATTTTTCACATTAAAAATATTCAGTAATTCATGCAGGGTTTTCTATGGACCCACCAGAAGAATGACCCCCTAACTCATCTAAGTGACAGCGGAACCGCGGCCAAAACATGGTTTTGGCGGCGGTTCTGCGGCGCCACTTGAGAGGCTTGGGACGAGCCTTCTGCTGATGGTCCATAGGTGCTAGTGCATCATTCTGGGTATTTTTGGCTCTGCTCAATTATTGAGCTCTCTGGGAAATTTTGGGTATTCGTTAATTCGATCGAAATATTTAACTTCGTCTAGCTATAAGTGAAAAGTGAAACAATATTTGGAATCCACGATTATTAGTTTTGTGAAAACTTATATCAATTTTATAAATCTAGCAATTTAGTTTCAATTGATCGGTTGCCACGGGATTTTGATGTGGATCAAAAGTCCGTCGCAATCACGTAGCATACGCGGATACTCGCCGGTTAACTTTATTAAATAGATACGCACCATAGCCCGGACTAAGTGACTGTAGGAGAACCTCGTTGCCAAAAGCATCCGTCTGGGTGCTCGCTGCCGCGGTGTTCCGCCTTAGTGCGCTTCGTCGACGGTATCAGGGGTGTGGCCGTCTACTAAAGTTTCCGATAAGCATTCGATCAGGATGTCGGGAATCTTATTGAATTTCCCGACTTGTTATTGAAAAGTGTTTTCAATAACGAGACTAAAATGCGGGGTTTATAATTGTTAGGCATGAAATTCGGAATATGAGATATTCTGGGTTTATGATGTCTAAGAAATTTACTTGGTTATGCATGAAATCTGTAGTATGTGATATTTCGGGTTTATGATGGATGTTGCGGATTCTAATTGTTTTAATTTTCACTTTCTATTCTGCGACCGTAAATGTAATATGTGGAGTATCGCCGGTTTCATTGATATACGTCAACGACAATTGGGATACGCATATTTACTTACGTTGATGTCATGTGATGTTATGTGTTGCTGTGATTTGTTATATTGGATCGTCGTGTTTGAATAGCCGGGGATTTTTATGTGAGATGAGAGTTTTTCATTTTCATTCATGTAAAAACTTGTATGTAATATTCTTTTATTGGGGCACATCCGGGTTGATGATGATGTCATCGTTGATGTATATTATTTATTTTTTCACATTAGGATAGACCCAAGGAGGGGAGCACAAGTAACCGGGTTCTAGGGTCCAGTGGAAGACCATCTCGAGGAGTCGAGACCGGGTCACCTAACTCTAGAATTGGTAGGGTTACTTGCCACTCTCGTAGGGATCTAGGGATATGGGTTTGGCTATTCATCACGGCCATGGAATCCATGTTTTTTACTGGCTCAATTTAAAACAGGGGAATCCTACTATATCCATTATTTCATTTGTGGACTTCTGCTGCTGATATCTATGATGAGATCACTTTTGTATGCTCAGACGGATGGTATAATTATATATATGATATATAATAAACGTTGCTTATGTTTTGCATCTGCGCTAGTCCCGCTCCGCTATGCCGTTAGTTAAGTAACCTAACAGTGCATAATGGGACACTGTGGCGAATGCAGATGGCATAAGCTTACGTTCTATTTTTGTTTCTTTATCTGTGATGCTTAGGAAGCTTAAATGATGAGACTTCATTAATGTGATTAATGAAAGAAAAGAAACCTAATAATGCTGTGGAATCAAATTTTCAAAAAAAAGGGTAGTTCAAGTTCTTACTTTGCATAGTGTTATTCCTTGTAGAATATCTGGCAGCTCATTCGATGAAGAAAGAGCCGAGATCCATTTACCGGGAGTGACCTCTTTAGCGAAACTAACAGATGTTACAAACTACTCGGTTTTGTTTTTGATTGCTTTTCTAGTTCTTGTTTTGCATAGTGGTATTCAGGAATATCCTGCACCTCATTCAATGAGGAAGGAGCCGAGATCCCTTCACCGGGAGTGACCTCTTTAGCGAAGCTAGAAAAGCCTTAAAAACACTCCTTTTCAAAATCACTTGATTCTACAACGATATCAAGTTCATTACGCAAAAGGTTTTTTTTAAAACCTATCGTAGCCCTCCATCATTTCACATAGGTGCTATTTAGTATTCGTGCTGCGTTTGTTGGCCTCTGTCAAGGCGTAGTGTACGGTAGCTGATTAATGCTTATCTGCAGAGCATGTGATGCGATTGGATTAGGGTAGTCGTACGACCTTGTTGGTCTCTGTCAAGGGTCGTGCGGGTGTGTTTAATTAAATCACGAAATGATGGGTTGAACTTGACTTGCGTACTATGGTTTGTTGGCCTCTGTCAAGGTCATAGCACGCTAGGGGCAAAATATTATCGAAAATTTCAAGTGTTGAAATTTGCAGTGAGATTGCATACCTTCTATGAGATAGTTGGATCCCGATACCCACTGTGAGTAAGAGTTACTCATAGGAGAGTTTTACACTTTGCAATTAGCCGATCAAGTAGGTGACTAGAAAGGTGTTAACGGGGTTATGCCTCTCAGAAAATGAGGTTTACTTTAATTAGGTCCGTGTGAAAGCACAGAGAACCTCCCTCAAAGTATCGACACTGGCCTGGCTGAACGGTTAGTGAACTTGCAGGGTGTAATTAATCCCGGCTAGTCTTACCTTTTAGGGTTTGGAGTAAGATTTGATAAAAAAATAGTGGGAGCCATCCTGATTAGATAAGATAATAACCAATCTAATCTTGCAAAAGCATACGCTGAGTGTTTCTTCTCTCTCTCTCCAGGTAGCGACCATGTCATGCCTTAATCAAGATAATAAAATTAATGTATTGACCGAACCCACTTGTTATACTAAGCTACGGAACGTTGTCTCTGTTCTATTTTATAATTGTTATAAAACTGAGCAGGAGATAGGGGATTCCCATGCCACCCGATCGAAGAAAGAGCATGTTGATACATTTTCTTCGGGTGTGTCTATTACTGAGAACTGTTTCTCACTGTGCTCTATGTCCTGGGTATTGGATACCAGATCAGGATCACACATATGTAATTTGTTACATGGGCTAAGAAAAGGTAGAGAACTGGGAATAAGTGATAAAGATATAAGAGTTGGAAATGGTGCAATTCTTGCTGCCAAATCAGTTGGCGAATATCACCTTTTATTACCAAGTTGTAATACATTGATTCTGAACGAATGTTATTACATACCGAACCTGATATACAGCATTACATCAGTTTCTTTATCAGATAAAGAAGAATATAATTTTGTATTGCAGGATAATGTTATGAACATTGTCCTGAATCAAGAGTTGATTGGATCAGGCACGCTATGAAATAGAATATACGTTCTAAATCAAACCACAGTTCAAAGTATACGAAACACGCACAAGAAGACAAGTTCAGAAATGAACGAATCGTTCCTATGGCATTATAAACTAGGTCATATCAATGCGACATGACTAGCTAAGTTATATAAGGATGGATATTTGAATCCATTCGAATTTTCATCTTATGATACTTACCAGTCATGTCTCAAAGGTAAGATGACCAAAACTCCATTTACTGAAAACAAAGAAAGAGTTACTGAACTCTTGGGACTGATACATGATAATGTATGAGGTCCCATGTCTATACTTCCTACGGATGGTTCCTCGTACTTTATTATATTCACTGATCATCTTCCAAGATTCGAACGTGTGTGCCTATTGAAACACAAGTCTGAAGCTTTTGATAAATTCAAAGAATATAAGCATGAAGTTGAGAACCAGATGGGTAAAAGTATTAAAATCCTTCGATATGATCGGGGAGAAGAATACTTAAGCAATGAGTTCCTGGACTGTCTAAAAGAGAATGGGATTCTCTCTTAGCTTACTCCTCCGTATACACCACAGCACAACGGTGTATCGGGGTTGAGGAATCACACCCTATTAGATATAGTGCGCTCTATGATGAGTACTGTTGAGTTGTCTATTTCCTTTTGGAGTTATGCACTTGAGAAGTTGCATACCTATTGAATAGGGTTCCGACCTAATCAGTACCTACCATTCCATATGCGATATGGTATGGGAAGAGACTGTGTCTTAAACAAGTTAAGATATGGGGTTTTCCAGCCCATGTTGAAAAGTAAAATCCGAACAAACTCGAGGCAAGGTCAATTCTGTAAGTTTGTTGGATATCCTAAACATTTGCGAGGGAATATCTTCTACCAAACCGAGAAACAAAAGGTGTTTTGTTTCTCAACATGCCACATTTTGAGAAAAAGGAATTTCTTCAAAAAATATAAGTGGTCATGAGGTAGAAGTGGAAGGAGTTCCAGCTGAACAAACCATAACTGATGATTTAGTAGAACCGTAGGATTCGATAGTCTCCAATGAACCTTAGCCTCTCCGTGAATCTGTAGGGTTCCTCATCCACCAGAGAGATAATACAATTTTCTCAGTGGCCGTGGGAGCGAGGATTGCATCATTGTAAATGACCTAACTAGATTCAGGCAGGCCTTTATGAGTGCGGACTCTGTGAAAATGGCTGGATGCAATGTGATCTGAGATGGAATCCATATACACCAACAAAGTATGGGCTTTGCATGTTGCTCCTGAAAGGGTAAAACCCAACGGGAGCAAGTGGATCTATGAGATAGATACTTATTGTAGATGGAAAAGTTGAGACTTTCAAAGTTAGACTCGTAGAAAAAGGTTCTCTTCATATAACCAGGTGTGGATTGTGATGAAACCTTTTTTCTCCAGTGTCTTGTTTAAGTCCATCTGGATCCTACTTACCATCGCTGCATACCATGACTACGAAATATGACAGTTGCACGTCATGACAGCTTTTCTAAATGGTGATTTAGAAAGGAGCGTGTGCATGACAGCCGAAGGGCTTCATGGACAGTGGGAGCAGCAGAAAGGTGTGCATGCTGCTTGGTTGAAGCAGGCATCAAAGAGTTTGACTTTATCAAAAACGTAAATGAACCTTGTGTATACAAGAAAGTTGCAGAGAGTAAGGTTGTCTTCCTCGTATTGTACATGGATGACATACTCTTGATAGGATATGATATTCCTATGCTGCACTCAGTCAAGCTCCTCTTATCATAAGGATTCACCATCAAAGATCTGGATGATACCTCCTACAACTTGGGGATTCAGATCTATAGAGATAGATCTAAGTGGATGATGGGAGTGTCCCAAATCCAGGTACATTAACACCATACTAAAGGGGTTTAGTATGGAAGATTCTTAGCATAGTGGTTCGCCCACTAACTCAAGAATCACTCTCTCCAAAAAGATGCCCTCCCAGACTGATTTGGAGAGAGCTCGCGTGTAAGGGATACCCTATGCTTCGGCGATAGGCTCTATCATGTATGTGATGTTATGTACCAGACCAGATGTAACTAACTCACTAGGTGTAGTGATCAGGAATCATTAGGATCTTAGGATAATCACCGGATAGCTGGGAATCACCGAAGAAGTGTTCCTGGTGTTTGGTAACGGTGAACTCCAGTGGGTGTCCTTTACCAATTCGAGCTTCCAATGTGATAAGGTCGACTAAAAGTCAATCTCAGGCTTTGTCTTTACCCTCAGTGGAGGGACGGTATGTTGGAAGAGTTTCAAGCTAGATACCATGACAATCTAGATGATAAAGGCTGGATACATCGGTACCAACGATGCTACCAAAGAGGTTGTCTGGATATTTCTTGTTCATGAGATGAACATAGTTCCTACCATTGTGGTGGCAATGGAGTTGTTGTTTTGGCCTTGGAACCCCAGTCCTATTAGCGATTCAGACGTATTCTGAGGCAGTATCACCTGATCAGGGAGATGGTTGATCTCCAGGGGATCGAGGTTAGGAGAGTTGAGATGAAGGATAACGCGGCGGATCCACTCACCGAGGCCTTTCCAACGAGAGACTTTTATGGGACGTTGGGTATGAGATACTACAACAACTGGCCTTAGTGCAAGTGGGAGATTGTTAGTTGTATGTATGCCCTAGAGGCCATTATTGTACATAATTGTATATTATAATGGATGCTGGGACATATATAGGGAGGACATTCTTGCTCGACATGATAGTATGCTATCTGATTACTCTTTATCTTAACATGTATGCTTATTTTCTCTCTGTTACATATTCATAAAACCCTTAGGATGTGTACTTGACTACCGGGACTATGATGCAAATCATACTAGTAGGGCCAGGGTAGTCCGTAAGTACATCGTTTAATTGTTCCTAGTCATGTGAGTATCGAGACGGGGTATCGATATTCCATGGTAGAATAACATATATGTTTCTTGACTCATATGATGGGCAATGGATAATCCAACATCCATTGGTGTTTGACATCAAAGATTGTATACGGGTGCTCAGTGGAGACTGGGTACACTGAACATGACTCGCCGAGAACTCCTAGATGGTATTATACCTATCGTCAGATAGCAGTTCTCTGGTGACACTGGTACTGGTTAGTCTGTAGACCCGAGATCGTCATAGAGACTTGTGTGATTCCCAATGTGCTTTGATTTCCACCCTTCCACGTTCAAGAGGGCGTGCAACCAGGTTGTTTTTGGGTACAGTCCTGAGTCATATGGAGGCAATGAGCGATAGGAGGGGTTTCGTCTCTCCTGGTATTAGGGGTTGATGTTGTGCTATGCTCGATTGGCCATAACTGGAAGTCCCTGGCCAGGGCTGCTGCTGAGATTTTCTGATAAGAGTTATCAGTAGTTTCTCGAACCGTTATAGGACAGACATCGGCATGACTTATCACGTTACCGGGGTCTGACGTTTACCACCCCTAAACATGATATGCGACATATCAGACGAAGAGACCAGATTGTATGGTAGTGTTACTGATAGGTTTCATGGAGAGTGCAGACGAGCATACTTGTTGATCTTCATATCGCTCAATACCAGTGTAGCCGTTACGTGCAGCTAGTACCGCTGACGGCTTGTGGGTGACTGATGTGATCATCACCTATTGCCGGCATATTGACAAGTCTTCAGAGTCCCACACAGAAGTTCCCTGGTTCAAGCGAAATGGAGGACACATATGTGATATGTGTGTGGGCCAGATTAAATACGTGTATGTGATACCATATTGTAATCTGGCAGATATCTATTATCAGTCAGTTTATATGTGATATAACCGGATTATCGAATCAAGTGTTGATTTGATAATGTGATATATAGATAAATGATATTAGTCGGTTATATATGATATAACCAGATTATTAAATCAAGTTATTGATTTAATAATGTCATATACATTATATGTGATATAATTATATCTTAACTAATATCATTAGCTCACTAATTATTCTTCATTATATATATTAATATATATGATATATATATATATATATTATAATGAAGCATGCTTGATTTTCTATTTTTATGAAAAATAGAAAATGAGGTAGAAAAAGAAGTGACATGGAGAGCATGGTGTGAGTATGGCTTATATTGTATTATATTCACTCTTGACTCACTATTCAAGCATGGATCCATTTGTTTATTGGAAAAAAATGCATGCTTGAAAAAGTGAGGTCTATGTGTGAGCCATTCTCACTTGATTCATTCAACACTTAGCCATTTTCTTGCATGCTCATTCTTAAGTTGCTCTTGCTCTCTTCTTCTTCTTCTTTAATGGCTTCAAAAATCCAAACCCTCACATGTGATGTGAATCATGGATTTTTGAATACATTAGTGAGCAAATCAAATCCCCTACTTCACCATCCTACACTTGACTAGCGATCGAAGGTAGTGTGTTTACTACACTAAAGAGTTTAGTGTGGAGATAGCTTGAATTGGAGGGACTTCACGTGGATCATCTTCGGCAGGAAGGTCATCGAAGGAAGTTCGTCCAAACTCTCAAGTGGAGCCTAGTGGAGTCGCAGGACTACTACACGGAGCTATTGAAGTGAAGGACCGGTCTACAGAGGTTGTATTCCTATTTACTTAGTTGTAAAGTTGTTTACATATTCATCTAACCCTAATTCTCTAGTTAGATCTTGGTGTCGGGTTCTTTAGCACGCTAAAAATTTATAAAATGGCATGGTTGATGCCTTCCGAAACCTTGTGAGTGTGCTACGGAACCTTACAATTATACCTCACGTCAGATAGCATTTCACTGGTGACACTGGTATAGGTTAGTTTGTCGACCCGAGATCGTCATAGAGTCTTGTGTGATTCACACTGTGCTTTGATTTCCACCTTACCACGTTCAAGAGAACGTGCAAAATAGTGGTTTTTGGGTATAGTCCTGAGTCACATGGAGGCAATGAGCGATAGAAGGGGATTTCGTCTCTCTCGGTATTAGGGGTTGATATTGTGTTGTGCTCGACTGGCTATAACAAGAAGTCCCTGGCCAGGGATGATACTGAGATTCACTGGTAAGTGTTATCAGTAGTTTCTCGACCCGTTATCAACCTCATATCAGCATGACTTATCGAGCTATTAGGGTCTGACGTTTACCACCCCCATGATAGATATGCGACATATCAGACGAAGACACCGGACTGTATGGTAGTGTTACTTATTGGATTCACAAGAGTATGAGCAGGCATGCTTATTGATCTTCTGATCGCTCAATACCCGGGTGGCCGTTACGTGCAGCTAGTTGCACTGACGGCTTGTGGGTGACTGATATGATCATCACCTACTGCCGGCGTATTGACGAGTTTTTAGAGTCCTACACAGAGGTTTCCTGGCTCAAGCAAAAAGAAGTAGGAGCACATATGTGATATGTGTGGTGTAAGGATTCTCTAGCACCATGCCTAGGGTTTGGGTTTCATCAAACATGCTATAACAAAATTTTAGGGGTGCTAAACAATACCAACCATGAATCGAACTAGAAAGTTAGGGTAACAAACTAAAGTATCACATACTTTATAGTGTCTAATACTAAGTGGGGAGAAATACAACCTTTGTAGAACTCCTTGTTGTGACTCCTTGGATCTTTGAGAGTTTGAACCGGCTCACTAAAAATCTTCCAAGTCCATAATGATCCACCCGGAGTCCCTTTGCCTAAGCTCCTAACTTCACTTTGATCAATGGAGAAGTGGAGCAAACACCTTACACTAATGGGCTAGAGTGGTGTAGAATGGTGATGTGGGTTTGGATCTCACTCAAAAACCTTTTCTTTTTAAGTTCTTCTCTCACTTTTGAAACCTTAGAGAGCTTGAAGGAGAGAGGAAGAAGGAGATGGCTAAACTTGACCCAAGTGAGAAATATTAAACATAATCCCAAGTGAGTTAGAATTATGTCATGCTAAACTATGGTTACAAAATATCTAGATATTTTGTGACTTGAGGTTAAGCAAAACCATGGGCTACAAAACCATGGGCAATAAAACCATGGTATTAACTTTGGTCAACACAAGAAAAGAGAGTTGAATAGTCAACCATGATTTTATTTCCATTTTACTTTTCTCAAATAAAAAAAATACTTAAATATGTTACCATGTGAGTCTTGCATTGCCACCACCAATGTATCATCAACCATGACACATGTATGCTTGCATGTGTCCATCCATATCAACATATACATACACTCATGCATGCATCATAAAGAAATAGGTTTTAATAAATGAGCTAATGGACTAAATATTAAAGCAACACTTGACTTAATAACCCGGTCATATCACATACGACCCGTCCAATAGTAAACGCCCGATTAAATTACGGTATCAAGTATACGCATTTAATCGAGCTCATATTCACACCACATCGTTTCGCCTGAGCTAAGAAACTCCTGTGTGAGACTCTAAGACCCGTCAATACGCCGGCAGTTGGTGATGATTTTATCAAACACCCACAACCCGCAAGCGGTCAGCTAAACGTAACGGCCACCCAGGTATTGAGCGATCAGAAGAAAAACAAGCGAACCTGTCAAAACTCCCGTCGAGTCAACTGGCAACACTTACCGTAAAGTCCGGTCTCTTCGTATGATATTCTGCATATCAAGTCTAGGGATGGCATCGTCAATCCCAATAACTCAATAAGTCATGCTGATGTATGGCGTATAACAGATCAAGAAACTACTGATAACACTTATCGTAAATCTCAGCAGCCCTGGCCAGAGACTTCCTGTTATAGCCAATCGAGCACAGCGCAACATCAACCCCCAATACCGGGAGAGATGAAACCCTTCCTATCGCTCATTGCCTCCATATGCCTCGGGACTGTACCCAAAAGCCACCTGTTTACATGACTCAGTAGAGCCGTGGTAGGATGGCAATCAAAGTACAGTGGGAGCACATACAAGACTCTATGATGATCTTGGGTCTACAGACTAACTTGTACCAGTGTCACCTGAGAACAGCTATCCGACAATAGATATAATACCATATATGAGTTCTCAGCGATTCCGACCAGTGTACCCAGTCGCCACTGAGCACCCGTATACGATCTTTGATATCGAACACCAATGGATGTGGGATCATCCACCGCCCATCATATAGGTCAAGAATGTATACGCTAGTCTACACTGGTATATCCATGCCCCGTCTCGATACACCCATGACTAGGAACAGTATAAGAATATGCTTATAAACTACACTTGTCCCACTAGTATGATCCGCATCATAATCAGAGTAGTCAAGCAAATATCCAAAGGGCTTTATCAACATGTACCAAATTAATAAAGTGCATGATCAAAAGAACATGTCAAGATAAAGAAAACCAGATAGCATACTATCATATCGAGCAAGAATGTCATCTGAATACACACACACACACGCACACATACCCATACATCCACTATCATATAATGGCCTCTAGGGCATACATATATCCAACAATCTCCCACTTGTACTAAGGCCAATTATTGGCATGTATCATACCCAACATCTCAAAAAGTCGCTCATGCTACGGCTGAGGAAGGGCCTTGGTGAGTGGATCCGCAGTGTTATTCTTTGTATCTACTCTCTTAATCTCGATCTCATGGCGATCAACTATCTCCCGGATCAAATGATATCGCCTCAGAATGTGTCTGGACCTCTGATGGGACCTAGGCTCTTTGTCCAAAGCCGCAGCCCCATTATTATCACAATACAATAGTATTGGATCAATAATGGTTGGAACTACTCCTAGCTCCGCGGTGAACTTTCGTATCCAGACGGCTTCCTTGGCCGCATCATTTGCAGCAGTGTACTCAGCTTCCATCATAGAGTCTGCAACGGTATCCTGTTTGGAACTCTTCCAACTCACCCCTCCCCCCCCCCCCCCGTTGAGGGTAAATGCAAACCCTAAGATAGACTTGTTGTCATCCTTATCACTATAGAAGCTCGAATCGGTAAAGGTCTCCATTTGGAGATCCCCGTTATCATACACCAAGAACAATTCTTTAGTCCTTCGTAAATACTTAAGAATGTTCTTCACAGCAGTCTAGTGTTTCTCCCCTGGGTTTGATTGAAACCTTCTTACTACACCCAGTGTATAAGCTACATCAGGGCATGTACATAACATCGCATACATTATAGATCCTACGGCTAAAGCATAGGGAATAATGCTCATGCGAGCTCTCTCTTCATCGGACTTTGAGCAAAAGTCCTTAGAGAGAGTGACTCCATGGCAAGCGGGTAAGGCACCCCGCTTGGAGTATTCCATACTAAACCTCTTTAGGATGGTATTGATGTACCTAGCTTGGGACAATCCTAATAACCATTTGGATCTATCCCTATAGATCTGAATGCCCAAAATGTACATGGCATCACCCAGGTCCTTCATGGAGAACCTTTATGATAAGAATGATTTGACCAACTGTAGCATAGGAATGTCATTTCCTATCAGAAGAATGTCATCCACGTACAATACGAGGAATGCGACAGTACTCCTTACAGTCTTCTTATAAACACAAGGTTCATCTGGATTTTTGACGAAATCAAACTCTTTAATAACATCATCAAAACAGATGTTCCAACACAGTGATGCCTGCTTTAATCCATCAATGGATTTAAGCAACCTACATGCTTTCCCGCTGCTCCCACTTTCAATGAAGCCCTCTGGCTGATCCATATAAACACATTCTTCTAAATCACCATTAGGAATAGAGGTATAACGTCCATTTGCCAGATTTCATAGTCGTAGTGAGCAGAAATAGCAAGTAGGATCCGAATGGATTTAAGCATGGTTACCGGTGAGAAAGTCCCGTTATAGTCCAGTCCTGGTCTTTTACGAAAACATTTCGTTACCAACCTTGTCTTATAGGTCTTTACCTGCCCACCTACACCGATCTTTCTTTTAAAGATCCATTTGCACCCTACGGGTTTTACCCCAGAGGGTACATCCTCCAAAGTCCATACTTTATTGGTGTACATAGACTCCATTTCGGATCTAATGGCATCCATCCACTTCACAGAGTCACCACTCGTGATAGCTTGCTGGAAACTGGTAGGGTCATCATCATCCATGATGCAATCCTCTCTATCACCATCAATGAGAAAACCGTAGTATCTCTCCGATGGACGAGAAGCCCTACCAGATCTACAGAGTGGCTGTGGTTCATAAGATTCTGTTGCAACATCAGGTTTAACCAAGTCGTCATTTGTAACTTGTGTCTCTAGAACCTCTTCTAGATCTACCACATTGCCATATGAATCATTTGAAAAAATCTTGTTTTCTAAAAACGTGGCATACTGAGAAACAAACACCCTTTGTTCCTCCTTATGGTAGAAAAGATATCCAAACGAATGTTTTGGATACCCTACAAATATACACTTGACTGATCATGTCTCGAGTTTGTCCTGATTCTGCTTTTTGACATAAGCCGGACAACCCCAAATCTTGACTCGCTTAAGAGATGGTCTCTTCCCATACCATATCTCATATGGAGTGGTAGACACAGTTTTGGTTGGAACCCTGTTCAACAGATATGCTGCAGTCTCTAATGCATGTCCCCAAAAGGAGAAGGGCAACTCAGCATCACTCATGATGGATCGTACCATATCTAATAGGGTTTGATTCTGCCGTTCTGACACACCGTAGTGCTGTGGTGTGTAAGGGGGTGTGAGCTGAGAGAGAATCCCATTCTCTTTTAGGAAGTTTGAAAAATCCGTATTGAGATACTCTCCACCTCGATCCGATCGAAGTATTTTGATACTCATTCCAGTCTGTTTTTCTACTTCAAGTTTATACTCCTTGAATTTCTCGAAAGTTTCAGACTTGTGTTTTATTAAAAACACATGACCGTATCTTGAGAAATCATCTGTAAAAGTTATGAAGTAAGAAAAACTGCCTCGTGCATGTATAGACATTGGTCTGCATACATCACTATGTATAAGGCCTAAGAGCTCAGTGGCTCTTTCTCCGTGTCCTGTAAATGAAGTCTTGGCCATTTTCCCTTTGATACAAGACTGACAAGTCGCATAAGATTTATACTCAAAAGAATTTAAATATCCATCTTTATGAAACTTGTTTAGTCTTGTTTTATTAATATGACCAAGTCTACAATGCCAAAGAAAAGATTCATTTATATCAGAAAACTTTCGTTTATTTTTATGTCGTATGCTGAAAACCGTGTCTTGATTAAGGACGTATATCCCGTTATTTAATGTACCATACGCAACCAACTCTTGATTGAGGTTAATGTTCATAACATTATTCTGCAATACAAAATGATATCCTTCATTGTCTAACAAAGAAACATATATTATATTACAAAGCATACTAGGTACATAATAACATGGGTTCAAAACCAATATACATCCTGACAGTAACCCTAAGTGATACTCTCCTACAGAAACTGCATGTACATTGGAACTATTTCCAACTCGGAGAGTGTGATCACCGGTCTTCAAAACTCTGCTATTTCTCAGCCCCTGCACAGAATTGCAAATATGAGAACCCGATCCGGCATCCAACACTCAGGAAGCAGAGTTAATAAAGAAACAGTTTTCAGTCACAAACACACCTGAAGCGGAAGCATCACCATGCTTCTTTTCTTGAGTTCCAAGTACTCGGTACAATTGCGCTTCCAGTGCCCTGACTTCTTGCAGTAGAAACATTCTCCTTTCCCCGACTCCGCCGCTTTGGATTTGTCTTTCCCCTTTGCCTTCTTTACTCCGCCTCTCGGCTTGATAGGCTTTTTCTTCGCCTTTCCCTTGGCCTTAGCTTTTGGGAAAGAGGAGGAAGAGATCCCAGCAACCAGAGCGGGAGTCTTAGCAGTCTTAAGAGTGCTCTCTGCACTTCTCAACATATTGAGAAGTTCATGTAGTGACTTCTCCATGTTGTGCATGTTGAAGTTCACTATAAATGGAGCAAAGGCAGAGGGAGAGACTGTAGAACAATATCAACATATTGCTTGTTCTCCATTTCCCATCCTAGGTTCTCTAGCTCTTCAATAAAAGCTATCATCTTCAAGACATGGTCGCCTACTGACGTGCCAGGAGTCATCCGCATTTGAAACAACTTTCGAGATGCTTCGTATCGCTGGGTACGAGATTGCTTTCCATACAACTGCTTTGTATGGAGAAAGATGGATTGTACGTCTACCTTCTCATGCTGTTGCTAATGTGTGTTGTCCATCGATGCAAGCGTGAGGCATTTGGCGGTAGCGCAATCAATATCCTAAGTCTTACGGATTTTCCTATCCGCTACAGAAGATTCAGGACCTGGGATGGGTGGAGCTTTGGCAGTGAGGACATATGATACTTTATCATATGTGAGAGCAATGTCAATGTTCCTTAGCCAGTCTTTATAGTTTGGTCCGGTCATCTTGTTTTTATTTAGTAAAAGCTTAAGGCATGTCATTGGTATTGCCATTAAGAGAGAGAAAAGAATACACTCAGCGAAAACTCTTGTAAAGATCAGATTAGTTATTATCTTATCTAATCGATGTCTCCCACTACTTTTATCAAATTTTACTTCAAACCTTAAAAAGAAAACTGGCCAGGATTAATTACAATCTACAACTTTGCAAACCGTTCATCCAGGCCAGTGTCGGTACTTTGAGGGAGGTTCTCCGTGCTTTCGAACGGACCTAATTAAAATAAACCTCGTCTTCCCAGAGGCGTAGCCCCGTTAACACCTTTCTAGACACCTAATGGGTTAGCTAATTGTAAAGTGCAAAACTCTCGTGGGAGCAACTCTTGCTCACAGTGGGATCAGGATCCAACTATCACATAGAAGGTATGCAATCTCATTACAAATTTCAACTCTTGAAACTCCCAATTTGGTTTTTACCCCTAGCACTCATGACCTTAACTATAATCAACATATCATAAGTACTAGTCAAGTTCTACCCTTCATTTCATGATTAACTAGACCCACCCATAGAACCCTTAACTATAGTCAACATAATTACATGGATGTCCTAACTAATCGTATCATATGCCGTGTAGGAAGACATCACTTAGCTACCGTACACTGCGCCTTAACTATAGTCAACATACGCAGCACGAATACTAAGTACTCTACTTTCTAAAATGACGGAGGGTTGCGGGTGGTTTTTAGAAAAACCTTTAACGCTCTGAACTTCATATCGTTGTAGAATCAAATGGTTTTCAAAAGAAGTGGCTTAAGCTCCGCAATTTTGAAACTTTGCTTTTTCATAACAAGCTGAGTGGTTTTCAAATCCGATTCTACAACATCCTTTAGGTTTATTTTTCTTTACATTAAACTCATTAATGTAGTCCAATCATTTAAGTCCTTACGCCAAACATAGAGAAGAAACGAAAATATAACGTACGCTTATGCCATCCGCATTCGCCACAATGTTCCGTTATATACCATTAGGTTACTTAACTAACGGCATACCAGGACGAGACTAGGGCGGGTGCAAAACATAAGCAACGTCTATTATATATCATATATATAATATTCCATTCGTTTTAGATATATCAAGTGATCACATCACAGAATATAAGCAGAAGAAACACATATATGAAAGTATAGGATATACTAGGATGTCCGTATTTTGTATTTAGCCAAAAATAGAAAATACGGATTCTACGTTCATGATGAATAGCCAATCCCACATCCCTTAGACCCCTACGAGAGCGACAAGTGACCCTACCAATCCTAGAGTTAGGAGAACCGGTCTCGACTCCTCGAGATGGTCTCCCACTGGACCCCAGAACCCGGTCACTTGTGCTCCCCTCCTTGGGTCTATCGTAATGCGGAAAAGTAAATAATATACAACAATGGTGACATCATACTCAACCCGGAAGTGCTCCAATAAAAGAATATTACATACAATGAATTTTATATGAATGAAAAAAAAACTCTCATCTCACATAAAAAAAACCCAGCCATTCAATCAAGACGATCATATACATCACATCTCAGCAACACATAACATCACATGTCATCAACGTAAGCAAGTATGCGTATCCCAATTGTCGTTGACGTATAGCAACGAAACCGGCAATACACCACATACTACGCTTACGGTCGCAGAAAAGAAAGTGAAAAACTACAATAATTGGAATCAACACTGCCAATGAAAAACTACAACAATTGGAATCAACACTGCCCTCAGACATTATAAACCCGAGATATCACATATCTAAGATTTTATGCCTACCAATGTAAGTCTTGCATTTAGGTCTCATCCATGAAAACACCTTTTCAAAAGAAGTCGGATAATTCAACAAGATTTCTGATTCCACCCGAGACTGAAATGCTAGATTTACACGCAACAAATATATTTGTAGATTCCAATTATTGTATCACAAAGATCTAGACTATATTAAACGTTTTGACCGAATCTACCAACACCCACATCTCCCGAGAAGCTCAACACTTGAGCAAAGTTAAAATACCCAAAACGTGTCACGGTACCTATGAACCAGCCGTAGAAGGGCCAACCAATGCCTCACCTATGGCACCACAGAACTACGGCAAACCCTAGGGTTCGGTCGCGGTTCCGTAGGCATAGAATCGAGTTAGTGTTTTGTTCTTCTAGAGGGTCCATAAAATTACTTGCACGACCATTGAATATAATCAACTTAGAAAATTCTAACTCTTGGAATATTTCAGGGGTGGTCAAGAAGTGGTGTTTGAAGTTCGTTCGAACTGTTAAACATTGTCTAGATTACCATTACAATGTTAAAATATACGACTACGAAACACTCCGCATTAGCCCATATCAAAATTAACATCACATGCAATTTTGGAGTAAACAAACAATACCTGAAACCCCAAATCCTACAAACCAGAGCACCAGAGCAAAACAAAGCATTTTGGAGGCAGGGGGCCGGCCAGCTCGGGAAAAAGGGGGATGTGGCCAGTTCAAACATGGTGGATCTGTCTCGTTTTACTCCAGTGTTTTCAATACATCATATGTAAACTTCTGCAGTTGCTAAAAAAATTTTTCGAGCCCGTTTAAAAATCAACAGAGAGCATTATTCAGGGTTCCAGAAAATCGTTATTTCGGAGTTGTTTCGGTTTCGTAATTAATCTAATATCGTCTAAAATTTTAGCTTGGCTCTGATACCACTGTAGGGATTCTCTAGTACCATGCCCAGGATTTGGGTTGCATCAAACATGCTATAGCAAAATTTTATGGGTGCTAAACAATACCAACCATTAATCGAACTTGAAAGTTAGGGTAACAAACTAAAGTATCACATACTTTATAATGTCTAACACTAAGTGGGGAGAAATACAACCTTTGTAGAGCTCCTTGTTGCGACTCCTTAGATCTTTAAGAGTTTGAACCGGTTCACTAGAAATCTTCCATGTCCACGATGATCCACCCGGAATCCCTTTGCCCAAGCTCACAGCTTCACTTTGATCAATGGAGAAGTGGTGCAAACACCCTACACTAATGGGCTAGAGTGGTGTAGAATGGTGATGTGGGTTTGGATATCACTTAAAAACCTTTTCTTTTTAAGTTCTTCTCTCACTTTTGAAACCCTAGAAAGCTTGAAGGAGAGAGGAAGAAGGAGATGGCTAAACTTGACCCAAGTGAGAAATATGAAACATAATCCCAAGTGAGTTAGAATTATGTCATGCTAAACTATGGTTACAAAATATTTAGATATTTTGTGACTTGAGGTTAAGCAAAATCATGGGCTACAAAACCATGGGAAATGAAACCATGGTATTGACTTTGTTCAACACAAGAGAAGAGAGTTGAATAGTCGACCATGATTTTATTGCCAATTTTCTTTTCTTAAATAAAAAAAACACTTAAATATGTTACCATGTGAGTCTTGCATTGCCACCACCAATGTATCATCAACCATGACACATGTATTCTTGCATGTGTGCATCCATAACAACATATACATACACTCATGCATGCATCATAAAGAAATAGGTTTTAATAAATGAGCTAATGGACTTAATATTAAATCAACACTTGACTTAATAAACCGGTCATATCACATACGACCCGTCCAATAGTAAACGCGTGATAATTTTACGGTATCAAGTATACGCATTTAATCGAGCTCCCGTGCATATCTCATATGCACACCACATCGTTTTGCCTAAGCTAGGAAACTCCTGTGTAGGAATTTAAGACTCGTCAATACGCCGGCAGTAGGTGATGATCATATCAAATACCTACAAGCCGCAAGCGGTCAGCTAAATGTAACGGCCACCAGGGTATTGAGCGATCAGAAGAAAAATAAGCGAACCTGTCAAAACTCCCGTCGAGCCAACCTGCAACACTTACCGGACAGTCCGGTCTCTTCGTCTGATATGCTACATATCAAGTCTATGGATGGCATTGTCGATCCTAATAACTCAAAAAGTCATGATGATGTATGGCGTATAACAGATCGAGAAACTACTGATAACACTTATTAGCAAATCTTAGCATCCCTCACCAGGGACTTTCTGTTATAGCCAATCGAGCACAGCGCAACATCAACCCCTAATACCGGGAGAGACTAAACCTCTCCTATCGCTCATTGCCTCCATGTGCCTCGGGGCTGTACCTAAAAGCCACCTGTTTGCACGACTCAATAGAGCCGTGGTAGGGTGGCAATCAAAGTACAGTGGGAGTGTTCATATCAGATTTTTGCATTATTATATCATCCATTCTTAATCACGTTATATATAAGTAGGTACTTTTGATCCATGTCTGCTAAATAGTAGCAGGTTACAGGTTCTCAGCTCGTTACAGTGAAATTCATGAAAATTCGCAACAGAAGTGGGACTACAACAAACAAACAGAGAAATACGAGTTTCCGCACACTATCCGTATAATGCCGCCTACCAGCTCAAGGAACAAATGGGAAACCATTGAGCATTTCAATGCACAAAGCACAAGGGCAGCACAAGATCCAAGACTTCAAATGTGGAGCTCAAAACAAAAGTCCACTGTTGAATATCTGCAAGAGAATTGAAGAGATTCTGAGAGACCAAGTGAAGAAAACAGAAATTAAAAGCAACTTGAAGAAACCCTGAAGAATTGGGCCCATGAACCCACCAAATGGCTGCGGAACCGCGGCCAAACAGGCACTTCTGCCGCGGTTCCCCAGCCGTGCTCTGCACGTGTCAGTGGCAGTATCGGTGCTTTGACTCGGTTTTTGGGGTTGTTTTGTAATTTCATGTATGGATCAGAATGTAAACCTAGGGTTTTTCCTATCTATAAAAAGGAGAGTTCAAAGCCAAATGAGGGCATGCCTCTTTTTATTTTTATCTAGAATTTAATTCTCCATTGTAATGAGCTTTTAAGAGGTATCAATAAAAGTAAGTCTTTATTTTTATTTGTCTCGCATTTTCTTATCGCATTTTTCTTTTTCTGCAATTTTCATTTGTCAATTTAGACGTAGAATTAAATTAGTGTTTTCTTGTCTTTTATTCTTTTATATTTCTTTCTAACAACGATGATGCTTGAGTAAGATCCTTGCCTAGGTGAGGTCTCAAATAGCTAGTTGAAAAATTCTTCTTAACCTAAATTCTTTCTACCTTCGCTCTTGTTTTATTTTTATCTTTTTAATAAGTGAGTAATTTCTCACTTGTTAGGGCATGAAAAGGAAGGTTTTAGAGAAGGAAATCTCTCTCACTCCTTTCTTTGCCCAACACATTAAATTCGGACTCCCTTTAATTGAACCATCATCCGCTCACTACGGCACCCTATCCTACATGATAGCGGTGATTCCCTTGTTAGACCGGTTGTGGTTAAATTAACTGGAGGTTAGGGCTAAGAGCCAAGAACGGACGGATAAGGACCAAAAGGAAGAAACTAAGCATGGAAAGCCTAACTTAGACTTGTAAGTTTCCTTCTAGCCGTGCTAATCCCCGTTGTTGCTGATTACCTTAACTCCGATATTTATAACTAGGGCATCGAAAGAAGTGAGAAATTCCTAAACTTGAACTAACCTAATCCTAACCCTAACAAGTATTTTATAACATTTTATCTCATTCGTAGATCTTACAACAAAACCACCAATTTTTTTGAATTAACTCGTTTAAACACAAAGAAAAAGATTTCATCACCCTGTGGATCGACCCGTACTCAACCGGCTAGCTACCAAGCGAAACCGTCTTGATTGCGGTAAATTTAAACACAGAAAATCTCATTACCCTTATTAAGGCCCCAGAAATCACTATAAAGCATATGCATTACCCTTGAGTTAATTAAAAAAAAATCTAGACTCAGCCAATTAAGGACTATCACGCTCAGTAGGACAGAGGAGGGTTGTAGGCATTAAGTCGTTTATCTAAACCTGACTTTGTGGTGCCTAGGCTAGACAAGTGAGAAAGGTAACTTTAAAAGGCCCGTCTCACGGTGATTCATGAGCGGAACCCTCCTTTCTTCATTTGTGCTTTCCTGGCCACAATTGCCGGTGAAGAGGCGATTTGATGGATATCTCACAACTTATCACTTTGGACCAGTTAGGAGCCGTCTAGTAGACCTAGGAGACCATAGCTTTAGGTGTGATTGTGCTTGTTGAAATTATAACTGTTTGAAGTTGTGCAGTAAATCCGTACACATATTTTTGAAAAACTTTTTCTAAAAAAAAACAAAAACTTTTATAAAAACTTGCCCCTTTTTTGTCTCTAGAATCCCATTTCACCCACATTTCATCCACATTTCCTCATTGACGTTTTCTTACCCTCACATTCTGCGCTTTGACTACACTAAAACTCGTTTAGTGTATGTCCGGTTGGACTCGTGACACTAGTGCCCTCTTAGTCCGTGTTTCGTTAGTCGCTACCGACTACGCGATCGACTCCGACGTCGAAACTCCCTCCACACCTCTTTCATCTTTAGCTTTGCCGGCCAACTCCGACGTTGACCGGAATTCTGTTCATACATACTCATCTTCATCTTCTTCTGAGATGTCAGGATTCAATCCTAACAACCCTTTACCTACTTCGGGACTGATTCCACCTCAACTGGGTGCGAATAACCTGCAACAGCCTCCTGTTGAAGCACCACAGCGAATCGCGCTCTAGGATCGTTTATATCCTACCCGCTCCGCACTTCCTACCTGTCTTTCACTACCGCCGGCAAATGGGGACAATTTCGAAATTAATCCCCACTTCATCAACATGTTGCCTAAATTTCACGGACTGGAATCCGAAGATGCTTATATCTTCATCAACAAATTCCAGAACGTATGTGCATTGATGAAGACAACCCAACTGTCCGATGATGCTATACGGCTACGAGTCATTCCTCACACTGTGTGACCTAGCTAAAAAGTGGCTGTATAGTACTCCATCGCATTCCATAAACAGTTGGGAAGAGTTTGTTAAAGCGTTTCTTAAAAAGTTTTACCCAAATCACAAGACCGCGAGAATACGAAATGAAATTAACCAATTTTCCCAGCTTCCTTCCGAACTTTTTTGGAAATGTTTCGAACGAACAAAGACCTTCTTGTTCAGTGCCCTCATCACGGTATTAAGAGATGGAAACTTTGCCAGACCTTATATGAAAGACGGAACCCAACATCTAAGCAGCTGCTAGAGACCATTTGTCAAGGCCATTTCCTATCCAAATCTGACGAGGAAGCTTGGCAATTTCTCGAAGATCTTGCTGAACAAACGCTTCAGTGGGAAAGCACTAGACCGTCCACTTCGTCTACTTCTTCCGGTCTATCTAGGGCAGGCGTTCATCAACTTGATATGTCAATTGCAATGAAGGCCGAATGGTAGCAATTACACGAAAACTATAAGCAATTGAGAGCAAATTCTCATCGCCTTCTCCTGTCCCTGCTCTTCCCCCTCGCACTATATGCGCTTGTTGTTCGGATCCATCCCATTTGACCGAAGAGTGTCCTTACAACCCACCTGCTCAAGGACAGGATCAAGTCAATGCTGCATTTTAGCAAAGACAAAGAAATGATCCATACTCTTCAACTTACAATCCTAGATGAAGGAACCACCCCAATTTTGCCTGGAATCAGAATCAACAACAATTCCAAGGACACAACAACTTTCAAAGGCCTCCTCCTCAACAAACTCAATATCAGCAACCTTTCCAACCCTAACCTTACCAAAATCAAACGAACAATTTTGCACCCAACAATTCTTTTCCTCAAAACAATTTTGTTCCTCCAAATAATGATAAGGTTTCCTCGTTAGAACGAAGTCTGGAGGCGTTTTTAAAGCAGTCAACTCAATCCTCCGCTAACATCCAGTCATCCATTCAGTCTTTGGTGCAACACACTGCGTCACATGGGCAAAGCATCAAAACCATGGAAGCCCAGATTGCACAACTGAATGCAGCTTTAAGCGAGAGAGAGAAGGGAAAGCTTCCATCGCAACCACTCCCAAATCCTGGTCACCTACAAAATGCACATGTTGCTCTCGAACAACAAAACCATAATGTGAGTACCATGACTACATTGAGATCTGGAAGGATGCTGCACAACAACGTTGGCACAGATGATGACACCCCGGCCGCCGCTTCTTCTTTTTCTTCTTTTTCGTCTTCTGAGCCTGTTCTCCATTCTTCAAAAGGCTCTACTTCCTCTGCTATTCCGAACGGACCCACTTCTCACTCCACGAAAACACGAGCACTGGGATCCGTTCCTGCTCCACAATCTCCTCTACAAACATTGGACTCAACCAATTTTCAAAATGTTCCATTTCCAAACAGGTTGAGATCCAATACACAAAATCCACAAATGGAGAAGATTGTGGAGTTGTTTAAACATGTTAACGCTAATATTCCTCTCTTGGATGCAATCCAACAAGTCCATTCCTACGTAAAAATCTTGAAGGACTTGTGCACTAAGAAGAGGAAATCTCAGGTACCAAAGAAGGTTTTCTTATCTAGGCCGTGAGTGATGCTCTTACCCAACCTTTACCTAAAAAACGAAAGGACCCTGGCTGTCCTACGATTTCAATAACTATTGGGGATAAGAACATCAACTGCCCACTTTTGGTTCTTGGTGCCAGTGTTAACCTACTTCCTTATTCGGTTTATGATCAATTAAGAGTCGGAGAGCTGAAACCTACGCATTGTACTCTCCAAATGGTCGACCGATCCATCACTCATCCTAAGGGTGAGCTAGAGGATGTGTTGATCAAAGTAGGGGACTTTATTTTCCCCGTTGATTTCATTGTTTTAGACACACATCCTGTAGCTAACCCCCGGAATCAAATTCCGGTGATACTCGGTCGACCATTCCTTGCGACTTCGAATGTTGTGGTCAATTGTTGAAATGGTTCGATGAACCTATCTTTTGGAAACATCACAATTGAACTCAACATTTTTAAGTTGGGGAATCAGCCCTCTGAACCTAATGCTAATATACTAGACGTTTGCTGATCCAAGAGATCACCCCGGAAGACTGTGAATTAGAAAAAAAATTGTTCGATCACAGCAATCCTAACGCCACTAGTGCGTTCCTCCTTGAACCTGATACTGTTTTTTCTCCCGATAATGACTACGAGTGTTTCACTTTCTCGAATGAACTTGACCAGTCACCACCCGAGTTTGAATCTTTTGAGTTTTCGGATGAGTTAGCTGAACTATCCGACTTGGTGGCTTACACTCGTTTTGAACCTCTGCTGGAATCCTTTGAGTTCGAGACAGTTTCGCTGATTCTACCTTCAATCGTTTCACCTCCAACGCTCGAACTTAAGCCGTTTCCATCTCACCTTAAATATGTTTACTTAAGTGAGACCGAGACCCTGCCTGTCATCATTTCGTCTTCTCTAGCTCCAGAGCAGGAGAAAGCCCTTCTGACGGTCTTGCAAAACAGCCGGCAAGCTTTTGGCTGGACTATGGCGGACATCAAGGGGATTAGTCCCTTGATAGTGGAACATCATATTCATATGATGGATGATGCCAAACCAGCCAGGGATCCACAGAGACGACTCAACCCAGTCATGAAGGAGGCTGTTAAAAAGGAGATCGTAAAGTGTCTTGATAGTGGTATCATTTAACCTATCTCTGATAGTCAGTGGGTTAGCCCAATTCACGTTGTCCCCAAGAAATCAGGCATAACGGTCATAACAAATGAGGCGAACGAGTTAATTCCTACTCGCACCTAAACTGGGTGGTGAGTATGCATCAATTATAGAAAACTCAACGCCGCGACATGGAAAGACCACTTTCCATTACCTTTCATTGAACAAATGCTTGAAAGATTGGCTGGGTATGAATATTACTGCTTTTTGGATGGCTACTCCGGCTATAATCAAATTCCCATCGCCGAAAAAGATCAGGACCAAACCACATTCACTTGTCCTTTTGGCACATTCGCATATCGTCGCATGCCCTTTAGGTTATGCAATGTGCCCGCTACTTTCCAGCGGTGTATGATGGGAATTTTTTCAGACATGGTGGAAAATTCTTAGAGATCTTCATGGATTATTTATCCATTTTCGGCGACTCCTTTGATGAGTGTTTGCTACATCTAGATGTTGTCCTTACCCAGTGCAAATATAAGAACCTTACTTTAAATTGGGAGAAGTGCCACTTCATGGTGCGTAAAGGTATTGTCTTAGGACATATCATCTCGCAAAATAGCATTGAGATAGATAAAGCAAAGATTGAAGTCATTTCCAATCTCCCTCCTCCCAAATGCATCCGAGACATTCGAGATTTCCTTAGCCATGCCCGTTTCTATAGACGGTTCATCAATGACTTTAGCAAGATTGCTAGGCCCTTGACTCTTTTGCTGGCCAAGGACACCACATTCGATTTCGACTCGAGCTGTATGAATGCTTTCGAGTCATTAAAAAGCTCACTCACTTCTGCTCCCGTTCTTTCTTCTCCTGACTGGACGCATCCATTTGAGATTATGTGCGATGCATCTGATTTTGCCATTGGTGCTGTCCTTGGACAGCACATCGATAAGATGCCGCATGTAATCTATTATGCTAGACGAACCTTGAACGATGCCCAATTGAATTACACAACAACCGAGAAGGAATTCTTGGCTGTTGTGTTTGCCTTAGAAAAGTTCAGGCCTTACTTGATCGGCTCTCCAGTCATCGTATACACTGACCATTCTGCTCAAAATCTCAGCTGATACGTTGGATCCTTTTACTCCAAGATTTTGACGTTGTCATCGAAGACAAAATAGGATGCGAAAACGTAGTCGCCGACCATCTTTCACGCCTCCCTTCTTCACCGACGCTTCAATTTTCGATAAACGACGTTTTTCCGGATGAGCCTCTCTTGACAGTATCATACGAACCTTGGTTCGTAGATATTGTAAACTATCTAGCCACCGGACTACTGCCGAATGAATGGTCAAAACAGGACAGACTCCGATTCCTATCCCAGGTAAAACACTTTTACTGGGACGAACCTTATCTGTTTAAATACTGTCCCGACCAGATTATCCGTCGGTGTGTCCCTGACAATGAATTCAAGAGGGTGCTGTCATTTTACCACGATCAAGCATGTGGCGGGCATTTTGGCCCTAGAAAGACAGCCGAAAAGATCCTGCAGTGTGGTTGCTACTGGCCACAACTCTTTAAAGACGCGCATGATTACTGCAAGACGTACTTCCGGTGCCAACACTTGGGCCGGATATCCAGGAGAAACGAAATGCCGCTCTAACCAATCTTGGTTGTGGAAATTTTTGATGTTTGGGAGATTGATTTTATGGGACCGTTTCCAAATTCTTTTGGGAACTTGTATATTCTCCTTGCCGTTGATTATGTTTCTAAGTGGGTCGAGGCTGTGCCCAGCCGGACTAATGACAACAAGGTTGTCGTTAGATTCCTCAAAGAAAATATTTTCTCCCGGTTTGGGCACCCCCTAGCAATCATTAGCGACAATGGAACTCATTTCTGTAATAGGACTTTCGAGTCCTTGATGGGGAAATATTCCATTAATCATAAGCTATCAACGCCCTATCATCCCCAAATGTGTGGGCAAGCCGAGATTTCAAATCGGCAAATCAAACAGATTTCGGAGAAAACGGTTTCCAAAAATCGTAAGGATTGGTCTTTAAAACTTACTGATGCCCTTTGGGCATTTCGAACTTCTTACAAGACCGATCTTGGCATGTCACCTTATCGGATTGTTTACGGAAAGGCTTTCCACCTTCCAGTGGAAATAGAGCATCGCGCATTTTGGGCGATTAAAGAGTTGAATCTATCTATCGAAGATGCGGGCAGCCATAGAAAGCTGCAGTTAAATGAATTGAACGAGTTTCGGGATGAATCTTACGAGAACGCGGTTGTCGAAAAAAACCGAACGAAGGTGTTTCACGATAAACACCTTATGCGCAAAACATTCACACCTGGTCAACAGGTATTGCTTTACGACACTCAGCTATATTTCCATCCCGGCAAGCTCAGATCTCGCTAGAAAGGGTCATTTATTGTACGTACCGTATATCCGCACGGTGCGGTCGACTTAGAGAATCCGAAGGACGGTTCACAATTTAAAGTGAACGGACATAGGCTTAAACCGTTCCTCACCGCGGACCCTTCGGAGGAGCTCCTGATATTGCAGGAGCCGAATTACATTGATTGATCTTTCTCCATCTACCCCCAAATTTCGGTTATCCAGCCATAAACAGTGGAAACGTTGTTTCAAATAAGTTTGGGGGTATGTACCACTTGTAATTATATTAAAACAAATAAAAATAAAAAAATAAAAAAATAAAAAAAATTTAAAAAAGATTTCAAATTTTTGGGGGTGTTTTTTTAAATTTTCAGTTTTAATAAATAATAAATAAAAATAAATATTTATTTAAAAATAAATTTCACTTTTTAATGATAGCTTTTTGCAAACAACTAATTAGTCCCTATAAAAAAAAACCCGACCCCATATCTGCATTTACAGAGCCTCCTCCTAACCCTAACTCAAAACCCAAACCGCCACCCAAGCGCCGCCGATCCCCCCTTCCTGCCGAGCAACCGCCGCCGCTTGTTGTCTTCACCCTCTAAAATTTTCAGAGGAGGTTTGCGTCTCTCAACTCCATTCTGTGAAATTTTTTCCCTGCAATTTAATTCAATGGCACCTACACTTCAATTTGAAAGGGATTTTTCACAATTTGCCCACACGGTTTATGGTAGTTACTTCGGTGATGAGATCCGAAGGCACGGATAAAACTTTCTCTTATTTAACCATTCGAATGCCTTCGCGCTTCCAGATCTTGTCACCCATTTCTATGAATGCATGGATGGGGGTAGTCTTGCACAACACGGGTGCCTTAAATTAATGTGGGGGGATAGGGAAATAATAATTGATAGGGACTTCATCCATGAAGTCGCCTTAATACCTAGACTCCCTGTTCACGATCAACACCTCCGATTCGAGGACTACCTAATCTTGATGGGTAACGATTGTTCAAGAGAGCCATGAAAAGGCATCCAGGCTAGAACTCTTTTTGCGAACGTCTTAACTGTGTACCGTTGGGCACAAAATAATATTTTTGGTAGTTCGCACAACACGACATTTTTCACACCATCCATCCATATAGTGCACACATTGATGACACGAAACCCTGGTTATGATATGTGCACTGTTTTACTTCACTCGATTGGTGCGGGCAAGAGGGCGGCCAATTATCCTTTCCCTATGTTGGTGACACAACTGTATCGCAATTTCCTCCATGTAGAGAAATTTTAATTTTATCTGCATGGGGGGATTCTCATTCGACCCCTTCTTAAGGGTGTCTCCACGTCTTACATATGTTTACATGATTTATGATCGTGCACCGAGCCGGCCGAGGACATGATGGATAAGACCCCTAGCTCGAGTTCAACCGCGAGCGATGAAGAGCTTACCCCAGCTGCGCAAGCATGCTTGATGAGATGAACAAATAGGGGGGGTTGAAAGATTGATAGAGATGATGACCAACCTTAATCAGCGAATGACGGTTTTAGAGCAGGGCATGACCACCCGACAGGCCAGAGAGGAACGATCCCGCTCATGATCGAGGGGACGGGGGGGTGAGACTAGTGAGGCTGCGTCTAGTAGACGCCGCAGGGAGCAGTGAGAACACTGCTTTCGATAAGTTTGGGGGTGGAGATTGATTGTAAATAGTTATCTTTGCATTGCATCTGCATATTTTTTTTTGTACATATTTGTTTTTTTTTCTTTCTTTGCATATTTAATTCTGCATTGCATCTTTATAAAAAATATAAAAAACTACAAAATAAAAATAAAATATATATATAAAAATAAAATCAATAAAAAAATTGAAAAATTATAAAAATTGAAAATATCAATTTTGGCTATATCAAACTCAAGTTTAATATAACGGTTGACTAGTTAGGAAAAACTAAATCCTAAACTTAGTAAATTAAAAACCCTAAAAATAACCTTTCTTAAAATTTTAATTGTAGAAAATATATGTTCTTGCAATTTATTTAGAAATAGGCAAATTTTGAGTTCAGTTCTTGGGTTAAATCGAAATAAGGGAAGAATATTGAAAGCTCTATTTGAAATATAAGTCTGAAAAATAATTCTGAGCCTTAAATCCAAATTCTGAAAATATATACCCTACTATACGCACTTACACACACATCTTGAAACTTGGGATAGTAGAGGATACCTTGAAATGCTCTTGTCTAAAATCCTTAGTATGAAGGAAAATAAAATAAAAGTATAAGTGGTAAATAAAGAGATAAAAAAATGAACACTGGTTTTGTAAAGTGAACGTGTACGAAAAAGCTGTCGTAAAGTAAGGCAGCATAAAAAAAAGGGGAAGGGTGCTTTATCACCTAGTGCCTTAGACCAACTGGCTTGGGAGTCACTGCTAAGCCTTAGGTATTGCAAGACGAGGAATTACGCCTAAATGCGCAAGCACATTTTGTAATCAGTCGTTTAGTACCTCAAGAAGTATTAACGGTCGCATGAAGAATGTGTGAGCAACTTCATCTAAAATTCACCGACAAAAAGTACTTTGGACGATAGACAAGAGTATGATAGTTTGAATTGAATTTCCAAGTGTAAGGGTGATAATTACACACACGTAGGGGTATATGATTGGGGTTTGGATGAGAGATAGGAATGAAAGATATGCCTTATATCTTCAGTAGAGATGATAAAAATTCCTGAGTTGAGATTGCGCCTTAGAAGGAAAATTCAAAAGATGCTGAAAGCTTTATAAATTTGCAAAATAGATACGATCTTAAGTTAAATGAAAAGAAAGCGTGAAAAATACGGGTTGATGATTTCTAAGTTAAAGATAATAGAATTTCTTGCTAGAATACTGAATTGAAGAATTAGAGTCAACGGCCAAATTGATCGGATTTTGTGGGTAATATCCGCTGAAAACCCTCAGGAGACAACACTCCTCCTACTAGGAACATCTAGATTTAATGGCTTGCACTAGCTCAGTGCAATCGCGTTCCCTGCGAAAGTGAGGTTAGGACTTTTTGAGAATAAAATTGGGTTTGCTCGGGATGAGCAAAAGATAAGTTTGGGGGTATTTGTTCATATCAGATTTTTGCATTATTATATCACCCATTCTTAATCACATTACATATAAGTAGATACTTTTGATCCATGACTGCTAAATAGTTGCAGTTTACAGGTTCTCAGCTCGTTACAGTGAAATTCATGAAAATTCGCAACAAAAGTGGGACTACGACCAACAAACAGAGAAATACGGATTTCCGCACACTATCCGTATAATGCCGCCTACTAGTTCAAGAAACAAATGGGAAATCATTGAGCATTTCAATGCACAAAGCACAAAGGCAGCACAAGATCTAGGACTTCAAACGTGGAGCTCAAAACAAAAGTCCACTGTTGAATATCTGGAAGAGAATTGAAGACATTCTAAGAGACCAAGTGAAGAAAACAGAAGTTAAAAGCAACTTGAAGAAACCCTGAAGAATTGGGCCCATGAACCCACCAAATGGCCGCGGAACCGTGGCCAAACAGGCACTTCGGGCGCGGTTCCGCGGCTGTGCTCTGCACTTGTCAGTGGCAGTGTCAGTGTTTTGACTCAGCATTTGAGGTTGTTTTGTAATTTCATGTATGGATCAGAATGTAAACTTAGGGTTTTTCCTATCTATAAATAGGAGAGTTCAAAGCCAAATGAGGGCATGCCTCTTTTTATTTTTATCTAGAATTTAATTCTCCATTGTAATGAGCTTTTAAGAGGTATCAATAAAAGTAAGTCTTTATTTTTATTTGTCTCGCATTTTTCTTTTTCTGCAATTTTCATTTGTCAATTTAGACGTAGAACTAAATTAGTGTTTTTCTTGTATTTTATTCTTGTATATTTCTTTTTAACAACGATGATGCTTGAGTAAGATCCTTGCCTAGGTGAGGTCTCAAATAGCTAGTTGAAAAATTCTTCTTAACCTAAATTCTTTATACCTTCCCTCTTGTTTTATTTTTATCTTTTTAATGGGTGAGTAATTTCTCACTTGTTAGGGCAGGAAAAGGAAGGTTTGAGATAAGGAAATCTCCCTCACTCTTTTCTTTTCCCAACACATTAAATTCGGACTCCCTTTAATTGAACCATCATCCGCTCACAATGACACCCTATCCTACATGAAAGCGGTGATTCCCTAGTTAGACCGGTTGTGGTTAAATTAACTGGAGGTTAGGACTAAGAGCCAAGAACGGACGAACAAGGACCAAAAGGAAGAAACTAAGCATGGAAAGCCTAGCTTAGACTTGTAAGTTTCTTCCTGACCGTGCTAATCCCCGTTATTGCCGATTACCTTAACTCCGATATTTATAACTAGGGTATCGAAAGAAGTGAGAAATTCCTAAACTTGAACTGACCTAATCCTAACCCTAGCAAGTATTTTATAACCTTTTATCTCATTCGTAGATCTTAAAACAAAACCACTAATTTTTTTGACTTAACTCGTTAAAACATAAAGAATAAGATTCCATCTCTCTGTGGATCAACCCGTACTCAACCGGCTAGCTACCAAGCGAAACCGTCTTGATTGCGGCAAATTTAAACACAGAAAATCTCTACCAATCAGGGAGAACACACAAGACTCTATGACGATCTCGGGTCTACAGACTAACCTGTACCAGTGTCACCTGAGAACTGCTATCCGACGATAGATATAATACCATATAGGAGTTCTCGGCGAGTCTGTCCAGTGTACCCAGTCACCACTGAGCACCCGTATACAATCTTTGATGTCGAACAACAATGGATATGGGATCATCCACCGCCCATCATATGGGTCAAGAATGTATACGCTAGTCTACACTGCTATATCGATGTCCAGTCTCGATACACCCACGACTAGGAACAGTTCTAGGATATGCTTATAAACTACACTTGTCCCACTAGTATGATCCGCATCATAATCATAGTACTCAAGCAAATATCCAAAGGGCTTTATCAACATGTACCAAATGAATAAAGTGCATGATCGAAAGAACATGTCAAGATAAACAAAACCAGATAGCATACTATCAAGTCGAGCAAGAATATCCTCTGATTACACACACACACACATACCGATACATCCACTATCGTATAATGGCTTCTAGAGCATACATATATCCAACATGCGGGACCGAGATTAATACGTATATGTGATACCATATTCTATTCTCGCGATATGTGATATTGGTCGGTTATATGTGATATAGTCGGGTTATCGAATCAAGTGTTGATTCAACAAGTTGATACATATGATATTAATCGGTTATATGTGATATAGCCGGGTTATTAAATCAAGTGTTGATTTAATAATTTCATGTATAATTATATATTATATATTTGATATATAAATGTACATTAACTAATATTAGCTCACTTAAGAATTTATTTTTCTTACTTGGACACAATTAATATATATGTGATATATATTATTGTGCCATACTTGTTGCTACATGCAACATGGGTGTATGAGACTACCACCATGCTTATAATAATAATGGGTTTTGTTTATTTAAAGAAAATCAAAATTATGTGGCAATTAGTCATAGTTGATGCTTAGTGGAAGCTTGTAGAACCCATTGACTTAGTCTACTAATTTTGTCTTACTTAAGAAATTTATTAACCCAACCATTATCTTTAGCCATGGTTTAGTCTCTACATGAGTTAGTATATCATACTAATTCACCCATGGCTGCTATCAACACACTCATGAGATTCATTCTATTCTCTACTTCATCTTCTTCTTCATCTCCAAGAGCTTTCTAGGTTTTTAGGAGATGAAGAAAATTAGTGAGAAAAATATTTCTAAAGTGAGCAAAAATCCTACTTCATCATCCTTTACTATACTAGACATTTAGTTTAGGGTGTTCGCTTCACTAATTCCCAATTAGTGAAGAGGTAGATTGAGTTGGTGTCTCCTCGACGTAGATCATCTTCGGTCTCGAAGACTTCAAGTAAGCTTGTTCCTTCCATCTTATAGAGCCTTTGTAGAGTCCGGGAGATCACTACTTAGAGCGAAAGGACTACTACACAGAGCTAACGAAGTGAAAGACCGGTCTACAAAGGTTGTATTTCTTGTTCACTTAATGTAAAGTTGTTTACATTCTAGCTTTCGTCTAATTCTCTAATTAAGATTCTATGTCTTGGGTTCATTAGCATGCTAAATTTTTGAAAACGACATGTTCGATGCCTCCGGAAAGATAGTGGACGTGCTAGGGAACCCAGCAGTGGTATCAGAGACAAGATAGAAAATTAGACGATGTTTATAGAATTACGAAACCGAAACAACTCCGAAATAATCGAAACAAAACCCTAGTTTCTGTCGATTTTTTCAGAGCCTCTAAAAACTTTTTAAACAGTTGCAAAGTGCTCTTTATTGTATTGTATGAACACCAAAGAAAAACGAGCATCTTTCGCCGGATTTGACCCTGCGAAAACCTTGATTTGGACCGGCCTGGTCGGTTTTGGTGAGTCCAGTTTGCCACGTTTTCGTCTAGTGCTCTGGCCTCTGGGGTTTAGTGTTTCAGGTGTTGTTTGTTTTTACTAAGATTGCATGTGATGTTCTCTTTCTCTAAAGTCAATTCAGAGTGTTTCGTAGTCGTAATTCTAATATCGTTTCGGGCAACTTTGACGGCGTTAAAAAGTTCGAACGAATATCAAAAACCCAGATATGACCTTCTATGGAAGTTTCCCAAAAGTTGGAATTTTCCAAGTTAAAAATATTCGAAAAATCATGCAGGTAATTCTATGGACCCTCTAGAAGAATTAAATCCTAACTCGATTCTATGACCGTGGAACCGCGGCCAAACCCTAGGGTTTGCCGCAGTTCCGCAGTGCCATTGGTGAGGCAAGGGTTGGCCTTTCTACGATTGGTCCGTAGGTACTGTGGCATGTTTTGGGTATTCTTTAACTCTGCACAAGTGTTGAGCCCTTTGGGAAATGTGGGTTTTTATTGATTCAATCAAAAGGTTTAACATCGTCTAGCTATCTGTCAACTGTGATACAATAATTGGAATCTACACTAATTAGTTTTTTGAAAATTAATTAGTTGCGTGCAAATTTAACATTTCAGTCTCGGGCGGAATCAGGAATCTTGTTGAATTACCCGACTTCCTTTGAAAAGGTGTTTTTATAGATGAGACCCAAATGTAAGATTTGCATTGTTAGGCATGAAATCCAGAATATGTGATATTCCGGGTTTGTGATGTCTAAAGGCGGTGACGATTCCAATTGTTGTAGTTTTTCACTTTCTTTTCTGCGACCGTAAGTATAATATGTGGGGTATCGCCGGTTTCGTTGCTATACATCAACGGCAATTGGGATACACATATTTACTTACGTTGATGACATGTGATGTTATGTATTGCTGGGATATGTTATATTGGATCGTCATGTTTGAATAGCCAGGGTTTTTAATGTGAGATGAGAGTTTTTCATTTTCATTCATGTAAAAACTTGTATGTAATATTCTTTTATTGGGGCACTTCCGGGTTGAGGATGATGTCTCAATTGATGTATATTATTTACTTTTCCTCATTAGGATAGACCCAAGAAGGGGAGCACAAGTAACCGGGTTCTATGGTCCAGTGGGAGGCCATATCGAGGAGTCGAGACCGGGTCTCCTAACTCTAGAATTGGGAAGGTTTCTTGCCGCTCTTGTAGGGGTCTAGGAATGTGGGTTTGGCTATTCATCGCGACCGTGGAATCCGTGTTTTTTACTGGCTTAATTTAAAACACGGAAATCGTATTATATCCAATATTTCATGTGTTATCTTCTGCTGCTGATATCTGTGATGTGATCACTGTATATTATGAGACGAATGGTTTATTATATATATGATATATAATAAACGTTGCTTATGTTTTGCATCCGCGCTAGCCCCGCCCCACTATGTTGTTAGTTAAGTAACCTAACGGTGCATAACGGGACACTGTGGTGAATGCGGATGGCATAAGCGTACATTCTATTTTCGTTTCTTTATCTGTGATGCTTAGGGAGCATAATTGATGGGACTTCATTAATTAGATTAATGAAAAGAAATAAACCTAATGGTGTTGTGGAATCAAATTTTCAAAAAGGGTAGCTCTAGTTCTTACTTTGCATAGTGGTATTCCTTGTAGAATATACTGCACCTTATTCGATAAAGAAAGAGCCGAGATCCCTTTGTAGGGTTTCCTTAACACCAATTTTAGGGTTTGGAAGCATCACACATGCCATAACTTTAAATTTATGAGGTGCTAAGTATACTAAACTAGGAATCAAACTAGAATTATGAAGTAACAAATAAAAGTATCATATCTAAAAGATAATTTATACTAAGTGATGAGACTGCAACCTTTGTAGACCTCTTTGGAAGACTCCTTTGGTTTGGAAAGGTTCGCTTGATCACCTCCTCGTCCACGACGATCCACCTGAAGTCCTTAGCCCTAAGCTTGTTGCTTCCCTCGATCTTTGAGAATCTTGAAGCAAAACACCCTACACAAGGTAGCAAAGGTTGTGTAGGATGATGAAGTGGTTGCTAATCTTATTTAATACCTTTTATTTTTATTTATCTAGCTCAATTTAACATTTAAAAGAGAGCTAGAGAGAGGAAGAAGAAGATGGCTCTTTCTTTTTCCTTTTGGAATGAATAATGAAAAAGAAAATGAGAGAGAGATAATATCATAAGAATAACCATAGTTAAATAATATCTAGATATTTTCTTATTGAGTTAAAGGCAAAAGAAAAATAAACCATGGTTGAGTCAAAGTCAACCATGGAATTGTGTAGAAGAAATGAGTCATGGAAAAAGAAATGAGTCATTTTTATTTTTCCTTTAACATTAACTTTATCAAAAAATATCCATATATATATATATATATATATATATATATATATATATATATATATATATATATACTATGTGATTCTTATATTGCCATCTATCTTGTATCATCAACCATGATACATTTTCATGTATGTATGTGTGTATGCACATCATCATGTGCATATAGATGCATGCATCCATTAAAAGAAAAGGGTTTAAATAAATGATATAAAAGTCAATATTAAATCAACACTTGATTTAATAAACCGGTCATATCTCATACGACCCGACTAGTATAAAATGCCCGATTAAAATACAGTATCACATACTCGTATTTAATCGAGCTTCCGCACATATCTCATATGCGCACCACTTCGTTTCGCCTGAGCCAAGAAACTTTTATGTGGGACTCTAAGACTCGTCAATACGCCAGCAGTAGGTGATGATCATATCAAACACCCACAAGTCGCAAGCGGTCAGCTAAACGTAACGGCCACCTGGGTATTGAGCGATCAGAATAAGAACAAGCGAACCTGTCAAAACTCCTGTCAATCCATCTGGCAACACTTACCGTACAGTCCGTTCTCTTTGTCAGATATGCTGTATATCGAGTCTAGGGATGGAATCGTCGACCCCAATAACTCAATAAGTCATGCCGGTATATGGTCTATAACAGATCGAGAAACTTACTGATAACACTTATCAGTAATATCTCAGCAGCCCTGGCCAGGGACTTCCCGTTATAGCCAATCATGCACAGCACAGCATCAACCCCCAATACCGAGAGAGACGAAACCCCTCCTATCGCTTACTGCCTCCATATGCCTTGAGACTATACCCAAAATCCACCTGTTTGTACGGCTCAGTAGAGCCGTAGTAGGGTGGAGATCAAAGTACAGTGGGAGGACACACAAGACTCTATGACGATCTCGGGTCTACAGACTAACCTGTACCAGTGTCACCTGAGAACTGCTATCCGACGTATGATATAATACCATATAGGATTTCTCAGTGAGTCCGTTCAGTGTACCCAGTCTCACTGAGCACCCGTATACTATCTTTGGTGTTAACACACCAGACGGGTATTGGATCATCCATCGCCCATCATATGGAACAAGAATGGTATACGTTAGTCTATACTGGAATATCGATGCTCTGTCTCGATATACCTACGACTAGGAACATTTCAAGGATATGCTTATAAACTACAGATGTCCTAATAGTATGATCCGCATCATAATCCAAGTAGTCAAGCCAATATCCTTAGGGCTTTATCAACATGTACCAAATGAATATATAAACATGATCAAGTGAACATATGATAAAGTAAAACCAGATAGCATACTATCATGTCGAGCAAGACTGTCCTCTGAATATATATATATATATATATATACATACACACATACGCACACACACACATCAGTACATACACTTTCTCATAATGGCCTCTAGGGCATACATATATCCAACAATCTCCCACTTGCACTAAGGCCAGTTATTGGCGTATCTCTTACCCAACATCTCAAAAAGTCGCTCATGCTGCGGCTGGGGGAGGGCCTTGGTGAATGGATCCACAGCGTTGTTCTTTGTGTCTACTCTCTTAATCTCAATCTCGCGGCGATCAACTATCTCCCGGATCACATGATATCGCCTCAGGATGTGTCTAGACTTCTGATAGGACCTGGGCTCTTTGGCCAACGCCATAGCCCCATTATTATCACAATACAAAGGTATTGGATCAATATTGGTTGGAACTACTCCTAGCTTCACGATGAACTTCCTCATCTAGATGGCTTCCTTGGCAGCATCATTTGCAGCAATATATTCAGCTTCCATCATTGAGTCTGCAACGGTATCCTGTTTGGAACTCTTCCAACTCACCGTCCCTCCATTGAGGGTAAATGCAAACCCTGAGATAGACTTGCTGTCATCCTTGTCACTCTGGAAGCTCGAATCCGTAAAGGCTTCCATTTGGAGATCTGTTCATATCAGATTTTTGCATTTTCATACCGCCCAATTTTTATCACATTGCATATCGGTAGATACTCTTGAGCCGTGTTTGCTAGTCAATTGCAGGTTACAGGTTCTCGGCTCTAAAACGGTGAAATTCGTGGAAAACACGACAAATCCGGGTTCCTGCCAACCACTGAGAAAACACGGTCTCCGCTCTTCATCCGTATGCTGCCAGATACCAGTTTGGGAAGACAAAACGTCAAATCAATGTCACTCTCATGCACAAGGCTCAATGGTAGCACAAAATCCAAGAGATCTACGCGGAGCTCGAGGCAATCATGACAAAATCTTGACAAAAAGTCCACCTTTCCCTCAACAGAAATTCTGGAAAATTCGGGAAGCAATTATGAGAAAATACATATACCAGATTGAAGCTCCCATCAGATCAGGGTCCCACCAAAAAGGCCCAGACCCAAGTCATCAAAACGGCCGCGGAAGCGCGGCCAAAGGGGGGTTTTGGCCGCTCTTCCGCGGCCATATTGGCGCCAACTGTGCAGTATTTTTGGGGGCATTTTTGTCTTTTCATTTTAGCCCGTATGGTTGCCCTAGGGTTTCATTTTATGGCCTATAAATAGCCCAGAAGTTTGTGAAGGAAGGGGTCCAATTCTTGTATTTCTTTTTGCTAGGTTTTAGTTACATGTTCTTCTTCCTCTTCTCACCTCTTCTCCATTAAACTTGTAAGTGAGCTTTTGAGTGAAGAGTGATGAATAAAGAAGACCATTTTATTATCATGCTTGTCTTACTTTTGTTATAATTGTTGTAATTTTAATTTGTTAAGTAGTTGTTGTTATTTTTGTTGTTTCTTTCTTCTCTCTTTTTCTTTATCCTTACATACGACAATGATACTTACGCTAGATCCTCGCCAAGATGAGGTCGCAAATAGTTAGTCGTATTCTTCTAATCTCCCTCTTTCTATCTTCCTCCTTTGTTTTGTTTTATTTTTCCGTATTATGATGTGTGAGTAGTTCATTCTTGTTAGGGGTAGGAAAAGGGAAGTTTGAGAGAAGGAAATCTCTCTCACTCTTTCCTTGCCCAACAACTTAAATCAACTCCCATTAATTGAACCACAATCCGCTCCTTACGGCACCCTATCCTACATGATAGCGATGATTCCGTAGTGAGACCGGTTGTGGTTGAATTAACCGGAGGTTATGGATAAGAGCCAAGAACGGACGGACAAGCACCAAAAGGAAGGACTATGCGTTGGAAAGCCTAGCTTATACTCGCAAGTTCCTTCCTAGTCGTGCTAATCCCCGTTGTTGCCGATTACCGTAACACCGATATTAAGTGGGGCAACGAAAGATGTGGAGACTCCTAACTCAAACTAACCTAATCCTAACCCTAACAAGCTCTCTTTAAATATCAACTTACACTTAGATAACCACAACAAAATCTGAAAACAGGACTTAACTCGTTAAAACACTTTGAAAAAGACAACCATCTCCCTGCGGACGACCCGTACTCAACCGGCTAGCTACAAGCGAAACCGTCTTGATTGCGGTATTTTAAACTAAACTTGAACACGCACATATCCTATCAATCAAATGGCGCCGTTGCCGGGGAGACGGTGGTCTGTTTCTTTGTGAAATTTCGGGTTAATTTGTAAGTATACTCTAACCGAAAAACAAAAAAATATATACATTGTAAACAAAACCATCTTGTTATTTTTGATTAGTTTTTGTGCAAGTGTGAAGGAAAATACAAGTTCGAGTTCAGTGCCAAGACGTTGAAAATACGGAGTTCAAGTACAGTACCAAAGACGTGGGAAGATAGACCCACATTTCGCGGCTGCACCGCGACGGACAAAACGAACCATCCGGTCTACTGAAAAAAATCTGGAGCATATACAGTGAGTAAATCAGCATTCCACACATCCAGACAAGCAGAGGAGACCAATACCAGCACCCACAGAAAAACTGAAGTCCCAATCTCTCCTTACTGCCGCGGATCCGCGGCAAAAGTGGGCTTAGGGCCGCGGTTCCGCGGCCTGTTGGTGTCTTCAGGGCCCCAAATTTTTCTGGTGAGTTTCTCTGCCTCTCTCCACTCCTCTGAACTCCACTGAACTGTGTTTTCTGCAGGCTTCTTTGCGCAAATTCTTCTCCCCCTTCCAATAAACTGTTCTTGTGCAGGATTCTTTGCGCCGCAAATAAAAATTGTTTGCAGTTGATTTGTTACTGTTTTGCATTCTTTAATACGGACTTAAGGGGCTTGAAACCAATCCAGATTGGGTGAGGATTTCATCACCCTTCCCAGGACCCCAAAAATCACTAAAGCATATGCATTGTCCATTGTAAATTAAAAAATACTAGACTTCAGCCCTAAGGACTTCGCGCTCATTAGGAGAAGATAAACCGTGTTTAGAACCTCGCTTAACCGTATATTGATTACGGGGTGTCTAGGAAAGTGTTAAAGGCGCAACCGCCGAAAGAGAAAGGGTTATTTAATTAAGGAACTTCGCGAAAGCGTTGGACAACCTCCCCTTATCTCTGCACTTACCTGGCCCCGTGATCGGTGTATTTTTAAGCCTGTTTCTCGACACTGTTTAACTTCGAAAATCAAGTTCAGGAGCAGGTCTAGTAGACCTAGGCGACCGTAGATCTAGGTGTGATTGTGCATATCTTGTTTGTGATTGCTTAAGCCGTATTTCCGTACATACTTCTGTAAATCTCTTTCTAAAAAAAAAAAGAAAAAAATCAAAAACTTTCTATAAAAACTTGCCCTTTTGTCGCCAAATCCATTTTCACCCACCACCCATCACCTTTCTCCATTGACGTTTTCTTACCCTCACCTTCTCCGCTTTGACTATACTAAACTCGTTTAGTGTATGTCCGCTTGGACTTGGGACACTAGCGCCCGTCTAGTCCGCGTTATGTTAGTCGCGACCGACTACGCGATCGACTCCGAAGTCGATACTCCGTCCACTCCTCTTTCACCCCTTCCTTTGCCGGCCAACTCCGACGTTGACCGGAATTCTGTTCATACTTCTTCACCTTCACCTTCACCAACCTCTTCTTCCGCGATGTCGGGATTTAATCCGAACATGTCTTTGACCAACGCTGGATTGGCTCCACCTCCTACGGAGACCAATCTCCCACCACCTCCGCCTGTTGTAGCGCCGCAGCGAATTGCGCTCCAGGATCGTTTCTACCCAACCCGTTCTGCACTTCCCACCTGCCTTAATCTTCCTCCGGCCAATGGGGACAACTTTGAAATTAAGCCCCATTTCATCAACATGCTTCCACGTTTTCATGGGCTCGAAACTGAAGATGCCTATATCTTCATCAATAAATTTCAAAATGTCTGTGCCATGATGAAAATCACCCAGCTGTCGGACGATGCTATACGTCTACGGGTCATTCCGTTCACTCTATGCGATCTCGCTGAAAAATGGCTGTATAGCACCGCTTCCCACTCAATCACCAGCTGGGACGAGTTTGTTAAAGCGTTTCTGAAAAAATTCTACCCAAATCATAAGACCGCAAGAATTCGAAATGAAATCAACCAATTCTCCCAGCTTCCTTCTGAACCCTTCTGGAAGTGCTTTGACCGGTACAAAGACCTTCTTGTTCAGTGTCCTCACCACGGTATAGAGAAATGGCAGCTCTACCAAACCTTATACGAGGGACTGAACCCAGCAACGAAGCAGTTGCTGGAAATCATCTGTCAGGGCCACTTCCTATCGAAATCTGACGAGGAAGCGTGGCAGTTCTTTGACGATCTTGCGGAGCAAACGCTACAGTGGGAGAGCACCAGACCGACTTCTTCTTCTTCTTCTACCTCCACTTCTACCGGTCAGTCTAGGGTAGGAATCCACCAACTCGACGTTTCTATTGTGATGAAAGCTGAAATGGCTGCTATAACAAGAAAGCTTGAAGCGATAGAGAGCAAATTCTCTGCTCCTACTCCTGCCCCTGTTCTCCCCCTTCGTACCATCTGCGCTTGTTGTTCTGATCCTTCCCACTTGACCGAAGAGTGTCCTTACAATCCACCCTCGCAAGGACAGGATCAGGTTAATGCTGCCTTCCAGCAAAGACCGAGGAATGATCCATACTCTTCCACCTACAATCCCGGTTGGAGGAACCACCCCAATTTCGCCTGGAATCAGAATCAGAATCAATTCCAGGGTAACAATTTCCAAAGGGCCCCTCCACCGCAACAACAAGCGCAACAACAAACTCAGTATCAGCAGCCCTTCCAACCCCAACCTTACCAAAACCAGACGAACAATTTTGCACCGAACAATTCTTTTCCACCAAATAACAACTTTTTTCCGTCAAACACTGATAAGGTTTCCTCGCTCGAGCGAAGTCTGGAGGCGTTTGTTAAAAAATCGACTCAATCCACCGCCAACATCCAGTCTTCGATCCAATCTTTAGTGCAACACACCGCCGCACACGGGCAGAGCATCAAAACCATCGAGGCCCAGATTGCACAGCTGAACGCGGCCTTGAGCGAGCGAGAGAAGGGGAAGCTTCCGTCCCAGCCACTGCCAAATCCCGGTCACCCACATAATGCACATGTTGCTCTTGAACAACAAAACCATAATGTGAGTGTCGTGACTACGCTGAGATCGGGAAGGATGCTGCAAAACAACATTGGCAAGCGAATCAACGATGACACCCCGGCCGCCGCTTCTTCTTCTTCTTCTCCTTCTTCTTCTTCGTCTTCCGAGCCTATTCTCCGTTTTTCAACAGGCACTCCTTCCTCTTCTTCTGCTCTGAACAGACCCACTTCTCACTCCACTAAAACACCTATTCTGGGATCCGTTCCAACTCCAAAATCTCCTCCTCCAGCATTAGACCCAACCAATTTTCAAAATGTTCCATTTCCAAACCGGTTGAGGTCTAATAAACAAAATCCTCAAATGGAGAAGATTTTGGAGTTATTTAAGCAAGTTAACATTAATATTCCTCTTTTAGATGTTGTCCAACAAGTCCCGTCCTACGCGAAAATCTTAAAGGACTTGTGCACGAAAAAGAGGAAGTCTCAGGTACCCAAGAAAGTTTTCTTGGCTAGTGCTGTGAGTGATGCCCTTACCCAATCTTTACCACAAAAACGGAAGGACCCTGGCTGTCCTACGATTTCAATTACCATTGGGGTTAAGAACATCAACCGCGCACTATTAGATCTTGGTGCCAGTGTTAACTTGCTTCCGTATTCAGTATACGAGCAATTAGGCGTCGGAGAGTTGAAACCCACACACTGCACTCTCCAAATGGCCGACCGATCGATCACCCATCCTAGGGGTGAGCTAGAGGATGTGTTAATCAGAGTCGGGGACTTCATATTCCCCGTCGACTTCATTGTATTAGATACACAGCCTGTAGCTAACCCCCGGAATCAAATTCCGGTGATACTCGGTCGCCCATTTCTCGCAACCTCAAATGATGTGATCAATTGTCGCAACGGTTCGATGAACCTCTCTTTTGGAAATATGACGATTGAACTCAACATTTTTAGGTTGGGGAATCAACCCGCCGAACCTAATGCTCATATACTGGACGTCTGCTCGATCCAGGAGATCACACCTGAAGAGTGTGAATTCGAGGAGTTTTTGTTTGACCACGATAATCTTGACGCCACTAGTGCGTTTCTCTTCGAACCTGCTGCTGCTTCCGCGCCCAACTACGACTATGAGTGTTTTACGTTTTCACACGATCTTAGCCGCTCACCACCCGAGTTTGAATCGTTTGACTTTTCGGATGAGTTACCTGAACCATCCAACTCGGTGGCTTACACTCGTTTCGAACCTTTGTTGGAATCCTTTGAGTTCGAGACCTTTTCTCCAATCCTTCCTTCTATCATTTCACCTCCAATTCTCGAACTCAAGCCTTTGCCGTCTCACCTTAAGTACGCTTACTTAGGTGAGAACGAGACCCTCCCAGTTATCATTTCGGTTTCTCTAGCTCCTGAGCAAGAGAAAGCCCTTCTTTCAGTCTTGCACGGCAATAGGCAAGCTTTTGGCTGGTCCATGGCGGACATTAAGGGGATTAGTCCCCTGATCGTAGAGCATCATATACATCTGATGGATGATGCCAAACCAGCCCGGGATCCACAAAGACGTCTCAATCCAGTCATGAAGGAGGCTGTGAAGAAGGAGATCGTCAAATGTCTAGATAGTGGTATCATTTACCCTATCTCTGATAGCCAGTGGGTTAGCCCCATTCATGTTGTCCCCAAGAAGTCGGGCATTACGGTCATAACTAATGAGGCAAACGAGTTAATCCCTACTCGCACCCAAACTGGGTGGCGAGTATGCATTGATTACCGAAAACTCAACGCCGCAACGCGGAAAGACCACTTTCCGCTACCTTTTATTGACCAGATGCTCGAACGATTGGCCGGACACAAGTACTATTGTTTTCTAGATGGCTACTCTGGCTATAATCAAATTCCCATCGCCGAAAAAGACCAGGACAAGACCACTTTCACTTTTCCTTTCGGCACGTTTGCATATCGTCGCATGCCCTTTGGGTTATGCAATGCGCCCGCTACCTTCCAGCGGTGTATGATGGGAATTTTCTCAGACATGGTGGAGAAATTTCTGGAGATCTTCATGGACGACTTCTCCATCTTTGGCGATTCTTTTGACGAGTGTCTGCTGCATCTCGACGCTGTCCTTACCAGATGTAAGGACAAGAATCTCACTTTGAACTGGGAGAAATGCCACTTCATGGTGCGCGAAGGTATTGTCTTAGGACATATCATCTCGCAGAAAGGCATTGAGGTAGACAAAGCTAAGATTGAGGTCATTTCCAATCTTCCTCCTCCCCGATGCGTCCGAGATATCCGAGCCTTCCTTGGCCACGCCGGTTTTTATAGACGGTTTATCAAGGACTTTAGCAAGATTGCTAGGCCCTTGACTCTTCTCCTAGCCAAGGACACGCCATTCGACTTCAGCTCAAGCTGTGCGGCTGCTTTTGAATCATTGAAACACTCACTCACTTCTGCTCCCGTTCTCTCTTCTCCTGACTGGACGCACCCATTCGAGATTATGTGCGATGCATCCGACTTTGCCATCGGTGCTGTCCTTGGACAGCACATCAATAAGATGCCGCACGTGATCTACTACGCTAGCCGAACCCTGAACGACGCCCAACTTAACTATACGACAACTGAGAAGGAATTCTTAGCTGTTGTATTTGCTTTAGAAAAGTTCAGGCCCTACCTCATCGGCTCTCCAGTCATCGTCTACACGGACCATTCAGCTCTGCGCCATCTTTTTGCGAAGAAAGATGCCAAGTCTCGTTTAATCCGTTGGATCCTCTTGCTTCAAGAGTTTGACCTTGTCATTAAGGACAAACGAGGATGTGAAAACGTGGTTGCCGACCATCTCTCGCGACTTCCTTCTTCGCCTTCGCTTCCAATTCCGATAAACGACGTTTTTCCGGACGAACAACTCTTGACAGTATCGTGCGAACCCTGGTTCGCAGATATTGTGAACTATTTGGCCACGGGATTGCTACCGACCGAATGGTCGAGTCAGGACAGACTTCGCTTCTTATCCCAAGTAAAACACTTTTACTGGGACGAACCCTACTTGTTCAAGTACTGTCACGACCAGATCATTCGTCGGTGTGTCCCTAATGAGGAATTCAAGAGTGTGCTGTCATTTTGCCACGATCAAGCGTGTGGCGGGCACTTTGGGCCCAGAAAGACAGCTGAGAAGATCTTGCAATCTGGTTTCTACTGGCCACAACTTTTCAAAGACGCTCACGAATATTGCAAGACTTGCTCCCGGTGCCAACACATGGGCCGGATATCCCGGAGAAACGAGATGCCGCTCCAACCGATCTTGGTTGTGGAGATTTTCGATGTGTGGGGGATAGACTTCATGGGGCCGTTTCCCAGCTCTTTTGGGAACTTGTACATACTTCTAGCTGTTGATTACGTCTCTAAATGGGTCGAGGCTGTGCCCAGCCGGACTAACGACAACAAGGTTGTCGTTAAGTTCCTTAAAGAAAACATTTTCTCCCGGTTTGGGCACCCCCGAGCGATCATTAGCGACAATGGAAGTCATTTCTGCAATAGGACTTTCGAGGCCTTGATGCGGAAGTACTCCATTAATCATAAGCTTTCTACGCCCTACCACCCCCAAACCTGCGGGCAGGCTGAAGTTTCAAATCGGCAAATCAAGCAGATATTGGAGAAGACGGTTTCCAAGAACCGTAAGGATTGGTCTCTGAAACTCACTGATGCCCTTTGGGCATTTAGAACTGCTTATAAGACCGACCTTGGTATGTCTCCCTATCGGCTTGTGTACGGAAAGGCCTGCCACCTTCCTGTCGAAATCGAGCATCGCGCGTTTTGGGCGATAAAGGAGCTGAATCTGTCTCTTGAGGACGCGGGCAGCCATCGGAAGCTGCAGCTGAACGAACTGAACGAGCTTAGGGATGAGGCGTACGACAACGCGGTTGTCGTTAAGAATCGAACGAAGGTGTTTCATGATAAACACCTTTTGCGCAAAACCTTCGTACCTGGTCAGCAGGTACTTCTTTACGACACCCGACTTCACTTCCATCCTGGAAAGCTCCGATCTCGCTGGAAAGGGCCATATTTTCTGCGGAATGTGTATCCGCAGGGCGCTCTGGATTTGGAAAATCCAAAGGACGGTTCACTCTTCAAAGTAAACGGACACCGATGCAAACCGTACCTTAGCGCCGAACCAGCAGAGGAGCTCATGTTCTTACAGGAGCCGGTTTACCCTGCCTGATCTTCCTCTGCTTACCTCCAAACTTCGGGTATCCAGCCAAGAACAGAGGACACTGTTCCAAATAAGTTTGGGGGTATGTGCAAACCATTTTGTTTATATTTGTGTATATTCTTTTTCTTTTCTTTAAAAACAAAAAAACAAATAAAAATTGTGTATCACTAACCGACAATTTTGAACCTTCCAACTGCTCTCTTCATGCCACGACAGTGAGGACACTGTCCAGTTTAAGTTTGGGGGTACGCTCGGTACGCATTTCTTCCCTTCGCATTCATATGTATATTTTTGCATCTGCATATTAAAATCCATAAAATCCATAAAAATTTGAAAATTTTCTAAAAAAATATAAAAACTTTTTCGTCAAGTTAACTTGTGGAAGAACTCTGATTCAACATTCGACGGTTTTAGTTTGAAAAAAATAGGAATAACTAGATCTTATATTTAGATTTTGAAAACCTGAAAGATAACTCTCCTTTGAAGTTAACTATAGCTGATATACGTCTTTACATCATACTACACGTGTCGTAAGATTTTGGGAATTAGATGACAAGTCTTTCATGTTTAAACTTTTAAACAGATAAATGATTTTCTGAGGATCAAATAGGTCTGTTCTGAAATAAGAAATGTCAAGAATAGTTTATGAAGTAAAGCGAATATGAAGGAATGTTATTGATGCCGTAATTGGAGCTAAGTCTGAAAAATAACCCATCTAAAACTTGATTGGAATGATTACGCACCAAACACACCAAACACGTCTTTTATCCAAAAAAATATTTGAACTGCCGGTTATATCTCCGTTCGTATAAAATCATCTGATTTTCACGCCAAACTGTCTTTTGTTTTTGGACCTAGGTAACTTGAGTAATTAAGTCCGCTGGGGTGTTTCTACACCTAATGCCCTAAAACCAACTGGTTTGGGTGCATTGGCCCAAAGCTCGCTAAGAAGCCTAGAAAGTCCAGTTTAAAACAAAGTCAAGCAAGTGTTCTCTCCGAGTTAAAATTCCTAACGGTTCTTTGTGTGAGAATAATCTTGATAAAAGACAGGCTTTTAAAAAAAAAATTTAACGGAGATATGAAGGTTTTACTCTTTGATAAATACTATTGCACGTTCACAGAGGTGTGTATGAAATGAAAACAAGAAAAAGGTGGAGTGAAAAATACGACTTAGTTTCCTGTTAAGGAAGATAGAAATTCTGAAGTTGAAACCTTACTGGAAAACGAAACTTGAAAAATGCTTAACTCGTTATAAAACTTATGTGATCCTTTTAAAATTGTTATCTGGGCTTTATTGTGCGAAATGATGACTTTAATCGACCTTTCGGGAACTTAACGACACTATTTGCACTACACGTAAAGACATGTAAAATCTGTAGTTAAATAAGAAGCGAGGTGTGAAAAATAAAGGTTCGATAGTCTAGACTTAGGATTATAGAATTGTTATTTTCTAAAACAAAACTTTAGGGTTTGAAGCTTAGTTATTTTACAAAACCAACTTGACCGGATTTTGTGGGTAGTATCCGCTGAAAACCCTCAGGAGACAACACTCCTCCTACTAGGGACACCTAGAGGTTAAACGGCTTGTTGCACATGCTCAGTGCAATCGCGTTCCCTGCGAAAGTGAGGTTAGGAAATTTTTGTGAATAAATGGACTTTGCTCGGGACGAGCAAATGATAAGTTTGGGGGTATTTGTTCATATCAGATTTTTGCATTTTCATACCGCCCAATTTTTATCACATTGCATATCGGTAGATACTCTTGAGCCGTGTTTGCTAGTCAATTGCAGGTTACAGGTTCTCGGCTCTAAAACGGTGAAATTCGTGGAAAACACGACAAATCCGGGTTCCTGCCAACCACTGAGAAAACACGGTCTCCGCTCTTCATCCGTATGCTGCCAGATACCAGTTTGGGAAGACAAAACGTCAAATCAATGTCACTCTCATGCACAAGGCTCAATGGTAGCACAAAATCCAAGAGATCTACGTGGAGCTCGAGGCAATCATGACAAAATCTTGACCAAAAGTCCACCTTTCCCTCAACAGAAATTCTGGAAAATTCGGGAAGCAATTATGAGAAAATACATATACCAGATTGAAGCTCCCATCAGATCAGGGTCCCACCAAAAAGGCCCAGACCCAAGTCATCAAAACGGCCGCGGAAGCGCGGCCAAACGGGGGTTTTGGCCGCTCTTCCGCGGCCATATTGGCGCCAACTGTGCAGTATTTTTGGGGGCATTTTTGTCTTTTCATTTTAGCCCGTATGGTTGCCCTAGGGTTTCATTTTATGGCCTATAAATAGCCCAGAAGTTTGTGAAGGAAGGGGTCCAATTCTTGTATTTCTTTTTGCTAGGTTTTAGTTACATGTTCTTCTTCCTCTTCTCACCTCTTCTCCAATAAACTTGTAAGTGAGCTTTTGAGTGAAGAGTGATGAATAAAGAAGACCATTTTATTATCATGCTTGTCTTACTTTTGTTATAATTGTTGTAATTTTAATTTGTTAAGTAGTTATTGTTATTTTTGTTGTTTCTTTCTTCTCTCTTTTTCTTTATCCTTACATACGACAATGATACTTACGCTAGATCCTCGCCAAGGTGAGGTCGCAAATAGTTAGTCGTATTCTTCTAATCTCCCTCTTTCTATCTACCTCCTTTGTTTTGTTTTATTTTTCCGTATTATGATGTGTGAGTAGTTCATTCTTGTTAGGGGTAGGAAAAGGGAAGTTTGAGAGAAGGAAATCTCTCTCACTCTTTCCTTGCCCAACAACTTAAATCAACTCTCGTTAATTGAACCACAATCCGCTCCTTACGGCACCCTATCCTACATGATAGCGGTGATTCCGTAGTGAGACCGGTTGTGGTTGAATTAACCGGAGGTTATGGATAAGAGCCAAGAACGGACGGACAAGCACCAAAAGGAAGGACTATGCGTTGGAAAGCCTAGCTTATACTCGCAAGTTCCTTCCTAGTCGTGCTAATCCCCGTTGTTGCCGATTACCGTAACACCGATATTAAGTGGGGCAACGAAAGATGTGGAGACTCCTAACTCAAACTAACCTAATCCTAACCCTAACAAGCTCTCTTTAAATATCAACTTACACTTAGATAACCACAACAAAATCTGAAAACAGGACTTAACTCGTTAAAACACTTTGAAAAAGACAACCATCTCCCTGCGGACGACCCGTACTCAACCGGCTAGCTACAAGCGAAACCGTCTTGATTGCGGTATTTTAAACTAAACTTGAACACGCACATATCCTATCAATCAAGATCCCTGTTACCATACACCAAAAACAATTCTTTAGTCCTTCGCAAAGTACTTAAGAATGTTCTTCACAGCAATCCAGTGATTCTCCCCTGGGTTTGACTGATACCTGCTTACTATACTTAGTGCATAAGCAACATCAGGGCGTGTACATAACATCGCATATATTATCGATCCTATTGCCGAAGCATAGGGAATAATGCTCATGCGAGCACTCTCTATATCAGACTTTGGGCAATCGTCCTTTGAGAGAGTGACTCCATGGCAGGCGGGTAAGGCACCCCGCTTGGAGTCTTCCATACTAAACCTTTTTAGGATGGTGTTAATGTACTTGGTTTGGGACAATCCCAATAACCGTTTGGATCTATCCTTATAGATCCGTATACCCAATATGTATATGGCATCACCCAGGTCCTTCATGGAGAACCTTTGTGATAAGAATGATTTGACCGACTGTAGCATAGGAATATCATTTCCTATCAGAAGTATGTCATCTACGTACAATACGAAGAATGAGACATTTTCCCCTACAGTCTTCTTATAAATACAAGGTTCATCTGGATTTTTGATGAAATCAAACTCTTTGATAACATCATCAAAACAGATGTTCCAACTCCGTGATGCCTGCTTTAATCCATAAATGGATTTAAGTAACTTACATGCTTTTCCGCTGCTCCCACTGTCAATGAAGCCTTCTGGCTGATCCATATAAACGCATTCATCTAAATCACCATTTACGAATGCAGTTTTAACGTCCATCTGCCAGATTTCATAGTCGTAGTGAGCAGCAATAGCAAGTAGGATCCGAATGGATTTAAGCATGGCTACCGGAGAGAAAGTCTCGTCATAGTCCAAACCTGGTCTTTGACGAAAACCTTTCTCTACCAACCTTGCCTTATAGGTCTCTACCTGCCTATCTACACCGATCTTTCTTTTAAAGATCCATTTGCAACCCACAGGTTTTATCCCGGAGGGTACATCTTCCAAAGTCCATACTTTGTTGGTGTACATGGACTCCATTCCGGATTTCATGGCATCCAGCCATTTCACAGAGTCACCACTCGTGATAGCCTGATGAAAACTGGCAGGATCATCATCATCCATGATGCAATCTTCTCTATCACCATCAATGAGAAAACCGTAGTATCTCTCCGGTAGGCGAGAAATCCTACCAGATCTTCGGAGTGTCTAAGGTTCATTAGATTATGTTATAACTTCAGGTTCAACCAAGTCGTCATTTGTAACTTGTGTCTCTAGAACCTCTTCTAGATCTACCACATTGCCATCAGCATCATTTGAAAAAATCTCATTTTCTAAAACGGTGGCATACTGAGAAACAAACACCTTTTGTTCCTCCTTGTGGTAGAAAAGATACCCAAACGAATGTTTAGGATATCCAACAAATATACATTTGACTGATCGTGTCTCGAGTTTGTCTGGATTCTGCTTTTTGACAAAAGCCCGACAACCCCAAATCTTAACTCTTTTAAGAGTTGGTTTCTTCCCATGCCATATCTCATATGGAGTGGTAGACACGGTCTTGGTTGGAACTTTGTTTAACAGAAAAGCTGATGTTTCCAATGCATGCCCCCAAAAACGAGAGAGGTAACTCAGAATCACTCATCATGGATCGTATCATATCTAATAAGATACGATTCCTTCGTTCTGACACACCGTTGTGCTGTGGTGTGTAAGGTGGAGTGAGCTGAGAGAGAATCCCATTGTCTTTTAGGAAGTTTAAGTACTCAGTACTTAAGTACTCTCCACCTCGATCTAATCGAAGTATCTTGATACTCTTTCCTATTTGGTTTTCTACTTCATGTTTATACTCCTTGAATTTCTCGAAAGCTTCAGACTTATGCTTTATCAAATACACATGACCAAATCTTGAGAAATCATCAGTAAAAGTTATGAAGTAAGAAAAACCGCCTCTTGCATGTGTAGACATTGGTCCGCATACATCACTATGTATGAGGCCTAAGAGCTCAGCAGCTCTTTCTCCGTGTCCTGTAAACGGAGTTTTGGTCATTTTACCTTTGATACAAGACTGGCAAGTTGCATAAGATTTATACTCAAATGAATTTAAATATCCATCTTTATGAAGCTTGTTTAGTCTTGTTTCATTAATATGACCAAGTCTACAATGCCAAAGAAAAGCTTCATTTATATCTGAAAATTTTCTTTTAATTGTATGTTGTACGTTGAAAACTGTGTGTTGATTAAGGACGTATATCCCGTTATTTAATGTACCACAACCAATCAACTCTTGATTAAGTCTAATGTTCATAACATTATGTTGCACAGCAAAATGATACCCTTCATTGTCTAACAAGGAAACAGATATAATATTACAAAGCATACTTAGTACAAAATAACACGGGTTCAAAACCAATATACAACCCGAAGGCAACCCTAGGTGATACTCTCCTACTGAAACTGCATTTACATTGGAACCATTTCCAACTTGGAGAGTATAATCACCTGTCTTCCGAACTCTGCTATTTCTCAACGCCTGCACAAAATTGCAAATATGAGAACCTGAACCGGTATCCAATACCCAGGAAGCAGAGTTTATAGAATAACAGTTTTCAATTACGAACACACCTGAAGCTGAAGCATCACCATGCTTCTTATTGAGTTCTAGGTACTCAAAACAGTTCCTCTTCTAGTGTCCCGTCTTCTTGCAGTGGAAACATTCACCTTTCCCCGATTCCTCAACCTTGGACTTGCCTTTTCCCTTCACCTTTTTGACTCCACACTTAGGTTTGGTGGGTTTCTTCTTCATCTTTCCCTTGGCCTTAGCCTTCGGGTAAGAGGAGGAGGATTGCCCAACACTCATAACGGGAGTCTTCACTGACTTCAGTGTGCTCTCTGCACTCCTTAACATATTAAGGAGTTCAGGAAGTTCCTTCTCCGTGTTGTGCATGTTGAAGTTAACAATGAACTGAGCAAAGGTGGAGGGGAGAGACTGCAGAATAATATCCGTATATTGTTCATTGTCCATTGTCCACCCAAGATCCTCAAGCTCTTCTATGAGGGCTATCATTTTCAGAACATGGTCTCCTACTGTTGTGCCAGCGGTCATGCGCATCTGAAACAGTTTCTTAGATTCTTTGTATCGTAATACGCGAGATTGCTCTCCATACAATTCTTTTATATGGAGAAATATGGCTTGTACGTCCATATTCTCGTACTGCTTCTGATGTGTGTTATCCATCGATGCAAGCGCGAGGCATTTTGTCGTGGCACAGTCAGCTTCCCATGTCTTGCGGATTTCCCTATCCGCAACTTAAGGTTTAGGACCTAGGGTAGGCAGGGCTAGAGCCGTAAGGACATATGATACTTTATCATAAGTCAAGGCAATGTTTAAATTCCTCGACCAGTCTTTATAGTTGGTCCCATTCAGCTTGTTTTTATCTAATAGAAGCTTAAGTCTTGTCATAGGTATCTGCCATTAAGAGAGAGAAAAGAATACACTTAGAGAAAGCTCTTGCAAAGATCAGATTGGTTATTATTTTGTCTAATCGATGTCTCCCACTGTTTTATCAAATTTTCTTTAAAACCTTTTCAAAAGAAAACTATCCAGGATTAATTACATTCTACAACTTCGTTAACCGTTCAGCTAGGCCAGTGCCGGTACTTGAGGGAGGTTTCCCGTGCTTTCGCACGGACCTAATTAAAGTAAACATCATCTTCCCAGAGGCGTAGCCCCGTTTGACACCTTTCTAGACACCTACCGAGTTAGCTAATTGTAAAGTGCAAAATTCTCCCGGGAGCAACATTTGCTCGCAGTGGGATCAGGATCATACTATCATATAGAAGGTATACAATCTCATTGTAATTTTCAACTCTTGAAATTCCCGATATAATTTTTACCCCTAGTACTCATGACCTTAACTAAAGTCAACATATCATAAGTACTAGTCAAGTTCTTCCCGTCATTTCGTGATTAACTAGACCCACCCATATGACCTTTTAACTAAAGTCAACATAATCATATGAATGTCCTAACTAATCTGCATCATATGCAGTGTAGGAAGACATCACTTAGCTACCGTTCACTGCGCCTTAACTAAAGTCAAAATGCGCAGCACGAATACTAAGTACTCTACTTCCTAAAATGACGGAGGGCTGCGAATAGTTTTTAAGAAAAATTTTAACGCTTTGAACTTGATATCGTTGTAGAATCTAATGGGATTAAAAGGAGTGGCTTAAGCTCCGCATTTTGAAACTTGCTTTTTCATAAAAGGCCGAGTGTGTTTCAAATCCGATTCTATAACATCTTTTTAGGTTCATTTATCTTTTACATTAATCTCATTAATGTAGTCCCATCATTTAAATCCTAAGCCATTACAGAAAGAAACGAAAATATAACGTACACTTATGCCACTCGCATTCGCCACAGTGTCCTGATATGCACCGTTAGGTTACTTAACTAACGGCATACCAGGACGGGGTTAGTGCGGGTGCAAAACATAAGTAACGTCTATTATATATCATATATAGAATATAGAATTCGTCTCAGATATATATTAAATGATCACATCAGATAATAAAAGCAGCAGAACCACATTATAGGATATCTAGGAGGTCCGTATTTTGTATTTAGCCAGCAATAAAAATACGGATTCCACGGTCGCGATGAATAGCCAAGCCCACACCCCTAGACCCCTACGAGAGCGGCAAGCGACCCTACCAATTCTGGAGTTTAGGAGACCCGGTCTCGACTCCTCGAGATGGCCTCCCACTGAACCTTAGAACCCGGTCACTTATGCCCTCCTCATTGGGTCTATCTTAATGCGGAAAAGTAAATAATATACAACACTGGTGACAACAACCTCAACCCGGAAGTGCCCCAAATAAAGAATATTACATACAATTTAATTTTACATGAATGAAAAGAAAACTCTCATCTCACATAAAACCCCCCGGTTATTCATTGCGATAATCCTGCACATCAAATCTCATCGACACATAATATCAAATATCATCAACGTAAGTAAGTATGCATACACCGATCGTCGTTGATGTATAGTAACGAAAACCGGCAATACAACTACATACAACACTTACGGTCACAGAGAAATAAAATGAAAAATTACAACAATTGGAATCTTAACTGCTTTTAGACAACACAAACTCGGAATATCACATATACAAGATTTCATGCCTACCAATGTAAAGCTCGCATTTGGGTCTCATTCAAGAAAACACCTTTTCAAAACAAACCGGATATTCAACAAGACTTCCGTTTATGACCGAACTGCTAGATTTACACGCAACAAACAAATTTGTAGATTCCAATTATTGTATCACATACTAATAAACTAGGCGCAGTTAAAACATTCGATTGATCGATTAAACACCCATAGACTGCTCAGAAAGCTCAACACTTGAGCAGTTTCTAAAAATACCAGTAACTGCACAAAATACATACGGGCCTGCACAAGAAATTACGGCCCATGAATCGCCTACTGCGCCGCGGAACCGCCGCAAGAAGGCCACTAAGGCCGCGGATCCATGGTCGTACGGTCGATTCAGGGCATCGTATTTCTTGTGGGCCCATAGAATTCCCTGCTGAATTTTTTAAGTATTTTTAATTTGAAAAAATCCACGTTTTTGAAAAATTTCCAGAGAGCACCCCCCGGGCATCGTGTTTCGTTTGTTCGAGGTTTTTAACGTCGTCTAGGTTACTCCAAAGCTCTAGCTTGGCTCTGATACCACTGTAGGGTTTCCTTAACACCTCTTTTAGGGTTTGGAAGCATTACACATGCCATAAATTTAAATTTATGAGGTGCTAATTAAACTAAACTAGGAATCGAACTAGAATTATGAAGTAACAAATAAAAGTATCATATCTAAAAGATAATTTATACTAAGTGATGAGACTACAACCTTTGTAAACCTCTTTGGAAGACTCCTTTGGTTTGGAATGGTTCGCTTGATCACCTCCTCGTCCACGACGATCCACCCGAAATCCTTAGCCCTAAGCTTGTTGCTTCCCTCGATCTTTGAGAATCTTGACGCAAAACACCCTACATAAGGTAGCAAGGGTTGTGTAAGATGATGAAGTGGTTGCTAAACTTATTTAATACCTTTTCTTTTTATTTATCTAGCTCAATTTAACATTTAAAAGAGAGCTAGAGAGAGGAAGAAGAAGATGGCTCTTTCTTCTTTCTTTTTTCTTTTGGAATGAATAATGAAAAAGAAAATGAGAGAGAGATAATATCATAAGAATAACCATAGTTAAATAATATCTAGATATTTTCTTCTTGAGTTAAAGGCAAAGGAAAAATAAACTATGGTTGAGTCAAAGTCAACCATGGAATTGTGTAGAAGAAATGAGTCATGGAAAAAGAAATGAGTCATTTTTATTTTTCCTTTATCATTAACTTTATCAAAAAATATCCATATATATATTTATCTACTATGTGATTCTTATATTGCCATCTATACTATATCATCAACCATGATACATTTCCATGTATGTATGTGTGTATGCACATCATCATATACATATACATCCATGCATCCATTAAAAGAAAAGGGTTTAAATAAATGATATAAAAGTCAATATTAAATCAACACTTGATTTAATAAACCGGTCATATCTCATACGACCCGACTAGTATAAAATGCCCGATTAAAATACAGTATCACATACTCGTATTTAATCGAGCTTCCACATATATCTCATATGCACACCACTTCGTTTCGCCTGAGCCGAGAAACTTCTATGTGGGACTCTAAGACTCGTCAATACACCAGCAGTAGGTGATGATCATATCAAATACCCACAAGCCGCAAGCGGTCAGCTAAACGTAATGGCCACCCGGGTATTGAAAGATCAGAATAAGAACAAGCGAACCTGTCAAAACTCCTGTCAATCCATCTGGCAACACTTACCGCACAGTCCGGTCTCTTCGTCAGATATGCTGTATATCGAGTCTAGGGATGGAATCGTCGACCCCAAAAACTCAATAAGTCATACCGGTATATGGTCTATGACAGATCGAGAAACTTACTGATAACACTTATCAGTAATATCTCAGCAGCCCTGGCCAGGGACTTCCCGTTATAGCCAATCGTGCACAGCACAGCATCAACCCCCTGTTAGTTATATGTATGCCCTAGATGCCATTACTGTACATACGATATATGTTGTAATGGATGCTTGGACATATATAGGGAGGACTTTCTTGCTCGACATGATAGTATGCTATCTGGTTGTACTTTATCTTAACATGTACTCTGATTGTCTCTATGTTACATGTTGATAAAGCCCTTAGGATACGTACTCGACTACTGGGACTATGATGAGATCATACTAGTGGGGCCATGGTAGTCGACGAGTACATCCTATAACTGTTCCTAGTCGAGGGTGTATCGAGACAGGGCATCGATGCAGCAGAGTAGACTAGTGTATACGCATCTTGACCCATATGATGGGCGATGGATGATCCCATATCCATCGGTGTTTGACATCAAGGGTGGTGTACGGGTGCTCAGTAGAGACTGGGTACACTGGACGGACTCACCGAGAACTCCCAGATGGTATTATACCTTAAATCAGATGGCAGTTCTCCGGTAACACTGGTACAGAGTAGTCTGTTGACCCGAGATCGTCATAGAGTCTTGTGTGATTCCCACTGTGCTTTGATTTCCATCATACCATGTCCAAGAGGGCGTGCAAAAAGGTGGCTTTTGGGTACAGTCCCGAATCACATGGAGGCAATGCGCGATAGGAGGGGATTCGTCTCTCCCGGTATAGGGAGTTGATGTTGCGCTGTGTTCGATTGGCTATAACCGGAAATCCCTGGCCAGGGTTGCTGAGATTTACTAGTAAGTGTTATCAGTAGTTTCTCGAACTGTTATAGACCTCATATCGACACGACTTATCAAGCTACTGGGGTCTGACGTTTACCACCCCTAGGCGAGATATGCGACATATTAGACGACGAGACCGGACTGTACGGGAGTGTTACTGATTGGATTCACAGGAGAATGTACAGGCTTGCTTGTTGATCTTCTGAGCGCTCAATACCTGGGTGGCTGTTATGTTTAGCTGACCGCTTGCAGCTTGTGGGTGTTTGACATGATCATCACCTACTGCCGGCGTATTGACGATTCTTTAGAGTCCTACACAGAGGTTTCTTGGCTCAGGCAAAACGGAGTAGGGGCACATATGTGATATGTGCGGGACCGAGGATAATGCGGTATATGATACCGTATTGGATTCTCGCGATATGAGATATCGACCGGGTATATTTGATATAGCCGGGTCATCGTATTAGTCGGTTATATGCGATATAGCCGGATTGTCGGATCAAGTGTTAATTCGATAATTTAATGTATAATAATATATATGATATATTAAATTACATTATCTAATATTAGCTTACTAAAAGATTCATTTTCTCACGGGATAATACATTAATATATATGTGATATATGTTAATTGTATTATTTTCTATTGTTACAAAATATATTGTATATGTGATATATAATATTGTAACATGTTAGGGTTACAAATTTAACAATGGATTAGGGTTTAAACTTGGTTAGGGTTTGGATTAGGGTTAGCTTTTGCATGAAGCTTCCATGAAGCTTCATGAAGCATTGACTTTGTGGTTGCTTGATATTTTTTATGAGATATTATGTTAACCCAATCCAAACCATTAACTCTAGTTAACTCTATACAAGGGTTAACTCTTTCATTCTTAAGCCTTGGTTAGATTTGTAACCACTACAATAATTCATTGTTCATCACAAAAGGATTAAGTGATCATATTCATTCTTCTTCTTCTTTGGTTTTTTTCTTGAAAAAGCTTTCTTTTGTGATGAAAGTGAGTAAGAAAAAGATTATAAATGAGAGCAAAAATCCTACTTCATCATCCTCATCTACCCTTGCCATTTAGATGTGGGTGTTCACTTCATTTTATGAGTGTTAGCTTGTGTTAATGAAACTTCAAGGTAGATCATCTATGTTATCGAAGATCGGAAGCAAGATTGCATCATTCTCTTCGTGAAGCCTCTCGAGAGTCCAAAACACGATGATCGCAGCGAAGGGACCTCAACACAGAGCTTAAGAAGTGAAGGACCGAATCTACAAAGGTTGTAATCTCTCTCACTTAGTGTTAAAGAGCTTAACATGCATGTTTTCGCCTAAACCCTAGTTTAAAGATCCGGCTTCGGGTTGTTCGGCACGGCTAAAATTTTAATCGGGCATGGTTGATGCCTAGTAGAACCTTGTGCACGTGCCTAGCAACCCTACAGTGGTATCAAAGCCAAGCTAAAGCTTTAGGCGAAATCTGAGCGAAGTTTAAAGTCCGATCGAACCCAGAAAACCCCGATAATACCCTTCTCTGGATATTTTTCAAAAATGTGATTGTTTCAGAATTAAAAATGCTCAGAAAAATAAGCAGGAAAAAATAAGAATTACTGTGAAGTACAGCCCACTAATTCGCTCAGATGACCGCGGAACCGCGGCCTAACCAAGGTTTGGCGGCGGTTCCGCGGCCAAAATTTCAAATTAGTCCCTGGAATTTCTTGTATTTATTCTTAGGTCCTTTTGGCAATTTTTTCTGAGAATTTTTTAATTCCACTTAAGTATTGAGTTTTTTAGGGTTATATTGGGGACTCGTTGATTCTATCAGATAATTTAACTTTGTTTAGTCTTTCCGGATAATTTTAGAAACTGTTAAAAAGTTCGACCGGATATCAATAACTCACCTTTTCCCCTGTCAGAAAATTTTTCAAAAGTTGGATTTTTTCTTAAGTTTGAAACTTTCGTAAAGTCATGCAAGTAACGCGGTGGACCCTCTAGAAGACAACAAACCTTAAATCGATTATGTGACCGTCTTGAACTGCCTCTAAACCTTAGGGTTTGTGGCAGTACGGTGTGCCACATGTGAGGCGTTGGCTTGACCCTTTTACGGCTGGACCATTGGTACTGTGGCATGTGATGGATGTTTGTAAACTGATTTCAAGTGTTGAGATATATTGGGGAAATCTTGGGTGTTTGATTATTCGATCGGAAAGTTTAACATTGTCTATTTATCTGGAATGTGATACAATATTTGGAATCCACAGGTAGTTATAAGATAACTAATTTGAATGTTATAAACATAGCACTTTAGTCTCAGATGATCGGTTGCCATGGAATTTTGATGTGATCAAAAGTCCGTCGCAATCACGTAGCGTACGCGGATACTCGCCGGATAAACTTAATAGACAGCCACGCCCCATAGCCCCGACCAAGTGACTGTAGGAGAACCCCGTCACCAAAAGCATCCGTTCGGGTGCTTGCGGCAGCGGTGTTCTGCCTTAGTGCACTTCGTCGATGGCATCCGGGGGTGCTGCCGTCTACTAAAGTTTGCGACGAGCATTCGATCAGGATGTCGGGAATCTTGTTGAATTGCCCGACTTGATATTGAAAAGTTTTTTCGATAATGAGACTAAAATGCGGGGTTTATAATTGTTAGGCATGCGATGTCTAAGGAATTCATTTGGTTAGGCATGCGATGTCTAAGGAGATTGCGGATTCCAATTGTTGTAGTTTTACACTTTCTTTTCTGTGACCGTAAGCGTAGTATGTGGTGTATCGCCGGCTTCGTTGCTATACATCAACGACAATCGGAATACGCATACTTGCTTACATTGATGATATGAGATATTATGTGTTGCTGTGATTTGTTATATTAGATCGTTGCGCTTGAATAGCCAGGGGTTTTATGTGAGATGAGAGTTTTTCTTTTTCATTCATGTAAAATTCATTTGTATGTAATATTCTTTTATTGGGGCACTTCCGGGCTGAGGATAATGTCACCATTGTATATTATTTACTTTTCCGCATTAGGTAGACCCAAGGTGGGGAGCACAAGTAACCGGGTTCTCGGGTCCAGTGGGAGACCATCTCGAGGAGTCGAGACCGGGTCTCCTAATCCTAGAATTGGCGGTGTTGCTTGCCTCTCTCGTAGGGGTCTAGGGATGTGGGTTTGGCTATTCATCGCGACCGTGGAATCCGTGTTTTATACAGGCTCGTATTGAAAACACGGACGTCCTAGTATATCCAATATTTCATATATGTTTCTTCTGCTGCAATGTTCTGTGATGAGATCATATTACTGCCTGAGACGAATGTTCATATTATATATATGAGATATATGTTATATTGCAGATTTCGTTTCAAATGAGATGCTTGTGAAGCATAATTAAAAATGGGACTTCATTAATGAGATTAATGAAATAAAAGAAACCTAAAGATGTTGTAGAAACTTGTTTAAAAACTGGTAGCTCTAGTTCTTGCTTTGCATAGCGGTGTTCCTTGTAGAACATCCAGCACCTTATTCGTTAAGGAAAGAGCCGAGATCCCTTCACCGGGAGTGACCTCTTTAGTGAAAGTAGCAGATGCTACAAACTCGGTTTGTCTTTTGATTGCTTCTATAGTTCTTGCTTTGCATAGAGATATTTGTGAAATATCCTGCACCTTATTCGATGAGGAAAGGGCCGACGATCCCTTCACCGGGAGTGACCCCTTTAGCAAAACTAGAAAAGTCTCAAAAACACTCCATTTAAAATCACTCGATTCTACAACGATATCAAGTTCATTACGCAAAGGGTTTTCTTAAGAACCTGTCGTAGCCCTCCGTCATTTCAGATAAGTACTAGTTAGTATTCGTGCTGCGGTAGTTTGGCCTCCGTCAAGGCGTAGTGTACGGTAGCTAACTAATGCTTATCTGCTAGCATACGATGCGATTGGATTAGGGTATTCGTACTGCGTTGTTTGGCCTCCGTCAAGGGTCGTGCGGGTGGGTTTAATTCAATCAGGAAATGACGGGTTGAACTTGACTAGCGGACTATGGGTAGTTTGGCCTCCGTCAAGGTCATAGGACGCTAGGGGTAAAATATTATTGGGAATTTCAAGTTTTGAAATTTGCAATGAGATTGCATACCTTCTATGAGATAGTTGGATCCCGATATCCGCTGCGAGTAAGAGTTATTCCTGAGAGAGTTTTACACATTACAATTAGCCGATTAAGTAGGTGTCTAGAAACGTGTTAACGGGTTAAGCTCCTGGGAAAACGAGGTTTACTTTAATTAGGTTCGTGCGAAAGCACGGGGGACTTCCATCAAAGTACCGACACTGGCCTGGCTGAAAGATTGGCAAACTTGTAGCGTGTAATTAATCCCGGCTAGTCTTTCCTTTTAGGGTTTGAAGGAAGATTTGATTAAAACAGTGGGAGACATCCTGATTAGATATATTAGATAACCAATCTAATCTTACAAAAGCATACACTGAGTGTTTTCTTCTCTCTCTCTCCAGGTAGCGACCATATCACGCCTTAATCAAGATAATAATACAGATGTATTGACCGAACCCGCTTGTTATACTGAGCTGGGGAACGTTGGTCCCGCTCCAACTTATAATCGTTATAAGACACAGCAGGAAATTAGGGAATACCAGATTTCCCGTGCCGCCCAAACGAAGAAAGTGCATGTTGATGCATCATCTTCGGGTGTCTTCATTACAGAGAAATGTTTCTCAGTATTCTTTACGTCCTGGGTATGTGATACCGGATCAGGATCCCGCATATGTAATCTATTACATGGGCTACAGATAGGTAGAGAACTGAGAACGGGTGATAAGTTTCATGAGATAGAAACGGTGCAAGTGTTGCAGCCAAGTCTGTTGGTCACTATCACCCTGTATAACCAGAATACATTGATTCTGAACGAATGTTATTAGATACCGAACCTGATATACAACATCATATCAGTCTCTTTATTAGTAAAGAAATGATATAATTTTGTATTGTTAGATAATGTTTTTGAACATTTCCTATATCAAGAGGTATCGGTTCAGGCACGTTATCTAAAAGCATTGACGTTCTAAATCAAACTACAGTTCTTAGTATACAGAACACACACAAGAGGAAGAGTTCAGAAATGAACGAATCCTTCTTGAGGCATTGTAGACTAGGTCATATCTGTAAGTCGATGTTCAACACCCCAATACTTATGGGGAGGCGGAAATATGAATAACAATCAAGTTCTATGATCAAACATCGATTAACCGTACGAATCGTTTGCTATACAAGTTTTAACAAAAGCTTTAGAGTTTTAATCTACTATGCGAAGGGATTATACCAAAAGGTTCTAGTCCTTCGTCTTGATGTTGTCTACGGCCTCTTTGGATCTCCACGTCCTCTTCGGCTTTCTCCCGTGATAGACGATCCACCCGAGAACCCTAATCCAAGCTATAACCTCTAAACTTGAGGTTACTTAGTTTCTCTAATTGCTAAATAGAGTAGCTAAGATGATGTAGAGATTGGTTATGGAGTAATTAGTCTTTCCTAATCCTTGTTCTCAACTCATGAGGGTAGGATTAGGGTTTGGTGAAGGAGAGAGAACTTGAAGAGAGAGAATGAGAAGATGATAATGATATTATTATATTGAATAAAGCTTCTCACTTGATATATATGAAACATAATGAATAAGAAAGAAATGAATAATAAGTGAATATTCATCATGTTTCATTTAATCAAGTGTGTGATTCATCATGTGAGTCATTAAGCAATAAATGATGCTTTAATGACATGATGAATCACTCACAATGAGTCACTAATTCAATAAATGAAAATGCCACCTCTCTCTTTATGTCACATCCTTCTAGAAGCTTCTCGGAAAATTACGAGAATGCCCCTCTCATCCGTGAAAACACGGAAAAACTTTAGACTGTATAAATCCAATAACCTGATACTAGAATCTGGCTTAAACCAAAGCCGGCTAGTAAAAACTGTCCGAATGTCGTACGTGCGATCAAACACGTACGCGTCCGAACCTTTGTCGTAAAACCATACGACCTCTATATCTTTTCGCCTGGGTTTGGGATATCTCTGTGTGGGACTCTAAAGACTCGACTACTACGCTGGCAGTGGGTTTAACCACAGACCGCAAGCGGCACTAGCTGTACGTAACGGTCCCCAGTTAGTTGTCGATAAGAAAGCTGATGAGGTAACCCATCTGAAATCCTACTGAGCCTGTCTGTGACAATATCCGCGCAGTCCGGTCTGTTCGTCTGAGAGTATCACATGTACGGTCTAGGGAGGTGGTGGACGTCAGACCCCTAATAACCATACAAGTCGTGTCGGTATGGCTCTATCTCCATCCGAGAATCTACTGATCAACCTATCAGTAATTCTCAATTAGCCCTGTCCAGGGACTTATGGTAATGACCAACTGATCACTGTGCGATATCAACTCCCTATACCGGGAGAGACGAATCCCTAACAGTCACTCACTGCCTCCACATGGCTCGGGACTGTGCCCAACTGAAACCTGTTTGCACGACTCCTTTGAGCCGTGGTAGGGTAACAATCAAAGCACAGTGGGAACTCACACGAGACAAATGATGACCTTAAGTCAACGGACTATCTGCACACATGTCACCTGAGAACTGCTATCTGACGTTAGGTATAATACCATCCAGTCAGTTCTCGGCGAGTCCTGTCCGGTGTACTCACATCCAGTGAACATCTGTATACAATCTTAGGTGAACATCACCAATGGTTGCGGGACCAATCCATTGCCCCTCGTCAGGGTCTAGATATGTATACACTAGTCTACTCCGGAGTATCGATGCCCAATCTCGATACTCCTGCGACCAGGGACATCTAAGGGTGTGCCTATTGACTATCCAGCTCCCACTAGTATGACTGCCATCACAACGCCGGTAGTCAGACAAACACCCTATGGGCTTTATCAACATATATATATAAATACCAAGTAAAATATATTATACGTTAAGACAAAGTCAAACCAAATAGCGTACTATCATATCAAGCAAGACTGTCATGTACATACATATCCCAAGCATCCTGTACAATGTAGGCCTCTAGGGCATATATATCCAACAATCTCCCACTTGCACTAAGGCCTATAATTGGCGCAATGAGTACCCACTGTCTCTACCCAATCCAGTTTCTTGCGTACCGCATGCCCAACATCTCAAAAAGCCTCTCGAACTGTACTTGAGGAATGGCCTTGGTGAATGGATCTGTCGTGTTGTCTTTTGTGTCTACTCTCCGTATCTCGATCTCCCGACGATCCACGATCTCCCTGATCAGGTGAAAACGCCTTAAGATATGCCTGGATTTCTGATGGGACCTTGGTTCCTTCGCTAAAGCTACAGCGCCATTGTTATCGCAATACAAAGGTATTGGATTGGCAATGGACGGAACCACCTGAAGTTCAGAAATGAACTTCCTTATCCAAACAGCCTCTTTTGCGGCTTCACTAGCAGCTATATACTCAGCCTCCATAGTTGAGTCTGCGACGGTATCTTGTTTGGAACTCTTCCAACTTACCGCCCCTCCATTGAGGGTAAACACAAAACCCGAAATAGATTTAGAATCATCCTTGTCACTTTGGAAGCCGGAGTCGGTAAAAGCCTCTACCTGGAGGTCCTTATTGCCGTAAATCAAGAACATCTCCTTAGTCCTTCTCAGGTACTTGAGAATGTTCTTCACCGCTATCCAATGTTTCTCACCTGGGTCCGATTGATACCTGCTTACTACACTAAGTGCGTAAGCTACATCTGGTCTGGTACATAACATCGCATACATTATTGATCCTACCGCCGAAGCGTAGGGTATAATGCCTATGCGAGCCCTCTCTTCATCAGTCTTTGGAGACATGTCTTTGGAGAGGGTGATTCCGTGACAAGCGGGCATATTGCCGCGCTTGGAATCTTCCATACTAAATCTCTTTAGTATAGTGTCTATATACCTGGACTGTGAAAGTCCCAATATTTTATTAGATCTATCTCGATAGATCTTAATGCCCAGAATGTATGATGCATCTCCCAAGTCTTTCATAGAGAATTTCTGTGACAAGAAGAGCTTTACTGATTGTAACATAGGGATATCATTCCCTATCAGTAGTATGTCGTCGACGTACAAAACGAGGAAGACTACTGCTCCTTCTACAATCTTCCTATAAACACATGGTTCATCTACATTTTTGATAAAGTCAAATTCCTTGACTGTTTCATCAAAGCAGATATTCCAACTCCGCGATGCTTGCTTTAACCCATAAATGGATTTAAGCAATTTGCACACTCTTCCGCTGCTCCCACTGTCTAAGAAACCTTCTGGTTGATCCATGTAAACACTCTCTTCTAGATGTCCATTTAGAAAAGCTGTTTTTACATCCATCTGCCAGATTTCATAGTCATGGAAGGCAGCAATGGCAAGCATGATCCGAATGGATTTAAGCATAGCTACTGGCGAAGAAGTTTCATCGTAGTCCAATCCTGGTCTTTGACGAAAACCTTTTGCTACTAGTCTAGCTTTGTGCGTTTCCACTTGTCCAAATGTACCAATCTTCTTTTTGAAGATCCATTTGCATCCAACTGGTTTTACCCCAGGAGGAGCAACTTCTAAAGTCCATACTTTATTGGTATACATGGATTCCATTTCGGATCTCATTGCATCCAGCCACTTTACTGAGTCGCTACTTGTGATAGCCTGCTGAAAACTAGTAGGCTCATCATCATCGATGATGCAATCCTCTCGATCCCCATCAAGAAGGAAACCATAGTATCTTTCAGGAGGATGAGAAAGCCTACTAGATCTGCGGAGTGGCATTGGTTCGTCATGTTCTATTGAAGTCTGAGATTCTTCTAAGTCTTTGGTTACAGTTTGAGGTTCTGGAATTTCTTCCAGTTCTACCGCGCTCCCACTAATTTCTTTTGCAAGAAATTCGCTTTCTAAGAAGACAATGTGACGAGTGACAAACACCTTTTGTTCTTCAGTGTGGTAGACCATGTACCCTCTTGAATGCTTGGGGTATCCTACAAACTTGCACAAAACCGATCGTGCCTCGAGCTTGTCCGGATTATGCTTTTTAACATATACCGGACACCCCCATATCTTGATATACTTGAGATATGGTCTCTTCCCACACCACATTTCATATGGAGTGGTAGGTACAGACTTAGTTGGAACTCTATTTAATAGATATGCGGCTGATTCTAGAGCAAATCCCCAGAGGAAAGTGGTAACTCAGCACTACTCATCATCGAACGCACCATATCTAATAGCGTGCGATTCCTTCTTTCTGATACACCATTATGCTGAGGTGTATAAGGAGGAGTAAGCTGAGAGAGTATTCCATTTGCTTTCAAGTATTCAAGGAAACTGGTACTTAAGTATTCTCCACCTCGATCAGATCGAAGTGTCTTGATGCTTTTACCAGTTTGTTTCTCTACTTCATTTTTATACTCCTTAAACTTCTCAAAAGCCTCGGATTTATGCTTTATTAAGAACACATGTCCATACCTAGAGAAGTCATCAGTAAAAGTGATGAAGTAGGAGTGACCACTTCGTGCATGTATAGACATCGGACCACATACATCACTGTGTACTAGTCCCAAGAGTTCGATGGCTCTTTCTCCGTGTCCGGTGAACGGAGATTTGGTCATTTTTCCTTTGATACATGATTGACAAGTTGCATATGATGAATATTCAAATGGATATAGATATCCATCTTTATGTAACTTAGTCAACCTTGTTTCATTTATATGACCAAGTCTACAATGCCATAGGAAGGCTTGATTCGAATCTGGAGCCTTTCTTTTACGCGTGTTTTGAATATTGAAAATTTGTGGTTGATTAAGTATGTATATGCCGTTTTCCAGTGTGCCAAACCCAATCAGTTCTTGATTTAGGAGAATGTTCATGACATTTCTTTCAAGCACAAAATTATATCCTTTATTAGACAATAAAGATACTGATATAATATTACACAACATACTGGGAATACAAAAACAGTTATACAATACCAAAATGTTTCCACTATTCAACCCTAGGTGATATTCCCCTATTGCAACTGCATCCACATGCATTCCATTGCCCATCCGGAGAGTCATATCACCTGCCCCCAGTACTCTACTGTTTCTCAAATCCTGCAAAGAATTACAGATGTGAGAACCAGAACCGGTATCAAGTACCCATGAAGTAGAGTTTACTGAAAGACAATTTTCGATTACGAACACACCTGAAGTAGAAGCAACTGCTTGCTTCATATCCTTGGCTTTGAAGGCCTGACAATCCTTCTTCCAGTGCCCCTGCTTGTGACAATAGAAACACTCGTTCTTTTCTGCCTTCACCCTTCCTGCCTTGTTCGTTCCCTGCACCTTCTTGACCCCTCCCTTCGGTTTGGTGGCCTTCATCTTCTTCTTCCCTTTAGCTTTCGCTTTAGTTTTAGAAGAAGATGATTGGCCAACATACAGAACGGGGGTCTTCTCCTTTTTCAAGGAGGTCTCTGCTACCCTCAACATATTGAGGAGCTTTGGAAGATCCGCTTCCATTTCGTGCATGTTGAAGTTCAGCACGAACTGAGAGAAGGTGTGGGGAAGGGACTGCAAAATCAAGTCGATGTATAAATCATTCTCTAGCACGCATCCCAGGTTTGCGAGTTCCTCAATGAGGGTGATCATTTTGAGGACGTGCTCTCCAACAGGCGATCCTGGAGCTAACCTCATCTGGAAGAGTTTCCTTGAGGTTTCGTACCTCGCGATACGAGAGTGTTCACCATACAATTCCTTGCAATGGAGGAATATGGATGCAATATCCATACTCTCGTGCTATTTCTGGAGTTCATTATTCATGGACGCCAGCACGATACACTTAGCTCGCTCACAATCTAGATCCCAGGTTTTACGAACTTCCTTGTCCGCAACTGAGGAATCTGGTCCTGGGATAAGGGGAGGAACAGCGGTGGTAACATATGCAACTTTGTCATAAGTCAGCGCAATATTGATGTTTCTTAGCCAATCTTTATAGTTCTGCCCGGTCAATATATTCTTTTCAAGTAATAGTTTTAGTCCAGTCATGGTAGCTGCCAGAGAGAGAGAAAAGAAAACACTCAGCATATGCTCTTGCAAGTTTAGATTGGTTTATTAATTTATCTAAACAGGATGGCTCCCACTGTTTCCTCAAATCCTTCTTCAAAACCTAAAAGAAGAACTAGTCAGGATTTAATCACACGTCACAATACTTGCTTAACCTTTCAGTCAGGCTGGTGTTGGTACTTCGAGGGAGGTTTTCCAACGCTTTCGCGAAGTTCCTTAATTAAATAACCTCTTTTCCCTGGAGGCGTAGCCCCTCTAACACCTTTCTAGGCACCTACTTGGTTTATAGCATTGATTGTTAAGTGAGAGAAATTCCCGAGAGTAATCCTACTCATCAGTGGGATCGGGATCCAACTATCATTGCATGATGCCCTAGATGGAAGCCACTCTAGTCACCACACTCCAGAAGGTAAGCTAAATCTGCAAGTTTCCTTTATGTTTGAAACTCCCGATGTGATTTTTACCCCAAGCTCTTATAGACCTTGACGTAGGCCAACAAGTCATAAGACGCAAGTCAAGTTCTACCCGTCGTTGTCCTGATCAATTTAAATACATCGTACAAGCCCTTGACGTAGGCCAACAAGGTGTACGTCTGTATTAAACTAATTCATCTATCTATGCAACAAATAGGCACACACACTGCTACCATACACTATGCCTTGACGTAGGCCAACAAGCATAGCATGAATACGATGTGCTGTCTATCTGAAACGACGGAGGGTTACGGCTGGTTTTTGGCAAAAAATCGTTAACGTAATGAACTTGATTTGATCGAAGGAACTATGATAGCTTTTATTAAAAGGAGTGGTTTAAGCTCCGCATTTAAAATTTGCTTTTTCAAGAAAACCGAGTGGTTTTTAGAAATTGTTCCAACGATTCAGTTTAGGTTTTATTTTATTTGCATTAATAATAATGCGTCCCATCTTTAACCTATCATTACAGATAACAACGAAAATATGACGTCCTCTTATGCCATCCGCATTCGCCACGGGGTCCCGTCATCACCCGTTAGGTTACTTAACTAACGACAGAGCGGGGGCTGGGCTAGCGCGGGTGTAAAACATAAGCGACGTCTAAATAGCTATCATATATATAGATATTTTACATTCGTCTGACGCAATGATATACATTCCAGAACACAGATAAACAATATTGGATTTGCAAGCAATCTCTATTTCTTTTGAGCCTGCAAGAAAAGACAGATTACACAGTTGTGATGAATAGCCATTACCCCACCCAAGATCCCTACGGGTACGGCAAACTACCCGCCCGGCAGTTTGTGTACCCCACCTTGGATCTGTCTTAGGAGCAAAAACAGTAAAAAGAAATAAAACAACGGTGGCTACAACCGCAACCTGGATGTGCCCCGCGAAATAATATTACAACTTGTTACAATTACATCAAATGAATTAAAACAATAACCCATCACTAAACCCGGCTAATCACCACAACAGTCCAATACAGTTTATATGCACAAACAGTTAAAACCATTACAGAAATGTGCAACCCCCTGCCAACCGACATACTAGCAGTTAGGGGAGGTTTACGAACACATTATACAATCACAGATATAATCCAATATGCAAATACTGTACAATTTCGATCGATTAAACACTTTCAATATTGCTCCAAAATCTGCTCTGTAAAACTGAAACCTGAGCAAAAAATAAATATTCCAGAAAATCCTAAATCCAACAGAGAACCCACCCAAGAAAACTGGGATCATGACTCGGCAACTCGGCCGCGGAAGGGCGGCGGATCGGTGGGATCCGCCGCGGAACCGCGGTCGTTTGGTCGAGTCATGGCCCCAAATTTCTTGGGTGTTCTTCTGGTGTCATAACAAGCTTTCTGAACATCCCTGAACCAATTTTGGACTTCATTTAAAATTCGACAGAAACTTATAATTTTTAGGGTTTTCCGGCTTCGTTTTTCCGTTCGAAATTCGTACAAATTTGCGATTAAGTTAAAACTTGTTTAGCTAGGCTCTGATACCACTGTAAGTCGATGTTCAACACCCCAATACTTATGGGGAGGCGGAAATATGAATAACAATCAAGTTCTATGATCAAACATCGATTAACCGTACGAATCGTTTGCTATACAAGTTTTAACAAAAGCTTTAGAGTTTTAATCTACTATGCGAAGGGATTATACCAAACGGTTCTAGTCCTTCGTCTTGATGTTGTCTACGGCCTCTTTGGATCTCCACGTCCTCTTCGGCTTTCTCCCGTGATAGACGATCCACCCGAGAACCCTAATCCAAGCTATAACCTCTAAACTTGAGGTTACTTAGTTTCTCTAGTTGCTAAATAGAGTAGCTAAGATGATGTAGAGATTGGTTATGGAGTAATTAGTCTTTCCTAATCCTTGTTCTCAACTCATGAGGGTAGGATTAGGGTTTGGTGAAGGAGAGAGAACTTGAAGAGAGAGAATGAGAAGATGATAATGATATTATTATATTGAATAAAGCTTCTCACTTGATATATATGAAACATAATGAATAAGAAAGAAATGAATAATAAGTGAATATTCATCATGTTTCATTTAATCAAGTGTGTGATTCATCATGTGAGTCATTAAGCAATAAATGATGCTTTAATGACATGATGAATCACTCACAATGAGTCACTAATTCAATAAATGAAAATGCCACCTCTCTCTTTATGTCACATCCTTCTAGAAGCTTCTCGGAAAATTACGAGAATGCCCCTCTCATCCGTGAAAACACGGAAAAACTTTAGACTGTATAAATCCAATAACCTGATACTAGAATCTGGCTTAAACCAAAGCCGGCTAGTAAAAACTGTCCGAATGTCGTACGTGCGATCAAACACGTACGCGTCCGAACCTTTGTCGTAAAACCATACGACCTCTATATCTTTTCGCCTGGGTTTGGGATATCTCTGTGTGGGACTCTAAAGACTCGACTACTACGCTGGCAGTGGGTTTAACCTCAGACCGCAAGCGGCACTAGCTGTACGTAACGGTCCCCAGGTAGTTGTCGATAAGAAAGCTGATGAGGTAACCCATCTGAAATCCTACTGAGCCTGTCTGTGACAATATCCGCGCAGTCCGGTCTGTTCGTCTGAGAGTATCACATGTACGGTCTAGGGAGGTGGTGGACGTCAGACCCCTAATAACCATACAAGTCGTGTCGGTATGGCTCTATCACCATCCGAGAATCTACTGATCAACCTATCAGTAATTCTCAATTAGCCCTGGCCAGGGACTTATGGTAATGACCAATCGATCACTGTGCGATATCAACTCCCTATACCGGGAGAGACGAATCCCTAACAGTCACTCACTGCCTCCATATGGCTCGGGACTGTGCCCAACTGAAACCTGTTTGCACGACTCCTTTGAGCCGTGGTAGGGTAACAATCAAAGCACAGTGGGAACTCACACGAGACAAATGATGACCTTAAGTCAACGGACTATCTACACACATGTCACCTGAGAACTGCTATCTGACGTTAGGTATAATACCATCCAGTCAGTTCTCGGCGAGTCCTGTCCGGTGTACTCACATCCAGTGAGCATCTGTATACAATCTTAGGTGAACATCACCAATGGTTGCGGGACCAATCCATTGCCCCTCGTCAGGGTCTAGATATGTATACACTAGTCTACTCCGGAGTATCGATGCCCAATCTCGATACTCCTGCGACCAGGGACATCTAAGGGTGTGCCTATTGACTATCCAGCTCCCACTAGTATGACTGCCATCACAACGCCGGTAGTCAGACAAACACCCTATGGGCTTTATCAACATATATATATAAATACCAAGTAAAATATTATACGTTAAGACAAAGTCAAACCAAATAGCGTACTATCATATCAAGCAAGACTGTCATGTACATACATATCCCAAGCATCCTGTACAATGTAGGCCTCTAGGGCATATATATCCAACAATATCAAAGCGACCCGACTAGCTAAGTTACATTTTGATGCATATTTAAATCTGTTTGAATTTACATCTTGTGAAACTTTCCGGTCATGTCACAAAGATAAGATGACCATAGCTCTGTTTATTGGAAACAGAGAAAGAGTTAGTGAACTCTTGGGATTGATACATGCTGATGTATGAAAGTCCCCTGTCTACACATGCCAAAACCGGTTCTTTGTACTTCATTACATTCTCTGATGATCTCTCAAGATTCATACATATGTTCCTGTTGAAACAAAAGTCCGAAGCTTTTGAGATATTCACAGAATGTAAGTTAGAAGTAGAGAACCAAAATACGGGTAAAAGTATTATGTCCTTTGATGAGATCAAGGAGGAGAATACTTGAGCACGGAATTCCTGGACTATTCTAAAGGAGAATGAGATTCTCTCTCAGCATTACTCCTCCGTATACACCACAGCACGTTGGTGTATCGGGACGGAGCAATAGCACCCTATGTGATATGGTATGCTCTATGATGAGTACTACTGAGTTTCCTATTTCCTTTTGGGAGTTATGCACTTGAGAAGCTGCATACCTATTGAATAGGGTTCAAATCAAATCAGTTGCCTACCACTTCATATGTGATATGGATAGGGAAGAGCCCATATCTTAAGTTTGTTAAGATTTGGGGTTGTCCGGCCTATGTCTAAAAGCAAAATCCGGAAAAGCTCGAGGCAAGGTCTGTTATGTAGAACTGGAAAGGTTCCAGCTATACAAATTGCAGCTGATGATTTGGTAGAACCAAAGGATTCAATAGTAACCAACGAACCTCAGCCTCTCCGCCGATCTAGTAGGGTTCCTCACCCACCTGAGAGATACTTTGGTTTCTCTATGAAAATGGGAGCGAGGATTGCATCATGAGATGATGACCCAACTAGTTTCGAGCTGGCCATCAGGAGTGTGACTCTGTAAGAATGGCCGGATGCTTAACGATCTGAGATGGAATCCTTATACACCAACAAAGTATGGACTTTGGTTGCTTTATCTGAAGGGTTAAATCCCCATCAGGAGCAAGTATATCTTGAGAAGATTACTTGGTGTACATGGAAAAGTTGAGACTTTCAAAGCTATGCTTAAGTCCATCCAGATCCTACTTGCCACGGCTACATACCATGACTACGATATCTGGCGGTTGGGTGTCATGACTGCTTTTCTAAATGATGATTTGGAAGAGAGCGTCTATAAGTACACAGCCAGAGGGCTTCATAGACAGTGGGAGCAGCGGAAACGTGTGCAAGATGTTTTATGTGATAAAACAGGCATCGCGGAGTTGGAACGTCTGTTTTGATGTGGTAGTCAAAGAGTTTGACTTCATCAAAATGGTAGATGAACCTTGTGTAGACAAAAAGGTAGTAGGGAGTATGGTGGTGATCCTCGTAGAGTACGTGGATGACATACTCTTGATAAGGAAGGAGTTTTCTATGCTACGCTTGGTTAATCTCCGCTTATTACAAGGACTCTCCATATACGATCAAAGTGATACCTCCTAGATCCTGGGTTTTGGATCTATGAGATAGATCTAATTGGATATTAGGATTCTCACTAGTTGTAGTGAGATGGTATCAATCGATCCTGGGGAGAATCACCGGAAAGGTTCCAGGGTGATCAGGACGACTGAATGTCAGTCAAAGGCATTGTCTTTACCCTCAGTGCAGGGACGGTATGTTAGAAGAGTTCCAAGCTAGATACCGTGATATACTAGACAATTAAAGGCAAGATACATCATTACCAAGGATGCTACCAAAGAGGCAGTCTGGATATATAAGTTCATGAGATGAACTTCGTTCCTACCATTGTGTGACAATGGAGTTGTGGCTTTTGCCAAGGAACTACCGTCCCATCTGAAATACAGATATAATTCTTAGGCAGTATCACCTGATCATGAAGATGGTTGATCTCTAGGGAGATCGAGGTTAGGAGAGTAGACACAGAGGACAACAGCGCGGATCAACTCACAAAGGCCTTTTTCCCAGTAGAATGGGATGGTTGAGTATGAGATACTTCGACCACAGCTAATTGTTGGGTATATGATACCACAACAGATGGCCCTAGTGCAAGTGGGAGATTGTTAGTTATATGTATGCCCTAGAGGCCATTACTGTACATACGATGTATATTGTAATGGATGCTTGGACATATATAGGGAGGACTTTCTTGCTCGACATGATAGTATGCTATCTGGTTGTACTTTATCTTAACATGTACTTTGATTGTCTCTATGTTACATGTTGATAAAGCCCTTAGGATACATACTCGACTACTGGGACTATGATGAGATCATACTAGTGGGGCCACGGTAGTCGACGAGTACATCCTATAACTGTTCCTAGTCGAGGGTGTATCGAGACAGGGCATCGATGCACCAGAGTAGACTAGCGTATACGCATCTTGACCCATATGATGGGCGATGGATGATCCCATATCCATCGGTGTTTGACATCAAGGATGGTGTACGGGTGCTCAGTGGAGACTGGGTATACTAGACGGACTCGCCGATAACTCCCAGATGGTATTATACCTTACGTCAGATGGCAGTTCTCCGGTGAGACTGGTACAGAGTAGTCTGTTTACCCGAGATTGTCATAAAGTCTTGTGTGATTCCCACTGTGCTTTGATTTCCATCATACCATGTCCAAGAGGGCGTGCAAAAAGGTGGCTTTTGGGTACAGTCCCGAATCACATGGAGGCAATGAGCGATAGGAGGGGATTCGTCTCTCCCGGTATAGGGAATAGATGTTGCGCTGTGTTCGATTGGCTATAACCGGAAATCCCTGGCCAGGATTGCTGAGATTTACTGGTAAGTGTTATCAGTAGTTTCTCGAACTGTTATAGACCTCATATCGACACGGCTTATCAATCTACTTGGGTCTGACGTTTACCACCCCGAGGCGAGATACGCGACATATCATACGACGAGACCGGACTGTACGGGTGTGTTACTGATTAGATTCACAGGAGAATGTAAAGGCTTGCTTGTTGATCTTCTGAGCGCTCAATACCTGGGTGGCTGTTACGTTTAGCTGACCGCTTGCAGCTTGTGGGTGTTTGATATGATCATCACCTACTGCCGGCGTATTGACGATTCTTTAGAGTCCTACACAGAGGTTTCTTGGCTCAGGCAAAACGGAGTAGGGGCACATATGTGATATGTGCGGGACCGAGGATAATGCGGTATATGATACCGTATTGGATTCTCGTGATATGAGATATCGGCCGGTAATATGTGATATAGCCGGGTCATCGTATTAGTCGGTTATATGCGATATAGCCGGATTGTCGGATCAAGTGTTAATTCGATAATTTAATGTATAATAATATATATGATATATTAAATTACATTATCTAATATTAGCTTACTAAAAGATTCATTTTCTCACGGGATAATGCATTGATATATATGTGATATATGTTAATTGTATTATTTTCTATTGTTACAAAATATATTGTATATGTGATATATAATATTGTAACATGTTAGGGTTACAAATTTAACAATGGATTAGGGTTTAAACTTGGTTAGGGTTTCGATTAGGGTTAGCTTTTGCATGAAGCTTCATGAAGCATTGACTTTGTGGTTGCTTGTTATTTTTTGTGAGATATTATGTTAACCCAATCCAAATCATTAACGCTAGTTAACTCTATACAAGGGTTAACTGTTTCATGCTTAACCCTTGGTTAGATTTGTAACCACTACAATAATTCATTGTTCATCACAAAAGGATTAAGTGATCATATTCATTCTTTTTCTTCTTCTTTGGTTTTCTTCTTGAAAAAGCTTTCTTTTGTGATGAAAGTGAGTGAGAAAAAGATTATAAATGAGAGCAAAAATCCTACTTCATCATCCTCATCTACCCTTGCCATTTAGATGAGGGTGTTCACTTCATTTTATGAGTGTTAGCTTGTGTTAATGAAACTTCAAGGTAGATCATCTATGTTATTGAAGATCGGAAGCAAGGTTGCATCATTCTCTTCGTGAAGCCTCTCGAGAGTCCAAAACACGATGATCGCTGCGAAGGGACCTCAACACAGAGCTTAAGAAGTGACGGACCGGATCTGCAAAGGTTGTAATCCCTCTCACTTAGTGTTAAAGAGTTTAACATGGATGTTTTCGCCTAAACCCTAGTTTAAAGATCCGGCTTCGGGTTGTTCGGCATGGCTAAAATTTTAATCGGGCATGGTTGATGCCTAGTAGAACCTTGTGCGCGTGCCTAGCAACCCTACACCCCCAATACCGGGAGAGACGAAAACCCTCCTATCGCTCACTGCCTCCATATGCCTCGAGACTATACCCAAAATCCACTTGTTTGTACGACTCAGTAGAGCCGTAGTAGGGTGGAGATCAAAGTACAGTGGGAGGACACACAAGACTCTTTGACGATCTCGGGTCTACAGACTAACCTGTACCAGTGTCACCTGAGAACTGCTATCCGACGTTTGATATAATACCATATAAGAGTTCTCAATGAGTTCGTTTAGTGTACCCAGTCTCACTGAGCACCAGTATACTATCTTTGGTATCAACACACAAGACGGGTATGGGATCATCCATCGCCCATCATATGGAACAAGAATGGTATACGCTAGTCTATACTGGAATATCGATGCCCTGTCTCGATATACCTACGGCTAGGAACATTTCAAGGATATGCTTATAAACTACAGATGTCCTACTAGTATGATCCGCATCATAATCCCAGTAGTCAAGCCAATATCCTTAGGGCTTTATCAACATGTACCAAATGAATATATAAACAAGACCAAGTGAACATATGATAAAATAAAACCAGATAGCATACTATCATGTCGAGCAAGACTGTCCTCTGAATATACACACACACACACACATCAGTACATACACTATCTTATAATGGCCTCTAGGGCATACATATATCCAACACCCTTCACCGGGAGTGACCACTTTAGAGAAACTAGCAGATTCTACAACCAACACAGTTTTGTTTTTGATTGTTTTTTTAGTTCTTGTTTTGCATAGTGGTATTCCTTGTAGAATATCCAGCACCTCATTCGATAAAGAAAGAGCCGAGATCCCTTCACCGGGAGTGACCTCTTTAGCGAAACTAGTAAAAGCCTCAAAACACTTCTTTTCAAAAATTACTCGATTGTACAATGATATCAAGTTCATTACGCAAAAGATTTTTTTAAATACCTGTCGTAGCCCTCCGTCATTTCAGATAAGTACTATTTAGTATTCGTGTTACATTTGTTGATCATAGCCAAGGCGTAGTGTGCAGTAGCTATTTAGTACTTATCTGCAAGCATGAGATGCGATTGAGTTAGGGTAGTCGTACGACTTTGTTGACCATAGCCAAGGGTCGTGCGGATGGGTTTAATTCAATCATGAAATGACGGGTTGAATTTGACTAGCGCTTATGATTTGTTGACCATAGCCAAAGTCATGAGTCGCTAGGGGCAAAATATTATCTGGAATTTTAAGTGTTGAAATTTGCAATGAGATTGCATGCCTTCTATGAGATGGTTGGATCCCGATACCCACTGCGAGTAAGTGTTACTCCTGGAAGAGTTTTGCACTTTACAATTAGCTAATCCATTAGGTGTCTAGAATGGTGTTAACGAGGTTATGCCTCTGGAAAAATGAGGTTTACTTTAATTAGGTCCGTGTGAGAGCACGGGAAACCTCCTTTAAAGTACCGACACTGGCCTGGCTGAACAGTTAGCAAACTTGTAGGGTGTAATTAATGCTAGCTAGTCTTACCTTTTAGAGTTTGAAGGAAGACTTGATAAAAACAGTGGGAGCCATTCTGATTAGACAAAATAATAACCAATGTAATCTTGCAAAGAGCGCACGCAGAGTGTATTCTTCTCTCACTCTCTCTCCTGGTAGCGACCATATCATGCCTTAATCAAGATAATAATAGGGATGTATTGACCGAACATACATATTATACCGAGGTGGGGAACATTGGTTCCGCTCTATCTTATAATTGTTATAAGTCTGAACAGGAAATAGGGGAATATCGGGATTCCCATGCCACCCGATCGAAGAATAATGCATGTTGATGCATCTTCTTCAGGTGTTTTCATTACCAAGGACTGTTTCTCAGTATCCTCTACGTCCTGAGTATTTGATACCAGATCAGGATCCCACATATGTAATCTGTTACATGGGCTTAGGCAGGTAGAGAAGTGGGAACAGGTGATAGTGCAATTGTTGCAGCCAAGTCAGTCGGCAAATATCACCTTGTATTATCAAATACATTGATTCTAAACAAATGTTATTACATACCGAATCTAATAGACAATATTACATCAGTCTCTTTATCAGATAAAGAAGGATATAATTTTGTATTGGAGGATAATGTTGTGAACATTTTTCCTGAATCAAGAGTTGATTGGATCAGGCATGTTATGTAATAGCATATACGTTCTAAATCAAACCACAGTTCTAAGTACACGGAACACACACAAGAGGACAAGTTCAAAAATGAACGAATCCTTCTTGCGGCGTTGTAGACTAGGTCATATTAATGCGACACGACTAGCTAAGGCACATAAAAATGAATATTTCAATCCGTTCGAACTTTCATCTTATGAAACTTACGAGTCCTGTCTCAAAGGTAAAATGACCAAAACACTATTTACTAGAAATGGAGTAAGAGTTACTGAACTCTTGGGACTAATACAAGGTGATGTATGCAGGTCCCATGTCAACACATGCCAGGGTTGGTTCCTCGTACTTTATTATATTCACTGACCATCTCTCAAGTTTTGAACATGTGTTCTTGTTGAAACACAAGTCTGAAGTTTTTAAGAAATTCAAAGAATATAAGCATAAAGTTGAGAACAAGATGGGTAAAAGAATTAGATCCTTCGATCTAATCGAGGAGGAGAATACTTGGGCACAGAGTTCCCGGTTTATCTAAAAGAGAATAAGATTCTCTCTTAGATTACTCCTCCGTATACACCACAACACAACGGTGTATCGGGACGGAAGAATCGCACCGTATGAGATATGGCGCTCTCTATGATGAATACTGCTGAATTATCTGTTTCCTTTTGGAGTTATGCACTTGAGAAACTGCATACCTATTGAATAGGGTTCCCACCAAGTCGGTGCCTACAACTCCATATGAGATATGGTATGGGAAGAGACCATGTCTTAAACAAGTTAAGATATGGGGTTGTCCGGCCTATGTTGAAATGAAAAATCTGGACAAACTCGAGGCAAGGTCAGTTCTATAAATTTGTTGGATATCCCAAACATTTGCGAGGGAATATCTTCTACCAAACCGAGGAACAAAAGTGTTTTGTTTCTCAACATGCCACCTTTTTTAGAAAAAGGAATTTTCTTGAAAAACAGATTAGTGGTCATGAGGTAGAACTGGAAGGAGTTCCAGCTATACAAACTACGACTGATGATTTAGTGGAACCAGAGGATTCGATAGCCTCTAATGAACCTCAGCCTCTCCGCGAATCTAGTAGGGTTCCTCATCCACCTGAGAGATAATGCAATTTTCTCAGTGACGGTGGGAGTGAGGATTGCATCATGGTAGATGATGACCTAACTAGATCCAGGCAGGCGTTCACGAGTGGGGACTCTATGAAAATGGCTGGATGCAAGGCGATCTAAGATGGAATCCAATACACCAACAAAGTATGGACTTTTCATGTTGCTCCTGAAGGGGTAAAACCCAACGGGAGCAAGTGGATCTAAGAGATAGATACTTGGTGTAGATGGAAAAGTTGAGACTTTTAAAGCTAGACTTGCAGCAAAAGATTTTCATCATAAAACCAGGTGTGGATTGTGATGATACCTTTTCTCCAATGGCTATGCTTAAAATCATCCGGATCCTACTTATCATCGCTGCATACCATAACTACGAAATCTCGCAGTTGCACGTCATGACCGCTTTTCTAAATGGTGATTTAGAAGGGAGCATATGTATGACAGCCAGAGGGCTTCGTGGACAGTGGGAGCAGCGGAAGGGTGTGCAAGTTGCTTAGTTGAAGCATGCATCGCGGAGTTGGAACATCTATTTTCATAGCGGTCAAAGAGTTTGATTTCATCATAAAGTAGATGAACCTTGTATATACAAGAAGGCAGTAGAGAGTAAGATTGTCTTCCTCTTGATAAGAAATGGGTTTCCTATGCTACACTCAGTCAAGCTCCTCTTATCACGTGAATTCTCCACCAAAGATCTGGATGATACCTACTACATCTTAATGATTAAGATCTATAGAGATAGATCTAAGCGGATGTTAGGAGTGTCCTAATCCGGGTACATAAACACCGTACTAAAAGGGTTTAGTATGGAGATTCTATGCGTAGTGGTTCGCCCACTTACTCAAGAATCACTCTCTCCAAAAATATATCTCCCGAGACTGATTTGGAGAGAGCTCGCGTACAAGGGATACCCTATGTTTCGGCAATAGGCTCTATCATGTATGCAATGTTATGTACCAGACCAGATATAGCTAAATCATTAGGTGTAGTGATCGGGAATTAATCGGATCTTGGGAGAATCACTAGACAGTTGTGAAACACTAAAGAAATGTTCTTGGTGTTTGGTGACGGTGAACTCCAGTGGGAGTCCATTACCAATTCAAGCTTCCAGAGTGATAAGGTCGACTGATAGTCAGTCTCAGGCTTTTTTTTTACCCTCAGTGGAGGGACGGTATGTTGGAAGAGTTCCAAACTATATACCGTGGAAATCTAGACGATAAAGGCTGAATACATCGCTACCAACGATGCCACCAAAGAGTTGTCTGGATATTTCTTGTTCATGAAATGAACATGGTTCCTTCCATTGTGGTGACAATGGAGTTGTGGCTTTGGCCTAGAAACCCAGGTCCCATCAGCGATCCAAACATATTCTGAGGCAGTATCACCTGATCAGGGAGATGGTTGATCTCCTGGGGATCGAGGTTAGGAGAGTTGAGACGGAGGATAACACGGCGGATCCACTCATAAAGGTCTTTCCCAAGAGAGACTTTTATGGGATGTTAGGTATGAGATACTACAACAGCTGGCCTTAGTGCAAGTGGGAGATTGTTAGTTGTATGTATGCTCTAGAGGCCATTATTGTACATATGATGTATATTATAATGGATGCTGGGACATATATAGGGAGGACTTTCTTAAAAGGTTAACCTAGCACCTCATGAAGGGTTTGGAAGCATCACATGTACCAAAAATTGAATTTTTAGGGTGCTAAGTTAACATACAAAGGATCTATCCTAAAAAAATTAGGGTTTCTAAAACTTGCATATCATCTCATGAAAGAAAGGCTAGGGTTTTGAGAGTACAACCTTTGTATCTCCCTACGCTAGACTCCTTGGCTATTTGGGGTTTGAAAAAGCTCTGCTTGAACTCCTCTAAGTCACCGATGATCCACCCGGAGTCCGCTTTATCCAAGCTTGCAACTTCACCCGATCAAGAGAATGAAATGAAGCTAACACTCCAAACAAGTGGGCTAGACTTGTGTAGAATGGTGTTGTGGTGGCTTTTCTCACTTCAAAATCCTATCTTGATGAATATTTTGCTCACTTGAAAATTCTAGAGAGCAAGAGCTCAAGGTTGAAGAAGATGATGGATATTTTTGAAGAAGAGAAGAATAACTCCAAAGAGAAAAAGAAAAACATAAGAATATATATATTTTTTTTCTTTCTTCATCTTAAACCATGGTTATCTCTTTATGGATATTTAATTTTACTTTAGTTAAAACACAAGAGAAAGATAAACCATGGTCAAAAGGTAGGTGATAATGGTTAGGTCAAAAGAAGAGTGTAGAAACTTTTGACCGTGATTCAATCTTATCTCTTTTCTTTTGTTTTAGCAAAAATAGAAATAAATATCCATAATATAAACCATGGTGTGAGTCTTATATATCCACCATTTTCTATGTATAAACAACCATGATAGATGATGTATGTATGTATGTATGTGTGCATGCACATCCATATGTGCATGAATCAATAAGGAATGCATACATGCATCCATACATCCAAAGATACAAGAAAAAATTTCTAGTGAGAATCTAATGGTTAAATGATAAATCAACACTTGATTTATCAATCCGGCCATATCACATACGACCCTAACCAAAAGCAAGCCGCCCGATCAATATACGGTATCCTATACGTGCATTTTAATCGGGTCCATGCGCATATCGCATACGCGCACCACAACGTTTCGCCCGGACTAGGTAACTCCATTGTGGGACTCTAAGACTCGTCAATACGCCGGCAGTGGGTGATGATCATATCAAGCACCCCCAAGCCGCAAGCGGTCAGCTAAACGTAACGGCCACCCGGGTATTGAGCGATCAGAAGAGAACAAGTGAACCTGCTACAACTCCCGTCGAGCCAACCGGCAACACCACCCATGCAGTCCGGTCTCCTCGTCTGATATGTCGCATATCAAGTCTAGGGGTGGTAAACGTCAGACCCCAATAACCGATAAGTCGTACCAATGTGAGGCTCATAACGGGTCGAGAAACTACTGGTAACACTTACCAGCAAATCTCTGAATCAGCCCTGGCCAGGGACTTCCCTGTTACGGCCAATCGAGCACAGCGCAACATCAACCCCCAATACTGGGAGAGACGAAACCTCTCCTATCGCTCATTGCCTCCATGTGACCCGGGATTGTACCCAAAAACCACCGTTTTGCACGCCCTCATGGACGTGGTAAGGTGGAAATCAAAGCACAGTGGGAATCACACAAGACTCTATGACGATCTCGGGTCTACAGACTAACCTGCACAAGTGCCACCTGAGAACTGCCATCTGACGTGAGGTATAATACCATCTAGGAGTTCTCGGCGAGTCCGTCCAGTGTACCCAGTCTCCACTGAGCACCCGTATACCATCTCTGATGTCAAACACCAATGGATATGGGATCATCCATCGCCCATCTCATGGGTCGAGAAGCGTATACGCTAGTCTACACTGGTATAACGATGCCCCGTCTCGATACACCCACGACTAGGGACCTTGAAGGATGTACTTATGGACTACCATGTCCCCACTGGTATGATCCTCATCATAGTCCAGGTAGTCAAGTACACATCCTAAGGGCTTTACCAACATGTAACTATAAGACAGTATAAAGAGACTAGTATACATGTTAAGATAAAGAGCAACCAGATAGCATACTATCATATCGAGTAAGAAAGTCATCTCTATATATGTCTAACCATCCAATATAATATACATCATCTGTACAATACTGGCCTCTAGGGCATACATACAACTAACAATCTACCACTTGCACTAGGGCCAGCTGTTGTAGTATCGCATACCGAGCATCCCGAAGAGTCTCTCAAACTGTATCTGGGGAATGGCCTTCATGAGTGGATCCGCTGTGTTATTCTTCGTGTCAACCGTCCTGACCTCGATCTCCCGGCGATCAACTATCTCCCGGATCAGGTGATACCGCCTCAGAATATGCCTAGATCGCTGATGGGACCTGGGTTCCTTGGCCAAAGCCACCGCTCCATTGTTATCGCAATACAAAAGTATTGGATGCTCAATGGATGGAACCACTCCAAGCTCAGTAATGAACTTCTTGATCCAGACAGCCTCGTTGGCAGCGATGTATTCAGCCTCCATCGTCGAGTCTGCCACGGTTTCCTGCTTGGAACTCTTCCAGCTAACTGTCCCTCCGTAAAGGGTAAAGACAAATCCCGACTGTGACTTAGAGTCGTCCTTATCACTCTGGAAGCTCGAATCGGTAAAGGACACCACTTGGAGTTCTCCGTTACCATACACCAAGAGCATCTCTTTAGTCCTTCACAAGTACTTGAGAATGCTCTTCACAGCTGTCCAGTGACTCTCTCCAGGATCAGCTTGATACCTGCTCACTACACTTAGTGAGTATGCTACATTGGATCTGGTACATAGCATCGCGTACATGATAGAGCCTACAGCCGAAGCATAGGGTATCCCTTGCATGCGAGCTCTCTCCAAATCAGTCTTGGGAGACATCTCTTTGGAGAGAGTGACTCCAGAGATCGTGGGTAAGTTCCTACGCTTGGATTCTTCCATACTAAACCTCTTTAGTATGGTGTCAATGTACCTAGATTAGGACAATCCCAATATCCGTTTGGATCTATCTCTATAGATCCTAATTCTCAATATGCAGGAGGCATCACCAAGATCTTTCATTGAGAATCTTTGTGATAAGAAGAGCTTGACCGATTGGAGCATAGGAATGTCATTTCCTATCAAGAGTATGTCATCCACGTACAATACGAGGAAGACAACCTTACTCTCTGCCACCTTCTTGTAGATACAAGGTTCATCTACGTTTTTGACGAAATCAAACTCTTTGATAACGACGTCAAAGCAGATGTTCCAACTCCGTGATGCTTGCTTTAATCCATAAATGGATTTAAGCAGCTTTTTGTTCAGCTGGAACCTCTTCCAGTTCTACCTCAGGGCCACTAATCTCTTTTGCAAGAAATTCCTTTTCTAAAAAGGTGGCATGTTGAGCAACAAATACTCTTTGTTCCTCACTGTGGTAGAAGATATACCCTCGCGAATGCTTGGGATATCCTACAAATTTACACAAAACAGACCTTGCCTCGAGTTTGTCCGGTTTTTGTCTTTTGACATAGGCCGGGCAACCCCATATCTTTATAAAATTAAGATATGGTCTCTTCCCCTCCCATATCTCATATGGGGTGGTAGGCACAGATTTGGTAGGAACCCTATTCAGTAGATATGCTGATGTTTCCAGTGCATATCCCAGAAGGAAATAGGTAACTCAGCTACACTCATCATAGAGCGCACCATATCTAACAAGGTGCGGTTCCTCCGTTCTGATACACCGTTGTGCTGTGGTGTATATGGAGGAGTCAGCTGAGAGAGAATCCCATTCTCTTTTAGGAAGTCCAGGAATTCAATGCTCAAGTATTCACCTCCTCGATCAGATCGTAAGATTTTAATACTTTTTCCGGTTTGGTTCTCGACTTCTTGTTTATATTCTCTAAATTTCTCAAAAGCTTCTGATTTGTGTTTCATCAGGAACACATACCCGAACCTAGAGAGATCGTCAGTGAATGAAATGAAGTACGAAGAACCATCCCTGGCATGTGTAGACATAGGACCGCATACATCACTATGTATCAGTCCCAAGAGTTCAGTAACTCTTTCTCCGTGTCCCGTAAACGGAGTTTTGGTCATCTTGCCTTTGAGACATGACTGGCAAGTGTCATAAGATGAAAATTCAAACGGATTCAAATATCCATCCTTATGCAACTTAGCTAGTCGTGTCGCATTGATGTGACCCAGTCTACAATGCCACAAGAAGGATTCGTTCAGTTCTAAACTCTTCCTCTTGTGTTTGTTTGTTATACTCAGAACTGTTGATTGATTTAGAACATAAATGCCATTGCACAACGTGCCTGATCCAACCAACTTTTGGTTACGGAAAATGTTCATAACATTATCCTGTAATACAAAATTATATCCCTCTTTACTCAACAAAGAAACCGATATAATGTTGCATATCAGGTTCGGCATGTAATAGCATTCGTTCAGAACCAATGTATTACCAGTTGGTAATGCAAGGTGATATTCCCCGACAGTCTTAGCTGCAACAATTGCACTATTTCCAACTCTTATGTCTTTATCACCTTCTCCAAGTTCTCTACATTTCCTAAGCCCATGTAACTGATTACATATATGGGATCCTGGCCCGGTATCTAATACCCAGGACGTAGGGCAAATGGAGAAAAAGTTCTCTGTAACGAACACACCCGAAGAAAATGCATCAACATGTACTTTCTTCATTCGGGTGGCATGGGAATCCTAGTATTCCCCTATGTCCTGTTCAGTCCTATAACTCTTATAAGAAAGAACGGAACCAACGTTCCCCAGCACAGTATAACTTGCGGGTTCGGTCAATACATCCATATTATTATCTTGATTAAGGCATGACATGGTCGCTACCTGGAGAGAGAGAGAAGAAATCACTTTAGCGTATGCTCTTGCAAGATCAGATTGGTTATTATCTTATCTAATCAGGATGGCTCCCACTGTTTTTATCAAATCTTCCTTCAAACCCTAAAAGGAAAGACTGGCCGGGATTAATTACACCCTACAACTTCGTCGATCTTTCAGCCAGGCCAGTGTCGGTACTTTGAGGGAGGTTCCCCGTGCTTTCGCACGGACCTAATTAAAGTAAACCTCATTTTCCCAGAGGCGTAACCCCGTTGACACCTTTCTAGACACCTACTTGATCGGCTAATTGTCCTTTGTAAAACTCTCCTAGGAGTAACAATTACTCGCAGTGGGTATCGGGATCCAACTATCTCATAGAAGGTATGCAATCTCATTGCAAATTTCAACACTTGAAATTCCCGATAATATTTTGCCCCAAGCATCTTATGACCTTGACGGAGGTCAACAAACCACAGGGTGCAAGTCAAGTTCAACCCGTCATTTCTTGATTGAATCAAACCCACCCGCACGACCCTTGACGGAGGTCAACAAGGTCGTACGACTACCCTAATCCAATCTGCATCACATGCATAAGCAGATAAATACTAGTAAGCTACCGCACACTACGCCTTGACGGAGGTCAACAAACGTAGCACGAATACTAAGTAGGATTTATCTGAAATGACGGAGGGCTACGACAGGTTTTTCTGAAAACCTATTGCGTAATGAACTTGATATCGATGTAGAATCAAGTGAAGTTTTGAAATGGAGTGATTTTGAGGCTTTTATTAGTTTTGCTAAAGAGGTCACTCCCGGTGAAGGGATCTCGGCTCTTTCCTCATCGAATAAGGTGCAGGACATATCATATATATCACTATGCAAAGCAAAACTCCAAAAGCAGTCAAAAGTCAAACCGAGTGTTGTAGCATCTGCCAGTTTTGCTAAAGAGGTCACTCCCGGTGAAGGGATCTCGGCTCTTTCCTCATCGAATAAGGTGCAGGGTATATCATATATACCGCTATGCAAAGCAAAACTGTAGCTACCCTTTTATTTGAAAATTTGATTCTACAACATCTTTTATGTTTCTTTTCTTTCATTAATCACATTAATGAATTCCCATCATTTAAGTCACCTAAACATCACAGATAAATACGACGTACACTTATACCATCCGCATTCTCCTCGATGTCCCCTCGAGCACCGTTAGGTTAGGTAACTAACGGCAGAGCAGGGCAGGGCTAGCGCGGGTGTAAAACATAAGTAACGCCTATATAATATATCATATATACTATATAGTGTATCCATCACAGAACATATCAAATGATCACATCACAGATATCGCAGCAGAAACAAAGATATAATGTGGGATATACTAGGACGTCCGTATTTAGTATTTAGCCAATAATAGAAAATATAGATTCCACAGTCACGATGAATAGCCAAGCCCACACCCTGGACCCCTACGAGAGTGGCAAGCGACCCTACCAATTCTGGAGTTTAGGAGACCCGGTCTCGACTCCTCGAGATGGCCTCCCACTGAACCCCAGAACCCGGTCACCTGTGCTCCCCTCCTTGGGTCCATCCTAATGCGGAAAAGTAAATAATATACAACACTGGTGGCATCGACCTCAACCCGGAAGTGCCCCAAATAAAAGAATATTACATTACATTTAAATTTACATGAATGAAAATATAAAACTCTCATCTCACATAAAACCCCCTGGCTATTCAATCGCGACAATCCTGCACATCATATCTCAGCAACACATAATATCTCATATCATTAACGTAAGTAAGTATGCGTACCCCGATTGTTGTTGATGTATAGTAACGAAACCGGCGATATCGACATACTACACTTACGGTTACAGAAAAGAAAGTGTAAAACTGCAATATCTGGAATCCACATTCTCTTTAGACATCGTAAATGCGAAATATCACATACTTCGTATTTCATGTCTAGTAATATGAATTCCACACATTGCATTACATTCCAGATAATTAGACAGTATTAAAGTTTTTCGAACAAACGATCAAATACCCAAGATTCGCTAAAGCTCAACTCTTGAGCGGAGTTCAAAAACTCGGAGTGTGACACAGTAGTAGCGGTCCAGCCGTAGGAGGGTCAAGCCAACGCCTCACATGTGGCACGCCGTACTGCCCCAAACCCTAAGGTTCAAAGGGCGGTTCAAGACGGTCACATAATCGAGTTAAGGTTTGTTGTCTTCTAGAGGGTCCACCACAAAACTTGCACGTATCTCCAAAATAATTAAAACCCCGTGAAAAGTGAGCAAATGACACTCGTTCAAACAATTTAATACTTTCTAATTATCCGGAAAGAAACATAACAAAATTAAATTCTCCGATCGAATCGATGGTAATAAAATGAACCCCTAAATTCTCAACACTTGAGACAGATTAAAAATACCCATAAAATAATACATTCAGATACAAGAATTACTGTGCAAAGAAACTGCCAAAGCCTCACTGTACGGCCGCGGTTCCGCGGCACAAGCAGTGTATTGCCGCGGAACCGCGGCGGTCCTTACAGATCACTTCATCATTTTTCCTCCGTAATTCTTAGAAATCCCTGCTGTATTTTTTAAGTATTTTTAATTCCCAAAAATTCCAGATTTTAAAAATTGTCCAGAGAGGGGTTGATTTTGTCGATATCGGGTTCGATCGGGGTTTTAACTTCGTTAAAGTGTCACCTACTGTTCTAGGTCGGCTCTGATACCAATGAAGGGTTAACCTAGCACCTCATGAAGGGTTTGGAAGCATCACATGTACCAAAGATTGAATTTTTAGGGTGCTAAGTTAACATACAAAGGATCTATCCTAGAAAAATTAGGGTTTCTAAAACTTGCATATCATCTCATGAAAGAAAGGCTAGGGTTTTGAGAGTACAACCTTTGTAGCTCCCTACGCTAGACACCTTGGCTACTTGGGGTTTGAAAAAGCTCCACTTGAACTCCTCTAAGTCACCGATGATCCACCCGGAGTCCGCTTTATCCAAGCTTGCAACTTCACCCGATCAAGAAAATGAAATGAAACTAACACTCCAAACAAGTGGGCTAGACTTGTGTAGAATGGTGTTGTGGTGGCTTTTCTCACTTCAAAATCCTATCTTGATGAATATTTTGCTCACTTGAAAATTCTAGAAAGCAAGAGCTCAAGGTTGAAGAAGATGATGGATATTTTTGAAGAAGAGAAGAATAACTCCAAAGAGAAAAAGAAAAACATAAGAATATATTTTTTTTTCTTTCTTCATCTCAAACCATGGTTATCTCTTTATGGATATTTAATTTTACTTTAGTTAAAACACAAGAGAAAGATTAAACCATGGTCAAAAGGTAGGTGATAATGGTTAGGTCAAAAGAAGAGTGTAGAAACTTTTGACCGTGATTCAATCTTATCTCTTTTCTTTTGTTTTAGCAAAAATAGAAATAAATATCCATAATATAAACCATGGTGTGAGTCTTATATATCCACCATTTTCTATGTATAAACAACCATGATAGATGATGTATGTATGTATGTGTGCATGCACATCCATATGTGCATGAATCAATAAGGAATGCATACATGCATCCATACATCCAAAGATACAAGAAAAGATTTCTAGTGAGAATCTAATGGTTAAATGATAAATCAACACTTGATTTATCAATCCGGCCATATCACATACGACCCTAACCAAAAGCAAGCCGCCCGATCAATATACGGTATCCTATACGTGCATTTTAATCGGGTCCATGCGCATATCGCATACGCGCACCACAACGTTTCGCCCGGACTAGGTAACTCCATTGTGGGACTCTAAGACTCGTCAATACGCCGGCAGTGGGTGATGATCATATCAAGCACCCCCAAGCCGCAAGCGGTCAGCTAAACGTAACGGCCACCCGGGTATTGAGCGATCAGAAGAGAACAAGTGAACCTGCTACAACTCCCGTCGAGCCAACCGGCAACACCACCCGTGCAGTCCGGTCTCCTCGTCTGATATGTCGCATATCAAGTCTAGGGATGGTAAACGTCAGACCCCAATAACCGATAAGTCGTACCGATGTGAGGCTCTTAACGGGTCGAGAAACTACTGGAAACACTTACCAGCAAATCTCTGAATCAGCCCTGGCTAGGGACTTCCCTGTTACGGCCAATCGAGCACAGCGCAACATCAACCCCCAATACTGGGAGAGACGAAACCTCTCCTATCGCTCATTGCCTCCATGTGACCCGGGATTGTACCCAAAAACCACCGTTTTGCATGCCCTCATGGACGTGGTAAGGTGGAAATCAAAGCACAGTGGGAATCACACAAGACTCTATGACGATCTCGGGTCTACAGACTAACCTGCACAAGTGTCACCTGAGAACTGCCATCTGACGTGAGGTATAATACCATCTAGGAGTTCTCGGCGAGTCCGTCCAGTGTACCCAGTCTCCACTGTGCACCCGTATACCATCTCTGATGTCAAATACCAATGGATATGGGATCATCCATCGCCCATCTCATGGGTCGAGAAGCGTATACGCTAGTCTACACTGGTATAACGATGCCCCGTCTCGATACACCCACGACTAGGGACCTTGAAGGATGTACTTATGGACTACCATGTCCCCACTGGTATGATCCTCATCATAGTCCAGGTAGTCAAGTACACATCCTAAGGGCTTTACCAACATGTAACTATAAGACAGTATAAAGAGACTAGTATACATGTTAAGATAAAGAGCAACCAGATAGCATACTATCATATCGAGCAAGAAAGTCATCTCTATATATGTCCAACCATCCAATATAATATGCATCATCTGTACAATACTGGCCTCTAGGGCATACATACAACTAACATTTCTTGCACGACATGATAGTATGCTATCTGGTTACTCTTTATCTTAACATGTACACTTATTAGTCTCTATGTTCCTAATCGTGGGAGTACCGAGACAGGGCATCGATATTCCAGAGTAGACTAGCGTATACGTATCTTGACCCATATGATGGGCAATGGATGATCCCACATCCATTGGTGTTTGACATCAAAGATAGTATACGGGTACTCAGTGGAGACTGGGTACACTGAACAGGACTCGCCGAGAACTCCTAGATGGTATTATACCTCACGTCAGATAGAATTTCTCTAGTAACACTGGTACAGGTTAGTCTATCGACCCGAGATCGTCATAGAGTCTTGTGTGATTCCTACTGTGCTTTGATTTCCACCTTACCACGTTCAAGAGAACATGCAAAACGGTGGTTTTTGGGTACAATCCCGACTCACATGGAGGCAATGAGCGATAGTAGGGGATTTCGTCTCTCCCGGTATTGGGGGTTGATGTTGCGCTGTGCTCGATTGGCTATAACAGGAAATCCGTGGCCAGGGCTGATACTGAGATTTACTGGTAAGTGTTATCAGTAGTTTCTCGACCCGTTATGAGCCTCATATCGGCATGACTTATCGAGATATTGGGGTCTGACGTTTACCACCCCAAGCTAGATATGCGACATATCATACGAAGAGACCGGACTGTACGGCAGTGTTACTTATTGGATTCATAGGAGTATGAGCAGGCATGCTTGTTGATATTATGATCGCTCAATACCCGAGTGGCTGTTATGTGCAGCTAGTTCCGCTGACGGCTTGTGGGTAACTGATATGATCATCACCTACTTCCGGCGTATTGACGAGTCTTTAGAGTCCTACACAGAGGTTTCCTAGCTCAGGCAAAAAGAAGTAGGAGCACATATGTGATATGTGCGGGATCGAAATTAATACGTGTGTGTGATACCGTATTCTATTCTTGCGATATGTGATATCGGTCGGTTATATGTGATATAGCCGGGTTATCGAATCAAGCGTTGATTCGATTAGTTGATATATATGATATTAGTCGGTTATATATGATATAACCAGATTATTAAATCAAGTGTTGATTTAATAATTTAATGTATAATTATATATTATATATTTGATATATTAATATACATTAACTAATATTAGCTCAAGTAAGAATTTTCTTTTCTTACTTAGACACAATTAATATATATGTGATATATATTATTGTGTCATGCTTGTTGCTACATGCAACATGGGTGTATGAGACTTACGCCATGCTTATAATAATGATGGGTTTTATTTATTTAAAGTAAATAAAAATTAGGTGGCAATTAGTCATGGTTGATGCTTAGTGAAAGTTTGTAGAACCCATTGACTTAGTCTACTAATTTTGTCTTACTTAAGATATTTATTAACCCAACTATTATCTTTAGTTATGGTTTAGTCTCTACATGAGTTAGTATATGATACTAACTCACCCATGGTTGCTATCAACACACTCATGAGATTCATTCTATTCTCCACTTTATCTTCTTCTTCATCTCCGAGAGCTTCCTAGGTTTTTGGGAGGTGAAGAAAATTAGTGAGAAAAATATTTCTAAAGTGAGCAAAAATCCTACTTCATCATTCTCTACTAGACTAGCCATTTAGTTTAGGGCGTTTGCTTCACTAATTCCCAATTAGTGTAGAAGTAGCTTGAGTTGGTGTCTTCTCGACGTAGGTCATCTTCGGCCTAGAAAACTTCAAGCAAGCTTGTTCTTTTCATCTTGTGGATCCTTTCTAGAGTCCGGAAGATCACTACTTGGAGCGAAGGGACTACTACACGGAGCTATTGAAGTGAAGGACCTGTTTACAAAGGTTGTATTCCTTGTTCACTTGACCTAAAGTTGTTTACGTTCTATCTTTTGTCTAATTCTCTAGTTAAGATTCTATGTCTTGGGTTCTTTAGCACGCCAATTTTTTGAAAACGGCATGGTCGATGCCTCCCGAAACCCAGTGGCCGTGCTAGGGAACCCAGCAAGAAATGACGAAGGGCTACGGCTGGTTTTTTGGCGAAAAACCTTTAACGTAATGAACTTGATATCCTTGAAGAAACCGAGTGGTTTTATAAATATATAGTTGAGAAAACTTTTGCTAAAGAGGACACTCCCTTTGAAGGGATCTCGGCTCTTTCCTCATCGAATGAGGTGCAGGATATTCCCAATCGAATACCACGATGCAAAGAAAAAGGAAATGACTATAATGAATTTATTATGATGACGCAAACTTTTGCTCAAGAGGTCACTCCCGATGAAGGGATCTCGGCTCTTGCCTCGTCAAATGAGGTGCGGGATATTCCTAATCGAATACCACTGTGCAAAGCAAAAGGAAATGTCTGTAATGTCTGTTTTTCAAAACTTGGTTCCAACAACATCTTATAGGTTTATTTTTTCTTGCATTGATCAGAATCAACGTTGTCCCATCAATTAAACATATCACACCAGATAAAGGAACGAAAATAAAATGTACGTATATGTTATCTGCATTCGCCACTGGGCCCCGCCATCACCCGTTAGGTTACTTAACTAACGACAGAGCGGGAGATGGACTAGCGCGGGTGCAAAACATATACAACATCTACTAGTATATATATAAAAATATATATAACATTCGTCCCATGCATGATATAAGAAACATTACAGAATCACAGCAAGGAACACAGAATGGTGGATAATCTTGAAATCTCGGGTTTCATTTGAGCCGCAAATGAGACCCGACGTTCCCTGTCATATGGATAACCTGTGCAATGAAAACCTGGAACCCTATGAGTGTGGCAAGTTACCCGCCAATCCCAGAAGTGAGGCAACCCCAATCAACAAAGTGAATGGGTCAACCAACACTTTATGGAATTCGATAACTTGAGCATCCCTCTGTGGGTCAAACTATACCCCCTACGAGTGCGGCGAATAGCCCGCCAATTCTAGAATGAGCCCCCCATCTCAACGCCATGAGATGTGGGCTCGTTACCCTCTAGAACCGGCTATTCATGCACTCTACCGTGGGGTAATCCTACTATAAAAAATAAAATAATATGTGCAAGGGTGACATGACCTCAACCCGGTCGTGCCCTAAAAAAAATAATATACAAACTGGTAGAGACGACAGTCCATATGTCGGACACTCGCCCCCCAATATCAAATATACAAATGAATCTAAATTTCACTACCATTGTACCACTGGCTATCCACCGCGACGATCCAGCCGCAACTACAGCATAACACAGAACATCAATGTGAATGTCATGTTCGCAAAACCCGTCTAAAAGAACATATAACAATTAGACGAGTTGTACCGCTCTAATGATATTCACGGTCACAGATAGTAATGTTTGTACTGAAAACATTTAAACGGTGTGAAAAATAATGACTTCAAAATACCCCATATTGCCCTCAAACCAAAGATAACATAAAATACAATCTGGGCAAAATCAAACAATACCAAAAACCCAATATTCAAGAACCCAGAACACAGACAAAACCCTAAGACCTAAGTCCTATGAAAAACTGGCAGCGCCGGGCTTTTAGCCCTTCTCGCCGGGCCATCAGAGGTAATTGGGGCTCATTTTTGGACCGTGTTCTAGTCGTTACACAAGAAGTCTTCGGCAATTGTTTTAAAAAAAATTCGAAGACTTATAAAAATCAACAGAAACTTGAATATTTCGCGTATTGTTTCGGAGTTGTTTCGGTTTAGTTATTTAAATATCATCTAAGCCTCTAGTTTAGGGTTTATGGGTTGGCTCTGGTACCATGTTGGGTTATGCCAGCGCCCTGGCCATCAAACCGGGGCCGATTGTAGAACAAAAATTTTACAAAGTGGCGTTAGAACAACCCTATTCTATGGATCTACCATTAACCTTAATCTACCAATCTAATAAAGAGTTTAGGATGGTTATACCGAATAATCCATGTCTTTCAGTCTTTAACCTACTTCCCAATCTCTTAGTTTCCATCATAATCAAGCTTGGTCACCGGTCTCCCTCCATCGAAGATGATCCACCTGAGAGTCTATGAATCGAACTCCAACCTCATAGCCAAGGTAACTAGGGTACCAAGTTTGCTAAACTAGATAGCCCAGAAGATATAGCATCTAAAGATGGATTGATTTGTCTCTAAACACGCTAGGTTTCTCAACACATGAGACATTTAGGGTGAAGGTAGAGGAAGAAGAAGCAAATAGAGATGAGAGTGTGAAGTTAAACAACTCAAGAAATGTCCAAGTGTTGTGAGCTTTTACAAATGAAAACCAACTCAAGAAAATATCTCACAACACTTACAAATATCAAGCATGCCTTAATAGTGCACCATGAGTCACACCTATGAGTCACCAAGTGAGTCATGCTTGATACAAAATACCATAACACCTCATCCTCCACGTCGTTAACAATTTAAACTAAATGGTTAAAAACATAATGAAGTGGCAACTTCTAGAAACTATCTTGTAACGAATTACAAGAATACCCGTCATCCGAATATACATACCCGTATCCGTATTCTGAAAAATACGAATACAAAGAGACAAAAATATTCCAACAACGTAATACAAGAATCCGGCTTAAACCAAAACCACTAGTATAACCAGTTCGAATTATGATACATGCACAAGTGTACGTATATGATCGAAGCCTGTCGTAAAACCATACGGCCTCTACATCATTTCGCCCGAAGCAGAGAAACCCTCTGTGTGGGACTCTAAAGACTCGTCAATATGCCGGCAGTGAGTTTAAACACAAGCACGTCAGCAGCACTAGCTGTACGCAACGGCTACCCAGGTATTGAGCGAAAGGAAGGCCGATGAGCGTACCTTCAAAGAAATTCAGTCCCCTAATTTAAAAATCTAACTGCGCATACCTTCGAATAGATGGGGATATTTCTTCCTCATTTATTCCTCGGCTTCCCACGTGACCTCTTCGCTGTTCGGGCCATGCCAAAGAACCTTTACAAACGATATAACCTTTGACCTCAATTTCTCCACCTGCCGATACAGAATGACTACCGGCTGCTTGGAGAAAGAAAGATCGCGCTCTAGCTGGATCGTCTGGTGCTGAATCACGTGAGAGGGGTTATGAAAGTACTTGCAGAGTATCGATACATAGAACACGGGATGAACATCTGGGAAGCTGGGTGGAAGAGACAAACGATAAACAACGACACCGACTTGCTCGAGAATTCGAAGGGACCCACATATCTGGGATTAAGCTTTCCCTTCCTTCTCAAATCTCATCACTCTCTAAATGGGAGAAACCTGCAAGAAAACATGGTCGCCAACGGCGAACTCAAGTCTGCGACGGTGTCTATGTAGGGTTGTATAGCATGACAACAAGGTTTAGCAAGGCATCACACATGCCATTTTATAAAAATTTGAGGTGCTATGTAACCCTAACCAAGATCTTAACTAGAGAATTAGGGTAAACTATACAAGTAAACAACTTTACTTCTAAAAGTTAGGGGTTACAACCTTTGTAGTCCGTTCCTTCGCTTAATAAGCTCCGTGTTGAGGTCCCTTCGCTGCGATCATCAAGTACCCGAACTCTAAAGAGGCTCCATGAAGAGAAATATGCAAGCTTACTTCCAATCTTCAACAACTAAGATGATCTACCGTGAAGAAACTCAAACCCAAGCTCTTGCTTCACTAATTAAGTATTAGTAAAGCAAACACCATAATCTAAGTGGCAAGAATAGATGAGGATGATGAAGTAGGAATTTAGCTCTCTTTTGTTTACAATTTCTCACTCATTATCATCACTTGTCAAAAACCTAGTGAAGGTTTTCATCAAAGAAGAAAGAAGAAGATGAAGCAAAAAAACCTTTTGTGATGAATAATGAAATCATTGTTATTGTTACAAATCAACCATGGGTTAAGAATGAAGGCTTAACCCTTGTAGAGAATAAACAAGGGTAAAGGGTTTGGGTTGGGTTAAAGAAATATCTACTCAAAAATATCAAGCTAGATGACAAAAAGGCAAAGCTTCATGAAGCTTCATGAAAGCTTCATGAAGCTTCATGAAAGCTTCATCCAAGCTTAACCCTAATCCAAACCCTAACCATGTTTAAACTCTACAAAGCATGTTGCATTTGTAAACCTAACATGTTACAATATTATATATCACATATACAATATTTATTGTAACAAAATAAAATAATACAATTAACATATATCACATATATATCAATGTATTATCCAAGTGAGAAAAAGAATCTTTAAGTGAGCTAATATTAGTTAATGTAATATAATATATCAAATATATAATTATACATTAAATTATCAAATCAACAGTTGATCCGATAATCCGGCTATTTCACAAATAACCGACTAATATAATCTGTATCAGTTCATCGAATCAACACTTGATCCGATGACCCGGCTATATCACATATACCCAGCCGATATCACATATCGTGAGAATCGAATACGGTATCTCATACTCGTATTATTCTCGGTCCCGCACATATCACATATGTGCTCCTACTCCGTTTTGCCTGAGCCAGGAAACCTCTGTGTAGGATCTAAAGAATCGTCAATACGCCGGCAGTAGGTGATGATCATATCAAACACCCACAAGCTGCAAGTGGTCAGCTAAACGTAACAGCTACCCAGGTATTGAGCGATCAGAAGATCAACAAGCAAGCCTGTACATTCTCCTGCGAATCCAATCAGTAACACTCCTGTACAGTCCGGTCTCTTCGTCTGATATGTAGCATATCCAGTCTAGAGGTGGTAAACATCAGACCCCAGTAACCGATAAGTCGTGTCGATATGAGGTCCATAACTGTTCGAGAAACTACTGATAACACTTACCAGTAAATCTCAGCAACCTTGGCCAAGGATTTCCAGTTATAGCCAATCGAACACAGCGCAACATCAACTCCCTATACCGGGAGAGACGAAACCCCTCCTATCGCTCATTGCCTCCATGTGATTCGGGACTGTACCAAAAAGCCACCGTTTTGCACACCATCTTGGACGTGGTATGATGGAAATCAAAACACAGTGGGAATCACACAAGACTCTATGACGATCTCGGGTCTACAGACTAACCTGTACCAGTGTCACAAGAGAACTGCCATCTGACGTGAGGTATAATACCATCTGGGAGTTCTCGGCGAGTTCGTCCAGTGTACCAAGTCTCCACTGAGCACTCGTATACTATCTTTGATGTCAAACATCAATGGATATGGGATCATCCATCGCCCATCTACATGGGTCAAGAAGCATACGCTAGTCTACTCTGGTATATCGATGGCCTGTCTCGATACACCTGCGACTAGGAACATTTGAAGGATGTACTTAGAGACTACACTGTCCCTACTAGTATGATCTGCATCATAGTCCTGGTAGTCAAGTACTCATCCTAAGGGCTTTATCAACATGTAACATAGAGACTATCAGAGTACATATTAAGATAAAGAGCAACCAGATAGCATACTATCATGTCGAGCAAGAAAGTCCTCCATATATACGTCCAAGCATCCACTACAATATACATCGCATGTACAGTAATGGCCTCTAGGGCATACATATCACTAACAGTCTATCAGCATAAGATTTTTCCTGCTCTAGGCCGCTCACATCCTATCCCGAATCAACTGGATCTTCTCTATCGTCTCTCTCATAAGCTGCGGTCCCAAATACTGCTCCTGATACCACTGTAGGGTTACTAGGCACTGTCATAAGGTTCTACAAGGCATCAACCATGCCCGATTTAAAATTTAGAAGTGCCGAACAACCCTAACCAAAATCTTAGACTAGTGATTAAGCGAAACAAATAGCAAGTAACCAACTTTACTTCTAAGAGTTTGGGATTACAACCTTTGTAGTCCGATCCTTCACTTCATAAGCTCCGTGTTGTTGTCCCTTCACTGCGATCATCAAGTTCCTGGACTCTAGAGAGGCTCCACGAAGAGAAAGATGCAAGCTTGCTTCCGATCTTCGATAACAAAAATGATCTACCTTGAAGAAACTCAAACCCAAGCTCTTGGTTTGCTCATCAAGTATTAGCAAAGCAAACACCCTAATCTAAATGGCAAGAATAGATGAGGATGATGAAGTAGGAATTTAGCTCTCATTTGTTTTCAATTTCTCACTCATTTTCATCACAAGTCAAAAAGCTAGAAAGCTTTGTCATGAGGAAGAAGAATAATCATTTGTGATGAATAATGAATCAAGTGTGAGGTTAGAAATGCAACCATGGGTTAAGAAAGAAAACTTAACCCTTGTAGAGATTTAACTAGGGTAAAGGGTTGGGTTGGGTTAAGGAAATATCTATGCAAAATATCCAAGTCAAAGTCAAAGCTTCAAGAAACTTCTTGAAAGCTTCATGAAAGCTTAACCCAAATCCAAACCCTAACCATTTTTAAACTCCACAAATCATGTTGCATGTATAACCACAACATGTTACAATATTATATATAACATATACAATATTTATTGTAACAAAATAAAATAATACAATTAACATAGATCACATATATATCAATGTATTATCCGAGTGAGAAAAAGAATCTTTAAGTGAGCTTATATTAGTTAATGTAATTTAATATAACAAATATATAATTATACATTAAATTATCGAATCAACACTTGATCCGATAATCCAGCTATTTCATAAATAACCGACTAATATAATCTGTATTAGTTTATCGAATTAACACTTGATCAGATGACCCGGCTATATCACATATACCCGGCCGATATCACATATCGGGAGAATCTAATACGGTATCGTATACACGTATTATTCTCTGTCCAGCACATATCACATATGTGCTCCTATTCCGTTTTGCCTGAGCCAGGAAACCTCTGTGTAGGACTCTAAAGAATCGTCAATACGCCAGCAGTAGGTGATGATCATATCAAACACCCACAAGCTGCAAGCGGTCAGCTAAACGTAACAGCTACCCAGGTATTGAGCGATCGGTAGATTAACAAGCAAGCCTGTACATTCTCCTGCGAATCCAATCAGTAACACTCCCGTACAGTCCGGTCTCTTCGTCTGATATGTCGCATATCTCGCCTCGGGGTGGTAAACGTTAGACCCCAGTAGCTTGATAAGTCATGTCGATATGAGGTCTATAAAAGTTTGAGAAACTACTGATAACACTTACCAGTAAATCTCATCAACCCTGGCCAGGGATTTCTAGTTATAGCCAATCGAACACAGCGCAACATCAACTCCCTATACCGGGAGAGACAAATCCCCTCCTATCGCTCATTGTCTCCATGTGATTCGGGACTGTACCCAAAAGCCACCATTTTGCACGCCCTCTTGGACGTGGTATGATGGAAATCAAAGCACAGTGGGAATCACACAAGACTCTATGACGATCTCGGGTCTACAGACTAACCTATACCAGTGTTACCAGAGAACTGCCATCTGATGTGAGGTATAATACCATCCGGGAGTTCTCGGCGAGTCTGTCCAGTGTGCCAAGTTTCCACTGAGCACCCGTATACCTTCTCTGATGTCAAACACCAATGGATATGGGATTATCCATCGCCCATCATATGGGTCAAGAAGCGCATACGCTAGTCTACTCTGGAGAATTGATGCCCTGTCTCGGTACTCCCACGACTAGGAACATTTGAAGGATGTACTTGACGACTACACTGTCCCCACTAGTATGAACCGCATCATAGTCCTGGTAGTCAAGTACTCATCCTATGGGCTTTATCAACATGTAACATAGAGACAATCAGAGTACATGTTAAGATAAAGAGCAACCAGATAGCGTACTATCATATCGAGCAAGAAAGTCCTCCTTATATATGTCCAAGCATCCACTACAATATACATCGTATGTACCGTAATGGCCTCTAGGACCTACATATAACTAACAATCTCCCACTTGCACTAGGCCCGTCTGTTGTGGTATCGCATACCCAACAATCAGCTGTGGTTGAAGTATCTCATACTTAATCATCCCATAAAAGTCTCTACTGGGAAATAGGCCTTTGTGAGTGGATCCGCGCTGTTGTCCTCTGTGTCTACTCTCCTAACCTCGATCTCCCTGGAGATCAACCATCTCCATGATCAGGTGATACTGCCTAAGAATTATATCTGGATATTTGATGGGACGGGGGTTCCTAGGCCTAAGCCACAACTCCATTGTCATACAATGGTAGGAACGAAGTTCATCTCATGAACTAGTGTACATCCAGACTATTTCTTTGGTAGCATCCTTGGTAACGATGTATCCAGCCTTTAATCGTCTAGTATGTCACGATATCTAGCTTGGAACTCTTCCAACATACCGTCCCTCCACTGAGGGTAAAGACAATGTCTGTGACTGATATTCAGTCAACCTTACCACCCTGGAACCGTTCCAGTGATTCTCCCCAGGATCGATTGATACCATCTCACTACAATTAGTGAGAATCCTAACATCCAATTACATCTATCTCATAGATCAAAAACCTAGGATTTAGGAGGTATCACTTTGATCCCTATAGAGAATCGTTGTGATAAGAGGAGATTGAATAAGCGTAGCATAGGAAACTCCTTCTCTATCAAGAGTATGCCATCCACGTACAATATGTGGATCATCACCCTACTCTCTACTACCTTTTTGTATATACAAGGTTCATCTACCATTTTGATGAAGTCAAACTCTTTGACTACCACATCAAAACAGACGTTCCAACTCCACGATGCCTGCTTTATCCTATAAAGCAACTTGCACACGTTTCCGTTGCTCCCACTTTCTACGAAGCCCTCTGGCTGTGTACTTATAGATGCTCTATTCTAAATCATCATTTAGAAAAGCTGTCATGACACCCAACCGCCAGAAATCGTAGTCATGGTATGTAGCAATAGCAAGTAGGATCTGGATGGACTTAACCATAGCTTTGAAAGTCTCAACTTTTCCATATACACCAAGTAATCTTCTCAATACATACTTACTCCTGATGGGGATTTAACCCTTCAGATAAAGCAACCAAAGTCCATACTTTGTTGGTGTATAAGGATTCCATCTCAGAGCGCTAAGCATCCAGCCATTCTTACAGAGTCCCACTCCTGATGGCCTGCTCGAAACTAGTTGGGTCCTCATCTCATGATGCAATCCTCGCTCCCACTGCCATAGAAAAAACCGAAGTATCTCTCAGGTGGCTGAGGAACCCTACTAGATCGGCAGAGAGGCTGAGGTTCGTTAGAATCTGTTGAATCCTTTGGTTCTACCAAATCATTAGCTGCAGTTTTTATAGCTGGAACTCTTTCCAGTTCTACCTCATGACCACTAATTTCTTCACAAGAAATTCCCTTTCTCAAAGGTGGCATGCTGAGAAACAAAACATCTTTTGTTCCTCGGTTAGGTAAAAGATATTCCCTTGCGAATGCTTGGGATATCCAACAAACTTCCACAGATCTGACTTTGCCTCAAGCTTGTCTGGATTATTCTTTTAGACATGGGGCGTACAACCCCAAATCTTAATATCCTTAAGAGATGGGTTCTTCCCAAACTATATCACATATGGAATGGTAGGCATCATATTTGATTGGAACCCTATTTAATAGGTATGCAGCTTCACAAGTGCATAACACCCAAAAGGAAATAGAAAACTCAGTAGTACTCATCATAGAGCACACCATATCACATAGGGTGTGATTGCTCCGCCCCGATACACCGACGTGCTGTGGTGTATACGGAGGAGTAATGCTGAGAGAGAATCCCATTCTCCTTTAAAATAGTCTAGGAATTCCGTGCTCAAGTATTCTCCTCCTTGATCTCATCAAAAAACATAATACTTATACCCATTTTGGTTCTCTACTTCTAATACATATTCATTGAATTTCTCAAAAGGTTCAGACTTGTGTTTCAACAGGAACACATGTGCGAATCTTAAGAGACCATCAGTGAATATAATAAAGTACAAAGAACCAGTACTGGCATCTGTAGACAGGGGACCTTACATACATCATCATGTATTAATCCCAAGAGTTCACTAACTCTTTCTCTGTTTCCAATAAACAGAGCTGTGGTCATCTTATCTTTGTGACATGACCGGCAAGTTTCACAAGATGTAAATTCAAACAGATTTAAATATGCATCTAAATGTAACTTCAGCTAGTCAGGTCACATTGATACGACCTAGTCTACAATACCTCAAAAAGGATTTGTTCTCTTCCTCTTGTGTGTGTTCTATACGTTAAAAATTGTGGTTTGATTTAGAACGTCTATGCTTTTTAGATAACGTGCCTGAACTGATCAACTCTTGATATAGGAAATGTTCAAAACATTATCCAACAATACAAAATTATATCCTTCTTTATTAAATAAAGATACTGATATGATGTTGTATATCAGGTTCGGTATCTAATAACATTCATTCAGAATCAATGTATTCTGGTAATACAGGGTGATAACTGCCAACAGACTTGGCTGCAACACTTGCACCGTTTCTAATTCTTGAAACTTATCACCCGATCTCAGTTCTCTACCTATCTGTAGCCCATGTAAAATAATACATATGCGGGATCCTGATCCGGTATCTCATACCCAGGACATAAAGGATACTGAGAAACAGTTCTCTGTAATGAACACACCCGAAGATGATGCATCAACATGCACTTTCTTCGTTTGGGCGGCACAGGAATTCTGGTAATCCCCAATTTCCTGCTCTGTCTTATAACATTTATAAGTTGGAGCGGGACCAAGGTTCCCTAGCGCAGTATAACAAGCGGGTTCGGTGAATACATCCGTATTATTATCTTGATTAAGGCGTGACATGGTCGCTACCGGGAGAGAGAGAGAGAAGAAAATACTCAGCGTATGCTCTTGTAAGATTAGATTGGTTATTAATATACCTAATCAGGATGTCTCCCACTGTTTTAGTCAAATCTTCCTTCAAACTCTAAAAGGAAAGACTAGCCGGGATTAATTACACCCTACAAGTTCGCCAATCTTTCAGCCAGGCCAGTGCCGGTACTTTGAGGGAGGTTCCCCGTGCTTTCGCACAGACCTAATTAAAATAAACCTCATTTTCCCAGTGGCGTAACCCCGTTAACACCTTTCTAGACACCTACTTGATCAGCTAATTATAATGTGTAAAACTCTCCCAGGAGTAACTCTTACTCGCAGCGGATATCGGGATCTTACTGTCTTATAGAAGGTATGCAATCTCATTGAAAATTTCAACACATGAAACTCCCAATAATATTTTACCCCTAGCGTCCTATGACCTTGATGGAGGTCAACAAACCATAGGCTGCTAGTCAAGTTCTACCCGTCATTTTCTGATTGAATTAAACCCACCAGCATGACCCTTGACGGAGGTCAACAAGGCCGTACGACTACCATAATCCAATCTGCATCATATGCATAAGCAGATAAATACTAGTTAGCTACCGCACACTATGCCTTGACGGAGGTCAACAAACGTAGTACGAATACTAAGTAGGACTTATCTGAAATGACGGAGGGCTACGACAGGTTTTTAAGAAAAACCTTTGCGTAATGAACTTGATATCGTTGTAGAATCGAGTGATTTTAAATGGAATGTTTTTGAGGCCTTTTCTAGTTTTGCTAAAGAGGTCACTCCCGGTGAAGGGATCTCGGCTCTTTCCTCATCGAATAAGGTGCAGGATATTTCACAAATATCACTATGCAAAGAAAAAACTATAGAAGCAATCAAAAGATAAACCGAGTGTGTAGCATCTGCCAGTTTCGCTAAAGAGGTCACTCCCGGTGAAGGGATCTCGGCTCTTTCCTTATCGAATAAGGTGCTGGATATTCTACAAGGAATACCGCTATGCAAAGCAAGAACTAATGCTACCAGTTTTTAAACAAGTTTCTACAACATCTTTATGTTTCTTTTAGTTACATTAATCTCATTAATGAAGTCCCATTTTATTATGCTTCACAAGCATCACATTTGAAACGAAATCAACAATATATAATATATATCTCATATATATAATATAAACATTCGTCTCAGGCAGTAATATGATCTCATCACAGAACATTGTAGCAGAAGAATATATATGAAATATTGGATATACTAGGAGGTCCGTGTTTTTAATATGAGCATGTATAAAACACGGATTCCACGGTCGTGATGAATAGCCAAACCCATATCCCTAGACCCCTACGGGAGCGGCAAGTAAGCCTGCCAATTCTAGAGTTAGGAGACCCGGTCTCGACTCCTCGAGATGGTCTCCCACTGGACCCTAAAACCCGGTTACTTGTGCTCCCCGTCTTGGGTCTATCCTAATGCAGAAAAGTAAATAATATACAATGGTGACATCATCCTCAGCCCGGAAGTGCCTCAATAAAAGAATATTACATACAATTGAATTTTACATGAATGAAAAAGAAAAACTCTCATCTCACATAAAACCCTCGGCTATTCAAAACACGACAATCCAATATAACATATCACAGCAACACATAACATCACATGTCATCAACGTAAGTAAATATGTGTATCCCAATTATCGTTGATGTATAGCAACGAAACCGACGATACATCACATATTACACATACGGTCGCAGAAAAGAAAGTGTAAAACTACAACAGTTGGAATCCGCAACCTCCTTAGACATCGCATGCCTAACCAAATGAATTCCTTAGACACCGCATGCCTAACAATTATAAACCCCGCATTTTAGTCTCAATATCGAAAACACTTTTCAATATCTAGTCGGGCAATTCAACAAGATTCCCAATAACCTGATCGAATGCTCGTCGAAAACTTTAGTAGACGGCCGCACCCCCGATACTGTCGACGAAGTGCACTAAGGCAGAACACCGCTGCCGCGAGCACCCGAACGGATGCTTTTGGCGACGGGGTTCTCCTACAGTCACTTGGTCGGGGCTATGGGACGTGGCTGTCTATTAAGTTTACCCGGCGAGTATCCGCATACGCTATGTGATTGCGACGGACTTTTGATCGCATCAAAACCCCGTGGCAACCGATCATCTGAGACTAAACTGCTAGATTTATAACATTCAAATTAGTTATCTCATAACTATTTGTGGATTCCAAATATTGTATCACATTCCAGATGAATAGACAATGTTCAACTTTCCGATCGAATAAATAAACACCCAAAATTTCCCAAATGGCTCAACACATGAGCGGAGTTTAAAAGCATCCATCACATACCACAGTACCAATGGTCCAGCCGTAGAAGGGTCAAACCAACGCCTTACATGTGGCAACGCCGTACTGCCCCAAACCCTAAGGTTTAGAGGTGGTTCAGACGGTCACATAATCGAGTTAAGGTTTGTGTTCTTCTAGAGGGTCCACCGCGTTACTTGCACGACTTTGAACGTTCTTTAACTAAGGAAAAATCTGACACTTGGAAATTTTCCGACAAGGGAAAAAGTGAGTTATTCATATTCGTTCGAACTTTTTAACACGTTCTAAAATTACCCGGAAAAACTTAAACGAAGTTAAACTTTCCGATCGAATCAACGAATACAAAAGATCTCCAGAAAACTCAACACTTAAGTAAAATTAAAAATTCCCAGAAGCATGAAAAAGTACCCAAGAATCATACCTTGAAGTACGAGCCCCTGACTCCTCATGATGGCCGCGAAACCGCCGCCAAACCCATGGTTTGGCCGCGGTTCCGGGCTCCCATGATGGAGTTGGGGCTTCGTACTTCACAATAATTCTTAGAATTCTCTGCTTATTTTTCTGAGTATTTTTAATATGAAAAAATCAACATTTTTAAAAATTTCCAGAGAAGGGGTAAATCGGGACGTTTCGGGGTTCGATCGGATATTAAACTTCGTCTAGACTTCGCCTAAAACTCTAGCTTGGCACTGATACCACTGTAGGGTTACTAGGCACTATCACAAGGTTCTACAAGGCATCAACCATGTCCGATTTAAAATTTAGAAGTGCCGAACAACCATAACCAAGATCTTAGACTAGAGATTAGGCGAAACAAATAGCAAGTAAACAACTTTACTTCTATGAGTTTGGGATTACAACCTTTGTAGTCCGGTCCTTCCTTTCATAAGCTCCGTGTTGTGGTACCTTCGCTGCGATCATCAAGTTCCCGGACTCTAAAGAGGCTCCACGAAGAGAAAGATGCAAGCTTGCTTCCGATTTTCGATAACAAAGATGATCTACCTTGAAGAAACTCAAACCAAAGCTCTTGCTTTGCTAATCAAGTATTAGCAAAGCAAACACCCTAATCTAAACGGCAAGAATAGATGAGGATGATGAAGTAGGAATTTAGCTTTCATTTGTTTTCAATTTCTCACGCATTTTCATCACAAGTCAAAAAGCTAGAAAGCTTTGTCATGAGGAAGAAGAAGAAGAATAATCATTTGTGATGAATAATGAATCAAGTGTGAGGTTAGAAACGCAACCATGGGTTAAGAAAGAAAACTTAACCCTTGTAGAGATTTAACTAGGATAAAGGGTTGGGTTGGGTTAAGGAAATATCTATGCAAAATATCCAAGTCAAAGTCAAAGCTTCAAGAAGCTTCTTGAAAGCTTCATATTTTAGCTTGCATCACATGGAGGTGAGGCGGAGGAATTTTCGACTTCAACTGCCCCGTGCGGGTGTACATACCGCACCACAAAAGGTCCTTTCCAACGAGATTTAAGCTTGCCCGGATGAAGATGGAGACGGGAATCGTAAAGAAGGACTTGTTGCCCCGATGTGAAGGTTTTTCTAAAAAGATTTTTATCGTGGAACACTTTAGTCCTGTTCTTTACTATCACCGCATTATCGTAAGCTTCATCGCGGAATTCGCTTAGCTCATTCAATTGCAGCTTCCGATAGCTGCCTGCATGATCAAGATCAAAATTAAGCTCTTTAATAGCCCACATAGCTTTATGTTCGATCTCGACGGGAAGGTGGCATGCCTTCCCAAACACAAGGCGGTATGGAGACATACCAAGATTGGTCTTATAAGCGGTGCGGAATACCCAAAGAGCATCCGTCAATTTGGTTGACCAATCTTTACGGTTTTTCGAAACCGTCTTCTCCAATATCTGTTTGATCTGCCTATTTGAGATTTCAGCCTGCCCGCTTGTTTGGGGATGATAGGGCGTAGAAAGCTTGTGAGTGATTGAATATTTCCACATCAAGGCCTCGAAAGACCGATTGCAGAAATGTGTCCCGTTGTCGCTAATTATAGTGCGAGGGTGTCTGAATCGCGAAAAGATATTTTCTTTAAGGAACTTAATGACAACTTTGTTGTCATTAGTGCGACACGGTATAGCTTCCACCCATTTCGAGACATAATCAACCACTAACAAGATATATAGATTCCCAAAGGAGTTGGGAAAAGGGCCCATAAAATCAATACCCCAAACATCAAATATTTTCACAACCAATATAGGTTGGAGCGGCATCTCGTTCCTTCATGAAATCTGACCCAAATGCTGACATCGCGGACAAGTTTTGCAATGTTCAAATGCATCTTTAAATAATGTTGGCCAATAAAAGCCACATTGCAAAACTTTCTCCGCCGTTTTGCGAGGACCAAAATGACCGCCACATGCCTGATCATGACAAAACGATAACACGCTCTTGAATTCATCTTTAGGGACACACCTGCGAATGATTTGATCGGAACAATACTTGAATAGATAAGGTTCATCCCAGTAAAAATATTTTACTTGGGATAGAAATCGAAGTTTGTCTTGTTTCGACCAATCGCTAGGTATAAGTCCTGTCGCAAGATAGTTCACGGTATCCACGAACCAAGGTTCGTAGGATACAGTCAAGAGCTGTTCGTCAGGAAATGAGTCATTTATCGGCACGGTCAAAGTTGGTGAAAAAGTGATGCGTGAAAGATGGTCGGCTACAACGTTTTCACATCCACTCTTGTCTCGGATGACAAGATCAAATTCTTGTAACAATAGGATCCAACGTATTAGCCTGGCCTTTGCATCCTTCTTTGATAAAAGATGTCGTAGGGCGGAGTGATCTGTGTAAACCACAATAGGCGAGCCAATCAAGCAGGGCCTGAATTTCTCTAATGCAAATACAACTGCCAAGAGTTCTTTCTCGGTAGTTGTGTAATTTATTTGAGCATCATTCAAGGTCCTACTTGCATAGTAAATTACATGTGGCATCTTATCAATATGTTGTCCTAAGACAGCACCAATTGCAAAATCTGATGCATCACACATAAGCTCGAACGGGTGGTTCCAATCCGGAGATGATAGAACGGAGGCTGTAGTGAGTGATTCTTTAAGAGATTCAAAAGCAGCCTCACAATCCGAATCGAAGTGAAAAGTAGTGTTCTTGGCCAATTGAAGCGTTAAGGGTCTAGCAATTTTGCTAAAGTCCTTAATAAATCTCCTATAAAATCCTGCATTACCAAGGAAGGATCGTATATCTTTGACGCAATTGGGACGAGGGAGGTTTTGAATGACATCTATTTTAGCTCTGTCAACCTCAATGCCTTTTCGTGAAATTATATGTCCAAGTACAATACCTTCTTGGACCATAAAATGGCATTTTTCCCAATTCAAAGTCAAGTTCTTATCCTTACAGCGGGTAAGAACCGCGTCAAGATTACGAAGGCAGACCTCAAAGGAGTCCCCAAAAATGGAGAAATCGTCCATAAAAATTTCTAGAAAATTTTACACCATATCTGAAAATATCCCCATCACGCACCGCTGAAATGTAGCGGGAGCGTTGCATAACCCAAAGGGCATGCGTCTATAAGCAAAGGTTCCGAAAGGACAAGTAAAAGTGGTTTTATCTTGATCCTTTTCGGCGATGGGGACCTGGTTATAGCCAGAGTATCTGTCCAAGAAACAGTAGTAATCGTGTCCAGCTAATCGTTCTAACATCTGGTTAATGAAAGGTAGAGGGAAGTGATCTTTCCTCGTCGCGGCATTTAGTTTCCTGTAATCAATACATACGTGCCACCCAGTTTGGGTGCGTGTTTGGATTAACTCATTAGCCTCATTAGTGATGACCGTGATGCCAGACTTTTTAAGGAAAACATGAATTGGACCTACCCATTGGCTATCAGATATAGGGTAAATTATTCCACTATCAAGGCACTTGACGATTTCTTTCTTTGCCGCCTCCTTCATAACGGGATTTAACCGTCTTTGTGGGTCTCGTGTTGGTTTGGATTCATCCATCAGTTGTATGTTATGTTCAACAATTAAGAGACTAATCCCTTTGATGTCGGCCATTGTCCAACCAAATGCTTGCCGATTCGATCTCAACACTGCCAAAAATGCATTCTCTTGCTCTAAGGCTAGAGAAGCGGATATAGTCACTGGCAAAGTCTCATTCTCTCCTAAATATACATATTTAAGATGAGAAGGTAGCGGTTTGAGATCAAGAATTGGCGGAGAGACAATAGAAGGTGGGGTAACGGAATGATATTCGGACTCCTTAAGAGGTTCAAAACTTGCATAAGATATTAACTTGGAAAGTGCTGCTGACTTTTTCAACGAGTCAACGGGTTTAATCTCAAGGTCGGACTCATTGAACATATCCTCACTATGAAGTGGTGCAAGATCAAACGATGTCTCATTAGTGTTGTCGAGAACATCAAAGCAAGGTTCCTCATCCATGCAGCTCTCGGAAGCTATCTCGTGGATGGAAAAAACATCCAGGAAATGAGCAGAAGGTTCTGATGGCTGACTTCCTAGCTTGTAAATATTAAGCTCAATTATTATTTTCCCGAAGGATAAGTTCATAGAACCGTTACGACAATTAATTACAGCGTTAGAAGTTGTTAGGAAGGGTCGATCAAGTATCACCGGGATTTGATTGCGTGGGTTTGCCACAGGTTGTGTATCTAAAACAATAAAGTCCACGGGAAATATGAATTCCCCGACTTTAATTAACACATCCTCTAGTTCGCCCCGAGGTTTGGTGATAGATCGGTCTGCCATCTGGAGAGTACAATGGGTGGGTTTTAACTCTCCAATTCCTAATTGCTCGTATACTGAATAAGGAAGCAAGTTAATGCCAGCGCCTAGATCAAGTAAAGCACGATTAATATTTTTACCCCCAATAGAAATAGAGATTGTAGGATAGCCGGGGTCCTTACGTTTCTTTGGTATTTGTTGGGTAAAAGTGGTGCTAACATTACTCGTCATGAAAACCTTCTTAGGCACTTGAGTTTTTCTCTTCCTAGTGCACAAGTCTTTAAGGATTCTTGCATAAGATGGGACTTGTTGAATAGCATCTAGGAGAGGAATATTCACGCTAACTTGCTTAAACATTTCCACAATCTTCTCCATTTGCGGGTTAGGTCTGTTGACCCTTAATCTGTTTGGAAATAGAGCTCGATCAATAAGTTTTGGGTCCAACGTTTGTGGAGAAGAATGTGGGGACGGATTCGATCCCAAAATTGGAGTGGGAATCGACTTAGATAGATTCGGCGAAATGTTCGAGCCTTGTGGAAAACGGAGAATAGGCTCGGATAAAGGTGGAAGACTAGACGAATCAGGGGAAGAAGAAGAAGCTGGGGTATCAATGGTGTCACTAACATCAAATTGCTCACCCACTCGGTTATTCAGCACTCTCCCCGATCTCAACTGTAACGTTTTAAAAATAATTAAATAAATAATTAAATGAATAAAATTGTTTAAGTGAATTTTATGAATTTCGGCAAAGTAAAATGTATTTTTCATAAAACCAAACCGTGATTGTTTTTCATTATAATTTCAAAAATACCTATTTTAATTATGTTATTACTAGTAAATGGTGTTTATTTAGCCACTTATAAATTTTTAGTTCAATTAAATATTTTTCCTAAATTAAATATTTTAAATATTAACATAAGCTTTATTTTTTTACACTAAATTAGTGTAAATTACAAATTTGAATGGTTTTAATTTGTAAAAATGAGCCATGGTATATTAGAATCAAGTGTGTAATATGCAAAATCTTTTCCAAAATCTCTCCATGGTTCTAGAAATTTCTAGGAAAAGGGTTAAATTGAAAAAGTTAGATAATAAAGGGTTTAAGTGAAAAAAATGCATTATTTATGAACTTTCTACACAATACCACACATTTTCTCTCTCTCTCTCCACCCACCTCCCTCTCCATGGCCGGCCTCCCCTCCATGAGTAGCCCCAAAATTTTTCCCCCATCATTTTTGCATTAAAATCATCAAAATTCATCAAAAATTCCAAAAATAAATCTCAAAAATCAACATTCAACCTCTACCATTTTCCTTTAACCTATTTAGCATGGATTTTGGAGATGCAAAAGCATGCATTTTGGAGGCTTATTTCATGTTTGGGTTTCATATTTTGGAGGTATAAAATTCCTTCTTTTGATTTATTGTTATTAGATGTTCATTTAAGCATAATTAGATTTAATATATTAATTCTATTTACTACTTCTAAAATTCAAGTTAGGTTTTTAAATTCAAGTTATGATTTTTAATAATTAATTAGGGATATAATAGTTAGTTTAATACTTTTAGAATTGGAAAATCTTGCATGTTTGTTGAATTGTAAATTTTTCATTTAAAATTGTTTAAATGAAGCTATTTAGCTAACTAGTTTTTTTGTAAATATATATGTGGGTGATATAAAATTCCAATTAAGCTTGCTATCATTAGATTGTAGTTTTAGTGAGAACTTTAGCATGTTAATGGAAAGAAAAACTTAGTTTGATTGCTAGTTTCTATTGATAATTGATAAATAGTAATAAAATTGCTATTTTGTAAACTAGATTTTAGAAATTCCTAAATAAATGAGATTAAAATTATAATTTATGGTTTCATTAAATCATTATCATCATGAATTATGGTTTAATACATTAATTCATGCAAAATCATGTTTTGTGGTGGAATTGTGGTATTTTGCTTCAAAAATGTTGAAAATTGTTAAAGGTTGCAAACTAGAAATTTCAAATTAATACAAATTTGTGTAATAAAAATATAGTAATGGTTTGTGTAGTCTAGTTATGCCATTTAATGAGTTTTATGACCATTGGTTTCATTTAAATGTCAAGTTTTGATGAAAAACGGTAAATTGGCATTTTCGGGTTTTACGAAATTGGACGGTTTGATGGATTTTAGGGTTTCGATGGATTTAATCATGTTTTATAATATAAGTGATGTGTTTTAAAACACCGTGTTATTTATTGATGTTATCTCGATCCATCGGAGTTTGTACGCCGATATCGAGCGATATTTGGTTCTTTTGCGTGGACGGGACATAGGTTTTAACCTATGCCGGTTCAGTGCGTCGTTTTGACTTTTGTATGTGATGCAGTTTACGATGCTATTTATATGTTTGCGTTTAGGTACCCCTCACATGGACTGCGGGCGATGAAGAGGAGGATGGCGACACCGTCTTCAGCAGACATGGACCAGGTGAGTAGATGTATATCTACGGGGGGAAGTCGGGTGGATGGCGTTTAGCACCCCCGCAACGTAGAATAGGAATAGTACTTATTGACATTAGGAAGCCAGATGTGACCCTAGATTCTTAATTCTTAGGACCCTAGTAATGACCCTAGGCTGGACTAGACTGATTTTGGAAAACCATACCAGAGGATGAATACCTTGGAGGAGGTTCGTAGGTTTCAGATAGAAACACATACTGAAACTCGACATGGTGTATACGTGTATGTGTGTGTGTGTGTGTGTGTGTGTGTGTGTGTGTGTATAGGACTAGGTATAGGTGTATATATATATACAACACGTATATGGGATTCATTGAGGTGATATGATATCCGAGGTATGATGAAACAGAGTAACTGGGCTTGATGCCGTGATTCTTGGCTATACAGTCGTATTAAGTGTTAGCGGATCATTATAGAATGAGATAATGAACATGTATACTTAAATTATAATGGGTGGTGATGATATTGAGGTACATGGGACTCTAAAATAGTACCCGGACTGTAACTTGTGATTGATCACGATATGGGATACGTATGACTTGATTACGACATCATATAGGTGTGACCTGATGTCGATATCATAGAGGTGTGACTTGAGGACGATATGATACATATGACATGATATTTCTGAGGATAAACTAATGATGCTTATTATGATGGCAATGATATATGATTGATGTATGCGATCACAGTTTAGCACCTTGATCATTAGATGTGTTGATGATGACATTATACTAATGATGAGACACCTATGAGATACTTGACCCGTACCCTGATCTTGGGATGCCGTACGATAGATTTTACCGTACGAGACATAAATATGATGATTGATCCGCACTCTTGATTCGGTGAAGCCGTACTACGTACGTGACGCTATTGAGGCCGGATCGCCGACTATTAGAGATATTGATTCAGATCTTAGGTAGACTCTTGTTTCTTATTGACTAGTTTCTTAGGTTTTGTTCCTTAGGAGGTTAGATGGGCACTAGATTAGGTTCGAGTCATATAGTGGTAGTGATAATTGTATATCAAATGAGTGGATAATGCACGTCTGTCTTTGCATTCATACTGTAATCATCATGGTGCATGTTCTTTCATATGTTGCTATAATCAGTATAAACTTTACATGTTAGGACACCAGCACCATTACCGATGATGCGCATATTCCACGCACACTTTATTGCCGGCTCACACACATCATCATCGGTAATTGCTATGTCGCGTACACTTTAGATCATATTATCTTTTATTGACAGAATCAGTTAACAACTAGATCGATATAATTTTGGGATTACTCTCAGATGTTAGTATAGACATGATATTTATCACTTAGACATTCATGCATTCATATTTTCATGTTATCATGCAGTATCATGGGCATATGCCGACACTATCATATACTTACTCATGATTTTAAGATTTGGATTTCTATGAGATTTCTGGATTTTTGGGGAAAACCGCAAGAATATATAAAACTTCTCTCTCTCCTCTTCTCTTTTTAAAATAAGATGCGGTTTTCTCGTGATGTATGTGTCGTCCACCATGAGATTTCATGTTTTCTGTTGGATTTCGAGACCCGATTCGAGGAGTGGATGAACCGTCTCGGGTACATGGTGGGCCCGGTATGGTACCCCGGGGCAAGAAGATCGAGTTGTAGACGATGAGCCTGACAGGGGAAGGCTACCTGCCGGTGATGTCTGGCGCGGCGGATATCCGGAGGATACCGACCGTTGTCGTGAGATTTGATGATATGGGCCGATCCGGACTGACGGAGCCTGAGGTATTGAGACTATGATACTTGAGATTTACATGTTTGTGTCGATATTTGACAGGATTTCCATGGATTTCATTGTTGAGATTTCAGATTCCTATACACATTTTACTATGATAACAGCTAAAGATTTCTTATACAGATATATCTGGATTTCAGGATTGATTGTTTTATATTCATGGTGCATGCATACCCATTCATATGACATAGTATTATATGAGGCATTGACACGAGCACGGAGTATCTGCATTTACACGTAGTTTTACCCTGCTATTACTAGATGATTAGGATATATTAGTGTATTATTATGACCTAGGATAGCGTCGTGCATTCGATTTCTTTTCGTAGATGTCTTCTACTCACGAGTTGGCAACTCACCCCCGTTGTGCCAAATTTTATTACAGGTTCGATGTACAGGTTTCCCTTGGCAGTTGCTGGCACATCATTTTCATTTCGGGTGATTTGCACGGTAGGTTGGTTCATTTGTATCTGAACCGCCATTGTACTTTTATTCTTTCATTTGTATCTAGTAAGCTCCATCAACCATACTTGTATTACTTGATAAGTTTATTGGACCAGTTTTTTATTTCGACCTTAGAGTCATGCATGTATTATTCTGATCTGGTGGTTTTGTTTTCTTTTGAGTTTTGAGCCTCGCCCTTTGGCGTTGTATATTATTGTGCTTGTTGTGGTTGTTTCCTCCTGTTAGCGTTGAGCTAGCACCCGTTTGGGGATGCTTTTTTTTATTGCTTATGTATATTATACTTGTTGTACCCGTTTGGGGCCAGTTTTTACAGAGGAGACTCTGCCGAAATTTTTGAGAAAATTTGCTGATATTTTAAACTTGTTCCTTCATGTTTTCTTTTACTGCTTCTTCTTCTTTTTTCATGGTTTAGATTTCTGGGCTTCGGCTTACTTAGGTTACGTTGCGCCTCTAGACGTTTCGTAATCTAAGTGCCGGTCACGTTCCGTACTTTCGGGTCGTGACAAAGTTGGTATCAGAGCGCTAGGTTTAACCTTGAATAAGTCTAGGTGACCCTTGGTTGATGGAGTAGGCGATTTAGGTGGAGTAACGTACCGTCGGTATGGTCCGCGGCATACTTACGATACGCTACTCTGCTTAAGGAGCCTTAGGATGTACAATTGTTTGCACCGTATTCCATTCGTTCTTTTGATCTATCTTCGTAAATGTTGGAGGGTGGTTTCTGTTACCACGGGCACACTGGCAGAGGGAGCTGCGGCTCGAATGCGATAACCATTAGGGTATCGTTCATTCTTGAGGATTGGAGCATTGTTTAGCGTGCGGACGAAGGGTATTCACATGCCGTCCGGATGAAGTTAAAGGGTTCGAACGATTATCAGAAGACCATTTCCCCAAGTTTAAAGTATTCGGAAGAACATGCAGGTATTTTGATGGACCCTCTAGAAGAATGAAACCCTAACTCGACATAATGACCACGAGAACGCCCTTGAACCTTAGGGTTTACGGCAGTTCCGCGGTGTCATTAGTGAGGCTTGGGTTTGCCCTTCTACGGCTGGATCATCGATGCTGGGGTATGTACCGGATATTTTTAAGTTGTACTTGAGTGTTGAGCTCTCGGGGAATTATGGGATTTTGATGGATCGATCGAAAAGTTTAATGTAGTCCGGATATCAAGTGAAGGGATCGACTACGTGGGAGACTCTAGATATGAGTATTGCTGTGGGTAGCACAGTCAGCATAGCTACGAAGAGACGAGTTCGAAGCAATCGACATCAAAGGAAAGAGGCGCACATTGACGATAGTGATTTCGATGTGACTTGGTGATTTGAATTTCATATTTCTGTTATTGGATTTTGGTATTTTGAGGATTTTGTTCTACGATTGGTATTTCTTATGTGTACCTTCATTTCATTCTATTTGTTTTTCATATATCAGTTGTATTGATGTTGTTTAGTACACACCCAGTACACTTGATTTGGTTTTATATATTTTGAGATTTTTGATTTGATTTCGTGCATAGGGGTTACACATGATTTTGACATATGTTTCGACCTAGTTTTCATGCATTTTTGTACTGTGATTTCGATTTTGATACTCGGTGTATGTTTTCGTGCACCATGTGAACCTGATTAGGATTCTTGCGCATACTTGGCGCACTTAATGCGATTTTGTGCACACCAGATGCACTAAATCGGGGTTTTGTGCAGATTAGATGCACCTGATATTGAGTCGTGCACACCCGTTGCACTTGACAGATGTTATTGGTGCACACCTGTTGCACTTAGTTTTGTTGTTGTGGGTATTCGTGGTATCTGTATTTGGTTTCGATTTCAGTGCGCACCGGACGCACATGATATTTTATTGATGTGATTGGGATTGATTTCAGTTTGAGCAGTATGTTTTCATAATCATTATTATTTGATTTAGTAATCAGGCGGGACGTGTATGTTAAATAAAAGATATATATCTATAGCTATTTTTTTAAATTAAACGTCCGCTACTTATGCCGTGACACGTGCATTGCACGGCGACTTTCAAGAGGGGTTTTTTGTATGCTTCTTTATTATGATGTTTAGGCGATTTTACTAGGATGCGAACTATATATAAGTTATAGATTGATGTATATTATGATGGTTTTCACATTGGGTTTTGATATTTTATTCTCGCCATAACTCCGATGATTGCGTTATACTTGATGGAGTTGATTTTTGTTGTGTATTGATGATTTCGGAGCCCCGACGATTTGAGTGTTTTGCTAAATGTTTTAGTATTTGGAGGGGGAGTTTTAATTTAAATTCGGGGACCGAATTTATTAAAGGGGGGAAGATTGTAACGTTTTAAAAATAATTAAATAAATAATTAAATGAATAAAATTGTTTAAGTGAATTTTATGAATTTCGGCAAAGTAAAATGTATTTTTCATAAAACCAAACCGTGATTGTTTTTCATTATAATTTCAAAAATACCTATTTTAATTATGTTATTACTAGTAAATGGTGTTTATTTAGCCACTTATAAATTTTTAGTTCAATTAAATATTTTTTCTAAATTAAATATTTTAAATATTAACATAAGCTTTATTTCTTTACACTAAATTAGTGTAAATTACAAATTTGAATGGTTTTAATTTGTAAAAATGAGCCATGGTATATTAGAATCAAGTGTGTAATATGCAAAATCTTTTCCAAAATCTCTCCATGGTTCTAGAAATTTCTAGGAAAAGGGTTAAATTGAAAAAGTTAGATAATAAAGGGTTTAAGTGAAAAAATGCATTATTTATGAACTTTCTACACAATACCACACATTTTCTCTCTCTCTCCACCCTCCTCCCTCTCCATGGCCGGCCTTCCCTCCATGGGTAGCCCCAAAATTTTTACCCCATCATTTTTGCATTAAAAATCATCAAAATTCATCAAAAATTCCAAAAATAAATCTCAAAAATCAACATTCAACCTCTACCATTTTCCTTTGACCTATATAGCATGGATTTTGGAGATGGAAAGCATGCATTTTGGAGGCTTATTTCATGTTTGGGTTTCATATTTTGGAGGTATAAAATTCCTTCTTTTGATTTATTGTTATTAGATGTTCATTTAAGCATAATTAGATTTAATATATTAATTCTATTTACTACTTCTAAAATTCAAGTTAGGTTTGTAAATTCAAGTTATGATTTTTAATAATTAATTAGGGATATAATAGTTAATCTAATACTTTTAGAATTGGAAAATCTTGGATGTTTGTTGAATTGTAAATTTTTCATTTAAAATTGTTTAAATGAAGCTATTTAGCTAACTAGTTTTTTTGTAAATATATATGTGGGTGATATAAAATTCCAATTAACCTTGCTATCATTAGATTGTAGTTTTAGTGAGAACTTTAGCATGTTAATAGAAAGAAAAACTTAGTTTGATTGCTAGTTTCTAATGATAATTGATAAATAGTAATAAAATTGCTATTTTGTAAACTAGATTTTAGAAATTCCTAAATAAATGAGATTAAAATTATAATTTATGGTTTCATTAAATCATTATCATCATGAATTATGGTTTAATAAATTAATTCATGCAAAATCATGTTTTGTGGTGGAATTGTGGTATTTTGCTTGAAAAATGTTGAAAATTGTTAAAGGTTGCAAACTAGAAATTTCAAATTAATACAAATTTGTGTAATAAAAATATAGTAATGGTTTGTGTAGTCTAGTTATGCCATTTAATGAGTTTTATGACCATTGGTTTCATTTAAATGTCAAGTTTTGATGAAAAACGGTAAATTGGCATTTTCGGGTTTTACGAAATTGGACGGTTTGATGGATTTTAGGGTTTCGATGGATTTAATCATGTTTTATAATATAAGTGATGTGTTTTAAAACACCGTGTTATTTATTGATGTTATCTCGATCCATCGGAGTTTGTACGCCGATATCGAGCGATATTTGGTTCTTTTGCGTGGACGGGACATAGGTTTTAACCCATGCCGGTTCACTGCGTCGTTTTGACTTTTGTATGTGATTCAATTTACGATGCTATTTATATGTTTGCGTTTAGGTACCCCTCACATGGACTGCGGGCGATGAAGAGGAGGATGGCAACACTGTCTTCGGCAGACATGGACCAGGTGAGTAGATGTATATCTACGGGGGGAAGTCGGGTGGATGGCGTTTAGCACCCCCGCAACGTAGAATATGAATAGTACTTATTGACATTAGGAAGCCAGATGTGACCCTAGATTCTTAAAGCTTAGGACCCTAGTAATGACCATAGGCTGGACTAGACTGATTTTGGAAAACCATACCAGGGGATGAATACCTTGGAGGAGGTTCGTAGGTTTCAGATAGAAACACATACTGAAACTCGACATGGTGTATACGTGTATGTGTGTGTGTGTGTGTGTGTGTATATATAGGACTAGGTATAGGTATATATATATACATATATATATATACAACACGTATATGGGATTCATTGAGGTGATATGATATCCGAGGTGTGATGAAACAGAGTAATTGGGGTTGATGCCGTGATTCTTGGTTATACAGTCGTATTAAGTGTTAGCGGATCATTACAGAATGAGATAATGAACATGTATACTTAAATTATAATGGGTGGTGATGATATTGAGGTACATGGGACTCTAAAATAGTACCCGGACTGTAACTTGTGATTGATCACGATATGGGATACGTATGACTTGATTACGACATCATATAGGTGTGACCTGATATCGATATCATAGAGGTGTGACTTGAGGACGATATGATACATATGACAAGATATTTCTGAGGATAAACAAATGATGCTTATTATGATGGCAATGATATATGATTGATGTATGCGATCACAGTTTAGCACCTTGATTATTAGATGTGTTGATGATGACATTATACTAATGATGAGACACCTAGAAGATTCTTGACCCGTACCCTGATATTGGGATGCCGTACGATGGATTTTACCGTACGAGACATAAATATGATGATTGATCCGCACTCTTGATTCGGTGAAGCCGTACTACGTACGTGACGCTATTGAGGCCGGATCGCCGACTATTAGAGATATTGATTCAGATCTTAGGTAGACTCTTGTTTCTTATTAACTAGTTTCTTAGGTTTTGTTCTTTAGGAGGTTAGATGGGCACTAGATTAGGTTCGAGTCAAATAGTGGTAGTGATAATTGTTATCAAATGAGTGGATAATCCACGTCTGTCTTTGCATTCATACTGTAATCATCATGGTGCATGTTCTTTCATATGTTGCTATAATCAGTATAAACTTTACATGTTAGGACACCAGCACCATTACCGATGATGCGCATATTCCACGCACACTTTATTACCGGCTCACACACATCATCATCGGTAATTGCTATGTCACGTACACTTTAGATCATATTATCTTTTATTGACAGAATCAGTTAACAACTAGATCGATATAATTTTGGGATTACTCTCAGATGTTAGTATAGACATGATACTTATCACTTAGACATTCATGCATTCATATTTTCATGTTATCATGCAGTATCATGGGCATATGCCGATACTATCATATACTTACTCATGATTTTAAGATTTGGATTTCTATGAGATTTCTGGATTTTTGGGGAAAACCGCAAGAATATATAAAACTTCTCTCTCTCCTCTTCTCTTTTTAAAATAAGATGCGGTTTTCTCGTGATGTATGTGTCGTCTACCATGAGATTTCATGTTTTCTGTTGGATTTCGAGACCCGATTCGAGGAGTGGATGAACCGTCTCGGGTACATGGTGGGCCCGGTATGGTACCCCGGGGCAAGAAGATCGAGTTGTAGACGATAAGCCTGGCAGGGGAAGGCTACCTGCCGGTGATGTCTGGCGCGGCGGATATCCGGAGGATACCGACCGTTGTCGTAAGATTTGATGATATGGGCCGATCCGGACTGACGGAGCCTGAGGTATTGAGACTATGATACTTGAGATTTACATGTTTGTGTCGATATTTGACACGGATTTCCATGGATTTCATTGTTGAGATTTCAGATTCCTATACACATTTTACTATGATAACAGCTAAAGATTTCTTATACAGATATATCTGGATTTCAGGATTGATTGTTTTATATTCATGGTGCATGCATACCCATTCATATGACATAGTATTATATGAGGCATTGACACGAGCACGGAGTATCTGCATTTACACGTAGTTTTACCCTGCTATTACTAGATGATTAGGATATATTAGTGTATTATTATGACCTAGGATAGCGTCGTGCATTCGATTTCTTTTCGTAGATGTCTTCTACTCACGAGTTGGCAACTCACCCCTGTTGTGCCAAATTTTATTACAGGTTCGATGTACAGGTTTCCCTTGGCAGTTGCTGGCACATCATTTTCATTTCGGGTGATTTGCACGGTAGGTTGGTTCATTTGTATCTGAACCGCCATTGTACTTTTATTCTTTCATTTGTATCTAGTAAGCTCCATCAACCATACTTGTATTACTTGATAAGTTTATTGGACCAGTTTTTTATTTCGACCTTAGAGTCGCGCATGTATTATTCTGATCTGGTGGTTTTGTTTTCTTTTGAGTTTTGAGCCTCGCCCTTTGGCGTTGTATATTATTGTGCTTGTTGTGGTTGTTTCCGCCTGTTGGCGTTGAGCTAGCACCCGTTTGGGGATGCTTTTTTTTATTGTTTATGTATATTATACTTGTTGTACCCGTTTGGGGCCAGTTTTTACAGAGGAGACTCTGCCGAAATTTTTGAGAAAATTTGCTGATGTTTTAAACTTGTTCCTTCATGTTTTCTTTTACTGCTTCCTCTTATTTTTTCATGGTTTAGAGTTCTGGGCTTCGGCTTACTTAGGTTACGTTGCGCCTCTAGACGTTTCGTAATCTAAGTGCCGGTCACGTTCCGTACTTTCGGGTCGTGACATCAACGTAGTAATGGAATTCACATTATAATTTTGTGAATGGGCAGGATTCGGTAGGGGTTGAGATGGGAGTTTCCCTTTTTCTCTCGCACTCATTGCTTCGTTTAACTATGCGATTTGGTTTTCTATTGATTTAATACTCTCACCATGGGAGGCGGAGTTTTTCGTTATGGTATCAATAGAAGACTTCATCTCAGCCGACAATTGCATGGATTGTTTCATGAACATATCCAAAGTTTGTGCAAGTAAAGAGTTATCAGTACCGGCCACTTGTGGTGTAGAAGTGTTGGCCGGATTTTGGAAATTCTGTGACTGAAAGGGGGGCTAATTCTGTGGTTATGGTTGCTGTGGAGGAGAATTTTGATAATTGCATTGTTGGTTTTGATTCCAAGCAAAATTAGGATGATTCCTCTATCCTTGATTGTATGTGGAAGAATAAGGATCGTTTCTAGGTCGCTGCTGAAAAGCAGCATTAGCTTGAAACGATGCATTCATAGAGCATTCTTCCGTTAAGTGTGAAGGATTCGAACAGCAACCATAGACGGTCTTAGGAAGCGTGACCTGATTTAGGGAGAATGATGAGAATTTGTTCTCAATAGCATCGAGTTTCTTCTGTATCACTGCCATTTCGACTTTTACTGCGATAGAAATATCGAGCTGGTGAATACTTTCCTTAGTTGAAGGTGGTCTTACGCTTTCCCACTGCAAAGTGTTTTCTGCGAGATCTTCCAGATATTTCCATACTTTACCGTCATCTTTAGACATGAAATTGCATTGACACATTATTTCAAGCATCTGCTTTGTCGCTGGATTAATGCCCTCATATATAATCCGACATAAATCCCATCTTTGTATTCCATGATGAGGACATTGGACAAGCAGATCCTTGAAACGTTCAAAGCACTTCCAAAATGGTTCATTGGAAAGCTGGGTGAACTGGTTGATCTCACTCCTAATATGGGCAGTCTTATGATTTGGGTAAAACTTCTTAAGAAATTCTATGATGAATTCATCCCAATTAGTGATAGAGTGTGCGGCAGTATTATAAAGCCATTTTTCTGCCAAGTCGCACAGTGTGAATGGGAGAAGACGCAAGCGCATAGTATCGACAGTCAACTGTGAAGTACCCATCATTGTGCATACGTTTTCGAATTTGGTGATGAAAACGTACTCGTCTTCCGACTCAAGCCCGTGAAATTTGGGCAGCAGATTGATGTAGTGGGTTTAATTTCGAAATTATCCCCGTTAGCTGGTGGAAGAGATAGACAAGTGGGAAGAGGACCACGGATAGGATAGCATCTCTCTTGGAGAGAGATGCACGGTGGAGTCTGCGTACCTACGGGAGGTGGCAGCGTGGTGTTATAATCTGATGGAGTGTCGTCCATCTCGGTTGTGTGTGGTGGTGGGGGAAAAGAAGATGAAGAAGTACCGACTTCGGCGTCGATAGCAGGAACGCGGACAAGACGGGCACTAGGATCCCGTGTCCAGCCGAGCATGCACTAAGCGGGTTTAGCGCAAGTGGCAGCGTGTGTGTGATTTAAAATTGGTCTATTTTGAAAAAGTGGGACTTAAGACAAATCACATAAAAATGCACAAACAACCCTAGAACTAAGGTTACCTAGGTCAGTCTCTAGACCGCTCCCATACTTTCAAAGGACAAGCCGTAGGATCAATCCTCTACCACCTCTTTACTACTCTTATGGCCAGGTAAGTGCCAGGTAAGTGGGATGTATCCGCTATACGAATCACCGAAAATAGCGGGCCTTAATTAAGTAACCACTTGCCTTAGACACACTTGCCTAGGCACCACAAAAGTAATGCGGATAAGCGATAGATTACCCACGTCCTTCCTTTGTCCTTAATGAGCGCGACGGTCCTTAGAGTTTGGTCTAGATATTTTTTAAATTAATGTAGGGTTGATGCAGATGCTCGGTTTGTGATTTGTGGGGCTTAGGAAGGGTGATAAAATCCACACCTAATCTGGATTTGGTCTTTGCCCCTTAAAGTCCGTATTAAAATATGCAAAACAAAACCAATCACAAAATTTTTGCAAAAAGATTTTTGAGCGGCGCTATTTTGCAAAGAATCCTGCAGAAAATAGATTTTATTGGATTTGAAAGGAGAGAGAAGGGGTTGAGAGAGATACCAGAGAGGTGTGAAACCCTAGATCTCTTGTTTCCTCAAGTCTGTGACTTCAGATTTCCTTGCAAAAAATTCACGCACAAATCTTTAAATATGCAATTTGCAGTTTTGTTTTAACAATGATATAAATCGTCTAAGAATTCAACACAAATAGTAAGAATAAAAAATTACGCACGTATCCCCGGCAACGGCGCCATTTGATTGGTACCAAAAGAGTGTGTTTGTAGTTAAAGTAACCGCAATCAGAACGGTGTCGCGTGTAGCTAGACCGAGATGAGTACGGGTCGTCCTCAGGAAAACGTTGAACCTTTTAATCTTATTTTAGATGTGTTGAGAAAGAGAGGAAGGATAAAGAATTTTGAAGAATGGTTTCTAGATCTACGTTAAGCAAGAATGCAAAAATATAGATCTAGATTATTTTAGGGATGTAGTTAATATAATAAGGGGGCTTGTAGGGTTCGTTAGGATTTAGTAGTCATGGACGATTAATTAAAAGTTACCATTTTTATCCTTTAATAGATTTAAAACCAGAACGACGGTGATGCGTGTAGATTAGGGTTTCTGGAGGGAAAAAGGAATCCCACTCTTAACCCTTATCTCGACACGGAACTCCGTTCATATCTAGCCTTTACCAAAACAATCATTAATCTAATCTCTAATCGCGGTCGGAACTAACAAAGAATTGTTAGCGCGTCCGATTAGGATGTTAATGATTCTTTTGATAATGTCCATAAACTTTATAGGACTTAAAAAGGGTTTAGGGATGTTCATCATCCATTAGCCTACCCTAATCCTACGAACCCTAACAAGCGGAGAATTACTCGCGCATGTTGGGAGAAAAAGAGATGGAAAGAAATTGCATAATTAAACTACGAAGAAATAGAATAAGAAAAAGAAAGCTACCTTTATTAATCAACAATATTCATTACACTTGAATCCTTAAAAGATGATTACAATTTCTAGTTGCTTCTCGATCTCTTCTAAGGAGGTAGACGAACAGTTGATGATCAGCCTGGTTGCATGAGCCGTCTTGGACTTCGTGATCTCGTCGGCTTGGTGATTTTTCCAAGAGGCTCTCGGTCTTTATTTATAGTCCCAAAGCAAGAAAGTTAGATGCCTAAATTGGAGAATGGTAGATACAATCCCACCAAAATAATTCAATCCCTTAACTCCACTTTAACGCGGCGGATCCGCGGCATCAAAGGGCTCATGCCGCGGATCCGCGGCCTGATGATCAGATCCGTTGATCAAACTTCTGGGGCTGGCTCGTTGTGACATGTGGCGATCCTTAGAACCTTCAGAATTTGGAAATCTTTTCTTTTCTTCTGCCAGAATTGATTTCTTAATTTTGATTTCTTAATTAGGCAGGTTAGCTTTAACAACTTGATTTCCTTGATTTTAGACCTGAAAATTCTGCATAATAACTCAACAAATAATATTTAGTAGACTTTGTTCTACTAGGATTTGGTCAATGATATTATTTGCATACATTTTCCTACCAAATGCTAATTATAATATATCAACACATGGAAAATAGTATTTTTACACATAAACCCTCATATGTATGATATATTATAATAAAGACCTTTTTAAATATGGAAGTGGTAGGAAAAATGTAATAACAAATGTGCAGTTTTATCAACTGAACAGGCACACAAAGTGCTCATAGGTTAGAACCTATAGCCCACGCATGCAAAAACAACCAAATAACCATCGTCGTTGAGGTACAAACTTACAACGACCAAATCCAAATTCAAATATCATAAACTAAATTTCAGAAATCGGAAAACATTGTCAAAACCAACTCAAAATACTCTCATATTTTTGGCACAGGTAGACTAGGAGAAAACTAACAATACAGTGGCTATATTATAAGGTGTGTGAGCTACAAGCCAAACCCCAACATCAAACTCAAAAATTGACCCGTCGGAAGGTGCTATAGAAACCGGCCTCTCCAGTCCTATTTTGGAATTTTGGTCTCGTTCTTTTATGGCGATCTTCTACTCGTCTAACTAAGTTTATATAGCTGTTTGTTTTTCTTATAAGGACTCCAAATTGCTCCAGAATTCATTTGATCCTCAAAAACTTCACAAAACCGACATCGGAAAATTTGAAACTCGAGTTTTGGGTTTTCTAGTCTCTAGTCTAGCTGGAATATCACCACTAAGGTCTTGTAAACATTAACTAAATCTCAATTACACTTTCTTAATTCATAATATACCCTAAAACTCATCTTGGAAATTTCTTTCAACATTAATCTACACAAGCTTAACTCTAATGCACTATAGGATATTAGGAAACTCAATTTCTAAACTAAAGGTGTAGGATTATACCTCATTTGGCATCTCAAAAAATTTCTTGGGTTACCTAAAGTGTTCAAAATCTTCCCTTGATTGATCCATCATATTTGTAGTGAGCTTGTGCACAATTTTTGTGAAGGGATATAAGATTTTGTTTGAGTTTTGTTGGTGTTTGTGGGTGATAAAGGAGGTGGATGGTGAGGGAAACGAAGGAGGAGAAGAATGGAGGAATGAAGTGAAGAAAGAAGTGAACCAAATAGTGTAGAAACTTCCCTTCTCTTTCTGTCTCTCTCTCTCTCTCTCATCCAAGGCCCATACCTTCATGTCACCCCTCTCATCTAAATATCTCCTCGTATCTTTTTCTTTTCTTTTCCAAAACAAAAACATTTATAAATCAAGATGAAGCCATGGTTCATGGCACAAAAAAAGTAACAAATGTTTTGCAACATGATTTGTTGCGTGAGATATACATAAACAAGATTAATGCATAATTAGCAGCATATTAATCAAGTTTAGCATTAACTTAAATACAATTAATTGTATAGTAATTTAAAAAAATCTCCAAATCACATAAATAACTTCCAAATCAATAATTTATATCAATTTTCCAATTATCTTTCAAACTACAAGTATATGATCATACTATTTCGTTAAAACCAAATTTCCATACTTTATATAATATTCATGAAATGCATTATTTTGATTGTTTGAATAATTAAAATAATATTTTATCTCTCTGAATATTACACGAGCTCACTCATTTCGAGCTCACTCATTTCGTCCTCCGCTCAGTTCAAGTTCAATTCTTGTCCTAACAATCTCTAAGTTGGTTCGTAGATGGATAGTTTCGTCCAGCTGCTTGAATCACCCGAAATCTCCCACCTGAAATATTTAGTGTTACGTATTTTCGCAATCAACAAATAATAAGAAAATTAACCTAAATCTAATTATTTCATAATAACATAACCATCCCAAAACAAATTAAAGATGTCTTTTTCTCGGATCGGTTTTGTATTTTTAAAGTGCAAACTCTGAATCTAACCATCTCAATGCAATTCAAATTGCATTTGGGTTAATTTTTGTTGGGTCGGAAATATTTTACATGGCTTCCAACAGGCGAAACATGCCCCCTACATCCAAAAAAGATTTGTTGTCTTAAAAACAATTCTCTAGTTTTCAGGAAAAAATATTTAAACAATTTTAAAAACCACTTAGACCGAGCCCAAGCCTAGTTCTTACTGGCCCATGGCCCTCACCGCGAGCCGAACCGTGCCGAGCACGCCGCAGCGCACCATCGCTCATGCCTGCAGTTTGTATTTGTTATAAAAATTTCAGATTATTTTTATTTCCAAAAAATTCAAATTCCGAATATTCACAAAATTAGATTTTGCAAATATTTTGACAATAAATCCAAAAATCTTATCTCCAAGCAATTTCTAAAAACAACACATATCTTTAAAATTTCCTAAATCTTAAAACCATAAATTTTAGGTTTCGGCTTTTATTAAAAAAAATTGCCGCCATCAACCTTTTCTTTTTTGTTGCGTCTTGCGTCGTGGTCTATGCATCAATAAAAACTTTTTTTTAATATATTTTAACACATAGAAATTAACTGGAAACAATTAAATTAAATTTTAATTAACTCAATCTGGTTTAATCTTCCGATATACTACAAGAAAGCCATAAAATTTATCATGCGGAATCTATATTGATCTACAAACTCTAATGGTCAAGATCTAATATACAAACTTAATAAAAATAGACCTTTAATGATCTAATCTTTAATACATGATAAAAATTATAGATGAAAGACGAACAAATAAATCAAGAGCGTAATAAGCTTTGATACTAATGTAGTCTATTAATAGATACGACACACAGTCGAAAGATCCCCTCGTAACGAATCCAAATCTGTCACAAGGAGACACAAGCCGAAGCATATAATTAACCAACGGCTTACACGGTGTTGGAATCTCATTTGCCTTAGCAGGTTTGAGATCTCCTGATCAATGGATGACTTTGACCTGATCTTGTCTCCTTCTTCTGATGATGATGATCGAGGGAGGCCAATCACGCGTTAAGCAGAAGGTCTCCTTCACCACAACAGCTATTAGACTTTTGCAAAAGGGAGGAATAACTCTCTTTTGGAAGCCTAGGGAATTCTCTCTAGAATTTGAGGAGGCCACCACAACACATGTGAAACCCTGTCCATCATAAATCTAATCTTAGCCTTGCACATCCATATATATTGTAAGGGGTTTAGATAGATGGCTTAGATTAAAAGCCTAGCCCGCTTTATTGGGCGGGTTTCGGATCGGGTCCAACGAATAAACCGACTCAAATGCCAGGCTTAATAAAATTAAATGAAATCAAAGATGGACCCGTAAGGAAAATGTTTCATATTTAATTATATGAAATTTTCTTACTTTAGTTGAAAACTCTATAGCGTGTGCCAAGCTACCATTCTACCAACTATGCTTATGGTCCTGGTTTTTATCACTTATTATTTGGAGAATATTTTCCCACAATTATTAATTCATCCATGAATTTCTGAATCTTACACGTGTAAAGATTTCTGGCGGAAGCCAAAGATAATGGGAATATGATCAGGGGCAGAGTAATCACAGATTCACATGGTATGCGGATGGCCATCAAGTTTGAAAATTGAACGGGTCCTGCGGGCATATTATTTGGTTAAAAGAAAGGAAAGAGTCTAAGGTCCATCTTGTACTAGTAAAGACCGCCGCCGTCTAGAAGTCCAACTTGGAAAGTACTCCCTTTGACTATCAATATTTATAAGAAATTGAAAGCTTGATCCATGAGGAACATTTCCACAAGATTACTTCTAATAATACATTTTCATTGAGTAATGATACAAAGATGGTCTTTAAAATGTTAAAACCATGCACCCATTGATCCAATTACAATTAAACAGAGGTAAAAGAAGATTATGGACATACAAAGGTGGCTATTTAACTTTTGACTTGTAAGAATTTCGTTGACTTCTGTAGTGGCTATATTGCCAAATCTTTACTTAATATATCCACAATAAAACTTGTTTATTGACAAAATTAACTCCAACTGAATTAACCTTTAATTTTGGTCCTTTTATGCTGTCCCTCCTCTTGATTCCGATCCGGATCCCATTCAAGACGTCGATGTAGCACTGCTCCCTGTCGATCGCAAGATAGTTTTCGTCAACAAGATAACGAAGATCCACAGGCTCGTGGGCTTGTCGGCAAAGCGATCGAGCTCCTCTATTATGTTGACGAGATACTCCTGAGACGATGTCACGACCCAAAAAGGCACGTGACCGGCACAACGATCATGTGAAGTCCAATGGACCCCATTGTAACCCAAGTAAACCTAAGCTAAGATCAAAACATATAAACTGAAAGTAAGAGAGATGGAGTTTGAAGAAAAAATTTATAAAATGAAGTAAAGGAAGACTTGCAGTAAAAACAAAAAAAAATAAGTTTTGTTCGAAAACATTTGTCATTTAAAAATCCGGCAGCACATCTTTTGTAAATTTTAAATAAATTGCAGTAGAATGATAAAATATAAAGGCATCCCCACACGGGTGCTAGCTTGACGCCCACACGGCGGAGGCACAATCCACGCAATAATATACGATACCCATGGCGAAGAATAACACAAGCAAATATAAGAAATTATATAAATAAAAACATATAACTAACTCTACCGGAGTTCGACTCAAAAGAATAAACATATAACTCTCGTCACATGTCTTTAAGTCAAACAAATATACGAGTGGTTGATGGAGTAATAACTACATACAAAAATAAGTACAAAAATATACGGTTACAATACACTTCATAACCCACCCAGAGCAAAATGCGATCACACCCCAAAAGAGAAATGTACCAACGAAGCCACTACTGATCCAATCAGTCGGACTTGCAAGAACTATGGCACAACGGTGGTGAGTTGCTAACTCGTGAGCAGAAATACATCACAAGATAGAAATCGTATGCATAAACGATCCACCGACTAATCATAAAGTACCAGAATAACATGATGTGTGATAACATGTATATATAACATAAGTAAATGTAACTGCATCTTAACGGATCACGCACAATAGAAAATCATCATCAATAAAACCATCATCAAATCCTATGTCGATCAACGATACTCGAAATCTCAAAATATCTTAGGCGTCGTCTCTCGGATCGGCCTTCTTTTTAATCTCATCATATAACCCCGATCGGTATCCTCCGGATATCTGTTGTGTTCTATCATATATTCGTAACCGGTTCCTTCCCCCTCTCTGTATCAGATAAATCCGTAATCGGCACCTCCCCCTCGCTATATGATGTCACTAAACCAGTCCATTATGTATCTGTAACCGGTTCCTCCCTCCTCGGTATCGGATATATTCGAAACCGGCTCCTCCTCCATCGGTACCGGATAATATCAAACCATAAATATAAAGAAAACTCATGGTGGATGTATCATCATCATTTCAAAAGTAAACTAAAATTTGCAACATGACAAAGTTTTATAAAATAGAACCACGCGGTTTCTCAAATCTCATGGAAAATATAAAGTTCATAGGAACAATATTGCATAATTAACTTTGCAAAAGTGGAAGTTAAGATATAGGAATATATGGAGCAGTGGTAAAAACATAACGGGAATATGATCAGCAGCATATTATACTAACATGAATGTAAATACAACGCGAGCAACATGGCAAGTTCTATACGTGTAATGGCAGTTACTAATGATGTGTACGTATTACATGTGAGTCTGTGTTGGTGCCGCATAGTAATCATTAATAATTATGCAAATATTCTAGCCTATACGTGTCATGACAGTTACTAATGATGTGTACGTATAGAATTTGAGTATGTGTTGGTGCTGAATAGTAATCATTAATAATTGTGTATGTGTCCTAGCAAGTGTATTCACATAATCATAGCAAGGGAAATGAATATGGTATTGTAAACCGAGCATACTGTAAGTGTATAGTAGTCCTTGTCGCGACTACTATGGCTTCGTGGAATAAAAAAATTTAAAATTTTGAACATAATACACTAAAAGCCTAGAATATAAGCCCGAACACTAAACTAAACTAACACTAGCTAGATTTTTAGCTACCGAATTAGTATTACAACCTCTGTAGACGGTCCTTCGGGTATTGAAAGGTTTACTATGCAAGCTCCTAGATATTCGGATCGAGCTCTCGAAGTCGAACTTCCCACGTGAAAGATGATCCAACCGAGAATACTAATTCAAGCGATAGTTTCAACCGAAACAACTAAAGATCGAGTCTTGTCAGGACTAGATACTTAAGAGAGTGTAGTTTATGAAACAAGATGCTCTCTTTTAATCCTCAAAATTCAAAAAAAGAAAATGAGGAGGAAGAAGATGAAGTGGCAACTAGAGAAAATGATAACCATCCACTAAAAAAATATCCTCACTCTTTCTCTCCCATCTCTTCATTTCAAAACAAAAAAGTGGGTGGGCTAATGACCCACTAGGGTGAGTCACAAGCCAACAATCTTCTTCATTTATGATGAAGAAAATGAGAGAGAGAGTGTGTGTAGCCACCTCATGGTACACACACACACACACATACATATATAATCTAGTATATCCAAAACATGTATTTATAATAAATACGTATATCATATTTCTAACAAAATACGAATACCGTATTTATACAGAAAATACAAAATACGCGTATTCATAGTTAGAAAGAAATACATGTATTTGTATCAAAGCAAAAATACCTGTATTTATATGAACACGTATTTGTGTTAAATAGAAATACCCAAAAGAGAGCAATATAAAACTAGTATCAAAATTGGTTTTCTTTCAAACCTGCTAATACTACTAAACCGTCCGATTAAAGCACGTGTATAAATACACGTGTCCAATCGAACATCCGGGCGTATCGAAATACGCAAACTTCACCGTTTCTCTTGAACTAGGAAATCTTCTGCGTGGGATTCTAAAGACTCGATAATACGCTGGCTATGGGTTTAACCACAAGAACGTCAGTGACACTAGCTGTACGTAAAGGTTACCCAGGTATCTGTCGAAAGAAAGATCGACAAGAGAATTTGTCTGAACCCCTACTGAGCCTATAGGTGACATTCTTTGTAGAGTATGGTCTGTTCGTCTAAGAGTATCGTATATCGGGCCTAGGGGATGGTAAACGTCAGACCCCTAATAACGCGACAAATCGTGTCAGTTTGGAGCCCAATACAACCTGAGAAATTACTTGTGTACCTACCAGTAAATCTCACTTGTCCTGACCAGGGATCTTTAGTATTGGATAATCATACACAGCACGATATCAACTCCCAATACCAAGAGAGATGAATCCCTTCTATCCCCTACCGTCTTTAAGTGCTTCGGGACTGCACCCAACAGCTACCTGTTTGCACAACTCATTAGAACCGTGGCAAGCTTGTAATCTAAGTACAATACGAATACACTTGAGACGAATAGTGATGTCAAGTCAACAGACTAACCTGTACTCATGTCACTGGAGAACTACTATTCGATGATTGGTATAATACCAACCAACAATTCCCAGCGAGTCTGTCCAGTGTAACTCTTAACCTAATGAGCACTTGTATACTATCTTTGATACCGTATATCAATGGCTGCGAGACAGGCCATCTCTCAAGATGGGGATAAGAAGCGTATACACTAGTCTACTCTGGAGTATTGACACCCTGTCACGATAATCCTACGATCAGGGACAAAATTAAGCATGTGCTTATAGACTACCCTGTTAGGAATATGTATGCCCTAGAGACCATTATTGTGATATAGTGGATGCTTGGACATATATATAGAGGACTTTCTTGCTCGACATGATAGTATGCTATCAGGTTACCTTTATCTTAACATGTAGACTGGTATTTATACAGTCTGTCTCTTACATGTTGATAAAGCCCTTAGGATATGTACTTAACTACCAGGACTATGAAGAGATCATACTAGTGGGACCAGGGTGGTCCAAAAGTACATCCTTTAATCAGTTCCTAGTCGAGAGAATATCGAGACTAGGGTATCGATATTCTTGAGTAGACTAGTGTGTACGTTTCTTGTCCCTTAGAAGGCGATGGTTGATCCCACAACTATTGGTGTGTGACATCAAAGATTGTACACATGTGCTCATTGAAAAATAAGTACACCGAACAGGACTCGCCGATGACTTCTATATGGTAGTATACCTATCGTCAAATAGCAGTCCTCTGATGACAATGGTACAGGTTAGTCTGTAGACCCGAGATCGTCATAGAGTCTTGTGAGGATCCCACTGTGCTTTGATTTCCTCCCTATCACGCTCAAAGGAGACGTGCAAACAGGTGGATTTTGGGTACAGTCCCGAGTCGCATGGAGGCATTGAGCGATAGGAGGGGTTTCTTTTCTCCCAGTATTGGGGGTTGATATTGCACTATACTCGATTGGATATAACTGGAAGTTCCTGGCTAGTGCTACTGCCGAGATTTATTGATAGCTGTTATCAGTAGTTTCTCAAACCGTTATAGGCCAGACATCGGCATGACTTATCATGTTACCGGGGTCTGACGATTACCATCCCTAGACATGATATGTGACATATCAGACAAAGAGACCAGACTATACTGTAGTGTTACTGATAGGCTTCATAGAGACTATGGACGAGCTTGCTTGTTGATCTTCATATCGCTCAATACCCGGGTAGCCGTTACGTCCAGCTAGTACCGCTGACGGCTTGTAGGTGACTGATGTGATCATCACCTACTGCTGGCATATTGACTAGTTTTTAGAGTTCCACACAGAAGTTCCCTGGTTCAAGCAAAACGAAGTAGGACACATATGTGATATGTGTGTGGGCCAGATTAAATACGTGTATGTGATACCGTATTGTAATCTGGCGGTATCTGTCATCAAGTTCGGTTATATGTGATATAACCAGGTTATCGAATCAAGTGTTGATTTGATAACGTGATATACAGATAAATGATATTAATCTATCATATGTGATATAACAGGATTATTAAATCAAGTGTTGATTTAATAATGTGATATAATTATATCTTAACTAATATCATTAGCTCACTAATTATTCTTCATAATATATATATATATATATTAATATATATATGATATGTTTATATATATATATATATAATAAAGCATGCTTGATTTTCTATTTTTGTGAAAAATAGAAAATGAGGTTGAAAATGAGAGCATGGTTGCAAGCATGGGTTTTATTAATTGTTTTTTCATCTTGACTCACTATTCAATCATGGTTGCAATTTTATACTGAAAAATTCCATGCTTGAATGAGTGGAGGTCAAGCGTTGCCATTCTTTCTAAGCCCATTCTCAACACTTAGCCATTTTTCATGAATTGCTCCCATGGTTGCTCTCTAGCACTCTTCTTTTTCTTCTTCCTCAATTACTTCAAAAATCCAAACCCTCACATGTGATGTGAATCATGGATTTTTGAACACATTAGTGAGCAAATCAAATCCCCCACTTCACCATCCTACGCTTGACTAGTGATCAAGTGTAGCATGTTTACTATGATAAAGAGTTTAGTGTAGAGGTAGCTGGAGGTGGAGGGAATTCGCATGGATCATCTTCGGCACGAAGGTCATCGGAGGAAGCTCGTCCAAAGCCTCAAGTGAAGCCTAGTGGAGTCGCGGAACTACTACACGGATCATATGAAGTGAAGGACTTGATCTTCAAGCGTATAAACTCCTTTCACTTTCTTTAGTTGTTCACATCATCAAAACCATAACCCTAAAATTCTAGCAAAGATCTTGAATAGTCTAGCTTAGATCCTAGAAAAATTTGAATTTGGCATGCTTGATGCCACTTGGAACCCCTTGAAGGTGCTAGGGTCAACTTTCATGGTATTAGAACCAAGTTAGAACATTAGGGTAATTTGTAGCGACGTTAGAAATCCGCCGTTTTTGTCGCGTGAAAACTGCCGATACAAACAGTTTCGAAACTGATGTTTTGAGTTGTTTGCACACCCCGTCGGCTCACGGTTTGAACCGAGAAGCCGCGGGATGGAGTGTGCGCACCTTGGGGACCCTCTGGGGGGACCGAACGGCTGGGCCCACTCCCCAAGACCACCACAAGGTGGTCATGGCGGTGGGGACGCGAAACTGCCCCATCTTAGGCAGTTTCAGGTCTGCCTCACCCCCTGGCCACCTCGTGGTAGCCTCAGGGGTAGGGTATCCCCTCTAGACCCCCCAACTCGAAGTTAATTTCATGCTCTAACTCTCCGTGAAGATTCGGGCGGTTTCGAGTTTGTTTCGACTTCCGGATTGGCTCAAAACGATCGATTTTGGAACTTTAGCTCACTTGATTTCTCGAGCCTTGGAAAAATTGGTGTAGTGTGCTGATAGCTTGCGGAATACTAATGTCGCGGTTACTTTACAAGCTTGGTGATGTGTGATACAATTATTAGAATCCGGATTAATTAGTTTTATGAAAACTGGTTAGTATAATTGTAAATCTAACCGTTTAGTCTCAATTGATCGATTGCAACGAAGTTTTGATTCGGATCAAAACTCCGTCGCAATTGCGTATTGTATGCGATCACTAAGTCTGGACTCTTGTTGAATTATCCGACAACCAATTGAAAAGAGTTTTCAATTTGAGACTAAAATGCAAGTTTTACATGTTAGGCATGAAATCCGGAATATGATACTCCGGGTTTATAATGTCTAAGGATATTGCGGATTCTAATCATTGTAGTTTTCTATTTCTTTTCTTCGACCGTAAGTGTAATATGTGGGGTATTCCGATCTCGTTGCTATATGTCAAAGAGTTTTCGGGATACGCATATTTACTTACGTTGATGACATGAGATGTTATGTGTTGCTGTTGATGTGATTTATTGGATCGTCGTGATTGAAGAGCCGGGGGGGGGGGTATGTGAGATGAGAGTTTTTATATTTTCATTCATGTAAAATTCAATGTAATATTCTTTTATCGGGGCACTTCCGGATTGAGGATGATGCCATCATTGTTGTATTTGTTTACCTTTCCGCATTAGGATAGACCCAAGGTGGGGAGCACAAGTAACCGGGTTCTAGGGTCCAGTAGAAAACCATCTCAAGGAGTTGAGACCAGGTCTTCTAACTCTATAATTGGTAGGGTTACTTGCCGCTCTCACAGGGGTCTATGGGATGTGGATTTGTCTATTCATCATGACTGTGGAATCCGTGTTTTACATTACTGGCTAAATTTAAAACACGTAAATCCTAGTATATTCAATATTTCATATGTTGCTTCTGCTGATTGTTTCTGCGATGTGATTATGTTATATTATATATGTGCTATATAATAAACGTTGCTAATGTTTTGCACCCGCGCTAGTCCAGCCCCCGCTCTGCCGGTAGTTAAGTAGCCTAACGGTGCATGACGGGGCCCCGTGGCGAATGCGGATGGCATAAGCATACGTTCTATTTTCGTTTCTTTTTCTGTGATGATTAGGAAACATTAAATGATGGGACTTCATTGATGAGATTTATGAAAAGAAAGAAACCAAAAGATGTTGTAGAATCAAATTTTCAAAAAGGATAGCTCTAGTTTTTGCTTTGCATAGTGGTATTCCTTGATGAATATCCAGCACCTTATTCGATGAGGAAAGAGCCGAGATCTCTTCACCGGGAGTGACCTCTTTAGCAAAATTAGCAAATGCTGCAACTCACTCGGTTTTGTTTTTGATTGCTTTTCTAGTTCTTGCTTTGCATAGTGGTATTCCTGAATATCCCGTACTTTATTCAATGTGAAAAGAGCCGAGATCCCTTTACCGGGAGTGACCTCTTTAGCAAAACTAGAAAAAGCCTAAAAAACATTCCTTTTCAAAATCATTAGATTCTACAGCGATATCAAGTTCATTACGCTCATGGTTTTCTTAAAAACCAGCGTAGCCCTCCATCATTTCAAATAAGCACCATTTAGTATTCATGCTGCGTTTGTTGACCTTCGTCAAGGCGTAGTGTACGGTAGCTGATTAGTGATTATCTGCCAGCATGTTATGCGATTGGATTAGGGTAGTCATGCGGCCTTGTTGTCTTCCGTCAAGAGACGTGCGGGTGGGTTTAATTCAATCAAGAAATGAACGTGTTGAACTTGACTAGCGGCCTGTGGTTTGTTGACCTCCGTCAAGATCATAGGAGGTTAGGGGTAAAAATCATTATCGGGAATTTCAAGTGTTGAAATTTGCAATGAGATTGCATATCTTCTATATGATAGTTGGATCATGATACCCACTGCGAGTAAGAGTTACTCCTAGGAGAGTTTTGCACTTTGCAATTAGCTGATCAAGTAGGTGTCGAGAAAGATGTCAATGGGGTTATGCCTCTGGGAAAATGAGATTTATTTTAATTAGGTCCGTGCAAAAGCACGGGGAACCTCCCTCAAAGTACTGACACTGGCCTGGCCGAACGATTGGCGAACTTGGAGGGGGTAATTAATCCCGGCTAATCTTGCATTTTATGGTTTGAATAAAGATTTGATAAAACCAATGGGAGCCATCCTGATTAGATAAAATAACCAATCTAATCTTGCAAAGAGCGCATGCAAAGTGATTATTCTTCTCTCTCTCCTGGTAGTGACCAATGACACCGCCTTAATCAAGATAATAATATGGATGTTTTGACCGAAACTACTTATTATACTGGGCTAGGTTCCGCTCTATCTTATGATTTTCATAAGTCTGAGCAAGAAATATGGGAATATTCGGATTCCCACGCTATCCAAACGAAGAATAGGCATATTGATGCATTGTCTTCGGGTGTGTTCGTAACCAAGAACTGTTTCTCAGTTACCTCGACATCCTGGGTATTGGATACCGGATCAAGATCCCACACATGTAATTTGTTACATATGCTATAGATAGGTAGAGAACTGGGAAATGGTAATATGTCTCTAAGAGTAGGGGTGGTGCAATTGTTGCGGCCAAAGCAGTTGGCGAATATCACCTAGTGTTACCAACTGGTAATACATTGATTCTAAACGGCTGTTATTTCGTACAAATAAATATTGTGAATATTTTCCTAAATCATGTGTTGATTGGGTAAGGTATGTTGTATAACAATGCATACGTTCTGAATCAAACTACAGTACTAAACGTACAGAACACACACAAGAGGAGCAGTTCAGAAATGAACGAAGTCTTCTTGTGGCATTGTAGACTGGGTCATTTCGATGAAACATGACTAGCTGAAGTTCCATAAGGATGCATTTTTGAATCTGTTCGAACTTACATCTTATGAAACTTGCCAGTCATGTCTCAAAGACTAGGTGACCAAATCTCCATTTACTGGAAACGGAGAAAGAGCTACTGAACTCTTAGATAGATACATGGTGATGTATGCGGTTCTATGTCTACATATGCCAGGGATGGTTCCACGTACTATATTATATTCACCGATGTTCTCTCAAGATACGGACATGTGTTCTTATTGAAACACAAAACTGAATCTTTTGAGAATTTCAAGGAATATAAGTACGAAGTTGAGAACCAGATGGGTAAAGGTATTCAAATCCTTCGATATGATCGGGAAGAAGAATACTGGACCACGGAATTCCGAGACTATTTAAAAGAGAATGAAATTCTCTCTCAGCTTACTCCTCCGTATACACCACAGCACAACGATATATCGGGGTAGAGGAATCGCACCCTATGAGATATGGTGCGCTCTATGATGAGTACTGCTGAGTTGCCTATTTCCTTTCAAGGACATGTACCTGAGAAGATGCATACCTATTGAATAGAGTTCCGATCAAATCCGTTGCCTACCACTCTATATGAGATATGGAATAGGTAAATACCATCTCTTAGACGAGTTAAGATATGGGGTTGTCCGGCCTATGTTGAAAAGAAAAATCCGGATAAGCTCGAGGCAAGGTCAGTTCTATGCAAGTTTGTAAGATATCCTAAACATTCGCGAGGGTATATCTTCTACCACACCGAGGAACAAAAGATGTTTTGTTTCTCGACATACCACCTTTTTAGAAAAGGAATTTCTTGTGGAAGAAATTAGTGGCGATAAGGTATAACTTGAAGTAGTTCCAGCAAACACAAACTATAACTGACAATTTAGTGGAACCGGAGGATTCAATAGTCCCTGACGAACCGAAGACACTCCGCTGATCTAGTTGGGTTCCTCATCCACCTGAGAGATACTACGGTTTTCTCGTAGATGGTGGGAGTGAGGATTGCATCATAGAGATGATGACCCGACTAGTTTCAAGCAGGCCATCACAAGTGGAGGCTACGTGAAATGGCTGGATGCTATGTGATCTGAGATAGAATCTATGTACACCAACAAAGTATTGACTTTGAATGTTGCTCCTGAAGGGGTAAAATCTATCGGGAACAATAGGATCTTTGAGAAAGATAAATTGGTGTAGATGGAAAAGTTGAGACTTTCAAAGCTACACTTGTCGCTAAGCTTAAGTCCATCAGGATCCTACTTGGCATTGCTGCATACCATGACTACGATATATGGCAAACTGCACGTCAAAATAGCTTTTCTAAATGATGATTTAGAAGAGAGTGTGTATATGACACTGCCAGAGGCCTTCGTAGACAATGGGAGCAGCAGAAGCATGTGCAACCTGCTTAAATCCATCTACAGGTTAAAGCAGGCATCACGGAGATGGAACATCTATTTTAATGAAGCTGACAAAGAGTTTGACTTTATCAAAGAGTTAGATGAACCATGTATAAATAAGAAGGTTGTAGACAGTGTGGTTGTCTTCCTCATATTGTACGTGAATGACATACTCTTGATAGGAAAGGGTGTTCCTATGCTACACTCGGTCAAGAACCTCTTATCACACAGGTTCTCCATGAAAGATCTAACTGATGTCTTCTACATCCTGGGGATATAGATCTATACAGATAGATCTAAATGGATTTGGGATTGTCCCAATCCAGGTACATAGACACCATGCTAAAGGGGTTTAGTATGGATGATTCTAAGTGAGGTAATGTACCCGCTTGTTCAGGAATCACTCTCTCCAAAGAGATGTCTCTCGAGACTGATTTGGAGAGGGCTCGCATACAAGAGATACCCTAAGCTTTGGCCGACAGGTCAATCATGCATGCGATGTTATGTACCAGACTAGATGTAGCTTACTCATTAGGTGTAGTGAATAAGTATCAAAGAGATCATTAGGAAAACTACTGGACAGCTGAAGAACATTCTTAAGTGCTTGAGATAGACTAAAGAGATGTTCTTGGTGTATAGTAATGGTGAACTCCAGATAGAGTCCTTTACCGATTCGAGCTTCTAGAGTGATAAGGACGAGTGAAAGTCAGTCTCGGGTTTTTTCTTCAACCTCAGTAGAAGGAAGGTATGTTGGAAGGGTTCCAAGCTATATACTGTAGCAGACTCATCGATAGAGGCTAATTACATCGCCACCAACGATGCTGCCAAAGAGGTTGTTTGGATGAATAGAGTTCATGAGATGAACTAGGTTCCTACTATTGGGCATCCAATACCTATGTAATGTGATGACAATGGAGCTATGGCTTTGGCTTAGGAACCCCAGTCCCGTCAGTGATCTAGACATATTCTTAGACAGTATCACCTGATCAGGAAGATAGTTGATCTCAGGAAGATCAAGGTTAGGAGAGTTGACACAGAGGATAACACAGCGGATCTACTCACCAAGGCCATCCCCCGGATGCTATTCGAGAGACTTTTGGGACGTTGGGTATGGGATACCACAACAACTAGCCTTAGTGCAAGTGGGAGATTGTTAGGAATATGTATACCCTAGAGGCCATTATTGTGATATAGTAGATTCTTGGACATATATATAGAGGACTTCCTTGCTCGAAATGATAGTATGCTATTAGGTTATCTTTATCTTAACATGTAGACTGGTATTTATACTGTCTGTCTCTTACATGTTGATAAAGCCCTTACTGTCTGTCTCTTACATGTTGATAAAGCCCTTAAGATGTCTACTTGACTACCAGGACTATGATGAGATCATACTAGTGGAGCCAGGGTGGTCCAAAAGTACATCCTTTAATCAGTTCCTAGTCGAGGGAATATCAAGACTAAGGCATCGATATTCCAAAGCAGACTAGTGTGTATGTTTCTTGTCCCTTAGAGGGCGATGGTTGATCCCACAACTATTGGTGTGTGACATCAAAGATTATACATAGGTTCTCATTGGAGAATGGGTACACCAAACAGGACTCGCCGAGGACTCCTATGCAATAGTATACTTATCGTCAGATAGCAGTCCTCTGGTGACACTGGTACAGGTTAGTCTATAGGCCCGAGATCGTCAAAGAGTCTTGTGTAGCTCCTACTGTGCTTTGATTTCCTCCCTACTACACTCAAAGGAGACGAGAAAACAGGTGGATTTTGGGTACAGTCCCCATTCGCATGGAGGCAATGAGCGATAGGAGGGGTTTCGTCTCTCCCGGTATTGGGGGTTGATGTTGCGCTGTGCTCGATTGACTAAAACTGGAAGTCCCTGGCCAGGGATGCTGCCGAGATTTACTGATAAGTGTTATCAGTAGATTCTCGAACCGTTATAGGCCAGACATCGGCATGACTTATCATGTTACTGGGGTTTGACGATTACCACCCCTAGACATGATATGCGACATATCAGACGAAGAGACCGGACTGTACGGTAGTGTTACTGATAGGCTTCATGGAGATTATGGACGAGCTTTCTTATTGATCTTCATATCACTCAATACCCGGGTAGCCGTTACGTCCAGCTAGTACCGCTGACGGCTTGTAGGTGACTGATGTGATCATCAGCTACTGCTGGCATATTGAGGAGTCTTTAGAGTCCTACAGAGAAGTTCCCTGGTTCAAGCGAAATGAAGTAGGACACATATGTGATATGTGTGTGGGCCAGATTAAATACATGTATGTGATACCATATTGTAATATGGAAGTTATCTGTCATCAAGTTCGGTTATATGTGATATAACCAGATTATCGAATCAAGTGTTGATTTGATAATATGATATACATATAAATGATATTAATCGGTCATATGTGATATAACCGGATTATTAAATCAAGTGTTGATTTAATAATGTGATATAGATTATATGTGATGTAATTATATCTTAACTATTATCATTAGCTCACTAATTATTCTTCATAATATATATTAATATATATATGATATGTTTATATATATATATAATGAAGCATGCTTGATTTTTTATTTTTGTGAAAAATAGAAAATGAGGTTGAAAATGAGAGCATGGTTGCAAGCATGGGCTTTATTCATTGTCTATTCATTTTGACTCACTATTCAAGCACGGTTGCAATTTTATATTGCAAAATTCCATGATTGAATGAGTGGGGGTCAAGTGTTGCAATTCATTCTAAGCTCATTCTCAACATTTATCCATTTTTCATGAATTGCTCTCATGGTTGCTCTCTAGCTCTCTTCTTCTTCTTCCTCAATTACTTCAAAAATCTAAACCCTCACATGTGATGTGAATCAAGGATTTTTGAACATATTAGTGAGCAAATCAAATCCCCTACTTCACCATCCTACACTTGACTAGCGATCGAGTGTAGCGTATTTACTACGCTAAAGAGTTTAGTGTAAAGGTAGTTTGAGGTGGAGGGACTTCGCGTGGATCATCTTCGGCACGAAGGTCATCAGAGGAAGCTCGTCCAAAGTCTCAAGTAGAGCCTAGTGGAGTCGTGGGACTACTACACGGAGCATGTGAAGTGAAGGACTTGATCTTCAAGGGTATAATCTCCTTTCACTTTCTTTAGTTGTTCACATCATCAAAACTATAACCCTAAAATTCTAGCAAAGATCTTGAATAGTCTAGCTTAGCACCTAAAAAAATTTGAATTCAGCATGCTTGATGCCACTTAGAACCCCTTGACGGTGCTAGGGTCGACTTTCATACCCAACCCCCACTAGTGTGACTGCTATCACAACTGTCACGACCCTTAAGTGGCACGTGACCGTTGTTAGGAATATGTATGCCTTAGAGGCCATTATTATGATGTAGTGGATACTTGGAAATATATAGGTAGGACTTTATTATTTGACCTGATAGTATGCTATCTGGTTTCTCTTTATCTTAACATGTACACTTGTATTTTTATACTGTCTCTCTGATACATGTTGATAAAGCCCTTAGGACGTTAGCTTGACTACTAGGACTATGAAGCAGATCATATTAGTGGGGATTATGTAGTCCGCAAGCACATCCTTTAACAGTTCATAGTCGAGGGAGTATCGAGATAGGGTATCGATATTCCAGAGTAGACTAGTGTGTACGTTTCTTGACCCTGTATGGGACGATAGTTGATCCCACAACAATTGGTGTTTAACATCAAAGATTGTACACAGGTGCTCATTAAAGAATAGGTACATTGAACAGGACTCGTCGAGAACTCCTAGATGGTACCATATTTATCGTCAGATAGCAGTTCTCTGGTGACACTTGTACAGATTAGTCTGTAGACCCGAGATCGTCATAGTATCTTGTGTGGTTTCTACTGTGCTTTGATTTCCTCCCTACCATGGCTAAAAGAAGTCATGCAAACAAATGGATTTTGGGTACAGTCCCGAGTCATATGGAGGCAGTGAGCGATAGGAAGGGTTTCGTCTCTCCTTCTATTGGGAGTTGATTTTGCGCTATGCTCGATTGGCTATAACAGTAAGTCCCTGGCCAGGGCTGATGAGATTTACTGGTAAGTGTTATCAGTAGTTTCTCGAAGGTTATAGGCCACACATCGGTATGACTTATCAAGTTATTGGGGTCTGACGATTTCACCCCCTGACTAGACATGTGACATATGAGACGAAGAGACCGGACTGTACGGTAAGTGTTGCTTATAGGCACTATGGGAGTTTGGACAAGTTTTCTTGTTGATCTTCTATTCGTTCAATACCTGGGTAGCCGTTACGTCCATCTAGTACCGCTAACATCTTGTGGGTATACTTAGATGATTACCCTACCATGGCTCAAATGATTCGTGCAAACAGGTAGTGGTTGGGTGTAGTCCCGAAGCACTGGGAGGCAGTAGTGGTTAGATAGGATTCGTCTCTCCCGGTATTGGGGGTTGATATTGTGCTGTGTTTGGAAAGCCATTACACAAAGTTCCTGGCCAGGAAAAGCGAGATTTACTGGTAAGTACTCCAGTAGTTTCTCAGAGTGTTTTGGGCTCTACCCCGACAAGACTTATTGCGCTATTAAGGGTCTGACAGTTACCACCCCCTAGGCCCGATATGCGATACTCTTAGACGAACAGACCGGACTGTACGGAGATTATCACAGATAGGCTCAGTAGGAGTTTGTATGAGTTTCCTCATCGGCCTTCTTATCGACAGATACCTGGATAGCCATTACGTGCAGCTAGTACCGCTAACGGTCTTGTGGTTAAACTCACTGCCAGTGTACTGTCAAGTATTTAGAGTCCCACAAAGAGGGTTTTCTTGCTTCGGGCAAAAGATGTAGATGCCGTATGGTTTTACGGCAGGGTTCCGATCACATATGTATACAAGTACACGGATGTCGTTTCGGGCGGATAATACTAGTGGGCTTTGGTTTGAGCCGGATTCTAGCATTATATTATTGGATTGTTATCATCTCATTGTATTCTTATTTTTCAGAATACGAATACGGGTATGTGTATACGGTGAGGGCATTCTTGTAATTTTGCCAGAGATGCTTCTAGAAGGAGACACCTCATTATTTGGATTATCTATTTTGGGAAATAGATTAATGAGGTGGAAATTTGGAGACATACTTGGCATGGGTGAAGCATGGCTCTTATTATTTGTTTATTTGTTTGGAATCACTACTCAAGCATGGTTGCTATTTTCTATGTGAAAATAATCCATGCTTGAATGAGGGAATAGAGAGAGAGAACCATTCTTCACTTGCCAATCCTAGCTCATTTGTTACTTCTCTTTCTCTCTCAAATTTCACCTCCTTCTTCCTCAAGACCCTAATCCTCACATGAGTTGTGAATCCTAGGGTCTTATGAGATAAAACACTTTATTAGATACTCTATATAATCTAGTCTATTTAGTTTAGTGAACTAGGTACCCTAGTTATTTCAGTTTAGTGGTTGGATCTTGAAGCACATACTCTCGGGTGGATCATCTTTGATGCGAGAAGGCCGACGTTGCAAGCTCGATCCGTTCTTCAAGGAGTCAAGGAGAGGAGGAGAAGAAGACCCGAAGGACTTGGTTCTAGGAGGTATACCGCTCTTCATAGTAGTTAAACCTCCAAGTAGTTTAGTTAGTTAAGGTTTTCGTAAAGATCCTGGAGTTTAGTCGGTGTTGCGAAGTTTTGATAATCGTTTTTTTGTAAATTCTGCCTCCTCGCGAACCTACGAGGTGCTTGAAATTGACTTACAGTGGTATCAAAGCCTGCTAAAACTTAACTAGCTAGTTAGCAAGTAGTTAGAAATTCGATCGACAAAAACTTTGCCCGAAATCATTTTTCAAGTCATGCTTGCAGTCGATTTTTGAAAACTGATCAAAAAATTATTTTAGTGGCCTTAAAAATACAAGAATGCTTTTGTAAGAATACAGAAGAAAAACGAGCAAGTCACTCCCCAAGACCACCGCGGAAGCGCGGCAAAAAAGTGTGTTTTTCCGCGGTTCCGCGGCCGAGTCGAGGCCGAGTTGCTCTAATTTTCTTCTGTGGATCTTTATTGTGGAATTATGATTTTTGGCATATTTGGTTTCTACCCAGTATTGTTTGTGTACTGGTTTGTACATGGGGTAGACACGGAAAATATCTCGATCAAAATTCTAAAATTCTTGGCTAATGATTCTGTGTTTGTATTTATTTGTTCATAAATTGTCGTTGATTGCTATACGTCGATTAGTTGGGGGTTGCACATATCTAGTTGTGATACTTTGTGTATATGGATTATTGGATCGTCGTGGATGAATAGCCGGGGGATGTGAGAAGAGTGTTTTGTTTTCTTTCATTCATGTAAATTTGTAAATGTGATGTAATATTATTTTGCGGGGCACATCCGGGTTGAGGTTGTAGCCATCGTTGTATTATTTCATTTACTATTTCTTGCACCTAGGATAGACCCAAGGTGGGGTGAAAAAACTACCGGGTTCTTGAACTACCGAGTGGCCTACTCATTTTATTGAGAGATGTTGCTTCACTTTGGGAATTTAGTGCGTAGTTTGCCCCACCCGTAGGGGTCTAGGGTGGGATTTGGCTATTCTTCACGACTGTGGAATCCGTCTTTCTTATGGGCTTAAACGAAATACGGAATTCCTAATATATCCAATATATTCATCTGTGATCTGGAATGCCTAATATTGTGTGAGACAAATATATATATATATATATATATATATATATATATATATATAAAAAATAAACATTGCTTATGTTTTGCACCCGCGGTAGTCCATCCCCCGCTCTGCCTTTAGTTAAGTCACCTAACTGTGCATGACGGGGCTCTGTGGCAAATGCGGATGGCATAAGCGTACGTTGTATTTTCGTTTTTTTCTTCAATGATAAGGTTAAGTGATGGGACCACATTAACATTGATTAATGCAAGGAAAACAAACTAAAGTTAAATCGTTAGAACAATTTTAAACCACTCGGTTTTCTTTAAAAAGTAACTTTTAAATGCGGAGCGTAAACCACTCTTTTTAAAAGCTATCATATTTCCTTCGACTATATCAAGTTAACTATGTTCACGGTTTCGCCAAAATCATTCGTAGCCCTCCTTCATTTCAGATGTGTATTCAGTAGTATTCAAGCAATGTATTTTGACCTTCACCAAGACATAGTGATTGGTAGCTGCTGGGTATTCATCCGTAGTATAGATAGATGCGTTGATTTGGGACAGTCGTACTAATATTTTGGCCTTCGTCAAGGTTATGTATAGGTGGGTTCAAATTAACCTGGACAATAACGGGTAGAACTTTGACTTGCGACTTCTGATATGTTGGCCTTCTTCAAGGATATAAGAGCTTGGGGTAAAAATCCATATCGGGAGTTTCTAAGGAAATTGAAACTTTCTAGTGTTGCATACCATTTAGAGTGTGATGATTTTTGGTAGGATTCCTTCAAGGCTGTCACACGATGATATTTGAATCCCCATCCTATGAAAGTGTTTAGCAGCACCACGACATGGTTTAAACAGGCATCATACATGCAATTTTCAAAAATACGTGGTGCTAATGAACACTTACCAAGATCTTAACTAGAATATTAGGGTTTTACATAGCGATATCATAATACTGATAGAAGGGAAGGAGGTTACAACCTTTGATGACCGTGTCCTTCTCTTCTAAAGCTCCGGGTTGTAGTCCACTAGGCTCCTCTTCAAGTTTGAACGAACCTCCTCCGTGACCTTCGCATTGAAGACGATCTACCCGAAGTCCCTCAAGCTCAAGATACCTCTTCACTAATCTCTCATTAGTGAAGCAAACAACCTAGTTATGAGTGCTAATCTTAAATAGGTTGATGAAGTGGGATTTCTAAGCTCACTAGGGTTTCAAGCTCTATAATTCACATCACATGTGAGGGTTTAGAGATTGAAGAATGAGGTGAGGATGATGATGGAGAGAGATAGAGAGAAACTCATCTCATGAGCACTCAAAAATGGATAAAATGAATGAGAGTGAAGTAAAGAAATGGCTCTCTCTTTCCTCACTTATTCAAGCATGGAATAAAAATGCAATAAGAAATTGTAACCATACTTAAATAGTGAATCAAGAGTAAAATACATATAATAAAGCCCATGCTTCACACCATGCTCAAAATATTTCCCCATTTACTCCTCATTTTCTATTTTCCAAAAATAGAAAATCCATGCCATGCTTCATTACACACACACACACACATTAATATATATGTTATGAAAATAATTAGTGAGCTAATAATATTAGTTAATATATAATTATATCAAATATAAATATATATCACATTATTAAATAAACACTTGATTTAATAATTCGGTTATATCTCATATAACCGATTAATATCATTTATCTGTATATCGCATTATCAAATCAACACTTGATTCGACAATCTGGTTATATCACATATAATCTAACTGATAACAAATAAGTGCCAGATTAGAATACGGTATCACATACTCTTATTTAATCAGTCCCCCGCACATATCAACATATATGCCCTACTTCGTTTCGCTTGAACTAGGAAACTTCTGTGTGAAACTCTAAAGACTCGTCAATACTCCAGTAGTAGGTGATGATCATATCAGTCACCCACAAGCCGTCGGTGGTACTAGCTGGACGTAACGGCTACCCAGGTATTGAGCGATCAGAAGATCAACAAGCAAGCTTGTCCAAACTCCCATGAAGCCTATAGGTAACACTTACCGTACAATCCAATCACTTCATCTTATATGTTTCATATGAAGTCTAGAGGTGGTAAACGTCAGACACCAGTAACTTGATAAGTCATGGCGTTGTGTGGCTCATAACAGTTCAAGAAACTACTGATAACTCTTATCAGTAAATCTCAGCAACCCTAGCCAGGGATTTTCAGTTATAGCCAATCGAGCATAGCGCAACATCAACTCTCTATACCAGGAGAGATGAAACCCCTCCTATCGCTCACCGCCTCCATGTTGTAAGTCGACGTCACTCACCCCGAGGGCTCGTGGGGAGACGGAACGGGTAAAAAACGATTTTACAAACATGGTAATATCGACTTGAACTCTAGGATCTTAGCTAAACCATAACTAACAAATGAACTAAGAACTTTACTACTATGTAAGAAGGTTATACCTCAAGCTTCAAGTCCTTCTTTTCCTTTTTGTATTTCTCCTTGTTGTGAGCTCCTTGGAGTAGATGTGGATGGCGCCTCCTCATCGGCTTCTCCACGTCAAAGAAGATCCACCAAAGGGTCTTTACCTTGAGTTCTAACCTCTAAGATGAGGTAACTAGGGCACTTGGTGTGCTAAACTAAGTAGCCTAGAGTGAGTAGAGAGTGATTTTGTGTAACTAAGTCTCACTAACCCTTCGATTCTCAACACATGAGACACTAGGGTTGAGAGGAATAAGAAGAGAGTAAACTTGAGAAAAGAAAAGGTGTTTTTGATAATAATAATTGAGATGGCTCCGTGATTAGACTATAAGCATGTTAAGAAAATATCTCACAAAATATCCAGTGCTCACAAAAAATATCTCACAAAATATCTAAGTCAAACTTTGCCCCATAGCCATGCTAAAATTATCATTTATAAAAATGACAATATATTTCCTCCACCTCATAATTGTTTTAATTAAACAAATAATCAGAACCCTAATGAGGTGTCTTTTTTTTAAAGCAATCTTGAGTAATTACGAGAATGCCCCTCTCATCCGTATATACATACCCGCATTCGTGTTCCGAGAAACACGAATACAATGAGACGAAACTAATCCAAGAATTTAATACTAGGATCCAGCTTAAAACAAAACCCACTAGTTCAACCGCCCGAACATCACACGTGCACAAGTATACGTATGTGAACGAACCCTGTCGTAAAACCATACGACTTCTACATCGTTTCGCCCGATACAGGGGAACCTTCTATGTGGGACTCTAAAAAATCGACAGTATGCTGGCAGTGGCTTTAACCACAAGCACGTCAGTGGTACTAGCTGCATGTAATGGCTACCCAGGTATTTTTCGATAAGAAGGTCGATGAGGAAAACTCATCTGAACTCCTATTGAGCCTATCAGTGCAATCCCCGTATAGTCCGGTCCGTTTATCTAAGAGTATCGCATATCGGGCTTAGGAGGCTGGTAAACATCAGACCCCTAATAGCACAATAAGTCGTGTTGAAGTGTAGTCCAAAACAGCCTGAGAAACTACTGGTGTCCCTACCTGTAAATCTCGCTTGCCTTGGCCAGGTACTTCATGTAATAGCTCTCCGAACACAGCACGGTATCGACCCCCAATACTGGGAGAGACGAATCATATCTAACCGCCACTGCTTCCTGTTAGTTGTATGTATGTCCTAGAGGATATTATTGTACATTTGATGTATATTATAGTGGATGCTGGGACATATGCAGGGATGACTTTTTTGCTCGACATGATAGTATGCTATCTGGTTGTTCTTTATCTTAATATGTACACTTATATTGTCTTTCTGTGACATGTTGGTAAAGCCCTTAGGATGTGTACTTGACTACCAGGACTATGATGCAGATCCTACTAGTGGGGCTAGGGTAGTCCGTAAGTACATCCTTAATTGTTGCTAGTCGTGGGAGTATTGAGACGGGGCATCGATTCCAGAGTAGACCAGAGTGTACGATTCTTGACCCTGAATGGGGCGATGGTTAATCCCACAACCATTGGTGTTTGACATCAGAGAATGTGCACAGGTGCTCAGTGGAGACTGGGTACACTGAAAAGGACTCGCCGAGAACTCCTAGATGGATATATACCTATCGTTACTCTGGTGACACTGGTACAGGTTAGTCTGTAGACTCGAGATCATTATAGAGTCTTGTGTGATTCCCACTGTGCTTTGATTTCCACCCTACCACGTTCAAGAGGGCGTGCAAACAGGTGGTTTTTGGGTATAGTCCTGAGTCACATGGAGGCAACAAGCGATAGGAGGGGTTTCGTCTCTCCCGGTATAGGGAGTTGATGTCGCACTATAGCTGATCGACCATAACAGCAAATCCCTGACCAGGGTTGTGGAGATTTACTGATAAGAGTTATCAGTAGTTACTCGAACCATTATGAGCCATACATCAGCATGACTTATAAAGTTACTGGGGTCTGACATTTACCACCCCTAGTCTTCATATGCGACATATCAGACGAAAAGACCGGACTGTACAGTAGTGTTACAGATAGGCTTCATGGAGAGTGCAGACGAGCTTGCTTGTTGAACTTCATATCGCTCAATACCTGGGTAGCCGTTACGTGCAGCTAGTACCGCTGACGGCTTGTGGGTGACTGATGTGATCATCACCTACTGTCGGCGTATTGACGAGTCTTTAGAGTCCCACACAGAAGTTCTCTGGTTCAAGCAAAACGGAGTAGGACACATATGTGATATGTGTGTAGGCCAGATTAAATACGTGTATGTGATACCGTATTGTAATCTGGCAGATATCTGTTATCAGCCAGGTTATATGTGATATAACCGAATTGTCGAATCAAGTGTTGATTTAATAATATGATATACAAATAAATGATATTGGTCGGTTATATGTGATATAACCGGATTATTAAATCAAGTGTTGATTTAATAATGTGATATAATTATATCTTGACTAATATCATTAGCTCACTAATTAATCTTCATTATATATATATTAATATATATGATATATTTATATATATGTTATAATAAAGCATGCTTGATTTTCTATTTTGTGAAAAATAGAAAATGAGGTGGAAAAGGAAGTGACGTGGAGAGCATGGTGTGAGTATGGCTTATATTGTATTTTATACTCTCTTGACTCACTATTCAAGCATGGCTCCATTTGTTTATTGGAAACAAATAGATGCTTGAATAATTGAGATTAGGTTATGAGCCATTCTCACTTCATTCATTCAACACTTAGCCATTTTCTTGCATCCTCATTCTTGAGTTGCTCTTGCTCTCTTCTTCTTCTTCTTCCTCAAATGCTTCAAAAATCCAAACCCTCACATGTGATGTGAATCATTGATTTTTGAATACATTATTGAGCAAATCAAATCCCCTACTTCACCATCCTATACTTGACTAGCGATCGAGGGTAGCATGTTTCCTACACTAAAGAGTTTAGTGTGTAGGTAGCTTGAATTAGAGAGGCTTCACGTGGATCATCTTCGGCACGAAGGTCATCGGATGAAGTTCGTCCAAACACTTAAGTGGAGCCTAGTGGAGTCGCGGGACTACTACATGGAGCCATTGAAGTGAAGGACCGGTATACAAAGGTTGTATTCTCTTTCACTTCTTAGATGTAAAGTTGTTTACATATAGTTTTCGTTTAATTCTCTAGTTAACATCCTACGCTAGGGTTCTTTAGCATGGCAATTTTTGAAAACGGCATGGTAGATGCCTCCCGAAACCTTGCTGTCATGCCAGGAAACCCAGTACCTCCAAGTGCTTCGGGTCTGCACCCAACTACTACCTGTTTGCAAGACTCAGTAGAGCCGTGGTAGGGTAGTAATCTAAGAACAGTGGGAACACACTTGAGGCGAAGCAGCAGTGTCAAGTCAGCGGACTATGCTGTACTCATGTCACCTGGGAACTGCTGCGTGACGATAGGTATATTACCAACCAGCAGAACCCCACGAGTCTGTCCAGTGTAACTCATAACCTAATGATCACCTGCATACTATCTCCAGTATGACATACTAATGGCTATAGGACAGACCATCTCCCCTGCTCGGATGAGAAGCATATACACTAGTCTACTCTGGAGTATCGATGCCCTGTCTCGATAATCCTACGACTAGAGACTTATATAAAGATGTTCTTATAAACCACCCAGCCCCCACTAGTGTGACTGCCATCACAACGCTGGTAGTCAAGAAAAGATCCTAAGGGCTCTATCAATATGTATTAGCGATACATTAAAAGAAATACATACACATATTAAGATAGATACAAACCAAGTAGCATACTACCATTTTGCGCAAGACTGTCAATACAACTGTGAATATCTTAAGCTTCCATCAAGTAATATACAAACCAGTATGATACAATAATGGCCTCTAGGGCATATACACTAACAATCTCCCACTTGCATTATGGCCATGTATTGGTATATCGCAGACCTATCATCTCGAATAGCCTCTCGAACTGTGTCTGAGGGATGACCTTTGTGTGTGGATCTGCAGTGTTGTTCTCCGTAGCAACTCTCCGCACCTCGATCTCCCGATGATCCACGATCTCCCTGATCAGGTGATACCGCCTTAAGATGTGTCTGGACTTGTGATGGGTGGGTTCCTTTGCTAAAGCTATAGCCCTGTTGTTGTCACAATACAGAGGTATTGGATCAACAATGGACGAAACCACCTGAAGTTCAGTTAAGAACTTCCTCATCCAAACAGCTTCTTTTGCGGCGTCATAAGCTGCGATATACTCCGCTTCCATCGTCGAGTCTGCAACGGCGTCCTGCTTAGAACTCTTCCAACAGACCGCCCCTCCATTGAGGGTAAAGACATAACCCGACATGGACTTGGAGTCATCCTTGTCACTTTGGAAGATGGAGTCAACAAAGGCTTCGATCCGGAGGTCTTTTCCACCGTACACCAAGAACATCTCCTTAGTCCTTCTCAAGTACTTAGGAATGTTCTTTACTACTATCCAGTGCTTCTCCTCAGGGTTTGACTGATACTGGCTTACCACGCTTAGTGCGTAAGCTACATCTGGTCTGGTACACAACATCGCATACATTATAGAGCCTACCGCAGAAGCGTAGAGTATAATAGACATGCGATCCTTTTCCAAATCAGTCTTGTGAGACATCTCTTTAGAGAGGGTGATTCCGTGACAAGCCGATAAATTACCGCGCTTTGAATCTTCTATATTGAATCTTTTCAGTATGGTGTCGATGTGCCTGGACTGTGAAAGTCCTAACATCCTCTTAGATCTATCATGATAGATCTTGATCCCCAGAATGTAAGAGGCATCACCCAGGTCTTTCATGGAGAACCTTTGTGACAAGAATCCTTTGGCAGATTGTAGCATAAGAATGTCATTTCTTATCAAGAGAATGTTATCCACGTACAAGACGAGGAATACCACAATTCTCCCTACAACCTTACTATATATGCATGGTCCATCTGGATTTCTGATAAAGTCAAATTCATTGACCGTATCATCAAAACAGATGTTCCAACTCCGCGATGCCTGCTTTAGTCCATACATGGACTTAAGCAACTTGCACACTTTCCCGCTGCTCCCACTCTGAATGAAACCCTCTGGCTGGTCCATATAGACGCACTCTTCCAAAATTCCATTTAGAAAAGCCATCTTTATGTCCATCTGCCAAATCTCATAATCGTGGAAGGAGTTAATGGAAAGAAGGATCCAAATGGATTTAAGCATAGCCACTGGAGAAAAGGTTTCATCATAGTCCAAACCAGGTCTTTGATGAAAACCTTTTGCAACAAGTCTAGCCTTATAGGTTTCAACCTGTCCATCTACACTAATCTTCTTTCCGAAGATCCATTTGCAGCCTACGGGTTTTATCCCTTCTGGAGCAATGTCCAAAGTCCATACTTTGTTGGTATACATGGACTCCATCTCGGCCCGCATTGCATCTAGCCATTTTATCGAGTCGCCACTCTAATTGGTTTGCTGGAAGTTAGTTGGCTCATCATTATCAATGATGCAATCTTCTCTATCCCCGTCTACGAGAAAACCGTAGTATCTCTCGGTCGGATGAAACAACCTACTACTCTTGTGAAGTGGCACGAGAATTTCCTGTTCTTTCGAAACTTCTGGTTCCACCATACTTTCAGTAATAGCTTGTGGTTCTGGAATTTCTTCCAGTTCTATTGCGCTTCCACTAGTTTCTTTTTCTAAAAATTGATTTTCCAAAAAGTGGGCATGACGAGAAACAAAAACCTTTTGTTCGTCTGCGTAATAGAAAAGATACCACCTGGAGTTCTTTGGGTACTCCCATAAACTTACACAGTACTGAGCATGCCTCGAGCTTGTCCGTATACTGCTTTTTGACAAAAGCTGGACATCACCATATCTTCAGATTCTGAAGACAGTGTTTCTTCCCACTCCACATCTGATATGGTATAGTAGGCACAGTCTTGGTAGGAACCTTATTCAAAAGATATGCAGCTGATTCTAGTGCATAGCCCTAGAATGATCGTGGTAACTCAGCGTTACTCATCATGGAACGTACCATATCTAATAGGGTTCGGTTCCGCCTTTCCAATACACCGTTGTGTTGTGGTGTGTATAGAGGAGTAAGGTGAGAGAGAATTCCATTCTCTTTTAGGTAATCTAGGAACTCGGCACTCAAGTATTCACCACCTCGATCAGATCTCAGTGTCTTGATACTTCTGCCAGTTTGTTTTTCCACTTCATTCTTATATTCTCGGAATTTCTCAAAGGCCTCGGATTTATTTTTCATCAAGAAGACATGTCCGTACCTAGAGAAATCATCTGTAAAAGTAATGAAATAGGAATAACCACTTTTTGCATGTGTAGACATTGGACCACACACATCGCTGTGTATGAGTCCCAAGAGCGAGCTCGCTCTCACTCCGTGTCTAGTGAATGGAGTCTTTGTCATCTTTCCTTTGAGACATGATTGACAAATTGCATAAGATTGATATTCGAATGGAACCAAACATCCTTCTTTGTGTAACTTGGTCAACCGTGTTTCGTTGATGTGACCCAGTCTACAATGCTATAAGAAAGCTTTATTTAATTCTAGAAACTTTCTATTGTGTGTGTTCTGAACGTTGAAAACTTGTAGTTGGTTTAATACGTATATGTCCTTGTTTAGTGTACCCGACCGAATCAAACCATGATTAAGGTGGATGTTTACGACAATGCTTACAAATATAAAATCATAACCTTCTTTTTATTAAAAAGATACAGAAATGATATTACAAGTTAAACTAGGTACATAAAAACAGTTTCGCAAAACCAAAACATGTCCACTCGTCAATCTTAAGTGATATTCCCTTACGGACGCAGCATCCACGTTCGCTCCGTTAGCAACCCTGAGGCTCATATCACTTGCCTTCAAAACTCTATGGCTTCTCAGTGCCTGCGAAAAATTACAGATATGAGATCCTGATCCGGTATCCAATAACCAGGAAGTAGAGTTGACTGACAGACAATTTTCAATCACAAACACGCCTGAAGCCGAAGCCACAACCTGCTTCGCTCCCTGGTTCCGGGCTTTTCAGGCCCTTCAATCTTTCTGCCAATAGCCCTTCTTATGATAGTAAAATCATTCTTCCTTCCCTACCGTCGGCCCCCCAACTTTTGCCTTGCCCCTTGCCTCTACCTAACTAACACCGTCTTTCGTCTTGGTGGGGGCATTCTTCTTCTTCCCCTTGGTTTTCGCCTTAGATCTAGAAGAGGAAGCTCCACTAACAAGCAGAGCGGGTGTTTCACTTGCCTTCTGCAAGGTGCCCTCAGCGCTCCTCAACATGTTGAGGAGTTCTGGAAGTGTAACTTCCTTTCCTTGAATGTTAAAATTCAAGATAAACTAGGCGTAGGTAGAAGGGAGGGACTGTAGAATCAAGTATGTATAGAGCTCGTTCTCTAACGTGGTTTCTAGGTCCGCAAGCTCCTCAATATAGCTGATCATCTTAAGGACGTGGTCCCCTACAGATGACCCGATAGCCAACCTCACTTGAAATAGCTTTTTCGAAGTCTCGTATCTTGCGATACGAGATCGCTATCCATATAATTGCTTGGTATGGAGGAATATGAATTCAAGATCCATATTCTCGTGCCGCCTTTGATGTTCATTGTCCATAGAGGCTAGCACGAGGCACTTGGCTTTCGCACTGTCAATTTCCCAAGTCTTACGGATCTCAATATCTGCGACGCTGGAATCTGGACCTGGGACGGCGGGGGCCTTAGTAGTAAGAAGATAGCCTAATTTGTCATATGTGATTGCCATCTTCACATTCCTGAGGAAATCTTTATAGTTTGGCCAGGTTAATATATTTTTATCTAGTAGTAACTTAAGGCCGGTCATTTTTGGTCGCTGCAATTTAAAAGTGAGAGAAGAAACACTCAGCATGATGCTCTTGCAAGTTTAGATTTGTTTTTAGTTTATCTAAATAAGATGGCTCCCACTATATCTCTAATCCTTCCTCAAACCATAAAAGAAGAATTAGTCAGGATTAATCTCACCGTACAACTCTTGTTTAACCTTTCAGCCAGGCTAGTGTCGGTACTTCGAGGGAAGTTTTACTACGCTCTCACGAAGTTCCTTAATTAAATAACCTCTTTCCCCTGGAGGCGTAGCCCTGCTAACACCTTTCAAGACTCCTACTTGGTTTATAGCATTGATCGTTAAATGACAAAATCTCCCGAAGAGTAGCATATACTCACAGTAGAATCGGGATCCAAATATCATTATGTTATAAAATTGAAGGATTTCTACCAAAATTACCACACTCCAAATGGTATGCAACACTAGCAAGTTTCAGTTTCTTTAGAAACTCCCGATGTGGATTTTTACCCCATGCTCTTATGATTTTGACGAAGGCCAACATATCATAAGTCACATGTCAAGTTCTACCCATCATTGTCCAGATTAATTTGAATCCACCTGCATATACCCTTGATGAAGGCCAAAATAGTAGTACGACTGTCCCAAACCAACATATCTATCTATGCTACAGATGAATATTCAGCAGCTACCAATCACTATGCCTTGGAAAAGGTCAAAATACATAGCTTTAATACTACTGAATACCCAACTGAAATGACGGAGGGCTACAAATGGTTTTGGCGAAACCGTGAATGTAGTGAACTTGATATAATCGAAGGAACCTGATATCTTTTAAAAGGAGTGGTTTCGGCTCTACATTTTTAAATGTTTGTTTTTGGAAAAAACCGAGTGGTTTTAAAATTGTACCAACGATTCAGCTTTGGTTTATTTGCTTTGCATTAATATGTAGTCTCATCTATTAACTAACCATTGCAGAAAACAATGAAAATACAACGTACGCTTATACCATCCGCATTCGGCACGGGGCCTCGTCTTACACCGTTAGGTTACTTAACTAACGCCAGAGTTGGGAGCTGGACTAGCGTGGATGCAAAATATAAGCAATGTCTATTATATAATATATATATATATATATATATATATATATATATATATATAATAATAATAATATCCATTCATCAGATGGAATAATAGGCATTCCAATCACAGATGAACACATTGGATATACTAGGAATTCTGTGTTTCGTTTAAGCCTGTAACTGTAACAACTCCAATTTTTGTATACCAAAATTTGATTTAAAATTGAAGTATACTTGGAGTATTAATGTTGCTGATAACACTTTAAGTATCTATCTCTTTACAATAATTACAAGAAAGAGCTTGTAGCTCATTGGTAATACCTTGCACTGCTGAACTAAGCCACCAGAGTTATAATCCCATACCCCACATTATTTTTATTATTGATTTTTTAAAAAACCTTTAGAATACCAAGAGTTTACACGTGCATATCTCACAAAAACCCCACTACACCCAAAGATGTAACACTTGCAGAGGGTAGATGGACCGTCGGGGGAGATCCAGGTCACCGGACTCGGTCGGGAATCGGCCAACTCGGCCTTGACTCGGCCGACTCAGTGATCCGACCGAGTCACGGCCGAGTCACCCCCTTTTAGGCCGATTCCGGCAAGGGTCACAACATGAAAGTTGTGTCTTTTGGTATTCCCTACTCACCTGCAAAGTTTCAGCCCAATCCCATTTCCAGAGATCTTTAAAACCCCCAATTACTCCACTTTTAATACATTTTTATTACATTTTATCACATTTTTATTTTTTAACTTTTCATCTACCCTAACCCTAACCCTAGCCTAGCCCTATATAAAGGCCCCTACCCTCTACCTTTTCCCCTCACAACTCTAAGCATACTCTCTAAAACTCTTGAGAACTTGGTGCAAAGAGCGAGAAGCGAAGCGCTGCCGAAACCGACGACGGATTCCGGCGACCGGATCAAGACCGACGTGACGTTTCCAACGAATCGGCAACCACCACACCTTTTAGAACGCTTAGCTTGTCCAAACCCGTAAGTCCCAACCTTCTATCTTTCTTTTCTATAATTGTAAAAATACGACTTTTTTGGAACCGACGGAAATCGGACAAACCGATTCCCGATTCGGTTTTTCTTAAAAATTCCACTTGTCACCTAATACATATTATCAACCCTCTTGCATGTTGACTATTAATCACCCTTAAATCAAATTTAATTGTACTTTTCCACATGAAATGATAAGTTCTTTAGAAAACCGTATTTCTTGCATAAAAATACCATCAAGTTAAATTTTAATGTTCTATTTAGATACCCCACTCCTAATCATGTTTATTTTGATAACAAAACTTGTTTCATTCAATTTGGATGAAATTTCACACATGAAATGATAACGTTTATGGAAACCGTATTCTTGCACTTTAATACCCTTAACTTTAACATAACTCATTTCACCTTGAAACTTCACCAAAACTTAATATAAGTCACGGGGTAATGACCTACCCTTACACACACTCATTATAACCCTAATTGCTGAATAACAAAATACAGAATACGATATTATAGGACTTTTTCACTAAAATACCATAATCTTTATAACTTTTAGTTTAATCTTTAAATTGTAAATTCTTTTTAAATAAAACTTATACAAAATGAAAACACGATTGGTCATGGACATCGATCGTTATCTAATCTGTCTTGTGGTGACTAGGCAAGTGTGTCTAGGCTAGTGGTTATTAATTAGGCCCACGACGTGGTTCCTTCCCACTTACCTGGCACTTACCTGGCTGCATGATGGTGAAGAGGCGATTTGAGGCTCTAATGATTCATCGTTTAGACCATAGAAGATAGGTTAGATGGTCTTGGAAACCCTAACAACTAAAACATGGAGAACTATATACTTTTACAAATAAATACCCTATATTTAGAAAATCTTTTCCCTAAATTAAAAGTATTTATAAAACCTGAGCAAAGTGCTATTACAACCCATTCGTGGGGAACCTGTTAGGGATAGCACGGTTCATCGTGCACCCGCAGGCTAGTAGTGCGAGATTCAGACCTCCGCAAGGAGCATTCGGTCTCGAAAGGTTTAAATACAATATTTAAGGAAAGTAATATTTTTGTAAATAAAATATTCATTTAAAAATCATTTAAGTGTTTTATTATATATAATTATCATTTAAGCACTTATTTTGTTATAATATCAAGTTTCCACTTTTTCCTAAAAATCATAGATTAAAAGTTACATTAAAATACCACGAATTTCAAATAAACAATTAATACTTTTATTAGGATATATTCACTAGAATAACACAAATAAAATTCACATCCATTACAATAATAAAGACGATTATTAAATACTTGAGGTATATTTTGAAAACTATACAAAAGTACTTTTTACATAAAACCCCCTCAAGTTTCACAAATTACAATAAGGCCCCTAGCTAATATTGAACTTCAAATTATCTTTCTTTTAGTCTGACTCGGGTTAGAGTCTGACTAATTCTGACTTGAATATAATTCAAGTCAATCTATATTTCAATCATATTCCAACACAACTTGAAATCATGAATCCCTGAATACAGTTAACAATATATTCATTTTTGACTGAATCAAACCATGGATATTCATTCCATTATCCTGATATTCCATTTACCTGATTATACAGTTGCAACATGTTTACTGATATCATGGTTTTGGTCAGTCACTCAATTTACATATTCCATTACTACAACACTGTTAAAACATTACGGGGTTTAAAAGGGGTAGATTGGTACGGAAGATGTTAAAAGTGGAATGAGGTGGTCAAATTAAGACACCTAACATGAATACTGTTGCTGTTGTACCGTGGCATAACGGTTCCTTGTACTCTCCGTTTGCACCGATCTCTAGCATATAGAGATCCCCCTCGTATACACTGGCATTCTTCTGTACCAAGCTACAAACAACTGCGTTAAACAATATTCCATAATATTCTACAACATAATACTCTAGAAAATACTGTTACTCTGCCATTCTCACTCCACTTTTCTTTGGGACTTACCGAGCGACCTGTTCGCTGACGACATTCTATTTCTTTCTTCTTTGAATGTCGTCAGGTGAGTTGGACCAAGTTGAGACCGAGCCAACAACTGAAGATTTGGAGCAGTTCCAAGAAGATCCAGAGCTCTAGACTTTGTACTTGTTCTTTCCAGTATTTCCTTTTATTATTATGCCACTGTTTAGGCATTGCTTTCTTTTTTTCATTCCAGTTGTATTTTCATTTCATGCATTGTATAAAGAATGTTATTAATAAAAGTTGCTGTTATCTCAATCTCATTTGTCTCTTGTGATTATTTTATATTGCTTAGTTACGCTTAGCGTATGTACTTCTGAGTACATACGTAGCGGGCCTCGTCACGACCACTTCGCCGTACATTGGGAAGCGGGGCGTGACAGGTTTTGTTGGTGGCCCATGCAGGTCAGAGCTGTATGAATCCCTATCATGCAGTTCTGGTCTGCGTGAACAACCTAAGCAATGTAACACAAGAAACAGCAACTAAAACATTCTTTACAATTCATGTTATTTGAATCTTACAAGTCTTTATTCCTTGAATCTTATCATTTCATGTATTTGAATCTGTCCTAATCCAAATTTTTCTTCAGGATTATGGATTCCCCAAACAATTCCCCGAACAACACCAGCACCAATGCCAACAACACCCCTTCAGCACTACCTCTCGCTCCAGTTGTTCCCGCACCATCCACTGAGCAAACCATGCTTTTCGATGCGATCCGCAGTCTGCTAGAGGGACAGCAACAACTTCTGAGTCATCCTGAGACAGATGCACCGGGAATCAAACAGTTCAGAGCGTTGCACCCGAAGCAATTCTCGGGAAAAGGGAGCCCTCTCGAAGCAGAAGAATGGGCGCAAAGTATTGAAGATGATCTGGCAGCAGCTCAAGTGCCAGATAATGCCTGGGTCCGTGTAGCGAAGCTACAGCTCACGGATAACGCTCGAAATTGGTGGAAGGCGGAAGAGACCCGTCTAGCCCAGCCGATTGAATGGAAAACATTTCGCGAGAAGTTCGACGCGAAATATTTCCCTGTGATCGCCAGGTTCGCTATGGAACAGCAATTTATTCACCTACAACAAGGATCTATGTGGGAGAAATCTGTAGATGAGTATGATGCTGAGTTTACTATGTTGAGCCGGTAAGATCTGTCACAGTAGTTCAATTTTTTAATATCACCTACTACACAGCTAACACAACCTTTAAACAGATTCGCGGCACACCTGATACCGACGGACGAGATCAGAGCCCGTCGTTTTCAGCAAGGTTTGGACACCGAAATCAAGGCTGCTCTAGCCACCGGGAAGTTTTTGACTCACGAGGAAGCCCTGGAAGCTGCCCGCAGTTACGAGGCAGTGATAAAAGAGAGGGGAAGACCTCACTCTGTAGGAGTCAAGCGTCCTGCCAACCAGATGGTAGGTGGAGCCACGTCCAGACCATCCTTCGTGCCGAGGCGTCCCGGAGTACCAACTCATCACCCTAGCCCAGCCTTTTGCACCTACTGTAAGAGAAAGGGACATATGATGAAGGATTGCCGTCGAGCCAACCGCCTTTGCTTGATCTACGGTTCAGCCACTCATGACATTGTATCCTGTCCTCAAAGGCAGAACTCAGTTGCTGCAACCCGGCCAGCTAACAACTATCAGCAGCGACCAGCTCTTCCAGCACCTGCTACCAGACTTGCACTGCCTGCCCCACCTAGAGGACCACAAGCTGCACCACCTCCTCGACAGTTCCATCAAGCCCAAAGGAACGTTCAGAGGAATGCTCCTCAGGCCAGGAGGAATGTGCCGAAGCGCCAGGCTTTCATGATGTCTGTTGAAGAAGCTGAGACCACTGGCCAAGTCATTACTGGTAAATTTCCTTCCTAAATTTATCTCCTAGTTTTGGTTACCTACACACTTTCCCTATACCTAAAACCTATCCCATATACCTTAGGTACAATTCTAGTAGCTTCACTACCTGCACTTGCACTGTTTGATACTGGAGCATCCCACTGCTTTATGTCGCAACGGTTTGTCCGAACCCATGCGATTCCAGTCTCACCGCTTGTATCCTGCTGGAACGTCAGTTCTGGAAATGGTGTTCTAAAGGCAACTATGGGATACAGCATGTGTCCGGTCATCGTCTGCAGTCGAGAATTTTACGCTGACTTCAAGGTACTGGACATACCGAACTTTGATGTGGTTCTAGGAATGGACTGGCTTGGAACCTTTTATGCTACCATCGACTGTCGTCAAAGGAGGGTAGTATTTGAGATCCCAGATCATCCGATCTTTTACTTTAAGAGTGGAGACCGTACATTGGAGCCAAGCACTTACAAAGCAAAGCCAAGGGAAGCAATAGTTGCGGCAGCTCATGCAGAAGAAGAAGCAAGACCGGAGGTAGTTCGAGAGTTCGATGATGTATTCCCTGACGATATATCAGGTTTGCCTCCTGATCGAGCTCTTGAATTCAGTATTGACTTAGTACCAGGAGCACAACCAGTAATCAAAGCACCATATAGACTAAGTCCAGAAGGTTTGAAGGAAGTACGAACACAGTTGGACGAATTACTGGCGAAAGGATGGATTCGTCCCAGCACTTCGAGTTGGGGAGCACCTGTACTACTGGTGAAGAAGAAGGAAGGTTCATATAGAATGTGCATCGACTATAGAGCCTTGAACGAAGTTACTATTAAGAACAAGTATCCACTTCCGCGCATCGACGACTTATTCGATCAGCTAAGTGGATCTTGTGTCTTCTCTAAACTAGATCTTCGTTCAGGTTATCATCAAGTGAAGGTCAAGGAAGCTGATATTCACAAAACAGCTTTCAGAACTCGCTATGGACATTACGAATTTCTAGTAATGCCATTTGGAGTGACCAATGCACCAGCAATCTTCATGAACCTTATGAACCAAGTTTTCCGGGGGTATTTAGACAGGTTCGTTGTCATCTTCATCGACGACATCCTGGTATATTCTAAGAATCGGAAAGAGCATGCGGAGCACTTACGAATTGTCCTGGAAACACTTCGACAACATAAGCTTTATGCCAAGTACAGCAAGTGCGAGTTTTGGCTAAAACAAGTTGGTTTTCTTGGACACATCGTATCAGGAGAAGGGATTTCTGTGGATCCAGCAAAAGTTTCAGCAGTCAGCGAATGGCCTACACCAAAATCAGTGAAGGATATTCGGAGTTTCTTGGGTTTAGCTGGATATTACAGAAGATTCATTGAAGGCTTTTCGAAGATAGCAACACCACTGACCAAGCTCACACGAAAAGATGAAGAATTTGTGTGGTCAGAAGCATGCGAGCAAGCTTTCGTAGAACTTAAGTCGAGGCTGACTTCTGCACCTATTCTCGTAATACCGGATCAATCTGGAGGATTCGAAGTGCATTGCGATGCATCCGGTAAGGGATTAGGATGTGTTCTACATCAACACGGTAAGGTTGTGGCTTATGCTTCAAGACAATTGAAGACTCATGAGCGCAATTATCCGACGCATGATCTAGAGTTGGTAGCCGTTATTTTTGCTCTCAAGATTTGGCGCCACTACTTACTTGGTGAACGAGTGAACATCTACACAGATCATAAAAGTCTGAAGTATGTGTTTACTCAGAAGGAATTGAATATGCGGCAGAGAAGATGGTTAGAACTTATGGCGGACTTCGACATCAATTTGCAATATCATCCAGGAAAGGTGAACGTAGTACCTGATGCTCTTAGTCGCCAACCATTAGCAATGAATCTCACCGCCCAGTGGAAGCTTCAGCAAGACCTACATCAGATGGAGATCGAACTAGTCATGCCAGGTGATGTTTCAAATTTGATGAATCTACAAGTTCAATCAACCATGGTCAATCAGATCAAAGCAGCTCAAGCCAGCGATGCTAAGTTGCAAAAGATCAGAGAATAAGTGGAGAATGGACTCAGAACAGATTTCATCATCCATGAAGACGGATCTTTGAGATACGGCAGCAGATTGTGTGTACCAAAGGGTCCTGTTCGGGAAGAGTTAATGAAAGAAGCTCACAGCTCTCCCTATTCAGTACATCCTGGAGGTACCAAAATGTACAAAGATCTACGTCAGAATTATTGGTGGCATGGAATGAAGCGTGAAGTAGCCAGGAGTGTCGCAAAATGTTTGGTGTGTCAGCAGGTAAAGGCTGAACATCATAGGACAGCTGGACTACTTCAACCGTTACCAATCCCAGAATGGAAGTGGCAGCACATCACGATGGACTTTGTAACTGCTCTTCCTCGCAGCACAAAAGGTAACGATGCGATTTGGGTCATTGTGGATCGACTCACAAAGTCGGCTCACTTCATCCCATTTCGAGTTGGCCAATCAACTGAGACATTAGCAAAGAAGTACATGGAGGTAATAATCTAATTTAGATTTAAAAACTCTTCACAATGTACTATCTCTGATACCCATGAACTCATACAGGAAATTGTGAGACTGCATGGAATACCAGTCTGCATTGTCTCCGATCGTGACACCAGGTTCGGATCACAATTTTGGCAAAGTCTGCAAGCTAGCTTGGGAACAAGTCTGAACTTCAGCACGGCTTATCATCCACAAACAGATGGTCAGTCGGAACGAACTATTCAGATCTTGGAGGATATGCTCAGAGCATGTATGCTCGACTTCAAGGGATCGTGGGAAGATCACTTGCATCTTGTGGAGTTCGCGTACAACAACAGCTACCAAGCAAGCATAGGAATGGCACCTTTTGCAGCATTATATGGAAGGAAGTGTCGATCGCCATTAAGTTGGGACGACATCGGAGATAGGGAACTCCTTGGACCAGAGATGATAGTAGCGACCGTGGATGTGGTTCGTACTATCAGAGAAAGAATGCGCATAGCCCAAGATAGACAGAAACATTGGGCTGATGCAAAGAGACGACACTTGGAGTTCCAGCCAGGAGACCATGTATTCTTGAATATATCTCCGAATCGCGGAGTGATCCGATTTGGAAGACGGGGAAAGTTGAGTCCGAGATACATTGGACCGTTCGACATACTCGAACGAGTCGGTGAAGTGGCATACCGATTAGCGCTTCCACCCTCATTGGAAGGAGTGCATAACGTGTTCCACATATCCCAACTCAGAAAGTATGTGAGTGACCCCAGCCATGTACTTGATCATTCCGAGCTTACGATACAGCCCGATTTATCTTGTGAGCAACAACCTGTGGAGATCCTGGATAGAAAGGTAAAGACACTTCGGAACAAGGAAGTTAATTTGGTCCGGATAATGTGGAGAAAAGACACTCCAGGAGAATCCACGTCGGAAAGGGAAGATGAGATGCGTGCAAGATATCCGCACCTTTTTTTTGTAAATTAGTCCTTAAATAAAAGTTGTAAATTTCGAGGACGAAATTTTTTGTAAGGAGGGTAGATTGTAACAACTCCAATTTTTGTATACCAAAATTTGATTTAAAATTGAAGTATACTTGGAGTATTAATGTTGCTGATAACACTTTAAGTATCTATCTCTTTACAATAATTACAAGAAAGAGCTTGTAGCTCATTGGTAATACCTTGCACTGCTGAACTAAGCCACCAGAGTTCGAATCCCATACCCCACATTATTTTTATTATTGATTTTTTAAAAAACCTTTAGAATACCAAGAGTTTACACGTGCATATCTCACAAAAACCCCACTACACCCAAAGATGTAACACTTGCAGAGGGTAGATGGACCGTCGGGGGAGATCCAGGTCACCGGACTCGGTCGGGAATCGGCCAACTCAGTGATCCGACCGAGTCACGGCCGAGTCACCCCCTTTTAGGCCGATTCCGGCAAGGGTCACAACATGAAAGTTGTGTCTTTTGGTATTCCCTACTCACCTGCAAAGTTTCAGCCCAATCCCATTTCCAGAGATCTTTAAAACCCCCAATTACTCCACTTTTAATACATTTTTATTACATTTTATCACATTTTTATTTTTTAACTTTTTATCTACCCTAACCCTAACCCTAGCCTAGCCCTATATAAAGGCCCCTACCCTCTACCTTTTCCCCTCACAACTCTAAGCATACTCTCTAAAACTCTTGAGAACTTGGTGCAAAGAGCGAGAAGCGAAGCGCTGCCGAAACCGACGACGGATTCCGGCGACCGGATCAAGACCGACGTGACGTTTCCAACGAATCGGCAACCACCACACCTTTTAGAATGCTTAGCTTGTCCAAACCCGTAAGTCCCAACCTTCTATCTTTCTTTTCTATAATTGGAAAAAAAAACTTTTTTGGAACCGACGGAAATCGGACAAACCGATTCCCGATTCGGTTTTTCTTAAAAATTCCACTTGTCACCTAATACATATTATCAACCCTCTTGCATGTTGACTATTAATCACCCTTAAATCAAATTTAATTGTACTTTTCCACATGAAATGATAAGTTCTTTAGAAAACCGTATTTCTTGCATAAAAATACCATCAAGTTAAATTTTAATGTTCTATTTAGATACCCCACTCCTAATCATGTTTATTTTGATAACAAAACTTGTTTCATTCAATTTGGATGAAATTTCACACATGAAATGATAACGTTTATGGAAACCGTATTCTTGCACTTTAATACCCTTAACTTTAACATAACTCATTTCACCTTGAAACTTCACCAAAACTTAATATAAGTCACGGGGTAATGACCTACCCTTACACACACTCATTATAACCCTAATTGCTGAATAACAAAATACAGAATACGATATTATAGGACTTTTTCACTAAAATACCATAATCTTTATAACTTTTAGTTTAATCTTTAAATTGTAAATTCTTTTTAAATAAAACTTATACAAAATGAAAACACGATTGGTCATGGACATCGATCGTTATCTAATCTGTCTTGTGGTGACTAGGCAAGTGTGTCTAGGCTAGTGGTTATTAATTAGGCCCACGACGTGGTTCCTTCCCACTTACCTGGCACTTACCTGGCTGCATGATGGTGAAGAGGCGATTTGAGGCTCTAATGATTCATCGTTTAGACCATAGAAGATAGGTTAGATGGTCTTGGAAACCCTAACAACTAAAACATGGAGAACTATATACTTTTACAAATAAATACCCTATATTTAGAAAATCTTTTCCCTAAATTAAAAGTATTTATAAAACCTGAGCAAAGTGCCATTACAACCCATTCGTGGGGAACCTGTTAGGGATAGCACGGTTCATCGTGCACCCGCAGGCTAGTAGTGCGAGATTCAGACCTCCGCAAGGAGCATTCGGTCTCGAAAGGTTTAAATACAATATTTAAGGAAAGTAATATTTTTTGTAAATAAAATATTCATTTAAAAATCATTTAAGTGTTTTATTATATATAATTATCATTTAAACACTTATTTTGTTATAATATCAAGTTTCCACTTTTTCCTAAAAATCATAGATTAAAAGTTACATTAAAATACCACGAATTTCAAATAAACAATTAATACTTTTATTAGGATATATTCACTAGAATAACACAAATAAAATTCACATCCATTACAATAATAATGACGATTATTAAATACTTGAGGTATATTTTGAAAACTATACAAAAGTACTTTTTACATAAAACCCCCTCAAGTTTCACAAATTACAATAAGGCCCCTAGCTAATATTGAACTTCAAATTATCTTTCTTTTAGTCTGACTCGGGTTAGAGTCTGACTAATTCTGACTTGAATATAATTCAAGTCAATCTATATTTCAATCATATTCCAACACAACTTGAAATCATGAATCCCTGAATACAGTTAACAATATATTCATTTTTGACTGAATCAAACCATGGATATTCATTCCATTATCCTGATATTCCATTTACCTGATTATACAGTTGCAACATGTTTACTGATATCATGGTTTTGGTCAGTCACTCAATTTACATATTCCATTACTACAACACTGTTAAAACATTACGGGGTTTAAAAGGGGTAGATTGGTACGGAAGATGTTAAAAGTGGAATGAGGTGGTCAAATTAAGACACCTAACATGAATACTGTTGCTGTTGTACCGTGGCATAACGGTTCCTTGTACTCTCCGTTTGCACTGATCTCTAGCATATAGAGATCCCCCTCGTATACACTGGCATTCTTCTGTACCAAGCTACAAACAACTGCGTTAAACAATATTCCATAATATTCTACAACATAATACTCTAGAAAATACTGTTACTCTGCCATTCTCACTCCACTTTTCTTTGGGACTTACCGAGCGACCTGTTCGCTGACGACATTCTATTTCTTTCTTCTTTGAATGTCGTCAGGTGAGTTGGACCAAGTTGAGACCGAGCCAACAACTGAAGATTTGGAGCAGTTCCAAGAAGATCCAGAGCTCTAGACTTTGTACTTGTTCTTTCCAGTATTTCCTTTTATTATTATGCCACTGTTTAGGCATTGCTTTCTTTTTTTCATTCCAGTTGTATTTTCATTTCATGCATTGTATAAAGAATGTTATTAATAAAAGTTGCTGTTATCTCAATCTCATTTGTCTCTTGTGATTATTTTATATTGGTAGTTACGCTTAGCGTATGTACTTCTGAGTATATACGTAGCGGGCCTCGTCACGACCACTTCACCGTACATTGGGAAGCGGGGCATGACAGTAACGAAAGATGGATTCCATGGTTGTGATGAATAGTCAAACCCCACCCAGACCCCTACGGGCACGGCAAACTACCAGCCAAATTCCCGAAGCGAAGCAACCTCCCTCAACAAGGTGAGTAGGCCACTCAGTACTTTAAAGAACCCGGTTGTTTGTGCACCCCACCTTGGGTCTATCTTAGGAGCAGAAAACAGTAAAAGAAATAATATACAACGGTGGCTACAAGCTCAACTCGGATGTGCGACCGCAAAATAATATTACATCAATTTACAATTTACATCGAATGAAAGAAAATAAAACTCTTATCTCACATCCCCGGCTATTCATTCACGATGATCCAACAAGTTCATATACACAAACCAGCATCACAGATCATAGATATGTGCAACCTCCACTAATCGACGTATACCGATTAACAGACATTTAACACATATATCAAACACAGAATATCCAATTAGCCAAAATATCTAGAATTTCGATCGATAACTACATTTGAATCTTCCCCAAGAATAACATTGCACACACAAAGATCCTGGGAAGAAACCAAATATCCTAAATATCACAAATCCACAGAATACAGGCACAGAAAAAAATTGGGCTGACTCAGCTTTGTATCGGCCGCGGAACGGCGGCAGAACGGTCCGTTCTGTGACGTTCTAGCCGATTCAGGCACCCAAATTTCTTGTATGACCTTAAAAAACCTTGTACGTATTTATCAGGCCCCTGAAAAAAATTTTGGACCAGTATTTAGAAACGACAGAAAGTATGCATATTGGATGTGATTTTTGGATTTTCATTTCGATCAAATTTCTAACATTTTTCTAACAAGTTAGTAATGGTTTAACCTAGCTCTGATACCACTGTTAGTCGACATCACTCACCCCGCGGGCTCGCGGGGAGGCGGAACGGGTAAAAAACGATTTTACAAACATGGTAACATCGACTTAAACTCCAGGATCTTAGCTAAACCATAACTAACAAACTAACTATGAGCTTTACCTACTATGTAAGAAGGTTATACCTCAAGCTTCAAGTCCTTCTTTTCCTTGTTGTGTTTCTCCTTGTTGTGAGCTCCTTAGAGTAGATTTGGATGTCGCCTCCTCGTCGGCTTCTCCACGTCAAAGAAGATCCACCCGAGAGTCTCTACCTTGAGCTCTAACCTCTAAGATAGCATAACTAGGGTACTTGGTGTGCTAAACCAAGTAGCCTAGAGTGAATAGAGAGTGATTTTGGGTAGCTAAGTCTCACTAACCATTGGATTCTCAACACATGAGACACTAGAGTTGAGAGGAAGAAAAAGAGAGTGAACTTGAGGAAAGAGAAAGTGTTTTTGATAATAATAATTGAGATGGCTCCTTGATTAGACTATAAGCATGGCAAGAAAATATCTCACAAAATATCTAGTGCTCACAAAAAATATCTTACAAAATATCTAAGTCAAACTTGCCCCATAGTCAAACCAAGTAGCCATGCTAAAATTATCATTTATAAAAATGACAATATATTTCCTCCACCTCATACTTGTTTTAATTAAACAAATAATCAAAACCCTAATGATGTGTCTCTCTTTCTTAAAACAATCATGTGTAATTACAAGAATGCCCCTCTCATCCGTATATACATACCCGCATTCGTGTTTCAAGAAACACGAATACAATGAGACGAAACTAATCCAAGAATCTAATACTAGGATCCGGTTTAAACCAAAGCCCACTAGTATCAACCGCCCGAACATCACACGTGCATAAGTACACGTATGTGAACGAACCCTGTTGTAAAACCATACAACCTCTAAATCGTTTCGCCCGAAGCAGGGGAACCCTCTATGTGGGACTCTAAAGACCCGACAGTTAGCTGGCAGTGGGTTTAATCACAAGCACGTCAGTGGTACTAGCTGCACGTAATGGCTACCCAGGTATCTGTCGATAAGAAGGCCGATGAGGAAAACTCATTCGAACTACAGAGCCTATCAGTGGCAATCTCCGTACAGTCCGGTCTGTTCGTCTAAAACTATCGCATATCAGGCCTAGGGAGCCGGTAAACGTCAGACCCCTAATAGCGCAATAAGTCATGTCGATGTGTAGCCCAAAACACCTTGAGAAACTACTGGTGTCCCTACCAGTAAATCTCGCTTGCCTTGGTCAGGGACTTCATGTAATGGCTCTCCGAACACAGCGCGATATTGACCCCCAATACCGGGAGAGACGAATCCTATCTAACCGTCACTGCCTCTAAGTGCTTTGGGACTGCACCCAACTACTACCTGTTTATAAAACTCAGTAGAGCCGTGGTAGGGTAGTAATCTAAGAACAGTGGGAACACACTTGAGGCGAAGCAGCAGTGTCAAGTCAGCGGACTATGCTGTACTCATGTCACCTAGGAACTGCTGCCTGATGATAGATATATTACCAATCAGCAGTACCCCACGAGTCCGTTCAGTGTAACTCATAACCTAATGAGCACCTGCATACTATCTCCAGTACGACGTACTAATGGCTGTGGGACACTTGCTGGGATGTGAAGCGTATACACTAGTCTACTCTAGAGTATCGATACCCTGTCTCGATAATCCTATGACTAGGGACCTGTATAAGGATGTCCTTATAGACCACCCAGCCCCCACTAGTTTGACTGCCATCACAACGTTGGTAGTCAAGATAAGATCCTAAGGGCTCTATCGATATGTATTAGTGATACATAAAAAGAAACATATACACATATGAAGATAGATACAAACCAAGTAGCATACTACCATTTTGAGCAAGACTGTCAATACTGTTAGTTGTATGTATGCCCTAGAGGCCATTATTGTACATGCATGTATATTATAATGGATGCTTGGACATATATAGGGAGGACTTTCTTGCTCGACATGATAGTATACTATCTAGTTACTCTTTATCTTAACATGTACACTTGTACTGTCTCTCTGTTAGATGTTGTTAAAGCCCTTAGGATGCAGACTTAACTACCAGGTTTATGATGGGGATCATACTAGTGGGGCCAGGGTAGTCCATAAGTACATCCTTTAATTGTTCCTAGTCGTGGGAGCATCGAGACGGGGCATTGATATTCCAGAGTAGACTAGCGTATACGTTTCTTGACCCATATGATGGGTGATGGATGATCCCACAACCATTGGTGTTTGACATCAAAGATTGTATACGAGTGCTCAATGGAGACTGGGTACACTGAACATGACTCGCTGAGAACTCCTAGATGGTATTATACCTCACGTCAGATAGTAGTTCCCTGATGACATTGGTACAGGTTAGTCTGTATACCCGAGATTGTCATAGAGTCTTGTGTGATTCCTACTATGATTTGATTTCCACATTACCATGTTCAAGAGAGCGTGCAATACGGTGTTTTTAGGTACAGTCCCGTGTCATATGGAGGCAATGAGTGATAGGAGGGGATTTCGTCTCTTCCGGTATTGGGGGTTGATAATGCGCTGTGCTCGATTGGCTATAACAAGAAGTCTCTGGCCAGGGCTGATTATGAGATTTACTGGTAAGTGTTATCAGTAGTTTCTCAACCCATTATGAACCTCATATCGGCATGACTTATCAAGCTATTGGGGTCTGACGTTTACTACCCCCAGGCTAGATATGCGACATATCAGACGAAGAGACCGGACTGTATGGTAGTGTTTCTTATTGGATTCACGGGAGTATGAGCAAGCTTGCTTATTGATCGTCTGATCGCTCAATACCCGGGTAATTGTTACGTCCAGCTAGTACCGCTGACGGCTTATAGGTGACTGATATGATCATCACCTACTGACGGTGTATTGACGAATCTTTAGAGTCCTACACAGAGGTTTCCTGGCTCAAGAGAAACGAAGTAGGGCACATATGTGATATGTGCAGGACCGAGATTAAAACGTGCATATGATACCATATTCTAATCTTGCGATATGTGATATCGGTCGGTTATATGAGATATAGCCGAGTTATCCGATCAAGTGTTGATTCGATAAGTTGATACAAATGATATTAGTCGGTTGTATGGGATACAGTCGGGTTATTAAATCAAGTGTTGATTTAATAATTTAATATATAATTATATATTTGATATATTAATATTTATTAACTAATATTAGCTCACTTAAGAATTTCTTTTTCTCACTTGTACATTTAATATATATGTGATATATATTAATGTATTATTTTTTCTTTGTGTCATGCTCGATGATACATTGTACATGGATGTATGAGACTCATACCATGTTATAGACAGTTAAGGGTCTTAATATTAAAGGGAAAATCAAAATTAGGTGGAAAATTGTCATGGTTTAGATGCTTTGGAAGCTTGTGGAAACCATGACTTAGTCCACTTATTTTGTTTTATCTTATATTTATTAACCCAACCATTATTTTTAGCCACAGTTAAGTCTCTACAAAGGAAAATATATGATATTTTCTCACCCATGGTTGCTATTCTATTCATTCCATTATTGACTTCATCTTCTTCTTCATCTCTTTATAGCTCTCTAGGTTTTCTTGAGGTGAAGAAAAAGCGAGAGAAAAATTATTCTAAAGTGCGCAAAATTCCTACTTTATCAATCTATACTAGACTAGCCATTTAGTATAGGTTGTTTGCTTCACTAATTCTCAATTAGTGAAGATGTAGCTTGAGTTTGAGATTTCTCGACGTAGATCATCTTCGGCCTCAAAGACTTCAAGTAAGTTTGTTTCTTTCGTCTAGTGGAGCCTAACGAGAGTCCGGGAGACCACTACTTGGAGCGAAGGGACTACTACATGAAGCTCTAAAAGTGAAGGACTGGTCTACAAAGGTTGTATTTCTTATTCACTTAGTGTAAAGATGTTTACATGTTAGCTTAACACTAATTCTCTAGTTAGATCCTCGATGTTGGGTTTCCTCATGCCCTAGAATTTTTAAAACAGCATGGTTGATCCCTTAGAAAATGTAGCAGGGGCGCTAGGGAACCCTGCAGTTGTATCAGAGCTACTAGGTATTGGATGTTGACTTATGGGGGGTTTTCACTGTGTGACAGTGTGGCGAAGTATAGTCTCTTCCCCCAGGGTGTCCCGAGACCGGAAGGTGTTCCGGCGGGTTGTAGTCCTCGCAAGGAGGCATGCGTAAAAAGTATTTGCCGAGGGACCCGTTGGTGCTACGGCGACTCCATTGGATGGGGTGGCTGCCTGACCAGCAGTGGTATCAGAGCCAAGCTAAAGCATTAGGTGTTGTCTAGACGAAATTAAAGTGTTCGAACGGTCATCGAAACCCCAATTTTCACCCTCTATGGAAATTTTTCAAAATGTTGGAATTTTTCATGTTAAAAATATTCAAAAAATTATGCAGGTTATTATATGGATCCCCAAGAAAAACGACGGCCCAACTCGACCAAACGACCGTGGAACCGCCGCTAATAGGGGCTATTTATAGCGGTTCCGCGGCGCCGTAGGTGAGGCAGGGAGCGTGCCTTTTTTGTGCTGATCTGTAGGTAATAGTGCACCGTCTCGGTATTTTTTAACAATGCTCAAGTGTTGAGCTCTTTAGGAATTTTAGGAATTCGTTGATTCGATAGAAATGTTTAACATCGTCTAGCTATCTGTGATATGTGATATAATATTTGGAATCCACAATAATCGGTATTGTGAAAACTGGTTTGAATTTTATAAATATAGCAATTTAGTCTCGTTTGATCGGTTGCTGCGAGGTTTTGATTCGGATCAAAATATCGTCGCAATTACGTAGTGTACGGGATACTCACCGGGTAGCATTACTAGATAGCCACACCCTATAGCCCCGACCAAGTGACAGTAGGAGAACCCCGTTGCCAAAAGCATCCCCTCGGGTGCTCGCGGTCGCGGTGTTCCGCCTAAGTGCACTTCGTCGACGGAATCCGGGGTGCGGCCGTCCTAAAGTTTCTGACGAGTATTCGAACAGGTTGTTGGAAATCTTGTTGAATTGCCCGGCTTGTTATTAAAAAGTGTTTTCAATATCGAGACTTAAATGCGGGGTTTATAATGTTAGGCATGAAATTCGGAATATGAGATATTCCGGATTTATGATGTCTAAGGAATTCATTTGGTTAAGCATGAAATCCGATGGGTTTATGATATCTAAGGATGTCGCGGATTCTAGTTGTTGTATTTTTCATTTTCTTTTCTGCGATCGTAAGTATAATGTGTGGGGTATCTCCGGTTTCGTTGCTATATGTCAACAACAATTGGGATATGCATATTTATTTATGTTGATGACATTTGATGTTATGTATTGCTGTGATATGTTATATTGGATCATTGTGTTTGAATAGCCGGGTTTTTTTTTATGTGCGATGAGAGTTTTTCATTTTCATTCATGTAAAAACTTGTATGTAATATTCTTTTATTGGGACACTTCCGGGTTCAGGATGATGTCACCATTGATGTATATTATTTACTTTTCCGCATTATGATAGACCCAAGGTGGGGAGCATAAGTAACCGGGTTCTAGTGTCCAGTGGGAGACCATCTCGAGGAGTCAGGACCGGGTCTCCTAACTCTAGAATTGGCAGGGTTTCTTGCCGCACTCGTAGAGGTCCAGGGATGTACGTTTGGCTATTCATCGCGACCATGGAATCCGTGTTTTTTTTACTAGCTTAATTTAAAACACGGAAATTCTAGTATATCTGATATTTCATATGTTTTTTTTTGCTGCTGATATTCTGTGATGTGATCATTTTATATGCTGAGACGAATGGTATATTATATATATGATATATAATAAACGTTGCTTATGTTTTGCATCCATGCTAGTCCTGCCCCGCTATGCCGTTAGTAAAGTAACCTAACGGTGCATAACGGGACACTGTGACGAATGCGAATTGCAAACGCGTACGTTCTATTTTTGTTTTTTTATCTGTGATGCTCAGGAAGCATAATTGATGGGACTTCATTAATGAGATTAATAAAAGGAAAGAAACCTAATGATGTTGTGGAATCAAATTTTTAAAAAGGGTAGCTCTAGTTCTTGCTTTGCATAGTGATATTCCTTGAAGAATATCAAGCACCTTATTCGATAAGGAAAGAGCCGAGATTCTTTCACCGGGAGTGACCTCTTTAGCGAAACTAGCAAATGCTACAACCCACTCGGTTTTGTTTTTTGATTGCTTCTCTAGTTCTTGCTTTGCATAGTGATATTTCTTGATGAATATCCATCACCTCATTCGATGAGGAAAGAGCTGAGATCCCTTCACCGAGAGTGACCTCTTTATCGAAACTAGTAAAACCCTCAAAAACATTCCTTTTCAAAATCACTAGATTCTACGATGATATCAAGTTCATTACGCAAACGGTTTTCTTAAAAACCTGTCGTAGCCCTCCGTCATTTCAGATAAGTACTATTTAGTATTCGTACTGCGTTTGTTGGCCTTTGTCTAGGCGTAATGTGTGGTAGCTGATTAGTGCTTATCTGCGAAGCATGTGATGCGATTGGATTAGGGTAGTCATACGACCTTGTTAGCCTTTGTCAAGGGTCGTGTGGGTGGGTTTAATTCAATAACGAAATGATGGGTTGAACTTGACTAGCGCCCTATGGTTTGTTGGCCTTTGTCAAGGTCACAGGATGTTAGGGATAAAATATTATCGAGAATTTCAAGTGTTGAAATTTGCAATGAGATTGCATACATTTTATGAGATAGTTGGATCCCGATACTCACCGCGAGTAAGTGTTACTCCTAAGAGAGTTTTGCATTTTACAATTAGCTAACCTATTAGGTGTCTAGAAAGGTGTCAACGAGGTTATGCCATTGGGAAAACGAGGTTTACTTTAATTAGGTCCGTGCGAAAGCACGGGGAACCTCCCTTAAAGTACCGACACTGGCTGACCGGTAAGCGAACTTGTAGGGTGTAATTAATCCCGGCTAGTCTTACCTTTTAGGGTTTGAAAGAAGATTTGATAAAAACAGTAAGAGCCATCCTGATTAGATAAAATAATAACCAATCTAATCTTGCAAGAGCGCATGCAGAGTGTTTTCTTCTCTTTCTCTCCTAGTAGCGACCGTGACATGCTTTAATCAAGATAATAATATGGATGTATTGACCGAACCTGCTTATTATACTGAGCTGGGGAACGTTGGTTCCGCTCTTCCTTATAATTGTTATAAGTCTGAGCAGGAAATAGGGGAATGCCGGGATTCTCATGCCACCCGATCGAAGAATAAGCATGTTGATGCATCTTCTTCGGGTGTGTTTGTTACCAAGAACCGTTTCTCAGTATTCTCTATGTCTTGGGTATTTTCATACCGGATCAGGATCCCATATATGTAATCTGTTACATGGGTTTAAAGAGGTAGTGAACCGGGATCAGATGATAGTGCAATTATTGCAGCCAAATCAGTTCGCAAATATAATCTTGTATTACCAAATGGTAAATACATTGATTTTGAACGAATATTATTACATACCGAACCTGATATACAATATTATATCAGTCTCTTTATTAGATAAAGAAGAATATAATTTTGTATTGCAGTATAATGTAGTGAAAATTTTCCTGAATCAAAAGTTGATTAGATCAAGCACGTTATGAAATAGCAGATACGTTATAAATCAAACTACAGTTCTAAGTACACAGAACACACACAAGAGGAAGAGTTTTAGAAATGAACGAATTCTTCTATTGGCATTATAGACTAAGTCATATCAATGCGACATGACTAGCTAAGTTACAAATTGATGGATATTTGAATCCATTCGCATTTACATCTTATGAAATTTGCTAGTAATGTCTCAAAGGTAAAATGAACAAAACTCCATTCACTGGAAACGGAGAAAGAGTTACTAAACTCTTTGGACTGATACATAGTGATGTCTGAGGTTCCATGTCTACACATGCCAGGGATGGTTCCTCATACTTTATTGTATTCACTGAGGATCTCTCAAGATTCGGACATGTGTTCCTATTGAAACACAAGTCTGATAATTGTAAGAAATTCAAAGAATATAAGTATAAAGTAGTGAACCAGACGGGTAAAAATATTAAAATCCTTCGATCTGATCGGGGAGGAGAATACTTGAGCATGGAGTTCCTGGACTATCTAAAAGAGAATGAGATTCTCTCTCAGCTTACTCCTCCGTATACACCACGGTGTATCGGGATGGAGGAATCGCACCCTATTAGATATGGTGAGCTCAATGATGAGTACCGCTGAGTTACCTATTTCCTTTTGGAGTTATGCACTTGAGAAAGCTGCATACCTATTGAATAGGGTTCTGATCAAATTAGTGCCTACCACTCCGTATGCAATATGGTATGGGAAGAGAGAATGTCTTAAACGAGTTAAGATATGGGGTTGTTCGGCCTATAGTGAAAGGCAAAATCCGGACAAACTCGAGGCAAGGTCAGTTCTGTAAGTTTGTTGGATATCCCTGTTAGTTATATGTATCCCCTAGAGGCCATTACTTTACATGCGTTGTATATTGTAGTGGATGCTTGGACATATATAGGGAGGACTTTCTTGCTCGACATGATAGTATGCTATCTGGTTACACTTTATCTTAACATGTACTCTGATTGTCTCTATATTACATGTTGATAAAGCCCTTAGGATGAGTACTTGACTACAAGGACTATGATGCGGATCATACTAGTGGGGACAGTGTAGTCGCCAAGCATATCCTTCAAATTTTCCTAGTCATAGGTGTATCGAGACAGGGCATCGATATACCAGAGTAGACTAGCGTATGCGCTTCTTGACCCATATGATGGGCGATGGATGATCCCATATCCATTAGTGTTTGACATCAAAGAAGGTATACGGGTGCTCAGTGGAGATTGGGTACACTGGACGGACTCGCTGAGAACTCCCAGATGGTATTATACCTCACGTTAGAAGGCAGTTCTCTGGTGACACTGGTTCAGGTTAGTCTGTAGACCCGAGATCGTCATAGAGTCTTGTGCGATTCCCACTGTGCTTTGATTTCCATCATACCACGTCCAAGAGGGCGTGCAAAAAGGTGGCTTTTGGGTACAGTCCCGAATCACATGGAGGCAATGAGCGATAGGAGGGGATTTGTCTCTCCCGGTATTGGGGGTTGATGTTGCGCTATGTTCGATTGGCCATAACTGGAAATCCCTGGACAGGGTTGCTGTGATTTACTGGAAAGTGTTATCAGTAGTTTCACGAACGTTATGGACCTTACATCGGCATGACTTATCAAGCTATTGGGGTCTGACGTTTACCACCCGTAGGCGAGATATGCGACATATCAGACGAACCGACCGGACTGTGCGGTAAGTGTTACTGATTGGATTCGCAGGAGTGTGAGCAGCCTTGCTCGTTGATCTTCTGATCGCTCAATACCCGGGTGGCCGTTACGGTTAGCAGACCGCTTGCGGCTTGTGGGTGATTGATATGATCACCACCTACTGCCGGCGTATTGACGAGTCTTTAGAGTCCTACAAAGAGGTTTCCTGGCTCAAGCGAAACGAAATAGGAGCGCATATGAGATATGTGTGGGACCGAGAATAATACCAGTATGTGATACTGTATTCTATTCTCGCGATATGTATCATCGGTCGGTTATATAAGATATAGCCGGGTTACCGAATCAAGTGTTGATTCGATATATTGATACATTAGATATTAGTCGGTTATATGCGATATGACCGGATCATTAAATCATGTGTTGATTTAATGATTTAATGTATAATTATATATTTGATATATTACTTTACATTAACTAATATTGGATCACTTAAGATTGATTTTCTCACTTGTTGTGCACAAGTTATAGATGATACATGCAAGCTTGGGTGTGTGTATGAATTACACCATATTTAAGATAATGGTTTGGATTTTTATTTATTTTGGTAAAACAAAATGGTGGCTTTCTTTGTCTTAGATTGAAGCTTCATGAAGCTTTAAGCATATTTGACAAAGTCCACTCATTTTGTTTTGCATAAGATTTTTATTAACCAAACCATTAACTCAAACTATGCTTTAGTCTCTATAAAGGTTTACTCACCCATGGTTGCATTATGATAGACTTCACTTGATTATTATTTTGAGAGAATTCATTTTTTCATATTCTTTCTTCTTCTTCTTCTTCATTTCAAGAAGAAAAGCTTGCTAGAAATTTTCAATTGAAGAAACAAAGTGAGAAATCAAAATCCAAAGTGAACCCACTTCCTATTTCATCATCCTCTACTACTTGCCATTTAGTTTAGGGTGTTCTCTTCACAAAGTTCATGACCTAGTGAAGATGGAGCTTGAGTTTGAGTCTCCTCAACGTAGATCATCTTCGGCCTCGAAGTCAACGAGCTAGCCCGTTCATTTCTCCGAGGAAACCATCACAAGAGTCCGGCATCTCGATGATCGCAGTGAAGGGATGTCAACACGGTGCTTTAGAAGTGAAGGACCGGATCTATAAAGATTGTAATCCCTAACTCTTAGAAGTAAAGTTGTTTACTTGCTATTAGTTTCGCTTAATCTCTAGTCTAAGATCTTGGTTAGGGTTGTTCAGCACGTCTAAATTTTGAATCGGGCATGGTTGATACCTTATAAACCCTTGTGACTGTGCCTAGTAACCCTAAAGTGGCATCAGAGCCAAGCTAGAGCTTTAGGCGATGTCTAGACGAATTTTAAAATCCGATCGAACTCCGAATACTCGGTCTAAACCTTTCTCTGGAAATTTTTCAAAAATGTTGATTTTTTCATATAAAAAATACTCAAAAAAATCAGCAGGGTACTTTAGGAATTACTGTGCAAAATGACACCCTAAATCCACTAAAGCGCCGCGGAACCGTGGCCAAACCAGGGTATTGGCGACGGTTCCGCGGCAAGACTTTGGTATTGGGGGTTAGATTTTGCTACAGTTGATCCGTAGGTACTCCCTGATGCTTATGGGAATTTTTAATTTGAACTCAAGTGTTGATTTTTCTGGGTTGTATTGGGAACTCGTTGATTCGATCGGAAAGTATAACTTCGTTTAGTTTGTCCGGGTAATTTTTAGAACGTGTTAAAATGTTCGAACGGATATCAATAACTCACATTTTCCTCTGCCGGAAAATTTCCAAGTGTTGCATTTTTCAGTTGTTTAAGAACGTTCTAAGTCGTGCAAGTAACGCGGTGGACCCTCTAGAAGACAACAAATCTTAACTCGATTATGTGACCGTCTTGAACTGTCTCTAAATCTTAGGGTTTGGGGCAGTACAGCGTTGCCACATGTGAGGCATTGGCTTGACCCTTCTACGGCTGGATCATTGGTACTGTGGCATGTGATGGATGTTTTAAAACTAATTTCAAGTGTTGAGAACTATTTGGGAGAACTTTGGTGTTTGATTATTCGATCGGAAAGTTTAACATTGTCTATTTATCTGGAATGTGATACAATATTTGGAATCCACAAGTAGTTATGAGATAACTAATTTGAATGTTATAAACATAGCAGTTTAGTCTCATTTGATTGGTTGCCACGGGATTTTGATGTGATCAAAAGTCCGTCGCAATCACGTAGCGTACGCTGATACTCGCCGGGTAAACTTAATAGACAGCCACTCCCCCTAGCCCCGACCAAGTGACTGTAGGAGAACCCCGTCGCCAAAAGCATCCGTTCGGGTGCTCGCGGCTGCGGTGATCCGCCTTAGTGCACTTCATCGACGACATCCGGGGGTGCGGCCGTCTACTAAAGTTTGCGACGAGCATTCAATCAGTATGTCGGGAATCTTGTTGAATTGCCCGACTTGATATTGAAAAGAGTTTTCGATAATGAGACTAAAATGCGGGGTTTATAATTGTTAGGCATGCGGTGTCTAAGGAATTCATTTGGTTAGGCATGAGATGTCTAAGGTGGTTGCGGATTCCAACTGTTGTAGTTTTACACTTTCTTTTCTGCGACCGTAAATGTAATATGTGGTGTATCGCCGGTTTCGTTGCTATACATCAACGATAATTGCGATACGCATATTTACTTACGTTGATGATATGAGATATTATGTGTTGTTGTGATATGTTATATTGGATCGTCACGTTTTGAATAGCCGGGGGTTTTATGTGAGATGAGAGTTTTTCTTTTTCATTCATGTAAAATTCATTTGTATGTAATATTCTTTTATTGGGGCACTTCCGGGCTGAGGATGATGTCCCATTGTATATTATTTACTTTTCCGCATTAGGTAGACCCAAGGCGGGGAACACAAGTAACCGGGTTCTAGGGTCCAGTGGGAGATCATCTCGAGGAGTCGAGACCGGGTCTCCTAACCCTAGAATTGGCAGTGTTGCTTGCCGCTCTCGTAGGGGTCTAGGGATGTGGGTTTGGCTATTCATCGCGACCGTGGAATCCGTGTTTTATACAGGCTCGTATTGAAAATACGGACATCCTAGTATATCCAATGTTTCATATATGTTCTTCTGCTGCAATGTTCTATGATGAGATCATATTACTGCCTGAGACGAATGTTTATATTATATATATGAGATATATGTTATATTGCAGATTTCGTTTCAAATGTGATGCTTGTGAAGCATATTAAAATAGGACTTCATTAATGAGATTAATGAAATAAAAGAAACCTAAAGATGTTGTAGAAACTTGTTTAAAAACTGGTAGCTCTAGTTCTTGCTTTGCATAGCGGTGTTCCTTGTAGAACATCCAACACCTTATTCGATAAGGAAAGAGCCGAGATCCCTTCACCGGGAGTGACCTCTTTAGCGAAACTAGCAGATGCTACAAACTCGGTTTGTCTTTTGATTGTTTTTATAGTTTTTGCTTTGCATATTGATATTTGTGAAATATCAGGCACCTTATTCGAAAAGGAAAGAGCCGACGATCCCTTCACCGGGAGTGACCTCTTTAGCAAAACTAGAAAAGGCCTAAAAAACATTTCATTTAAAATCACTCGATTCTACAACGATATCAAGTTCATTACACAAAGGGTTTTCTTAAAAACCTGTCGTAGCCCTCCGTCATTTCAGAAAAGTACTTCATAGTATTCGTACTACGTTTGTTGGCTTTCGTCAAGGCGTAGTGTGCGGTAGCTATTTATGCTTATCTGCTAGCATATGATGCGATTGAGTTAGGGTAGTGGTGCGACTTTGTTGGCATTCATCAAGGGTCGCGCGGGTGGGTTTAATTCAATCGGGAAATGACGGGTTGAACTTGACTAGTAGCCTATCGTTTGTTGGCATTCGTCAAGGTCATAGGATGCTAGGGGTAAAATATTATTGGGAATTTCAAGTGTTGAAATTTGCAATGAGATTGCATACCTTCTATGAGATAGTTGGATCCCGATACCCGCTGCGAGTAAGAGTTACTCCTGGGAGAGTTTTACACATTACAATTAGCCGATCAAGTAGGTGTCAAGAAAGGTGTTAACGGGGTTACGCCCCTGGGAAAACGAGGTTTATTTTAATTAGGTCCGTGCGAAAGCACGGGGAACCTCCTTCAAAGTACCGGCACTGGCCTGGGAAAAAGATTGGCGAACTTGTAGCGTGTAATTAATCCCGGCTAGTCTTTCCTTTTAGGTTTTGAAGGAAGTTTTGACTAAAACAGTGGGAGACATCCTGATTAGATATATTAAATAACCAATCTAAACTTGCAAGAGCATACGCTGAGTGTTTTCTTCTCTCTCTCCAGGTAGCGACCATATCACGCCTTAATCAAGATAATAATACGGATGTATTGACCGAACCCGCTTGTTATACTGAGCTGGGGAACGTTGGTCCCGCTCCAACTTATAAATGTTATAAGACAGAGCAGGAAATTGGGGATTACCAGAATTCCCGTGCCGCCCAAACGAAGAAAGTGCATGCTGATGCATCTTCTTCGGGTGTGTTCATTACAGAGAATTGTTTCTCAGTCTTATTTACGTCCTGGGTATGAGATACCGGATCTGGATCCCGCATATGTAATCTGTTACATGGGCTACAGATAGGTAGAGAACTGAGAACGGGTGATAAGTTTCATGAGATAGAAACGGTGCAAGTGTTGCAGCCAAGTCTGCTGGTAGTTATCACCCTGTATTTGTAGGGGTTCCTAGGCACTCTAGTGTAGTCTCACAAGTGATCGAACATACACAAATCAAATTTTACGGGTGCCTACAAACCCTAATACGGATCGTTTACTAGATATCTAGGCGAAGAAGTAAACTAGTTAACAGTTAACTACAAGATAACGGAAATACAACCTTTATAGATCCGGTGCTCTACCTCCACGGCTCCGCGATGAGCTCCCTCCGCTGTCCAAAAAGAATCCCGAACTCTAGCATCGGCTTCATCGAAGAATGGGTGGGCTTGATCGTCGGTTCAATGCCGAAGATGAAGAAGAAGAAGAAGAAGAAGATATGATAAGTGTTATATTTTTTAAAAAGGAAATAAAAAGAATACTTATCATAACTTCAACCATGGTTTAGTGTAGAGATTTAACCAAGGTTTAGATGAGTGGTTAGGGTTAAAGAAGAAACAAGAATGGTTGACTTGTTCAAAGCTTCAAGAAGCTTTAAAGAAAAAACAAACTAAGCCACCATTTCTTTTTCTCTTTATCTTTTCCAAAACAATAATAAATGGATAAATAAATAAGAGAAAAGAAACCCTAACCATTCACTAAACATGGTTTAATCTTTACACAAACCCAAAAGAGCAAGTATCATCAAACATGATACAATCTTGTGCACAAAACTATATCGCATATACAATGTGTACAATTCAAGTGAGAAAATCCTTTTAAAGTGAATCAATACTAGTTAACGCAAAGTAATATATCAAATATATAAATATGCACTAAATCATTAAATCAACACTTGATTTAACGATCCGGTCATATCGGATATAACCGACTAGTATCATATGTATCGGCTTATCGAATCAATCCTTGATTCGATAACTAGGTTATATCGCATATAACCATTCGATACATTCATCGCGAGAATAGAATACGGTATCACATACACGCATTATTCTCGGTCCCGCCCATATCTCATATGCGCTCCTATTTCGTTTCGCTTGAGCCAGGAAACCTCTGTGTAGGACTCTAAAGACTCGTCAATACGCCGACAGCAGATGATGATCATATCAAACACCCACAAGCCGCAAGCGGTCTGCTAAACGTAACGGCCACCCGGGTATTAAGCGATCAGAAGATCGACGAGGAAGCCCGCTCACACTCCTGTGAATCCAACCAGTAACACTTACCGTACAGTCCGGTCTGTTCGTCTGATATGTCGCATATCTCGCCTAGGGGTGGTAAACGTCGGACCCCAATAACTCGATAAGTCATGCCGACGTAAGGTCCATAACATTCGTGAAACTACTGATAACTCTTACCAGTATATCACTGCAACCCTGGCCAGGGATTTCCTGTTATGGCCAGTCGTGCATTGCGCAACATCAACCCCCAATACCGGGAGAGACGAATCCCCTCCTATCGCTCATTGCCTCCATGTGAATCGGGACTGTACCCAAAAACCACCTGTTTGCACAACTCAGTAGAGCTGTGGTAGGGTGGAAATCAAAGCACAGTGGGAGATACACAAGACTCTATGACGATCTCGGGTCAACAGACTAAGCTGTACCAGTGTCACCAGAGAACTGCCATCTGACGTGAGGTATAATACCATCTGGGAGTTCTCGGCGAGTCCGTTCAGTGTACCCAGTCTTCACTGAGCACCCGCATACCATCTTCGATGTCAAACACCAATGGATATGGGATCATCCATCGCCCATCGCATGGGTCGAGAAGATATGCGCTAGTCTACTCTGGAATATCGATACCCCGTCTCGATATTCCCTCGACTAGGAACAATGAAGGATGTACTCATTGACTACCCAGGCCCCACTAGTATGATCTTCATCATAGTCCTGGAAGTCGAGTACACATCCTAAGGGCTTTATCAACATGTAATCAGAGAGACAGAAAGTATATACGTTAAGATAAAGAGCAACCAGATAGCGTACTATCATGTCGAGCAAGAAAGTCCTACCTATATATGTCCCAGCATCCACTACAATATACATCCAATGTACAGTAATGGCCTCTAGGGCATACATATAACTAACAATCTCCCACTTGCACTAGGGCCATCTGTAGCAGTGGTTGCAGTATCTAATACTCAACCATCCCATATGAGTCTCTCTCTGGGAAAAGGCCTTCGTGAGTGGATCCGCCGTGTTGTCCTCTGTGTCTACTTTCCTAACCTCGATCACCCCGGAGATTAACTATCTCCATGATCAGGTGATGCTTCCTCAGAATATGTCTGGGTCACTGATGGGACCAGGGTTCCAGGGCCGAAGCCACACTTCCATTGTCATACAATGGCAGGAACCTAGTTCATCTTATGAACCATTATACACCCAAACTGCCTCTTTGGTAGTATCTTTAATAGCGATGTTACCAGCCTTTATGGTCTAGTTTGCCACGGTATCGAGCTTGGAACTCTTCCAACATACCGTCCCTCTAATGAGGGTAAAGACAATGCCCGTGACTGACATTCAGTCGTCTTTATCACCCTGAAACTCTTCCAGTGATTCTCCCCAGGATCGATTGATACCATCTCACTACATCTAGTGAGAATCCTTGCATCCAATTACATCTATCTCATAGATGAAAACTCAAGATTTAGGAGGTATCATTTTGATCCTATTTGGAGAATCCTAGTGATAATAGGAGATTGACCGATCGTAGTATAGGAAACTTTTTTCCTATCAAGAGTATGTTTTCTACGTACAATACGAAGATGACCACCTTACTCTCTACTACCCTTTTGTATATACAAGGTTCGTCGACCATTTTGATGAAGTCAAACACTTTGACTATCACATCAAAACAGACGTTCCAACTCCGCGATGCCTGCTTCATTATGTAAAGCAACTTGTACACGTTTCCGCTGCTCCCACTGTTTACGAAGACCTCTGGCTGTGTTCTTATAGACGTTCTCTTCTAAATCAGTATTTAGAAAAGCAGTCAGGGCACCCAACCACCAGATATCGCAGTCATGGTATGTAGCCATGGCAAGTAGGATCTGGACAGACTTAAGCATAGTTACTGGAAAAAGGTTTCATCATTATCCACGCCTGGTCGATGACGAAAACCTTTAACAAGTCTAGCTTTGAAAGTCTCAACTTTTCCATCTACACCAAGTAATCTTCTCAAGATATACTTGCTCCTGATGGGGATTTAACCCTTCAGATATAGCAGCCAAAGTCCATACTTTGCTGGTGTACATGGATTCCATCTCAGATCGCTAAGCATCCAGCCATTCTTACAGAGTCCCTACTCTTGATGGCCTGCTCGAAACTAGTTGGGTCATCATCTCATGATGCAATCCTTGCTCCCACTGTCATCGAGAAACAGAGGTATCTCTCAGGCGGATGAGGAACCGTACTAGATCGGCGGAGAGGCTGAGGTTCGTCGGGAACTATAGAATCCTTTGGTTCTGTCAAATCATCAACTGCAGTTTTGTATAGCTGGAACCTTTCCAGTTCTACAGAACTGATCCTGCCTCGATCTTGTCCGGATTTTGCTTTAAACATAGGCCGGACAACCCAAATCTTAACTCGCTTAAGAGATAGGATCTTCCCATACCATATCTCATATGGAGTGGTAGGCACTGATTTGATTCAAACCTAATTCAATAGGTATGCAGCTTCTCAAGTGCATAACCCCAAAAAGAAATAGGTAACTCAGTAATACTCATCATAGAGCACACCATATCTAATATTGTGCAATTGCTCCGCCCTGATACACCGTTGTGCTGTGGTGTATTCAGAGGAGTAACACTGAGAGAGAATCTCATTCTCCTTTAGAATAGTCCAGGAATTCTATGCACAAGTATTCTCCTCCCTGATATTATCATAGGACATAATACTTATACCCGTATTTTGGTTCTCTACTTCTAACTTACATTCTGTGAATATCTCAAAAGGTTCGGACTTATGTTTCAACAGGAACATATGACTGAATCTTGAGAGATTATCAGAGAATATAATGAAGTATAAAGAACCAGTCCTGGCATGTGTAGACAGGAGACTTTACATACATCATCATGTATCAGTCCCAAGAGTTTACTAACTCTTTCTCTGTTTCCAATAAACAGAGCTATGGTCATCTTATCTTTGTGACATGACTGGCAAGTTTCACAAGATGTAAATTCAAACTGATTTAAATATACATCTAAATGTAACTTCAGCTAGTCGGGTCGCATTGATATGACCTAGTCTACAATACCTCAAGAAGAATTTGTTCATTTCTGAACTCTTCCTCTTGTGTGTGTTCAGTATACAAGGAACTGTAGTTTGATTTAGAACGTCAATGCTTTTAGATAACGTGCCTGAACCGATCAACTTTTGATATAGGAAATGTTCAAAACATTATCCAACAATATAAAATTATATCATTTCTTTACTAATAAAGAGACTGATATGATTTTGTATATCAGGTTCGGTATCTAATAGCATTTGTTCAAAATCAATGTATTGGTAATACAGGGTGACAGTGACCAACAGACTTGGCTGCAACACTTGCCCCGTTTTCTGTCTCATGAAACTTATCACCCATTCTCAGTTTTTCTACCCTTTTGTAGCCCTATGTAACAGATTACATATCTGGGATCATGATCCGGTATCATATACCCAGGATGCAGAGGATACTGAGAAACAGTTCTTTGTAATGAACACACCCGAAGGAGATGCATCATATGCACTTTCTTCGTTTGGGCGGCATAGGAATTATGGTATTCCCCTATTTCCTGCTCTGTCTTATAACAATTATAAGTTGGAGCGGGACCAACGTTCCCCAGCTCAGTATAACAAGCGGGTTCGGTCAATTATCCGTATTATTATCTTGATTAAGGCGTGATATGGTCGCTACCTGGAGAGAGAGAGAAGAAAACACTCTGCGTGCGCTCTTGCAAGATCAGATTGGTTATATATTTTATCTAATCAGGATGGCTCCCACTGTTTTTATCAAATCTTCCTTCAAACCCTAAAAGGAAAGACTAGCCGGGATTAATTACACTCTACAAGTTCGCCAATCTTTCAGCCAGGCCAGTGTCGGTACTTTGAGGGAGGTTCCCCGTGCTTTCGCACGGACCTAATTACAGTAAACCTCGTTTTCCCAGAGGCGTAACCCCGTTGACACCTTTCTAGACACCTACTTGATCGGCTAATTGTAAAGTGCAAAATTCTCCCAGGAGTAACAATTACTCGCAGTGGGTATCGGGATCCAACTATCATATAGAAGGTATGCAATCTCATTGCAAGTTTCAACACTTGAAACTCCCGATAAAGGTTTTTACCCCTAGCACCTATGACCTTAACTATGGTCAACAAATCATAAGTACTAGTCAAGTTCTACCCGTCATTTGGTGATTAATTAGACCCACCCACATGACCCTTAACTAAGGTCAACAAAGTCACGCGACTGTCCTAACTAATCGCATCATATGCGGTATAGGAAGACATCACTTAGCTACCGTACACTGTGCCTTGACTATGGTCAACAAACACAGCACGAATACTAAGTACTCTACTTCCTAAAATGACGGAGGGTTTCGGCTGGTTTTTGTGAAAACCTTTAACGCTTTGAACTTGATCTCGTTGCGGAATCAAATGGTTTTTAAATGGAATGTTTTTTAGGCTTTTCTAGTTT